>CM046373.1:14600254-14930375 GCA_025413025.1 Ficus hispida
CACACCCCGAGAGAGTAGACCGGTAGCACCTCAGGCACCGGAAATTCCACCAGAGATCCCACAGAACTTCGAGGTTCCGATAGCACCTGCAGGGATTCCTGCGAACCTACCGCCAGTACGGGAAGATTTATTGTACGAGAGATTCAGGAGAATGAAGGCACCTGAATTTGAGGGAGTAATGGATCCGATAGCTGCAGATAATTGGTTGATTGATGTCCAAGTCATCCTGGACTTCATGAGACTATCGGAACAGGAAAAGGTTCTCTGTGCTTCCTTCGCCCTCAAGAAAGACGCCAGACACTGGTGGATGACGGTACAGATGCGGCAAGATGTTACCGCCATGAGCTGGCAAGATTTTGTGGCAGAATTCCGCACCATGTACTACAATAGGGAAATTCTGGCAGCCCAACAGGACGAGTTTGCCAGTTTGAAACAGGGACCAATGACAGTAATGGAGGCTGTCAAGAAGTTTGAACAGTTGGCCCGGTTGTGTCCGGAACTGGTTCCCAACGAAACAGAAAAAGTTAGAAGGATGATGAAGATGTTCCGGACAGATACCGCCAAGCAAGTTAGCGCTAGCAGTAGCCCACCTACCCTGGTATCCGACTGCGTGAGTCGGGCTATAAGGGCCGAATACTGGATTAACCAGGATAAAGAAGCAAGGGCTCAGATCTTCAGGGCAAACAAGGATGAAAAAGCCGTGGCAAAGCCGACGCAGCCCCGCCAAAACTTTGAAACGCCCCCGAAAGGACAAGTCAGTAACCCTGCCCAAGGTTCCAAACAGTTTGGGAGGAACAAGAGAAAGGGAAATTTCCCGGGTCAGGGACAACAAAAGAATTACCCTCAGAAGAGGAATAATAGAGGAAATGAGGGTAATAACACTGACTACCCGACATGCGCCAAGTGTGGAAGGAAACACCCGGGAGTTTGTAGAATGGGGTCGAATGCCTGTTTCCTGTGTGGCAAGGAGGGGCATTATGCGAAGAACTGTCATCTAAATAACCAAGGCCAGAATCCTCCGTACCCAAGTCGGAACACCAACAGCCAGTTGCATGCTGTCCAAACTAGGCTTGAAGGACCCTCGATCACCCAAGGCAGATTAGAGGCTCCTGAACCTCAAGCCAGGATATATGCTTACACCAGGGGTGATGCTGAAGCTGGGACTTCACATGTGGTGACAGGTCAGATCTCTATCGCCACTTATGATGCTATCGCCTTGCTTGATTCTGGAGCTACTCACTCATTTATATCCCTGGAGTTCGCCCAGAAGTTAGGAAGAGGTGTGAATAGTTTAGATCAGCCCTTCAAAACCTCTTTGCCGTCCGGAGAGATTTTGTGGTCCAATTCTTGGATACGAAATGCTTCCGTAGCTATCTGTGGCCGAGAATTGCTTGTAGATCTCATCGCGATCAAGTTACAGGATTTCAATGTGATCTTAGGAATGGATTTCTTAGGCAAATACGACGCCAGGATCGACTGCCGAAAACGCTGTGTAACATTCAACCCTTACGGAAAGGAGGAGTTCAATTTCTACGGGCAATCTCAGAATTCAGCAACTAAATTAGTTTCAGCAATGAAGGCCTGGAAAATGTTAGCTAATGGCTGTCAAGGATATTTAGCTAACATGGTGGATAAAGATTGTGAGGTGGAATTGACACCGGAAGATGTTCCCATTATAAAGGAATATGTGGATATCTTTCCGAAAGACTTACCAGGACTTCCGCCGGATCGTGAGATTTCGTTCGAAATCGAATTGCTACCTGGAGCTGCACCGATATCAAAAGCGCCTTATCGTATGGCACCTGCCGAGCTTAGAGAACTACAAGTGCAGTTACAAGAATTGCTAGACAAGGGATTCATCCGACAAAGTTACTCTCCATGGGGAGCACCAGTATTGTTCGTAAAGAAGAAGGATGGATCACTACGAATGTGTATCGACTACCGTGAGCTTAACAAGATTACGATCAAGAATAAGTATCCCCTTCCAAGGATTGACGATCTTTTTGATCAACTTAGGGGAGCGGTAGTATTCTCGAAAGTCGATCTACGATCAGGCTACCATCAGCTCAGGATCAAGGAGTCAGATATCTCCAAGACGGCTTTTCGAACGCGTTACGGGCACTACGAGTTTTTGGTTATGCCATTTGGGCTAACCAATGCCCCAGCTGCATTCATGGACCTTATGAACAGAGTCTTCAAAGAGTACCTGGATAAGTTCGTCATTGTTTTTATTGACGACATTTTGATCTACTCAAGGTCCCAAGAAGAGCATGAGCGTCATCTTAGATTGGTGATGGAGACGCTTAGACGAAACCAGCTGTACGCCAAATTTACGAAATGTGAATTTTGGCTGGAAAAAGTTCACTTTTTGGGTCATGTAGTATCAAAAGAAGGAATTTCAGTGGACCCTGCTAAGATTGAGGCGGTTAGTGCGTGGCCAGCACCCAAGAATGTTACGGAAATAAGGAGTTTCCTTGGATTAGCTGGCTACTACCGACGGTTCGTCGAGGGATTTTCCAAGATCGCTACACCCCTCACCGCTCTTACCCGTAAAGAAAAGAAATTTGAATGGACTCAGAAATGTGAGGAGAATTTTCAAGAGCTCAAGAGGAGATTGACAAGTGCACCTGTGTTGATAATTCCTAATGTAGATGCAGGAAATTTCGTGATCTATAGTGACGCTTCTAAAAATGGATTAGGAGCCGTCTTGATGCAGAATGGGAAGGTAGTTGCTTACGCATCCCGACAGCTGAAAATTCACGAAAGGAATTATCCCACGCATGACTTGGAGCTCGCGGCAGTAGTTTTCGCACTTAAGATCTGGAGACACTACTTGTACGGGAACAAGTGTGAAATCTACACCGATCACCAGAGCCTCAAGTATATTTTCACTCAGAAGGAGCTCAACATGAGACAACGTAGATGGCTGGAACTTGTGAAGGATTATGATTGTGAGATCCTTTACCATCCTGGAAAGGCGAACAAGGTAGCAGATGCCTTAAGCAGAAAATCCGTAGGCATGCTGATGTCTATTGGAATGTTTCCTAGACCACTACAAAAGGAGATTTCCGAGTTCAATTTGGAATTGATAACGGGAAGATTGTCTGTTCTATCCCTCCAGTCCAATCTTATGGAAACCATCAAGTCACATCAAAGGAAAGATTCTTCTTTGCTGAAAGCACAACTCTTTGATGAGAAAAACAAGGAGTTTAGAGTCTCCGAAGATGGTGCTATGTACTTCAAAGGAAGGATTTGTGTTCCTAACTTTGAATTTCTTAAGGACCAGATCTTGTCAGAAGCACACAAGACGCCGTATTCAGTACATCCAGGAGCTTCCAAGATGTATAAAGACCTTCGACTGAGTTATTGGTGGCCCAATATGAAGAATGAGGTAGCAGAATATGTATCGAAATGCCTAACTTGTCAGAAAGTTAAGGCTGAACATCGACATCCAGGTGGAGAGCTACAGAAGATAGAGCTTCCTGAATGGAAATGGGAGCAAATTACTATGGATTTCGTAGTAGGGCTACCCAGAACTTCAAGTGCGAATGACTCGATTTGGGTTATTGTGGATAGATTAACCAAATCAGCCCACTTTATTGCGATTAAGTTCACCTTCTCAGTGGAGAAATTGGCTGAAATCTATGTATCCCAGATCGTCAGATTTCATGGAGTACCAAAATCGATCATTTCGGACCGTGATGGACGCTTCACTTCTCGATTTTGGACTAGTGTTCACAATGCTATGGGGTCAAAATTGAAGTTCAGTACGGCATTTCACCCCCAAACTGACGGTCAATCGGAACGGACCATCCAGACACTGGAAGATATGCTCAGATCATGTGTGTTGGATTTCAAAGGAAACTGGGATCAGAAGCTGCCATTGATCGAATTCTCCTACAACAACAGTTATCATGCTTCGATTGGTATGGCTCCATTTGAAGCATTGTATGGAAGAAAATGTCGATCGCCTATTCACTGGCAAGAAGTGGGGCAGAAGCAGCTGCACACCACAGACTTCATCAAGAAGACCTCTGAGGATATTCAGATGATCAAGCAGAGGCTCGACATAGCTTTTAGCAGACAGAAAAGTTATGCCGATAAACGTAGGAGGCCCTTGGAATTTCAGGTGGGAGATGCGGTGTTCATCAAGATCACTCCTATGAAAGGAGTGATGCGATTTGGTAAAAAGGGAAAGCTTAGTCCGAGGTATACAGGACCATTTGAGATTCTCGAACGAATTGGAAAAGTCGCCTATAAGCTTGCCCTACCGCCTGAGTTAGCTTCGATGCATAATGTTTTCCATGTGTCGATGCTCAAGAAGTATGTGTCAGACCCTTCCCATGTGCTTAGTCAGGAACCAGTGGAGGTTCATACGGACTTAACCTATGAAGAAAAGCCAGTTCGAGTTCTGGATCGGGAAGAGAAGGTCTTAAGGAACAAAACCATTCCCATGGTTAAAATATTGTGGCGGAACCACATGGTTGAAGAAGCAACCTGGGAGTTGGAAGATGAGATGAGAAAGAACTACCCTGATTTGTTCTAATTTTCGAGGACGAAAATTTTTAAGGGGGTAGATTGTAAGAACTAGAATTTTACAACGTCACAATTTCTTGTATAGAAATTTAAACTGTACCATGAAGGTATTTATGAAAAGCCCGGTTTAGGGTTTTTATTCAGAATTATGAGTTTTTATGTTTGTAAAAGACTCAAAAATGATTGCTTAGTTAAGCATACGACCTTTTGAGGAAAAAGGTATGAAAACGCCATGATTTTTACGAAAGTCAAAGTTTGACCCGAAAGTCAAAGTTTGACCCGAAAGTCAACGTTTGACCGAAAATCGTCAAGTTGACCAAATAAGTTCATGTTACCAGGATAAGCAACATTTGACCTAAGAAAGCCAAAAATTTGCTAGAAAGATCAATTCTTTAACGATATCAAAGAATGGTAAGCAGTATAGGAAGTATACTGCGGAAAACCCATTTTTCAGATAAAATGGTTTGAGTTAGATTCAAAACCACCATAGAAAAATCAAGCACACTAAATAGGAAATTAAAAGCCAAAAGGCTAGAAACGAAAAGACAATTCTTCGTATGGCCTATTATTAGACAGATAAATTTTGGACTGTATTTTATTAATTGGTACTGTGAATCAAAGACCACAGTACCAACCATATCTGTTTGGTATTAAAGTATACTGTTTAATCAAGAATGAGGCCAAACAAGGGTTTAATGATGTCACATAGCTTTTTAATTATGACATCATTAATTTGATTTAATGAAAATTTTGGAAAGAATTCTAGTTGGTTCTAGAACTACTTGGCCGGCCACCTCACCCCCTTTTTGTGCAAATTGGCTAACTTTGAAGGACTATTTTGCAATTTTGAAAAGTTCAAATTTGCCTATAAATAGGAGTGCATTCTATTCACAAAAATGTGAAAATTTAGGCAAACTTTGGCCAAATTTCAGCACAAAATCCGACCATATTAGGAGCTGCCAAAGAGAAAGAAAAAGTTTGGGAACCAAGAATTTAGTCCTAGGAGGGTTCGGTTTGCACTAGGAATCAAGCTAGAAAGCTGAAAAAAATTTTTGGAGCCAAACTAGCCATAGTGGCCGGTTGTGTGGCTGCTGCAAGGGGGGCGAAATTTTGAGGTGGAAAACTAGTGAGGAAGTGGCTGATTGCTGTGAAACTTGGCTGGAAACTTGGTTGGTGCATGCACTAGGAGGCTGGAAAATTTCAAGCTCATTAGGTGGAGCTAGGGCCGGCTGCACCAAGGAGAAAGGAAGGGAGAAAGATCGAGCCAACCAAACCCATTTCCACTCGGATTAAGGTAAAATTCGTTTGGCACTTAAATCTCTCAATTCAAGTTATAAATTGGAGATTTAAATGTATTACAAGCTATTTTGTAATGAGCATAAGCTCAATTTAATTTTCTGATTTAGGTCAGATTTTTAAGTGTGCTTGATTAGGTATTAAGGGTGGTTGATTTAGTAGTTTAGGCAATGTTTTGATTATGTTTATGATTGTTAATGATTAGGGTTGCATGATAGAAAGTTTAGTAAGTTATATGTTCCCCAAAATCTGATTATGCTTGCTGTAAAAATTTAGTTAGGATGCTAGAATGATCATGCATACAAATGGTTTGATGATTAGCCAAAACCATGCAAACCCTAAAACCTATAAGCTGCCATTTTGTGATTGACTTGCATGGACGGGTTTAAATTGCATGCAAGTTAAATTGGGACGTTAGAAAAACGCTGAATGTTGATTCTAGGCTTCCGCTGAGTTCGGTTGAGGTAGTGTGCACGAATTAGGACGAGAAACCAAGAAAATACCGAAAACTGCCAATTCGGGTTAGATCTGCCCAGTTTTCTGGAAACCGAAATTTGAGGCCCTTAGAGGCTGATTTTGGAAAAACGTAAAACACAAAAGTTGTAGAGTAGGGTTTTTACTGTGGGACAACGCGGACAGTTTTTAAAAATAAGGCTCCAATGGCCTTTGTTTTTAAGAAAAACCGAGCCTGACCATGCCCAGACCCTAAGCACGGCCAGGTGAGTTTAACAGGGCAAATGAACGGGTTAGAGACCGATTTGGGTCTCGAGTTCAAAACGAAAGTTTTAGGATTTTTAATGCTTTAAAACTTTCATGAAGAAAACTTTTTCAAATTCTGCTTCTATTTTTAAATAGAAAATTGGATTTCAAAACTGTGCAGTGAACAAGAAATTCCTGCACAGGAATGTTTAAAACAGTGCAGGAAAAAGGACGTTTCTGCATATCCACTGACTAATTCTCAGTGAAAAACTGTTCCAAAGGCAGTTTCTGCTTTTAATAATTTTTACAAAGACCCGTTCTACGTTTTTTAACAAATGCTCTTAAAACCCTAAGTTTTTCCAAAGAAAAGGAAGAGTTTTTTTTAAGCACGTTTAAATGAACCATAATCGGAAAAGGTTCCGCGTTATTGGTTTGGGCCCTAAGCCCAAGGGTTATCCAACGTAACCCAATATAATAGTAAAAATGACTAGTCGGGCCTAAAAACTCAGGTTATCGGAAATAACCCTTTGAGTTGTTTATTAGAAGGCATAGGCCCAAGATTTAAAAACAGTAGTCCAACACTACTAAAGATGGCTGTTTAGCCAAGGTTACTTGGTGTAACCAATCAAAGTACACGTTAAGTGAAGTAAACCCTAAACCTTAGGGGTATCCGCGATACAGAGGAAGTATCCGGGTTTGTTTAAGAAAATGGGGAAACATATAACTATGACTAGGCATGAATGTTGGTTTGATTACCAACATTCCGTAAGAACTAAATTCTTACTCTGTGTCCTCTGATGTAGCAGGAGATAGCCTGCTGAGGCATCCTGAATTGGATCAACATACCTCGGGACATAGTACTAAAGGTAAGTACAACTCCGCCTACAGTATAGGCTTTTGTTGTATACTTGCCAAGTATGTTTGATGTTTATGATGAAATGATGTTATGTTTACAATATGATTATGAGCATGAGATTATGGCATGATATTAAGATATGAGCATAATTATGAATAGTGACATCACGAAGCATGTTCACTAATAAGAACAAGTATGAGTTCATAAAAAGTAAGTATGATGGCAAGCAAGCTTGCCTGTGTCGTACCGACCCGCGTCAGGTCGGGTTGAACTATGGCAAGAGTAAGCCCATAGAGCGCGCCCGGTACGTACACTCATAGTAAGGGGCCCATAAGTAAGATAAGTTAAGAATGAATACGATGGCATAATAAGAGCATAATTGGTTCATGCATATATTATGCGATGATGTGACATGATATGTATGTTATGTATGAGTTAAGTATGATGTGTATGCTATGAAAAGTTATGTATGATGAGTTATGTTTATGTTTAATTGTCGCGGATATGTAAGTTGTACTTGCTGAGCGAAAGCTCACGTGACTTACGTCTATGCTGTAGGTAAGCAACCTACTGGCAACTGATGGTGCAAGGTGGCGAGCGAGGCAGGGCGAGCTGTGGAATGTGGGGATGATAACCGCTTCGCGTTTTGATTTTTATTATGTAAATTAAATCGTATGCAAACATACTTACATATGTTATACATTTCACGTATCCGCATTATAAAAAAAAAAAAAAAAATTTCCGCTGCTTACGTTACGCCTATTAATTAAGTATGCATGTATGTATGTATGGTAACGGCCTGTGATAGGCGGGTCGTTACACATGGTTTGCAAAATATGTAAATAGCCGTGGATCATGATTCCATCCTAGAGAAAAGAAAATTGCAAAATTTACAAAAATTAACCGAAACATATATCGGCCTTCATTTGTAGATCCATGCCTTGTATCTTTCTTCAATGTGTCTTATTTCTCCAATGTCACATCTTTTTCAATTTAAATTTAAAATTCAAATTTCAAAAAAGATTATATGTGATTTTTAATTTTAATCAAAATTACAAAATATCAAAATTTAAATAAAAAATCCGAATATTTAAATTTTAAAATTCAAAAAAATTTCAAATTTCAAATTTCAAATTTAAATCTCAGAATTTTAAAATCCATAATAATATTCATTAAATTTAAATTTAAATTTTCAATTTTGATTTCCAAATTATCAAGGTCACATATCACTGGAAAATTAAATTTTCATAAAGTTTCGGTGATTTAAAAAAAACATTTTTAATTAAAAATTAACAAAAAAATATATAAAATCACATCCTTTGAAAATTTCTATACCTTCGTCCATCTTTAATCTCCTCGAATCCATTGTAGCCCGAATTTTACAAAAAAATTCATATGTCGTTTCCGGCTTACAAAAATTCTAGGAATTGAAAGAACGACCTAGCGGTGATAATATACCGCATCTATTACACTTGAAAAACCTATATATAAATTCTAACCTCTATGGAATCGTGACCGGCAAAATTGAACAAGCATCATATATTATAAAATAAAACCTAGAGTGCCAACTCTCTAAAATATTTCATTAATGCATAGAGAGAAATTTATTTGATCAAAAGAGAAATTTATTTGATCAAATAATTTATGTTATATGCATAATCATGAGTAGGCTCTGATACCAATTGTTGGAAAAAATGGATCCGATATCAGAGTTACGGCGCAACAGAAGTTTTAAAATTTTTATGCCGTTTCCGAAAAGAATCTCATGATGCATATAACAATAAATTAAATTCATGATCAAGCGTACCTTATTTCTCGGATTCCGGAATTACTAGAGCGTTTGACCAACGTGTCTTCTCTACTATTCTCGAGTTCCACGTCTCAGAGTGTGTGTGGGTACATGTTCTATGAATCCAAGCGACTGGTAATGCTTTCCAAAGCCTAGATCCCTCCTTCTCAATTCCGATGTTCCTCGTTGAGAATATGATCCAACTTCTTTCTTCAAAACTACAAAACAGGAACCGGTTAACGTCCTATGAAAATTATCACT
This sequence comes from Ficus hispida, assembly GCA_025413025.1. NCBI lineage: Eukaryota > Viridiplantae > Streptophyta > Magnoliopsida > Rosales > Moraceae > Ficus > Ficus hispida. Next base: position 14,609,692 of record CM046373.1, read on the forward strand.
CGGTTTAACCTTCCTCACAGTTTTGATTTAATGGAATTTTCTCTCTTTTTCTTTCTCACAAGATAGCCGAATTTTATGAAGTGGAAGAAACCACAATTGGTATTCTTTCTCTCTCCCAAAAATGTTTTTTTTTTTTTTTTGTGAATGACCCAAAAATTAGTTTCTCAAGAATTCCTAGCCTTTATATAGAAGTCTAATCATTTTCAAAATTTAATTCCTTCTTGAAAAATAATTTATAATTATTTTTCCGGATAAATTTTGAACCAAAAGATCATACAACTGTAGGGCTAGATTCATTGAACCTAAAAATGTTTTTCCATGGAGAGAATCTTCTCCAAATTTTCGGCCACTAAAGGATAAATCTAGATTGGTGGTTCAAATTTTAAATCAAGAATCTAGACTAGTGAAAACATCCTAGTCCTATCTAGATTCAAATTACTTTTAAACCTTTTTGAATTTAAATAAGATTCACTTGTTTGAATTAAATATTTTCCACAAACATCAACCATGTTAATTAATTTAAATAAATGGAATATTTGAATTTTTTCTCCTCTCAAAACCGTGCACAACAATTTAAAGGAAAAAAAAATTTATCAAATAATCTATATTATTTAAATCAATTAATAATTTAATGTTAGGAATATATTTGAACAATTTTGAAACAAAATTTTCTTCTCTCCACCTATCTAAAAACTATACATTATATTTAGATTAGGAGGGAAAAACTTTGTTTTCCAAAATTAAATAATTCAAACACAATCTTATTTTTAAAATTCAAATTAATTAATCACATATTGACAAATCATATTATTTGTCTATACCAATCCTACATGTCCAATCATTTTCCGGATTGCATGTTAGAGAGTACCATGTCTGAATAGACATTACAAAATTTCATTTAAATTTACCGTCTCATTAGGAACAAATCCCAAAATGCTATATGGAACTATATGAGCTAATAATAGAGGGACCCGATGGAAATATGTAAAGAGGCTCCTATAATTGTGAAAAATTAATCCCAGATTAATTATTCATCAATTATCAGCTTCAAAACTATTCCACTAAAAGTTTGAAGCTAAACTCCAGTTTACATACCGTATTACGAAAGCTCTCTCACGCAGTGCTTCTTCCATGATTTATTTATTACTTGCTTATTTCCCATATGTTATCCATGATTGAATTAAGGACTTTTTTCGTTTTACCTATTCAATCATTTTAACTTAAAGTTCCATTATTCTCTATTGAAAGAACCACCAATTATAAAACCATACAATTGGTAAACCATCAGAGAACACAAAGTAAACCGATGGTCAAGATCTTATTATACTATCTTTCAATCCCCGAATAATGCCTTTAAGTAGATAACATGTACTATCATTAAGATAGCTATGGATTCTATATCTATGAATCTTGATTTCTCCATCCATAAGTCATGCACCCAAAACATAAGTATATTGATCATAAATTAACAGTGTCTCACCTGTAGTGCATTAAAGTACATAAGTCATGGATACGAACTCAAGTAATCATTTCAGGATTAAGATTAATACAGGATGATAATCAAAGCGCCATTGATTCTTATAAACGGAATTATTAAACCGAATCAATTAACACTTTAGGTCCAGTCTAATGTCATACCTCAATACTGATATACATTAAAGTTTCCACTCGGAACCTATCCGATGGTCAAGACAAACCATCCCTCCAAAGAAGTAGACAACCTTTACAATCTTATTATGAATAAGATCCCCAAATCTTATTCCATCGATTGCGGACTATTTATTTTTGACTATTATCAAATTACCATGTCTTCTATGTATACCCCGTATACATATGGTAATCTAATATATTACCAATAGTCAAGGAGTATTTTATGTTTGCTCAAACATACAATCAACAAATGAAAGTAAATAGGACACAACTTATTAAACATGAATAATCTCCTCTTATTAATATCAAAATGTCATATTTACAGCAAATCCCTAACATTGATTTTCTATCCTTAGGGTACATTTAGATCCCAACAATCTCCCACTTGCCCTAAGCGAGTAAATGTGACATATTACGCATCCCCATGCCTTCACGTGTCTTCGAATCTTATGGCCACCAAAGTCTTCGTGAACGGGTCGACAAGATTGTCCTCTGATGTAATTTTACAAACCGTCACATTTCCACTCTCAACAAAGCCTCTGATGATGTGATATTTTCTGTCAATGTGCTTACTCCTCTTATGATGCCTAGGATCCTTGGTATTAGCTACTGCTGCACTATTATCACAGAAAAGTACTATAACTTTATCCATACCAGGAACGACCTCAAGGTCACTAAGGAACCTTCTGAGCCATACCGCTTCCTTTAATGCCTCACTGGCTGCCACATACTTGGCTTCCATGGTCGAGTCAGCAATACAAGATTGCTTAATACTCCTCCACACAACGGCACCACCTCTAAGGGTAAAGACAGATCTTGAAGTCGATTTCCTCGAATCCTGATTTGATTGAAAATCAGGATCTGTGTATCCTATAGGAACAAGGTCCTGACCGGAATACACTAGCATATAATCCCTCGTTCTCCGTAGATACTTGAGTATATGCTTGACCGCAGCCCAATGGTTCGGTCCTAGATTCGACTGATATCGACTTACCATACCAACCGCAAAACAAATGTCAGGCCTTGTGCATAATATAGCGTACATAAGACTACCTACCGCAGATGCATAAGGTACATTTTTCATACGTCCCCTTTCTTCCGATGTCTTGGGATAGTCATCTCTAGAAAATTTGATTCCAATCCTGAAAAATTGGGCACCTTTCTTGGAATCTTTCATAGAAAACTTTTCAAGTACTTTATCAATCTATGAAGCTTGGGAGAGTACTATCGTTTTGTTCTTTCTATCTCTATAGAGTTGAATTCCAAGAACATAACTAGCTTCTCCTAAGTCCTTCATGTCAAACTGTTTGGCTAACCAAACTTTGACAAATGATAACATTGCCACATCGTTTCCAATAAGCAATATATCATCCACATAAAGTACTAGGAAAACCACTTTCTCGTTCTTCATACATTTATAAACACATGGTTCATCAATGTTTTGTTCGAATCCATAGGTTTTGATTGCTTGATCAAACCTAATATTCCAAGAACGAGATGCTTGCTTTAAGCCATAAATGGATTTAAGCAACTTGCACACCTTGTCTTCTTGGCCATTTGTCTTGAACCCATCTGGTTGTATTATATAGATATCTTCCTCAAAATAGCCATTCAAGAAAGCTGTCTTGACATCCATTTGCCATATCTCATAATCGAGAGCAGCCGCAACGGATAAAAGAATGCGGATTGACTTGAGCATTGCTACAGGCGAGAAGGTTTCTTCATAATCGATTCCTTCTTTCTGCGTATAGCCCTTTGCTACAGGTCCTGCCTTGAAAGTTTCCACTTTCCCATCCACACCTCTCTTCCTCTTGTATACCCACTTACACCCAATCGGTTTTATGCCTTGGGGTAAGTCTACAAGTTTCCAAACCCCGTTGGAATCCATAGATTCCATCTCGGTGTTCATAGCTTTTTACCAAAGACTAGAATCAACATCCTCCATAGCTTTTTTGTACGTAGCCGGATCATCAACATGTTCTATGGATTCTGCATCAAAAACTTCACCATTGAACATGTACCTTTCAGGTTCCCTGATAATCCTCCCACAATGACGAAGCTCCCATGGTTGTTGATTCTTTAGTGGTTTTTCCACAGGATTTTCTGTGACTTTAGGAATTTCTAAACCTGAAGTCATCTCCTCAAGCACTACTTTGCTACGAGGTTTAAAGTCTTCCATATAACTTTCCTCTAGGAATGTTGCATGTGTAGAAATAAAGACTTTATTTTGCTTCAGATTATAGAACAGACCACCTTTCGTCCCTTTTGGATAGCCAACAAACAAGCACACTTCTGATCATGACTCCAACTTCTTCGCTTCCTTATCCACGACGTGTGCCGGACAACCCCAAATTCGAATATGATTCAAATTATGTTTCATACTCATCCATAACTCATAAGGAGTTTTAGGAACCGATTTGGAGGGAACGTTATTCAGAAGATAGCATGCAGTTTGTATGGCGTGCCCCCAAAATGACAAAGGTAATGTGGAATAACTCATAATAGACCGGACAATATGTTGAGGAGTACCAGGTGCAGTCAACTGGGATTGTATCCCGTTCTCTATCAAATATCCTGAGACCTCATCCGATAGGTATTTCCCATCTCGATCCGATCGAAGTGTCTTAATGGACTTACCTAATTGTTTCTCCGCTTCAGCCCGAAATTCTTTGAACTTGTCAAAGGCTTCGCTTTTGCGGGTCATCAAATAGACATATCCATATCTTGAGTAATCATCAATAAAAGTGATATAATACTCATACCCACCATGTGCTTCTATGTTCATGGGACCACAAACATCCGTATATACAAGTTCTAAAAGTTCCTCGGCACGACCATCCTTAGCAGCAAAATGCCGTTTAGTCATCTTGCCCTCCAAACAGGATTCACATTGTGGCCAAGGTTCAACCTCATACAAGTCAAGGCTTTCCTCCTTTACCATCCTTTGAATTCTGTTAAGGCTTATATGACCAAGTCGTAAATGCCAAAGATATGATTTGTTAGAGTGAGAAGACTTATGTCTTTTAGAGTTCTTTTCCAATTCTGTATCAAGCAGTGAATGCATCGTAGGTTTGATAAAATAAAGATTTCCATGCATCCATCCATTACAGATAAGAGAATTATTTTTCCTAATAACAACTTTATTATTAAAAGAAACTGAATAAGAATCCTTAATCAAACAAGCTACCGAAATTAGGTTCCTCTAAAACTAGGAACATAAAAACAATGTCTCAAAACAATAAACCTAAATTCATCAAAATAAAGATGTACTTCTCTCACTGCTTCAGCTTACACCAATGTCCCATCACCAGTTCTTAACGTGAAGTGCTCCTCATGTAGACTTTTCGTTACCTTGAACCCCTGTAGAGAAATACGAACATGGTTAGATTCTTTTACTAAACAACCCTCAAGATACAGGACATTGAAATCACCTTTCTGCTTTTGCAAAGCCAGGTATTCTCGGTTATCCTTCTTGAAATATCCTTTCTTCCCATAGTGAAAGCACTTAACCTTTTTGGGATCCACATTTCGCTTCTTAGTCTTGGTAGACTTCTTAAAAATAGGTGCATTCACCATAGGCTTGTTCCCCTTGTTCTTCCCCTTTTCCTTCTTCCTTTTGAGATTAGGACCAGGCGAACTAGGTTCAGCCACATTTGCCTCAGCCTTAGATCCAGAACCCTTAAAAATGTTCTCAAAGGCTTGTAACTCTTTCATCAATTCCGTTAAAGACATCTCCTTCCGGTTAAGGTTGTAGGATGCCTGAATCAAATCGAAATCCTTGGATAAGGTTTGGAAAACTATAACCAATTGAGTTGCAGCATCGATCTCAACCCCATTTGTCTGAGCCTCAGACAAATAAGCCATGACTTTCATCATGTGCTCCTTGATGGGAGTTCCAACCTTCTGCCTGCTGTTTATGAGACCTTTGATAGCATCGGTCTTCGCTTGGATAGTTTGTTCACCAAACATCTCCTCCAGGTTATCCATGATCTGCCTAGCAGTATGATGTTCCCCATGCTGTTTCTGGAGCACGTTAGACATGCTCGCCCAAATATAGCACATGGCACTTAGGTTGGAATTATCCCAGTGCTGATAATTCCTAATGTAGATGCAGGAAATTTTGTGATCTACATGGCATTTTGAGATCATCAGATTTCACGGAATGCCAAAATCGATCATTTCAGATCGTGATGGTCGTTTCACCTCTCGATTTTGGAGCAGTGTTCACAACGCCATGGGGTCGAAATTGAAGTTCAGTACGGCATTTCACCCCAAACTGACGGTCAATCGGAACGGACCATCCAGACACTAGAAGACATGCTGAGGTCATGTGTGCTGGATTTCAAAGGAAATTGGGATCAGAAGCTGCCATTGATCGAGTTTTCCTACAACAACAGCTATCACGCTTCGAATGGTATGTCACCATTTGAAGTATTATATGGAAGGAAATGTCGATCCCCTATCCATTGGCAGGAAGTTGGACAGAAGCAGCTTCAAACCACAGAATTCATCAAAAAGACCTCCGAGGATATCAAAAAGATTAAGCAAAGGCTCGACATAGCTTTTAGCAGACAGAAAAGCTATGCCGATAAGCGTAGGAGGCCTTTGGAATTTCAAGTTGGAGATGCCATTTTCATTAAGATTGCTCCTATGAAAGGAGTAATGTGATTTGGTAAAAAGGGGAAGCTTAGTCCAAGGTATACAGGACCTTTCGAGATCCTTGAGAGAATTGGAAAAGTAGCCTATAAGCTTGCCCTACCGCCAGAGTTAGCTTCGATGCATAATGTTTTCCATGTATCGATGTTAAAGAAGTATGTACCGGACCCTTCCCATGTGCTTAGTCAAGAACCAGTAGAGGTTCAAACGGACTTGACTTATGAAGAGAAGCCAGTTCGAATTTTGGATCGGGAAGAGAAGGTCCTAAGGAATAAAACCATTCCCATGGTTAAAGTATTGTGGCGAAACCACAAGGTTGAAGAAGCAACCTGGGAATTGGAAGATGAGATGAGAAAGAACTACCCCAGTTTGTTCCAATTTTCGAGGACGAAAATTTTTAAGGGGGGTAGATTGTAAGAACTAGAAATTTCGATTTTACGATTTCTTTGTATAGAACTTTATATTGTACCGTAATGGTATTCATGAAAAAGCCCGGCCAAGGGTTTTTATTGAATTTTGTGAGTTCTTATGGCTTCATGAGACTCAAATATGATTGCTTAGCCAAGCATGTAACCCTTTTGGGTTAAAAAGGATAGAAAATTCTATGATTTTATCGAAAGTCAATGTTGACCAAGAAAGTCAAAGTTGATCAAGAAAGTCAAAGTTGACCCGATAGGTCAAAGATTGACTAGAAAAGTCAACTAAGTGACGATATGGAAGTATGTTAAGCAGTATAGGTAATATACTGCGAAAAACTATTTTTACGGATAAAATAGCTAGAATTAGATTTAAAACCACCATAGAAAAATCAAGGACATTAAATAGGTTATTAAGGGCCAAAGGGCTTGAAGCAAAAAGAAAAGTTTTCGTACAGTCCATTTTTAGACAGATGAATTTTGGACTGCAAAACAGTATACAATACTGTGTATTAATGAACACAGTATTTGCAAATCTATTTTGGCATAAAGTTGGATTGTTTATTAAGACACAAATGCAAACAAGCCCTAAGGTGGATGACATCACCTTATCCACAAATTATGACATCATTATGGATTTAATAAAATTTGGAAAGTAATTTGGAGCCTTCTAAACCAAGTATGGCCGGCCACCACACCCTCCAAAAGTGTAAAAAGTTGATTTTTAGAGGACTATTTTGCAATTTTGAAAAGTTTCAAAACCTCTATAAATAGGTGTGTATTTTATTAAAAAAAAAAATCAGAAAAATCTAGTTAAGTTCTGCCCATTTTTCTGCTTTAAAAACCGAACCCAAGGTAGCCAAGAAAGATAGAACAAAAACCAAAATCTAAGTGTGGGAATTAGTGGGTAAAGTTCGGATTTCACCTAGGAACAAAGAAAAAGTGTTGGAAAAATTTTGGAATCCAATCTTGGCCAAGTGGCCGGTTGGTGGTGAGCAAGAAAAGGGTGAGAAAAGTGTTTGGGAACTAGGGGGAGTGGTCGGATTTTGGTAGGAAACAGCAACCAAGTGACACAAAAATTTTTGGGTAGGCTAGGGGGAGGCCGGTTGCACCTAGTAGTCAAGGAGCTGAAAGTTTTTGGACCAAACCCTAACATCTCTTAGGGTTAAGTAAGGTAAACTCTCCCATAGCCTTAATCTATCTAATTGAGCTTCAATTTGAAATTATATGTATTTCAAGTTGATAATTGTAAGAGCATAAGCTCAATTTCATTATTGCCCTATTTTAGGATTTAGGTTATGTGCTTGATTAGGATCTAAGGGTGGTTTGGTTTTATTAAGTTTTGTATGATTTTTATGTTGATGCTTGGTTAATTATGTTGATTTGATGTTAGATGATTGATAAGGTTATATGTTCCTAATAGGCTTAAGTATGTTATGTTTTGTGTTAATATGTTGCATGGTTGGATTGAGATCAATTAGGCAACTTAGAAAGCCATGCAAACCATAGTTAACCCCAATTTGAATGATGGTTTGCATGGCTGTGTATTAAAGTATGATTAAAGAAAAATTACGTTAAAAAGCATTGCATATTGAATTTAAGCTCTGCTGTGGTCGGTTGAGGTAGTGTGCGCGATTAGGACGCGAAATCAACTTAAACAAGAGAAATTGCCAGATTCGGGTTTAAACTGACCAGTTTTCTGGAAACCTAAATTTGAGGCTCTTAGAGATCGAATCTGGTAAAACCTAAAACATGAAAGTTGTAGAGTAGGGTTTTTCCTAGAGGAAAACATGGACAGTTTTTCAAAATAAGGCTCCAACAGCCTTCGTTTTTATGGAAATCCGAGCCTGACCATGCCCAGTTTCCATGCACGGCCAGGACAGCTTAATAGGGTAAAAGAGTAAGTTCAATTCCGAATTTGGTTTTGAAGAAAACATGAAAGTTTTAAGGTTTTTCAAGATCTAAAACTTTCATGAAGAAAATGTTTTCAGTTTCGATCTAGATTTTTAAATAAAAATTGGATTTCAAAAACTGTGCAGTAAACAGGAAATTCCTGCACAGGATTTTCTAAAAACAATGCAGAAAACTGTATTTTCAACAAACCCCAATATTTTGACTGCTAAAACTGTTCCAATGGCAGTTTTCAGCCCTTAACAATTTTTAAAACCCACTCATAAGATTTTAAGAAATTTTGAAGAAAACCCTAAGTTTTCTAAGCAAAGGAAAAGAAGTGTTTTTCAAACCAAGTTTTTAAGTTGGGCCCGAAGCCCAAGGGTTATCCAACGTAACCCAATAAACGACTAAGTCATTTGGTTAAGACCCTAAGCAAGAGGGTTACTTATGGGGTTACTTATAGCAACCCATATATGATGTTTCATGATCGATAGGGTGGGACATATAACCATAGGTGAAAAGAATGTTGGTTAAGTTAACCAACAGTTTAAAGGTAGGATTTTCAGAATCCTTACACTATGTCCTTTGTAATAACAGGAAGTAATCTGTTATTGCGCCCCGAGCAGGAGCGGCATAACATTGGACATAGCATTCGAGGTAAGTACAACTCCGCCTACAGCATAGGCTTTTTGTTGTATACTTACCCAAGTATGATGAATGAATGCTATTAGTATGTGATGTGAATGTATATTAGACTTGTTTGATGTTAGGAAATGTTTATGAGATGTGATGTGATGATGCTATGTGCTATGATCTTATTATGATTATGACGTACGGTATGTTTATGATGCATTAAGTTATGATATGAAGTATGATATGATTATGTCTTATGAATGTGTGACATCACGAAGCATGTTCACAAATTCTAAATAAGAGATAATGAAAAGCAAGTATGATGGCAAGCAAGTTGCCTGTGTCGTACCAACCCGCTCACAGGTCGGGTTGGACTATGGTTTGAGTTGGAAATGGACTGGTCGCCCCAACCACTCCATAGTTACGCGCCCGGTACGTACACTCATGTAAGGGGCCCATAACCAAGATAAGTAAGATAAGCAAGATAAGAAAGAAAAGCAAGTAATGTATGATAAGTTATGAAAGAACAAGCAAGCATAATGAAGCATAATTGGCTCATGCATGATTAGGGTAGAATATGTTGCGATAGATTGAGATATGTTTTATATCGCGGATAATTATGTTGTACTTGCTGAGCGAAAGCTCACGTGTCTTACGTCTATGCTGTAGGTAAACAACCTACCGGCAATTTTTGATACAAGATGGCGAGCGGGGCAGGGTGAACTGTGAAGGATGTGGGATATAAGGCCGCTACGCGTTTTGTTTCATTATGTATATTATTCGATATTCGAACTTCGAACCTCGTTTATTTCACATATCGCCTTTCGATTAGTATCCACCGTATATAAAAAAAAAAAAAATTTCCGCTGTTTATGCTAAGTAAGTAAGTAAGTATGAATGCACGAATGTATGTATGTATGTATGTATGATAACGGCCTGTGCTAGGCGGGTCGTTACATAATAAATAAAGTAGTATGAGTGTATAACCATCGTTTTTAATTTTGAATCCATATTTTACATCCACCACCGAAGGGTGATCATAAATATAAAATATGCCCAAAATTGTTATCCTTTCGGAAATCCAAATCAGTGTGCGCTCTAGGTAAGATACCTATCCGAAGGGAATTCCCGGGTCAAAACCGAGTAGTAGGCACTACCATGCATAACTATTGGACCAATGATGGAGGCCGTAGGTCCTAGTATATAAAACCTTCTCCCACTCAATCTTTTAAATTATGATTTTTGTTTTTCATGCATAAACAATATTTATTGAGTGGCACTCCCTAGTCTATATGGCATGTTATCAATATATCACGAAATAGTACAACATATTTATCTAATAACACATCATCCATGGTTTGCAAAATATGTAAATAGCCGTGGATCATGATTCCATCCTAGAGAAAAGAAAATTATAAAATTTATAAAAATTAACCGAAACATATATCGGCCTTCATTTGTAGATCCATGCCTTGTATCCTTCTTTAATGTGTCTTCCTTCTCCAATGTCACATCTTTTTCAATTTAAATTTAAATTTCAAATTTCAAATTTCAAAAAAGATTATATGTGATTTTTAATTTTAATCAAAATTACAAAATATCAAAATTTAAATAAATAATCCGAATATTTAAATTTTAAAATTCAAAAAAATTTCAAATTTCAAATTTCAAATTTAAATCTCAGAATTTTAAAATCCATAATAATATCCATTAAATTTAAATTTAAATTTTCAATTTTGATTTCCAAATTATCAAGATCACATATCGTTGGAAAATTAAATTTTCATAAAGATTCTGTGATTTAAAAAAAAAAACATTTTTTAATTAAAAATTAACAAAAAAAAATATAAAATCGCATCCTTTGAAAATTTCCATACCTTCGTTCATCTTCAATCTCCTCGAATCCATTGTAGCCCGAATTTTACAAAAAAATTCCTATGCCGTTTGCGGCTTACAAAAATTCTAGGAATTGAAAGAACGACCTAGCGGTGATAATATACTGCATCTATTACACTTGAAAAACCTATATACAAATTCTAACCTCTATGCAATCGTGACCGGCAAAATTGAACAAGCATCATATATTATAAAATAATATAAAGCATTCATTCATCCATACATCCATTCATAATATATTTAACATACACAAAATAAAACCTAGAGTGCCAACTCTCTAAAATATTTCATTAATGCATAGAGAGAAATTTATTTCATCAAATAATTTATGTTATATGCATAATCATGAGTAGGCTCTGATACCAATTGTTGGAAAAAAAATGGATCCGATATCAGAGTTACAGCACAGCGGAAGTTTTAAAATTTTTATGTCGTTTCCGAAAAGAATCTCATGATGCATATAACAATAAATTAAATTCATGATCAAGCGTACCTTATTTCTCGGATTCCGGAATTACTAGAGCATTTGACCAACGTGTCTTCTCTACTATTCTCGAGTTCCACGTCTCAGAGTGTGTGTGGGCACACGTTGTAATATCCGAAAATTTACATGGACTCATGATTTCCTTATACATAAGAAATCTATGTTCATATTATGTGTTTTTGTGATGTTTCATGAAAATTGTGAATATCAATGCGAAATTCATAATTTTATCAGTAAATGTTTGAGTTCTCATTTAGTTAGCTATGAGACTCAATAAGCAGTTTCCTTAGCCAAGCATGTGACCTTTGAGCAAAAAGGGAAGAAAAATCTTATGATTTCATGTTGGTCAAAGTTTGACCGAAAAAGTCAAAGTTGACCGAAAAAGTCAAAGGTTGACCAGAGAGGTCAAATAGATAAAGGTACTGAGATATGATAAGCAGTATAGAAAATATACTGCGAAAACCGTCTTTACAAATAAGATAGCATGAGTAAGATTTAAAACCGCCATAGAAAAATCAAGCACACCAAGTAGGATATTAAGGGCAAGAAAGGTTTTAAGAAATAAGAAAAATTTTATACAGTTCATTTTTACACAGATAAATTTTGGACTACAATATAGTATAAAATACTGTTATTAGTTAATAACAGTATTGGAAATATATGTGTAGCATAAAAGTGAACTGCATTTTAAAGGAAAGGCCAAATAAGGCCTTATGATGACATCACCTTATCTTGGATTTATGACATCATTCTTGATTAAAGAAAAATTAAAAAATCCTTTGGATGACACCTAGCAACTAATGGTCGGCCACTTGGAGGGTATTTTTACAAAATTTTGTGCAAATATTCTTATCCCAAGGGTATTTTAGCAAATTTTGGATTAAAAATAAATCCAAAATTAAAATAATTTTCAGCTATAAATAGGCTTGAGGGGGGGGTCGGTTTTGGCTTCAAAAAAATCAGAAAAATTAGCCAAACTATGCCAAAATTCTCTCTCAAAAACCGAACATAAGGAGGAAAGGAAAAGTGAGAAAAAAAATTGAAAACCCATAGGGAGAAAACTTAGGGGGAGGTCGGATTTTGAACTAGAAACAGCAAGCAAGGTTCAAAAAAAATTTTGGAGCCCCATTGGAGGAGAGGGCCGGTTGTGGTGGTGCTAGGAAAAAGGGGAAAAAGCTGAGCAAACCACTTGAATTGAGTAAGGTAAGCCCCCTTGGATCTTAGGCTTTTCAATTCAAGTTCCAATTTGGAGATTTAAGTGTATTTCAATGTTGGAATTGTAGAGCATAAGCTCAATTTAATTTTCTGCCCTAGTTTAGAAATTTTAGGGTTGTGCTTGATCATGGTGCTTAGGTGGTTTTAAATTTCAAGATATGCATGCTTAATTATGTGATTGGTTGCATGGAAATTAGGGTTTATGCATGGTTGTATGTCCCCAAATCTGCCTAAGGGTTTGAATCTGATTGTGTGGATGAATGATGATGGAATGAATGTTAGAAAGTGCTGCATGGCTGGTATAGGCTCTCGGTTGCGGCCGATTGAGGTAGTGTGCGCGTATTAGGACGTAAACCGAATCTAAGCATAAAAAATGCCAGTTCGGGTAACACTGGCCAGTTTTCTGGAAATCTGATTTTGAGGCCTTTAGAGGCCGAATCTGGAAAAACTTAAAACATAAAAGTTGTAGAGAATGATTTTTTCTAGTGGGTGTCATCGACCGTTTTTCAAAATAAGGCTCCAACTGCCTCGGTTTTCACAAAAATCCAAGCCTGACCGTGCCCAGATTTCATGCACGGCCAGGTGGGTTCAACAAGAAATAAGAGTAGGATAAATTCCGAACTGGGTTTTGAGTAAAACATGAAAGTTGTAAGGTTTTTCAATATCTAAAACTTTCATGAAGAAAACTTTTTCGGATTCGACCCATATTTTCAAATACAATTGGATTTCTAAAACTGTGCAGGAAATAGGAAATTCCTGCTCAGGATTTTCTAAAACAGTGCAGGAAAAGGACATTCTTGCACATACACTGATGGTTCGACTGTGGAAAGCTGTTCCAAGGGTAGTTTTCAACACTTAATAATTTTACAAATCCTACTCAAGAATTATAATTTTTCAAAAGTTGAACAAAGGATTTTTGAATTAAAAAGGACCTAAATGTTAAGTTTTTCTAAAGAAAAGCCAAAGAAAATTTTGGACCCAAGAAATGGAGACTGGATTGACCAACGATAATCTGGAAGGATATCCAGGTTATTGGACTGGGCCAAAGCCCAGGGTTACCCAATGTAGCCTAACAAAATACCAAGTTTAAATATGGATTAAGACGAGAAAGATAACATATAAGGGGGGGGACATATAACTATGGTTATGCATGAATGTTGGTTAGATCCCCAACATTTTTAGATCCTTACCTATGTCCTTTATTATAGCAGGAGATAACCTGCTGTTGTGTCCGGACTTGGAGCGAGACATTAGCAGACATAGTAGACGAGGTAAGTACAAACCTCACCTACAGTATGGGAAATAGTAAGCTATTTTCAAGCATATGACATGATTACATGTTATGCCATGTTATGCTATATTATGCCATGTTATGCTATGTTATGCCATGTTATGCTATGTCATGCCATGTTATGATACGATAAGCCATGTTAAGTCATGTTAAGCCATGATATATCAAGTTATGCCATGAATTTATGGTTATGCCATGTCTAGTTTCATGTGCATCATAAGATCACATATAAAGATTCTTAGTCTTGGAGACATAACAAGACTAAGACTAAACCAAACAAGTAAGGTGTCGTACCAACCTCTCGTTGATGCGGGAGGATCATGTATGTTTCAAGTTTATGATTATCAACCTTCTGTTGATACGTGAAGGGTCATGTTCATGTTTTCCAGAATGGTTAAGGGCCTTGCAAACCCTGACGTTCTGAGGCTTGCGCGCTTTTGGTACGTACACTAAGGGCCCACATGTTAAGTAAGATAATAAGTTCAAGTGAATAATTGGTTATAAAAGACTCATAATTGATTCATGCATGAGTTGCATGACATTTGTTATATTTTGTGAGATTATGTTTGTACTTGATGAGCGAAAGCTCATCAGTATATTTCATACTGTAGGTAAGAGGCCTGCAGCTTAATTGGTGGGCCAGGTGGATGATGCAGCGGGTGAAGGGCGGTGTGGGATACCACTACGCAAAATCTTCCGCAAAGTTATGTTAAGTTTAAGTTTATATATATTTTAAAGACAGTTACGTTGTATAAAAAAAATTATGAGGATTTAAAGAATCGAACAAGTTATAAGAAATATGTATGTATGTTTTTATCTCAGTATGTATGCATGATAAGTTTCTATACAAGCAACCCTATTTTTATATAAGTTTTAAAAAAAAATTTATTCTCAATTTTCCAAGAAGGTTTAAGCAGTTATATAAGTTCATGTATGTATGGTAACGGCCCTACGTAGGTTGGGGCGTTACAAGTTTGGTATCAGAGTGGTATCCTGCCAGCCTACTTCACCTTGCCTCACATCACTTCCGCCACGGCCCAAGTAAGTTAAGTTATTTTTCTTATGCTTAGAAATTAGTTAGAAGCTCGCGTGCATAGTAAGCATCTCTCATTAATGGTCACGTTGGGAACTTCTCGCACTATGGAATTAGATCGACGTTATGGAAGTTATATGTGGTATTTGTGGAACTTTGCCACATAAGAACAATATTGGATACGGGGATAATGTTGGGTGGTGCCTTCGCTTGGTGGTGGCAATTAAGTGACTTATGAACATGATGGGAAAGTTTTACACCTTCCTAAATGTTATACTTATGCATTTATGTTATGAAGTAGATATGAACAAGATTATGATGGATTCAGATATATTCCATGATTATGTTATGATATGGAATTAAGATTATGGTTCTATATAAAAGACATAATTTTATAAGTTTTCTGTGTAGAACCATGCCACCAAAGCGTAGAACGGCACCAACCCAAGACGTTGATCTTGCGGCCCAGTTAAATGAATTAAGACAGATGATGTTAGCCCAACAACAAGAGATAGGTGGGCTTAGAGCTCAACTGGCTCAACAGAATCAGGGACCTCCTGATACCAGAATACCACCAGCACCTGTGAATCAGCCTGCTGCACCGGAAATTCTTAATGCTAACCTGGTGATTCCAGAAAACCCGATAGCTCCTGAAGTGCCTGATGTGCCTTTGGTTGTTCCGCCAGCACCTTTGGTTCGAACTCCGGAACAATTATATGACAGGTTTCAGCGCATGAAGGCACCAGAATTTGAAGGATCAACAAACCTAATTGAGGCTGACAATTGGTTGATTGACCTCCAGGTTATCTTGAATTTTCTCAAGCTCGATGATGAAGAGAAAGTTCTCTGTGCATCCTTTATGCTGAGGAAAGATGCTTGCCTCTGGTGGGAAACAGTCCAGATCAGGCGAGATGTTACACGAATGACCTGGGAGGACTTTGTTGAGGAATTTAAGGAGAAATACTTCAACACCGACGTTATGGAAGCCCAACAAGACGAATTTAATAATTTCCGCCAGGGTAATCTGTCAGTAGCTGAGGCGGTAAAGAAGCTTGAGCAACTAGCACGTCTTTGTCCTCACCTTATCAGCTCCGAGAAGGACAAAGTAAGACGGATGATGAGGATGTTCCGCTCGGATTTGGCTATAGTGATTAGCAGTGGCCCCTACCCACCAATTACCGTTGCTGAATGTGTCAGCCGGGTGATTCGAGCTGAGTATTAGGTAGGTTAAAACAGAGAACAACGGGCTAAGTTTTTTAAGGAAAAGAGAGAAGAGAAGGCCCAAGTTAAGCAGATTCAAGCAAGACCAAGCCAACCTCCGCAGCAGAAAGGGCAAGGAGGGTCTTTCGGTCAACCCAGTAACAACAAGCAATACGGCAATAATCAACAGAAAAGGAAGTGGAATGGAGGGGGACAGGGAAATCAACAAAATTTTCCCCAGAAGAGGAATGCCCCTGAGAGCAGCATGAATCCCACTTGTCAGAAATGTGGGAAGAAGCACCCGGGAGATTGCCGTGTTGGAACTAATCGTTGCTTTCTGTGTGGCAAGGAAGGCCACTATGCTAGGGACTGCAATGCTAATTTTCAGAGTCCGCAGCACCAACAAAAGAGTCAAGGGTATCAGCTTCATGCAGCACAGATGAAGCTTGAAGGACCTGAAATTTCTCAAGGCAGACTTGAAGCCCCAGAACCTCAAGGACGCATTTATGCTTATACTAAGGAGGATGTTCAAGCTGGACCATCCACAGTGGTGACAGGTCAGCTTCCTTTTGCCAAACAAGATGCTCATGTGTTAATTGATTCTGGAGCTACGCATTCATTCACATCACCTAAGTTTGCTAAGAAACTAGGTAGAGGAAGCGATAGGATCGATAGAACCTTCAGAACTGCATTACCCTCCGGGGAAATTTTGTTGTCTGATTATTGGATACGTCATGTTCTAATGATTATATGTGGAAGGGAAATGTATGTCAACTTGATTATCATCGACCTATATGACTACAATGTCATTTTGGGTATGGATTTCTTGGGGAAATACAACGCGGTTATAGACTGTCAACGTCGGATTGTCACGTTCAAGCCGATTGGAGGCGAGGAGTTCATTTTCAGAGGATCGACTTCAAAACAGCCGAAAATGCTCATTTCTGCGCTAAAGGCTAAAAAGTTGTTGGCAGAAGGATGTATGGGATTTTTAGCCAACATGGTGGATAAGACGCAAGAAACTAAGAGCAAGCCGGAAGAAGTACCGATAGTCAAGAATTTTATCAAAGTTTTTCCTGAAGACTTGCCAGGATTACCACCGGAGCGAGAGATCTCTTTTGAGATTGAATTGCTTCCTGGATCGGCACCAGTATCCAAGGCACCTTATAGGATGGCCCCGCCAAACTTAAGGAATTACAACTTCAGTTGCAAGAGCTCCTAGATCGAGGATTCATCCGTCAGAGCTATTCACCATGGGGAGCCCCAGTTTTTTCGTTAAAAAGAAGGATGGCACTTTTAGGATGTGCATTGACTATCGGGAATTGAATAAGATCACCATCAAGAATAAGTATCCATTACCCAGGATCGACGATTTGTTCGATCAATTAAAAGGAGCTTCAATTTTTTCGAAAATTGACTTGCGATCGGGATATCATCAGCTTCGAATAAGGCAAGGAGACATTCCCAAGACGGCCTTTCATACACGATATGGACATTACGAGTTCCTCGTTATGCCATTTGGATTGACAAATGCTCCAGCTGCCTTTATGGACCTGATGAATCGAGTATTCAAGGACTACTTAGACAAGTTTGTTATCGTCTTTATAGATGATATCTTGATTTATTCAAGATCTAAGGAGGAGCACGAAGAGCATCTAAGGATTGCCTTACGGATTCTAAAGCAAAACCAGCTTTATGCTAAATTCACCAAGTGTGAATTTTGGTTGGAAAAGGTCCATTTCTTAGGACATGTGATTTCCAAAGAAGGCATATCGGTAGATCCAGCCAAGATTGAAGCCGTAAGTAAATGGCCAGCTCTGAAAAACGTCACCGAAGTACGTAGTTTCCTTAGCTTAACAGGCTACTATCGACGTTTCGTAGAGGGATTTGCTAAGATTGCAGCGCCGCTCACCGCACTTACACGAAAAGGAAAGAAGTACGAATGGACTTCTAAGTGCGATGAACACTTTCAAGAGCTAAAAAGTAAGCTGACTAGTGCTCCAATTCTTACCATTCCAGTGGTAGAAGAAGGGAACTTCGTGATATATAGCGATGTTTCCAAGATATGATTGGGAGTCGTCCTCATGCAAAATGGAAAAGTGATCGTGTATGCTTCCCGACAGCTTAAGGATCATGAGAAAAACTATCCGACGCATGATTTGGAACTTGCGGCGGTAGTATTTGCACTCAAAATTTGGAGACACTATCTTTACGGCGCTAAGTGTGAAGTCTATACGGATCATCAAAGTTTGAAGTATATCTTCACACAGAAGGAGCTTAACATGAGACAAAGAAGATGGCTCGAATTAGTGAAGGATTATGACATAGACATCCGTTACCATCCTGGGAAAGCGAATAAAGTAGCTGATGCTCTTAGTCGGAAGTCGTTTTCCTCGTTGAGATCAATTCAGCCATTGATCGAGCCCCTTCAAAAGGAGCTAGTGGAAGCTGGAATTGAGCTTATTACGGGAGGTTTAGCTACCTTAAACTTCCAACCTACCATTTTGGATGGCATGAAGGAGCGTCAAGAAGGAGACGCCTCATTGCTTAGGATGAGGAATGAAGTTTTAGAAGGAAAGGAGTCAGACTTCAACATATCTGACGAGCACATACTCTATCAGAAAAATAGACTATGCATTCCAAATGAGGACGAGTTAAAGGAACGGATCTTGAAAGAAGCTCATGAGACTCCGTATTCCGTTCATCCTGGAGCCACAAAAATGTACAAAGACTTGAAGGAAAGTTTTTGGTGGCCCAAAATGAAGAATGACGTCGCCACATTTGTTAGTAAATGCCTTACGTGTCAGAAAGTGAAGGCTGAACACCAACGTTCCGGAGGAGAATTGTAGAAAATTTCCATCCCAGAATGGAAATGGGACCAAGTGACGATGGATTTCGTGGTTGGTCTACCCCGAACTCCCAGCGGCAACGGTGCTATTTGGGTGATTGTCGATCGATTGACGAAATCCGCACACTTCTTGGCCATCAAGCTTAGCTTCTCAGTGGAGCAGCTAGCGGACCTGTACGTCGCGCAGATCGTTCGCTACCATGGGATCCCCAAATCGATCATCTCAGATCGTGATGGTCGTTTCACTTCAAAATTTTGGAGAAGTGTACATCAAGCAATGGGTACAAAGCTTACTTTTAGTACAGCCTTTCACCCACAGACAGATGGACAATCAGAGAGGACCATTCAGACTCTAGAAGATATGTTACGGGCATGCGTGATGGACTTCAAAGGAACTTGGGATAAGAAGCTTCCTTTGATTGAATTCTCGTACAACAACAGTTTCCAAGCTTCGATTGGAATGGCTCCTTACGAAGCTCTCTATGGGAGAAGGTGTAGGTCTCCAGTCCATTGGTACGAGACAAGAGAAAAAGAACTTGTGTCTACGGACTTTATACGGAGGACCACAGAGGCCATAAAACTCATACGTCAACGGATGGAAACTGCATTTAGTCGACAAAAGAGTTATGCCGACAAACGCAGAAGGCCTCTAGAATTCCAAGTAGGAGACTTGGTTTTCCTCAAGATTGCTCCGTTCAAAGGAGTCATGAGATTTGGAAAGAAAGGGAAACTAAGTCCGAGATACATAGGACCATTCGAAGTACTCGAAAGAGTTGGTAATGTGGCCTATAAGTTGGCTTTGCCCCAAGAATTAGCATATGTGCATAATGTATTTCATGTGTCGATGCTAAAGAAGTATATCTCAGATCCCTCACATGTATTAAGTCATGAACCAATTGAGGTTCACGAGGATCTGACTTATGAGGAAAGACCAGTTCGAATTTTGGCACGAGAAGAAAAGGTGCTAAGACACAAAGTTATACCTTTAGTTAAGGTTCTATGGCGAAATCATGAGGTTGAGGAAGCAACATGGGAACGAGAAGAGGATATGAAGAAAAGCCACCCAGAATTATTCTGATTTTCGAGGACGAAAATTTTGTGAGGGTGGGTTGTAATATCCGAAAATTTACATGGACTCATGATTTCCTTATACATAAGAAATCTATGTTCATATTATGTGTTTTTGTGATGTTTCATGAAAATTGTGAATATCAATGCGAAATTCATAATTTTATCAGTAAATGTTTGAGTTCTCATTTAGTTAGCTATGAGACTCAATAAGCAGTTTGCTTAGCCAAGCATGTGACCTTTGAGCAAAAAGGGAAGAAAAATCTTATGATTTCATGTTGGTCAAAGTTTGACCGAAAAAGTCAAAGTTGACCGAAAAAGTCAAAGGTTGACCAGAGAGGTCAAATAGATAAAGGTACTGAGATATGATAAGCAGTATAGAAAATATACTCCGAAAACCATTTTTACAAATAAGATAGCATGAGTAAGATTTAAAACCGCCATAGAAAAATCAAGCACACCAAGTAGGATATTAAGGGCAAGAAAGGTTTCAAGAAATAAGAAAAATTTTATACAGTTCATTTTTACACAGATAAATTTTAGACTACAATACAGTATAAAATACTGTTATTAGTTAATAACAGTATTGGAAATATCTGTGTAGCATAAAAGTGGATTGCATTTTAAAGGAAAGGCCAAACAAGGCCTTATGATGACATCACCTTATCTTGGATTTATGACATCATTCTTGATTAAAGAAAAATTGGAAAATCCTTTGGATGACACCTAGCAACTAATGGCCGGCCACTTTGAGGGTATTTTTGCAAAATTTTGTGCAAATATTCTTATCCCAAGGGTATTTTAGCAAATTTTGGATTAAAAATAAATCCAAAATTAAAATAATTTTCAGCTATAAAGAGGCTTGAGGGGGGGGTCGGTTTTGGCTTTAAAAAAATCAGAAATATTAGCCAAACTATGCCAAAATTCTCTCTCAAAAACCGAACATAAGGAGGAAAGGAAAAGTGAGAAAAAAAATTGAAAACCCATAGGGAGAAAACTTAGGGGGAGGTCGGATTTTGAACTAGAAACAGCAAGCAAGGTTCAAAAAAATTTTTGGAGCCCCATTGGAGGAGAGGGCCGGTTGTGGTGGTGCTAGGAAAAAGGGGAAAAAGCTGAGCAAACCACTTGAATTGAGTAAGGTAAGCCTCCTTGGATCCTAGGCTTTTCAATTCAAGTTCCAATTTGGAGATTTAAGTGTATTTCAATGTTGGAATTATAGAGCATAAGCTCAATTTAATTTTCTGCCCTAGTTTAGAAATTTTAGGGTTGTGCTTGATCATGGTGCTTAGGTGGTTTTAAATTTCAAGATATGCATGCTTAATTATGTGATTGGTTGCATGGAAATTAGGGTTTATGCATGGTTGTATGTCCCCAAATCTGCCTAAGGGTTTGAATCTGATTGTGTGGATGAATGATGATGGAATGAACATTAGAAAGTACTGCATGGCTGGTATAGGCTCTCGGTTGCGGCCGATTGAGGTAGTGTGCGCGTATTAGGACGTAAACCGAATCTAAGCATAAAAACTGCCAGTTCGGGTAACACTGGCCAGTTTTATGGAAATCTGATTTTGAGGCCTTTAGAGGCCGAATCTGGAAAAACTTAAAACATAAAAGTTGTAGAGAAGGATTTTTCCTAGTGGGTAGCATGGACCGTTTTTCAAAATAAGGCTCCAACGGCCTCGGTTTTCACAAAAATCCGAGCCTGACAGCGCCCAGATTTCATGCACGGCCAGGTGGGTTCAACAAGAAATAAGAGTAGGATAAATTCCGAACTGGGTTTTGAGTAAAACATGAAAGTTGTAAGGTTTTCAATATCTAAAACTTTTATGAAGAAAACTTTTCTGGATTCGACCCAGATTTGCAAATACAATTGGATTTCTAAAACTGTGCAGGAAATAGGAAATTCCTGCTCAGGATTTTCTAAAACAGTGCAGGAAAATGACATTCCTGCACATACACTGATGGTTCGACTGTGGAAAGCTATTCCAAGGGCAGTTTTCAACACTTAATAATTTTACAAATCCTACTCAAGAATTATAATTTTTCAAAAGTTGAATAAAGGATTTTTGAATTAAAAAGGACCTAAATGTTAAGTTTTTCTAAAGAAAAGCCAAAGAAAATTTTGGACCCAAGAAATGGAGACTGGATTGACCAACGGTAATCTGGAAGGATATCCAGGTTATTGGACTGGGCCAAAGCCCAGGGTACCCAATGTAGCCCAACAAAATACCAAGTTTAAATATGGATTAAGACAAGAAAGATAACATATAAGGGGGGGACATATAACTATGGTTACGCATGAATGTTTGTTAGATCCCCAACATTTTTAGATCCTTACCTATGTCCTTTATTATAGCAGGAGATAACCTGCTGTTGTGTCCGGACTTGGAGCGAGACACTAGCGGACATAGTAGACGAGGTAAGTACAAACCTCACCTATAGTATGGAAAATAGTAAGCTATTTTCAAGCATATGACATGATTACATGTTATGCCATGTTATGCTATGTCATGCCATGTTATGATACGATAAGTCATGTTAAGTCATGTTAAGCCATGATATATCAAGTTATGCCATGAATTTATGGTTATGCCATGTCTAGTTTCATGTGCATCATAAGATCACATATAAAGATTCTTAGTCTTTGAGATATAACAAGACTAAGACTAAACCAAGACAAGTAAGGTGTCGTACTAACCTCCCGTTGATGCGGGAGGATCATGTATGTTTCAAGTTTATGATTATCAACCTTCCGTTGATACGTGAAGGATCATGTTCATGTTTTCCAGAATGGTTAAGGGCCTTGCAAACCCTGACGTTCTGAGGCTTGCGCGTTTTTGGTACATACACTAAGGGCCCACATGTTAAGTAAGATAATAAGTTCAAGTCAATAATTGGTTATAAAAGACTCATAATTGATTCATGCATGAGTTGCATGACATTTGTTATATTTTGTGAGATTATGTTTGTACTTGTTGAGCGAAAGCTCATCAGTATATTTCATACTGTAGGTAAGAGGCCTGCAGCTTAATTGGTGGGCCAGGTGGATGATGCGGCGGGTGAAGGGCGGTGTGGGATACAACTACGCAAAATCTTCCGCAAAGTTATGTTAAGTTTAAGTTTATATATATTTTAAAAACAGTTACGTTGTATAAAAAAATTATGAGGATTTAAAGACTCGAACAAGTTATAAGAAATATGTATGTATGTTTTTATCTCAGTATGTATGCATGATAAGTTTCTATACAAGCAACCCTATTTTTATATAAGTTTGAAAAAAAAAATTATTCTTAATTTTCCAAGAAGGTTTAAGCAGTTATATAAGTTCATGTATGTATGGTAACGACCCTACGTAGGTTGGGGCGTTACACACGTTCTATGAATGCAAGCCACCGGTAATGCTTTCTGAAATCTAGATCCCTCCTTCTCAATTCCGATGTTCCTCGTTGAGAATATGATCCAACTTTTTTCTTCAAAACTACAAAACAGGAACCGGTTAACGTCCTATGAAAATTATCACTCGGTTTAACCTTCCTCACAGTTTTGATTTAATGGAATTTTCTCTCTTTTTCTTTCTCACAAGATAGCCGAATTTTATGAAGTGGAAGAAACCACAATTGGTTTTCTTTCTCTCTCCCAAAAATGTTTTTTTTTTTTTTGTGAATGACCCAAAAATTAGTTTCTCAAGAATTCCTAGCTTTTATATAGAAGTCTAATCCTTTTCAAAATTTAATTCCTTCTTGAAAAATAATTAATAATTATTTTTCCGGATAAATTTTGAAACAAAAGATCATACAACTTTAGGGCTAGATTCATTAAACCTAAAAATGTTTTTCTAAGGAGAGAATCTTCTCCAAATTTTTGGCCACTAAAGGATAAATCTAGATTGGTGGTTCAAATTTTAAATCAAGAATCTAGATTAGTGAAAACATCCTAGTCCTATCTAGATTCAAATTATTTTTAAACCTTTTTGAATTTAAATAAGATTCATTTGTTTGAATTAAATATTTTCCACAAACATCAACCATGTTAATTAATTTTAATAAATGGAATATTTGAATTTTTTTCTCCTCTCAAAACCGTGCACAACAATTTAAAGGAAAAAAAATTCATCAAATAATCTCTATTATTTAAATCAATCAATAATTTAATGTTAAGAATATATTTGAACAATTTTGAAACAAAATTTTCTTCTCTCCACCTATCTAAAAACTATACACTATATTTAGATTAGGAGGGAAAAACTTTGTTTTCCAAAATTAAATAATTCAAACACAATCTTATTTTCAAAATTCAAATTAACCAATCACATGTTGACAAATCATATTATTTGTCTACACCAATCCAACATGTCCAATCCTTTTCCGGATTGCATGTTAGAGAGTACCATGTCTTAATAGACATTACAAAATTCCATTTAAATTTGCCGATCTCATTAGGAACAAATCCTGAGACGCTATATGGAACTATATGAGCTAATAGAGGGACCCGATGGAAATATGTAAAGAGGCTCCTATAATTGTGAAAAATTAATCCCAGATTAATTATTCATCAATTATCAACTTCAAAACTATTCCACTAAAAGTTTGAAGCTGAACTCCTGTTTACATACCGTATTACAAAAGCTCTCTCACGCAGTGCTTCTTTCATGATTTATTCATCACTTGCTTAATCCCCATATGTTATCCATGATTGAATTAAGGACTTTTTCCGTTTTACCTATTCAATCATTTTAACTTAAAGTTCCACTATTCTCTATTGAAAGAACCACCAATTATAAAACCATACAATTGGTAAACCATCAGAGAACACAAAGTAAACCGATGGCCAAGATCTTGTTATACTATCTTTCAATCCCCGAATAATGCCTTTAAGTAGATAACATGTACTATCGTTAAGATAGCTATGGATTCCATATCTATGAATCTTGATTTCTCCATCCATAAGTCATGCACCCAAAACACAAGTATATTGACTATAAATTAACAGTGTCTCACCTGTAGTGCATTAAAGTACATAAGTCATGGATACGAACTCAAGTAATCATTTCAGGATTAAGATTAATACAGGATGATAATCAAAGCGTCATTGATTCTTATAAATGGAATTATTAAACCGAATCAATTAACACTTTAGGTCCAGTCCAATGTCATACCTCAATACTGGTATACATTAAAGTTTCCACTTGGAACCTATCCGATGGTCAAGACAAACCATCCCTCTAAGGAAGTAGACAACCTTTACAATCTTATCATGAATAAGATCCCCAAATTTTATTCTATCGATTGCGGACTATTTATTTTTGACTGTTATCAAATTACCATGTCTTCTATGTATACCCCGTATACATATGGTAATCTGATATATTACCAACAGTCAAGGAGTATTTTATGTTTGCTCAAACATACAATCAACAAATGAAAGTAAATAGGACACAACTTATTAAACATGAATAACCTCCTCTTATTAATATCAAAATGTCATATTTACAGAAAATCTCTAACATTGATTTTCTATCCTTAGGGCACATTTAGATCCCAACAGTAGGCTGAAGGGCAGTCCAAAACCAAAAAGGTAGTCAGCTTGTTCTCTCCTGCCGCAAAGACAGGAAGTTTAATTTTTCCAATGGCAGCGGTCGATTCTCCGTTAAAGCCTATCAAAACGGTCATCGAGCATTCGATGTCTGACTCAGATAAATCTATTTCCTTTAATGTTGAGAGAAAAAGAACATCTGCCAAACTCTCATTGTCGACAAGAATTCGACCTACCTCACAACTAGACACGTTTAGAGTCAAAACCAATGAGTCATCGTGAGGTCGGCTAAGATTTGTAGCCTCGATGTTATGGAAACTAATGGAATGTTCGATGGGATCATCAGGAAGAATCGTCGCAATCGGCTGCAGGGCTTTCCTTCGATGAAACTTGACAGCAGTAACTGTCTCTCTGCTGTAAACCGAGCCTCCGTAAATTACGCCTATTGTCTTCCGGACTAGTGGTGGCGAAGGCGTGTCTTCAATATGCTGCACAACTCTTCATTCCTTGGTCTCGCTACCAAGCCCGTACATTTCTCTTCCCTTCTCCGTGAGGAAGTCGTGAAGGTGGTCTTTCTTCAGTAGCCCGGCAACTTCAGCCCTCAGCGCTCGACAATCGATGGTCTGGTGATCATGATCTTTATGAAACTCGCAGTACTTTGTTGTGTCTCTGGCCAGGTTTTCTGGCAACTTCTTCGGCCATGTAACAAAGTCCTGGCATTTCAAATGAGCTATCAATTCGGACGGGCTTATGCCAAGCACATATCTCGGCGGTGAAAGTGGTCACTTATGTTCACGCCTCATCGTTCGCCCTTCACAATGATCTGTTCGTCGAGTTGGGCGTGGACGGTCTCGTCTGAATGCCTTCTCTTGTTCGTCGTGAACTTTGGATAATTCCTTCCTCGTTCGAATTAGATCTCGATCCACTCGCTTGTTCTCCTCTTCCAGCTCGATGAATCCCTTCGCTCGGTGTAAGGCGTCTTGAATCGTTGGGGGATACCAGGTGCAAATTTCATTTTTGAATAAGGACTTATGCCTTAAGCCCTTCTTCAAAGCCTCTCTTGCTATTCCGTCGTTGAGCCCAGAGATTTCTGAAATGGCCTTGCTAAAGTGCTTGATGTAAGCGCGCAGTGACTTGTGTGGACCTTGAATCACACCCCAAAGGACATTCGTTGTCTTCCCGGATTGAATGTGGATGGAATAGCTCCGCATAAATTCAAGCAAGAGCTCATCGAACGAGTCAATCGATTTCGGAGGTAAGTTGCAGAACCATCTCAATGCTACCCCCTTCAAACTCTAAGCAAAAAGTTTGCACATCATATCATCGAGCATTCCAGTTGGAATGTTCATTGATTGAATGATGTGTTTGTACTGCAAGAGGTGGTCATGTGGGTCCGACATTCCATCGAACCTTGGGAAAGAAACACTTCCGAACTTTGGTGTAGTGGTATTGGTAATCCGTTTTGTAAGGGGTGTCTCTCGGACACCACGAGCTAGATCATCAAACCCCAGTGTGGAAGTGGTAGCACGATGTATCTGAGAGGAGAAACGATGTTCCATTTGTGCTTCAAGTGTCCTCATTTCTTCGGACATGAAATTTCTCATCATGTCTTCGACGTTCATTGTCTCTTGTGGAATGGGACCTTTAGGAGATGAGGGGAAGTCGGGCGTCGAACGCCGAGCTTGAGTTGAGTTTCTCCTCGAATCAAGTCCATAGACTGGAAGTTACTGTTGCTGTTGTTGCTGTTGTTATTGCTGCGCTTGCCCCTCGTTCCCCGAAGTCAAGTTTCCAGGTGTGTGCAGTGGTTGCATGGGAGCTATGGGGCTGTAAGTAGTATTCCTCGTTTGTTGAGGATAGAACTGTGTGGCTTGCTGCCAACCCCCGGTGCTTGGTGCTGGAAGACTGTGGGACGTGGCTTGCTGCCAGCACCCAGCGTTCGCACCTGAGGAATACCCGACATACGGGTTGTAGTAAAACGAGCAAACAACCTGATTGTTGATGGACATCAACTGGTTCTTGAGAATCTGATTCTCAGCGCTGATGTTTTCCATCATGCTTTGTTGGGCGCTGTACTTCTAGGTGAGATCCTCCACTAATCACGCCAGGTTGGCGATTTGGGAGTTTGCTTCTGAAGTAGAAGCCTCTTGGTGATGAACAGGGCTTTCCTGTGAAAACTACTCTTGGTGTTCATGTTCTTCCGCCATTGTTTCCTCACAAATTTCTAGTGTAAGATGTCCAAGGGCCCCACGGTGGGCGCCAAACTGTAGATGTTGTTTATCTATGGTTAAATTTTTAACAGAAGTTAGTCTGAATGAATAAGACAGATAATGGATTAGGTCCTTGGAAATCGTTAATGAAATTCATAAAGTAATATTGTACGAAAATAATGAAATAAGTAAAAATCAGAACAGAATTAACAACACCAAGATGTAAAGAGGTTCGCCCAACGAGTGCTACATCCTCTGAAAGAGTGGTCTTTGTATTAGACTGTTCTTGAATACAAAGAATGATTTCTGGGAATTTTTTTTAGAGTACAAGTGAAATCTGATAAAAGCTGATATTATGCAAAAGTGAATGTTCTGCAAAAGCCGATCCCTTGTATGAGGGGGGTCTCCTTCTATTTATAGAGGTAGACCTGTGGGTTAGGACCCATGAGTTTGAAAAAGCAGTTTTCGTTCCATCTGAGACACGTATTGGAGTGTCAGTTATTCTTCAGACATAGCAGTTAATGAAGTAAATCATGCCATGTATAGTGGGCTTAGCAGTTATTAATGTGCAGTCATTACTAGTTATAAACTTATCAGTTTTCATAATAGGCATGACCTATCATCGTCAACCGTAGGTTCGTCGGTAGTGGGAGATGCTCCCTGTGATTTGCATTATAAACGAGCGACGAACGGTGACTAGAAAACAAGACTTTGTTCTTGTGATCCATCGTTCGCGGCTTATTTGAAATTCAACATGTGATAGATCATGCTCGACCTGCAGGTTTGATGTTCGATTGCGAATGTTCGCAAATCACAATGAAATGAATTAGAATCGTTAAATGGGTCCGGCCCAATTATACGAGCAGTCAATGTTCATGATCGAATGAGACAATGAGTTGGGTCTGGCCCAAATATGAAAATGTCGGAATTGGAATCGAGAGTTCGTCGTTCGTCAGACGAACCGTTAACGCTAACGCTGTAAAGATAAGACGAAGTCTAACCCCAACACTACCTAAAGATATAGAATTCAAATTCCTCCACTCCAATTTTTTTTTTTTTTTTAATTTTAAATCTTAGCAACAAAGCCACAAAAAATGTCCCATCAACAAACAATGAAGTCAAAAAACTAAAAATAGCATATGCTAACTGATATTATCTAATAAGATTACTAACTACTAATTGTTTTTTCTTTATTAAATTTCTTTCTTAAGTGAAAAAAAAAGTAGTTGGTAATCACTTTTTTTTTTCACTAAAAGATAAATGTATCATAAATATATGGCATAAATATATTGGGACGCCCCGTCCCACCCTTCCCCGTCCCGTTTACAATTCGAGGAAAAAAAAACTCTGTTCTCATCCCAACCTATTAAGAGGGCAGCCGCGCGGGAAATATGATCATCTCTAGTCTCTGTACTGATGTGGCACAGCTTATGCCTTATGATATGCGTATCTGATTTCTTACACCTCACTCGACTTGTTAGAAGTGTCTCATTAACAGTGGTCTTTTGTCCTTTTCTTTGGCAATTGTTTACATGACTTTTGAGGTTGTTTACGTTACTATCGTGAGTCTTTTTTGGAGGTTTCTTACATAACGGTGAAGTATCAAATTTCTTTAGGGTGGGTCTTTGGCTCCATGCATTTGCATTTTTCTTTTTTCGCAGTGAAAGTTCGAAGAAATTGCCATCACCGTACTTTTGTAGACAATTTGTCGCAAAAACTACTTCAAAATTTCTTTTAGATAGTTGCTTTCATAATTTCCTTGTAATAATAGAACGCAAATCTCCATCCTCAAGAAACGAAAGGAATAAAAGAATTCCCATCTCTCTTACATTCCATGCATTAGAAGAAAAAATATTCTGCGAAGAACCCGCGTGGGTAAAGAAAGGTAATTAGCAGAAATTAAGACATACAAACGATCCCATGAATTCTTGATCTCCAAGAAAAAGACACGTTTTGACAGATTCCACGTTCGACCCATTTAAAACTCGCCAAAACATTGACTATTTGACTCGTTTTCGTGTTAACATTTTATCGAACTGGTGGTGGGCAAACTCAAGGAAAACGACAAAAGAGCGAGTATTTACCAAAATTCATTGGGTCTCTCGTTTTGTTTAGTTGGGCTGAGATAAGAGTGGAGTGTTGGTAAAAGAATATGAAGAGAGTCAATGTGGGTTTGTGGTTATGGGCGTTGGTCTTGTTAATGGGTTGGTCTGCGACAGTCTCATCGGCTGCTTTTTTCGAGAGCCGGCACAGAAGGAAATTGATGCCACCAGATCCTGCGACGACGTCGTTTGCGCTGAATCGAGTTTGGTCTTCTGTCGTTTTCCCAGTCCATGGGAACGTATATCCCACTGGGTACGTGTTTTCGGACCGACAAGATAAATCAAAATGTTAGGATGACAAAGTTAATGGGTAGTTATCTTGGAATATCTGTCTCAGACTTTTTGTTGTCTGAAAACATTAATAAAAAAAATTAAATTAAATTAAAAAAAAAAAAAGATTGGTTAATGGGAAGCAGGCTTTGTTGTTTATTTTTTATATGTGTGTGTGTGTGAATATATGTATTACTGTTTGCCTTAATACATAACAGTAGTTATTATTGTTAAATTGAACAGAGTATGTCAAACTGATTCTAACACATGTTTCCAAAATAAAGTCAGCATTCAGTTATTTGTTATGCGGATTTCTTCTTTTTATAAAATCAGTGTTTATAGATGTGGCCAATTCTTCTCAGAAAAAAATAAATAAATAAATAAAAAAGAAGCTTCGGTGTTGTGGTTTTGTTAAAGAAAAGTAAATTATATAGTGTGTTCTGCAGTGCCTTTTGAATACCAACAGGGAAAAAAAAAAAAAAGGGTTGGAGGAAAAGGAAAATTATAATGGTTTTTTTTTTTTTTTTCCCTTTTCATTATACTCTTTCTTTGTGTTAGATATGTCCATAGACTCTGCTCTATTATGATTACTAGCCTGATTGTTTTCGGTTCAAGATCTAACACAGATTAAAAGGAAAATTATAATGCTTTTTTTTTTTTTTTCCCTTTTCATTATACTCTTTCTTGTGTTAGATCATGTCCATAGACTCTGCTCTAATATGATTTCTAGCCTGATTGTTTTCAGTTCAAGATCTCCAGAAATTTCAGTGCTGCTTCGTACTTTTTTTTTTTTTTTTTTTTTTTACAAATCTCAACTTCAAAACTAACATGATTTATTTTTTTCCTTTTAATCTGGTTTATGTCTTCCAGGCATTACAATGTTACCCTAACTATAGGTCAGCCACCAAAGCCATACTTTCTTGATCCCGACACCGGCAGTGATCTTACATGGCTCCAATGTGACGTTCCCGGTGCCATTTGTACTGAGGTAAATGACAATGCCAAGTTTTTTCTAATTACCTTTCCATATATGCACTTGAAGAGCGAGTCCTCCATGCATTAGTAATTGCTGATAGTTATTGAAGGAGAAGCTTTTACTGATATCAGTTACGCCCTCCCTCCCCTTACATGTAAGAAAGAAAGCGTGAAGCCTTTTCCGAATGATGTGGGACCAAGATAGAGTAAAGAAAGAGAAAAGGAAGAGAAAGCCCATGATGTTATAGGATTTCTCATCCTAGTTCTTTTCAAAGTCTTGCCATTTACTATGTTTTTGAACCATTTTAAGTCCTGATTTCAACGATTCATCTTATCCTGAAGTCCAAAAGATGATAAATTGTTTTTTTAATATTTATCGTCTTCTTTACAGACGCCTCATCCACTTTACAGACCGAGTAAGGACTTGGTCGGGTGTAGCGATCCCCTCTGCATAGCCTTACACTTACCTAAAACTCCTAAATGTGACATCCCAGAGCAATGTGACTATGAGGTTAAGTATGCAGACGGTGGTTCCTCACTTGGTGTTTTGGTCAAAGATTCCTTCTATTTCAACTCTACGAACGAAGTCCAACTTAAACCTCGTCTTGCCCTCGGGTTTGTCAATTTTCTCTTTGATAACTTATAGAGAATGGACTGTAAAGTGATTTAATCTTGAGGAGTTCATAGTGAGAAGTTTCGGTGATATTTTTTGCTCCTCAATTAATGGTGATGCTAATTTAAAAGCGGTTTGTGCTGTTCCTCATTTTTCGATAGTTCATGTAGAGAATGGTCTTTCTAAAAGCAAAACAAGCTTTGTGTCCTTACTAAGTTTGCTTCGTTTTGTTCTTCTGCTCCAGATGTGGATACGATCAACATTCCATTTCATCTAATCACCCCATTGATGGAGTACTCGGCCTTGGGAGGGGAAAAACCAGTACTGTATCACAACTTCATAGTCAAGGTTTGGTGCGAAATGTCGTCGGCCACTGTTTAAGTGGACGAGGTGGAGGGTTTCTCTTCTTTGGGGATGACGTTTATGACTCCTCACGAGTGGATTGGACGCCAATGTCCCGTGATTGCCCGTAATTAATTAATCATTCCTTAACACCATTTACCCATCCAAGGCATGGTATCTCTATTTAAGTTCATTTCTCTTGTTCGACTTTTACTACAAAAACTCTGTTCTTGTTGATCATGCAGAGAACATTACTCACCTGGATTTGCAGAGCTCAGATTTGACGGAAAGCCTACTGGTTTGGAAAACCTACTTACTGTTTTTGACAGCGCGAGCACTTACACGTATCTTACTTCTCAGGCTTACCAAACTTTAACATCATCGGTGAGTGTAAACGTATTCATGATTTGCAGAAACCGGAAAGAAAAAAGCACCTGAAAAATGTATTATCTCAAAAGTTTTAGGTTCATTATGCACATTAAGAAAGAACAATGCCATTTCTACTGATTAAACTCTTGCTTTCATTTTCGTGGAAAGAGAATTTATATGCAAGTGCTCGAAAAGTTGTTCTAAATCAAAACAAATCTTGTTTATTCCATTGGTGGCATTGCAGGTGAAAGGAGAAATACCTAGAAAGTATCTGAGCGAAGCCCCAGAGGACCAAACTCTCCCACTATGTTGGAAAGGAAAAAGACCGTTTAAAAGGGTAAGCGATGTCCGAAAATACTTCAAGCCCTTGGCACTGGACTTCACAAATGGTGGCAAAACCAAAACTTACGAGTTGCCTCCTGAAGCTTATCTAATCATTTCAGTAAGCCTCACTTTTCTTGTTTTTATGTTATGAGTTCTATATTTATGTTCTATAAATATCACACTGTTATATTCAAAACTAAACGAATGTGTTCTTTCAGTCCAAGGGGAATGTTTGCTTGGGAATTCTAAATGGCTCTGAAGTTGGGCTTCAAAATTATAATATCATTGGAGGCAAGTTTTCCATGTATATGTGATTAAATATAGCACTAGTTTAAAAATTACACATCTAAAAAGATAGTAGTGATTTTGATTACTTTATTTTATGTCACTTCCGTGTCTGTGCATTTTATAATTGTTTGTGGTTATTAGTACCTGACAGTGTCATTGAAAAAACGAACCAAAACCGATATCATATTTACAGCACATTTTCTATTAATGCTATTAAAAAGAAAATTAACCTTATTTGCAATCTTTCAGAACCCATTTGATTTCTCTCTCTAAAATTTTGATCTCTTCGTCACTTCCACAGACGTATCAATGCAAGATAAGATGGTGATCTATGATAACGAGAAGCAGATGATTGGATGGGTCTCTGCAAACTGTGATAAGCCTCCCAAAACAAGCTCCATCAGCTTCTGATGACATACTCTAGTAGTTTCCAATCCTTTATTTCAACGCCAAGTGGCTATAGAGCATCCCCAAAAGAAATAAAGTGTTTATATAATGGCCTCTTATTGGTGTATAGAACTATATGAATTGGTTATCTATATAGGTGGGCATAGGGTATCTAAAAATATATATATATATGTACTGATTTGTTTGGAGGGTGCTTTGTACTTGTGTTGATTGCTTTATACAAACATGAATAGTTATCCCAAATTTTATGGGAACTAGAATTGGTCAATATAATAATAATGTTTATTTCTAAATATTCAAGTAGTGATAGAATTAATGATGTTGGAGGAGCGGCAGCGCAACCTCAATCACTCTCAGCAACTGATGAAGAAGTATACCGACATTCATCGTCGCGACTTATCCTTTGAGATAAGTGATTGGGTCTTTCTTAAGCTCCGGCCCTACCGTCGCAAGTCTCCAGCTAGGTGTCCTTTCGAGAAACTGGCTCCCCGTTTCTATGGACCTTATAAGGTTTTAGCAGGCGAGGTGGCTTACAAGCTGCAGCTACCGGACCATGCGGTTATTCATCCGGTCTTCCACATTTCTCAACTTAAGCGGGCTTTGGGCGTCTCCGACGTCTCTTCAGACGTGCCCCCCAACTGTCCGAGGACCTGGAGCTATGCGTGGAGTTGGAGGCATTACTTGGGCTTCGTCGAGGTCGCGGTGACCTGGGACAATAGTTGGAGGTGCTTGTGAAGTGGAAGGACATGCCAGCTTTTGAAGTCACATGGGAGCCGTATGAACTACTGCAAGCCCAGTTCCCAGAATTTAGCCTTGAGGACAAGGTTACTCGTTGGGAGGGGAGTACTGACAGGGTTTTGTGAGGCGTGCCAAACACGTGAGCCAAGGGGGAGCTGAACACGTGAGCTGCTCGTGAGGGATTATTCTAGAAAGACAACCGAGTTTTGTATTTTGGGTTACGTGTGATGTAATAACAAGGGCGGAGAGGGAGAAGGGAGGTCAGGCGAGTTTTGAGTGGAATTTTGGAGTGTGGGAGATAGTTAGGCCTCTCGAAACGATTGCCCATTTCTTTCTAATTCTTCTTGTCTATCTTCATTTTTGCTTAATACTTAAAAAGAATATGAAGAGAGTCAAGGTGGGTTTGTGGTTATGGGCGTTGGTCTTGTTCATGGGTTGGTCTGCGACAGTCTCGTCGGCTGCTTTTTTCGAGAGCCGGCACAGAAGGAAATCGATGCCACTAGTTTCTGCGACGACGTCGTTTGAGCTGAATCGAGTTTGGTCTTCTGTCGTTTTCCCAGTCCATGGGAACGTATATCCCACTGGGTACGTGTTTTCCGACCGATAAGATAAATCAAAATGTTAGGATGAAAAAGTTAATGGGTAGTTATGTTTTTCAATCTTTCTTGGAATATCTCTGTCTCAGACTTTTTGTTGT
Organism: Ficus hispida; assembly: GCA_025413025.1. Lineage (NCBI taxonomy): Eukaryota > Viridiplantae > Streptophyta > Magnoliopsida > Rosales > Moraceae > Ficus > Ficus hispida. Next base: position 14,644,840 of record CM046373.1, read on the forward strand.
CTGAAATAATAATAATAATAAAACGCTTCACTGTTGTTGTTTTGTTCAAGAAAAATGAATTAAATAGTGTGTTGTGCATTGTTTTTTGAATAACAACAGGGGAAAAAAAGAAGCGGTTGCAGGAAAACGAAAATTATAACGCTTTTTTTTTTTTTTTCTCCCTTTTCATTGGACTCTTTCTTGTGTGAATCATGTCCATACACTCTGCTCTAATATGATTTCTAGCCTGATTGTTTTCGGTTCAAGATCTCCAGAAATTTCAGTGCTGCTTCATACGTTTTTTTTTTTTTTTTTTACAAATCTCAACTTCAAAACTAACATCATTTATTTTTTTCCTTTTAATCTGTGTTATGTATTCCAGGCATTACAATGTTACCCTAACTATAGGTCAGCCACCAAAGCCATACTTTCTTGATCCCGACACCGGCAGTGATCTTACATGGCTCCAATGTGACGTTCCCGGTGCCATTTGTACTGAGGTAAATGACAATGTCAAGTCTTTTCTAATTACCTTTTCATATATGCACTTGAAGAGCGAGTTCTCCTTGCATTAGTAATTGCTGATAGTTATTGAAGGAGAAGCTTTTTCTGATATCAGTTACGCCCTTCCTCCCTTTACATGTAAACAAGAAAGCGAGAAGACTTTTCCGAATGATGTGGGACCAAGATAGATTAAAGAAAGAGAAAAGGAAGAGAAAACCCATGATGTTATAGGATTTCTCATCCTAGTTCTTTTCAAAGTCTTGCCATTTACTATGTTTTTGAACCATTTTAAGTCCTGATTTCGACGATTCATCTTATCCTGAAGTCCAAAAGATGCTAAATTGTTTTAATATTTATCGTCTTCTTTACAGACGCCTCATCCACTTTACAGACCGAGCAATGACTTGGTCGGGTGTACAGATCCCCTCTGCGTAGCCTTAAACTTACCTGAAACTCCTAAATGTGACCCCCCAGAGCAATGTGACTATGAGGTTAAGTATGCAGACGGTGGTTCCTCACTCGGTGTTTTGGTCAAGGATTCCTTCTATTTCAACTCTAGGAACGGAGTCCAACTTAAACCCCGTCTTGCCCTCGGGTTTGTCAATTTTCTCCTTGATAACTTATAGAGAATGGACTGTAAAGTGAATTAATCTTGAGGAGTTCATAGTGAGAAGTTTCGGTGATATTTTTTGCTCCTCAATTAATGGGGATGCTAATTAAGTGGTTTGTCCTCATTTTTCGATAATTCATGTAGAGAATGGTCTTTCTAAAAGGAAAACAAGCTTTGCGTCCTTACTAAGTTTGCTTCATTTTGTTCTTCTGCTCCAGATGTGGATACGATCAACATTCCATTTCATCTAATCACCCCATTGATGGTGTACTCGGCCTTGGGAGGGGAAAAACCAGTACTGTATCACAACTTCATAGTCAAGGGTTGGTGCGAAATGTCGTTGGCCACTGTTTAAGTGGACGAGGTGGAGGGTTTCTCTTCTTTGGGGATGATATTTATGACTCCTCACGAGTGGATTGGACGCCATTGTCCCGTGATCGCCCGTAATTAATTAATCCTTCCTTAACACCATTTACCCATCCATCCAAGGCATGGTATCTCTATTTAAGTTCATTTCTCTTGTTCGACTTTTACTACAAAAACTCTGTTCTTGTTGATCATGCAGAGAACATTACTCACCTGGATTTGCGGAGCTCAGATTTGACGGAAAGCCTACTGGTTTGGAAAACCTACTTACTGTTTTTGACAGCGCGAGCACTTACACGTATCTTACTTCTCAGGCTTACCAAACTTTAACATTATCGGTGAGTGCAAACGTATTCATGATTTGCAGAAACCGGAAAGAAAAAAGCACCTGAAAAATGTATTATCTCAAAAGTTTTAGGTTCATTATGCACATTAAGAAAGAACAATTCCATTTCTACTGATTAAACTCTTGCTTTCATTTTCTTGGAAAGAGAATTTATATGCAAGTGCTCGAAAAGTTGTTCTAAATCAAAACAAATCTTGTTTATTCCATTGGTGGCATTGCAGGTGAAAGGAGAAATACCTAGAAAGTATCTGAGCGAAGCCCCAGAGGACCAAACTCTCCCACTATGTTGGAAAGGCAAAAGACCGTTTAAAAGGGTAAGCGATGTCCGAAAATACTTCATGCCCTTGGCACTGGACTTCACAAATGGTGGCAAAACCAAAACTTACGAGTTGCCTCCTGAAGCTTATCTAATCATTTCAGTAAGCCTCACTTTTCTTGTTTAATTTTATGAGTTCTATGTTTATATTCTATAAATATCACTCTGTTATAGACAAAACTAAACGAATGTGTTCTTTCAGTCTAAGGGGAATGTTTGCTTGGGAATTCTAAATGGCTCTGAAGTTGGGCTTCAAAATTCTAATATCATTGGAGGTAAGTTTTGCATGGATATGTGATTAAATATAGCACTAGTTTAAAAATTACATATTTAAAAAGATAGTAGTGATTTTGATTACTTTATTTTATGTCACTTCCGCGTCCGTACATTATATAATTATCTGTGGTAAATAGTAACTGACAGTGATATTGAAAACACGAAACCAAAACTTATGTCATATTTATAGTACATTTTTTATTAGTGCTATAAAAAAGAAAATTATCCTTATTTGCAATCTTTCAGAACCCGTTTGATTTCTCTCTCAAAAATTTTGATCTCTTCGTCACTTCCACAGACGTATCAATGCAAGATAAGATGGTGATCTATGATAACGAGAAGCAGATGATTGGATGGGTCTCTGCAAACTGTGATAAGCCTCCCAAAACAAGCTCCATAGCTTCTGATGATATACTCTAGGAGTTTCCAATCCTTTATTTCAGACACCAAGTGGTCATAGTGTTGGGATGTATGCCCATAAGATTTAATTTAAGGAATTTTTTCAATATTATTTTTGCATGCCTATTTGGATCCTTTATTAATATTAAAAACTCTAAATTATTTAAATATGATTTTAAATATTATATATAAGTGTTATATATAAGTGGATAATATTTAAAGTAAAATAATCTAAATTTGTCCGTAATTAAAAATTAAAGTTGGAATCTTTAATTTAAAATCACTAGCACGGTTCATTACATTATGAATGAAATGATCTTATCCGGATTGTTAATAATGAGATTATTAGAATGAAAGCGCTTTATATAATTTGATTATATAGAACTGGAATATGATTAATTATGAATCTCTAATAATTTCCGTTGCCATATAGAGCATTCAAAATTAATCAATGATGGCAATATACGAATCGATCTTAATTCTGAGTAATTATTAGATTCTTATTTATTGTATCATATTTTTTGACATATCGAGTAATGACACAAATGAATAGTGTTAAATTCTTGGTATATTGGAAATATAATATAATAAGTAGTCGGGAATATTAAATACAAGAAAAAATCCATTCTTTCGTAAAGATGTTAGATGGACGGTTCCCTTAAGTGTTAATTCGGGACTTAAATAATAAGAGCGTTCAATTTATGATTTCATCATAAATATATTATTCATTAGAAAATCAATGGTACTTAAGGAGAAAGATATAATTAAAGAGGTTATCAGAAAATACTTAGCTTTAATTATGAATCGTTTATGGAGGATTGATTTATATATAGTGACTATATTAATGGACAATTCAAATCCTTTGAATATAATTAGTTTTATAATTTTAAGAGTGCAAATCTAAATTTTTAGTGGAATAATTTTGAATTAATAATTTTGATATTTTAATTAAGGTGTTAATTAATTGTCAAAATTATTGGAGCTTAAAATTATAAAGTCCATAGTTCCTCTCAACGGCTCCATTGAATCAAGTGAACATTATTTTATGTTGGGCTAATTTATTAATTTAGAATTGAGAATTCTATATTAATATTCACACAACAAATTAATTGGATTAATTTGTGTTTTTAAAAAATATGATTATTTAAAATAAATTTAAAATAGTTTTAAATTAAATATTATACAGTGTGGTAAGGACCACACCGTAGTTGTGCACCACAGGGTGGTTCACATAATATACACAAGAGTGCATGTGGAATTTTGAATTTTGAATTTTGATACATGGAAAAAAGAAAAGTCAGTTATTTTATTTTGAATAGTTGAAAATAAAATAAAATAAAACAAGAGAAGTAACTGTTTAAATAATGGGAGAGAGATTTTCTCTCTCCCTTATCAATCATACACACCCACTCTATGGAGGAAGTGGGCGTGTGTGCATGTTGTTCCACATGGTTGAATTAATTAATTAATTAATTAAAAAAAAGATATGTCAGTTATCTCTCTGTAATATTAAAATATGGTACTTACGATGTATCTAAAAAGAAAGGGTGCATACGATGTATCTAAAGAAAAAAGGGAAGATATATTAATTCCTTTTTGACAGAGAAAAAAAAAGTGATACGTATTTTTTTTTATCTGAGAGTTTCTTCTGCTCTTCTCCTTTACGTTGTCTCATGAGTTGAGAACACAAATGAATCAAAATTTAAATGTGTGATCCAACCCAAATTCAGAAACGCCCACTCATTTTCTATTCATCGTAATCTGGATAACGCTGAGAAAGAACCGTTAGTGTTTCGAAGGATTTGGAGTTCTTAATAAGATTGGTGTTTCTGAAGGATTTGGAGTATTCAAGAAGGTTCTTGAAGGAGTTCAAGAATTTCGACCTAATCGGACAACGGTCAATTTCTAAACTTTCTTCTTAATTTATTTTGTTAAATTAATATAAGTATTGTCGCCAGAAAAATTTTGAGAAAATTTTTATATGTGTGATTTGATTTATACCATGCTTCCGTTAATTTTTTAAAAACTGGTTTTCGAAACCAACATAGAGCATCCCCAAAAGAAATAAAGTATTTATAAAATGGCCTCTTATTTATTTCATGCAGTTTTTTTTTTTTTTTTTTTACACTTATTTAAAAGAAAGATCTAAATTTTTTTATATAAAACTAAAATAGTCAATGGCCATTACAATGGTTGATAAATTGACCAATTAGATCCCATCTGTCATTGATTGTCCCATAAATTATTTATTGGCATCGATTAATACATATTAATAATGTCAATTAGTTTTTAAGACAATGGTCATTTTGCTAATTTAACGAAACTACATTTATTAAAAAAATATACTTATAAAAAAATTTTAAAAAAATTTTAGTATTCTCATATATGTCCTGCTAAGCTTGACAATTTTAACTTATAATTTTTAATTACCTACTTAATCCTTTTTAGACTTTAGTCTACAACCTATTGGTCGAAATGGTAGGCAGAAAAAAGAAAAAAAGATCACAATGCAACTTCAATAATTAAATTATCGTCTCACTCAGCTAAAGCTAAATATTTAGCTTGCTTGTGCTTAGATGATTCAATTGTTTCTTTTGTCATAACAAATTGATCTTGCTTGTTGAGTATTAGCCAAAAGATATTTCAGTGACTGTATTGAGAATGTGCGAACAAAAGTCCCACATTGATTAGATATATAATTAAAATGGGTTAAAAAGGGATAAAAGGTCATCATTCTATTTCTATCTCTCTCTCCTCTCTCTTGTATGCTAGGGTTTGCGCCATTCGTATTTCTCTTTTGAAACTGGAGTCCGATGCCACCTCTTGGTTGGTCACCGAACTACCAGCCTTAGAGAAGATACTTTGGACTTCATGATTATAGTTTTGATGGAAGGGAAGGCTTCATGGTCGGATGAGATGCATTTTAGTCTCTTTGGTTGTGTTTGTTGGCTTGTCACCCGAGGTATTATCCATGGTATTTAGGGTTTTTCTCATTTTTATTATAATTATTTGTTTAAAATAAAAACGTTGGTATTTCTGCCTTGTGTTTAGTTGGTATGTTTGTGTACTTATTTTGTTATAACGGAGGTCGTCTCCCCACACTCTCATATTGTTTTGGTGTCCAATCTGCTAGAATTAATTATATGCGGTATTGGGGATAACCTTTTTATTATAGGTCTTTTACTCTCGATCGATCAGAGTTTTCAATTGATTATAGCAGTATTGTTGAAAGAGCTATCTATATGCTCGATAATTTATGTGCCTTTTTGATTTCCTATTGTTGGATTTCGATGCACGTTTACCTCTTTGTGTATTTCATTAGAATTTACCAGTGGAATAGATTTGTAATTGGGGTTACATTTCCTTGTATTATGAGGTCATTCAAAGTATTGGTATTTGTATTTTATTGATTTGAAATACCATTATCCTTTTCCACAAAAAAAAAAAAAAAAAAAAAAAGGGGTTAAGAAGGACTTGAGTTACTCCTCTCAATAGGTTGACTTTTAGGATGTAACCCAAAGAACCCAATAAGTAGTATCAAAGTTAGATTCTAGATATAGCTATGTGTAGCACAAGATGAACATCAAATAAAAACAGACAAACATTGATGGTCCTCAGAGAGATTACAATGAATGGAAAATTTGTGGTCCAAAATGGATAACATGGGGCCCTAACATGGTGGAGATCTCGATGGAATTGTGATCTTCTTACTTTCATGTTTGAGGAAATAGATGGAAGGATCATCATTAGAGGGGGGCTGTGATAATTGTGGATTTCTTTCAAGGGAGGATTGTTGAGAATGTATAAACTAAAGTCCCACATTGACTAGAAATGGAATTGAAAATAGGTTTAAGAGGATTTGGGATACTCCTCTTAATATGTTAACCTTTTAAGATGGAACCAAAGATGATCTTATTAGAAAAATGGTTATGTAAACCCATTTGGGACAATCTTGTAGTAAGTTGTTAAGCCAAAAGGCTCTCTTGCGCACGTAGGGAGGTGCAAACCACAACCGATGAGCCAAAGGACTCGTGTGCAAGCATGCGTTCTAAGGGCATGAATATCACACCAAATCACCTACCCTATGCCAACTTGATTTTGCTACACATTTTATTTTTCCAAATTTAAACTCTAAAATTAATTTGGACACTAACTTCTGATATGTTTAAGATCCTAATGGGTATTAAGGTGAAGTTATAAGAAAAAATGTTTTGGATTCAGGATTAATTTATGAATCGATGTCATTGTCTCCATTGAGCCCTACAAAAGTGAGTCTAGTCTTCCATTCTCAAACACAGAATTTCAGAGCATATTCTTAGCAAAAATTGCAGTGCATTAGGCATTTCCAATGTGATAGAGTTCGGACAAATTTCAATTCGTCAAATGTAGGTTCGTGGTACTTTGTCGCTACTTGTTATGGTTATATCCTCAGAGACAAATGGTGTTCAAACCTTCGGTATTGATAATGAGGGGACACATTTGTTTAAAGAAAACTATGTGATACACAGACATCAGCTTCTTGTCCACGTTTTTTGGTACCAGTGGTTTTCGTTGCTAACAATTTCTACTTTATAATTTCAACTACAGTTTTGTTTAATTCCAATTTCCATTCATTGTTTTATTATTTGTTCGTTGACTGATCTTACAATCCTTAATAATCAACTTCAAACAGTTATACTTTAGCCCAAAAAAAAAATTCAAGCTGTTATATATGCAATACCTTCAACGGGTGAAAACTCGCCATCATTTATTGTAATGCGTTATTATGTTTTATAATTTTTTTTAGGTTATGTTTTATGATTTATTTAATACATATAAAATGCAATTAGCTTTTTAAAAATAGTTTGCAAAATATATGTGCATCTATCTACAACGCAGTTTGCAAGAATTGAATGTTGATTTCATCGCATACGTCGTCGGTTTGATTTGGATGCAACGAAAATATACTAATTATTTTTATTATTAATTATTATTATATTTTGGTTCTTATTGTAGAAAAAACGGAGCCAACAAAAACTTTTTAGGATAGAAATTAACACATCAGCCGTGAGAAAGAAATATACAATTGTTCATTTCACTCAGTTCAGTAAATAAATGTTACAGCTTTTTTTTTTTTTTTTTTTTTTTTTTTTTTTTTTTTTTAAGTTGTTGGGACCCATCATATTTTAATTGGATTGGGCAGTCCAAATTCAAACCTACTAAGAAACAGACTTGGCCTGTGACCCACAAAATTAATATACAAATAACAGACGAAAATAACTCGGAATTCAAACTACTACATAACAGCATTTAATTATTTGTGCTCCGATCCTATCAATTTAGCCCGTAGTCCATGGACCATGTGTATACATATATATATATATATATATATATATGTCTGATTGTCTAGTTGCAAATACAAACAAGAAGAAACAAGTCTTTGAATAACCTTTATTCCCCAAATCATGTCAAACTCCCCACAACTAGAAATGGATGCTGCTGAGGAGCTAGATATCGTGATAGTTGGCGCCGGCATTTGCGGCCTCACCACGGCCCTCGCACTTCACAGGTACTTATTCCTTTTTTCTTTTTTGCTTTTAAAAAACAAATTGATAATCACTGAAGGGGCTGTATCTGCACTTTCAGTGATGGAAAAGAAATAAGGATTCGCCGTTGAACGTTTCGCTACTGAAAGCAATTTCTTGAGGTCATGAAGTCTTGATCAAGTTGTTGTTATCTTGGTAAATGTCATATGTATGCAGGAAGGGCATAAAAAGCGTGGTTTTGGAAAGATCACAGACACTGCGAGCTTCTGGCGCCGCCATTGCCATTTTGACAAACGGTTGGCGTGCACTTGATCAGCTCGGTATCGGCCCAAAGCTTAGACCAACCGCACTTCCGCTGCAAGGGTACACTCTCTGAATTGAGCAAAATATGTAATTTTTGTGCAAATTATAAACCTAATATTGCCTTATTTCTTTGATTAATCTGCCTTGTGTTTGCTTATATTATTCACAACCTTTGAAAACAGATTAAGAGACATATGGCTAAAAAGCAACAAGCAACGAGTCGGACCCGTCTCGTAAGTTAAATTTACAGATCTCTGTTAGTATTGCCAACTTTTTTTTTTTTTTTTTTCCTTATAAGTTTTATGATTTTTAATACAAAAGTATTCGTTAAATTAAACTTGCAATTATGTGAATTTAAAATATTTGATTATTCTTATCTATGTTCTATGTGTTTTGGAGTTATTTCCAGTTAACCCCTTGAATATTAAAAACTTTTATGGTTCCCCTACGTTAAATTCCAACTTTATCCCTTTTCTCATAATTTCAGTTAAAAACATATGAAAAAAAAATTGTTAAGTATAATTATGAGATTTTTTTCGTTATGTTTTTAATATAAATCCTAATATGCTAGTTTTAGTAACACTTAACTCCATTTTTTGGGTATGTTTTTTTTTTTTTTAGGACAAATTATATTTTTTCCCTTCAAACTTTAGGTTTTGTCACAAAATAGCTATCAAACTTTAAATTTAATATTTTTCCCCCTAAACTTTCAAAAACTTTGTGAATTTTACCCCGCAATTAATTTTTGGCGAAACAAAAAAAAATACACACAACACTTGTTTAAAGTATGAGTTACGGATATTAAATATAAAACACTTATAATTAAGTTTAAAAAAATAAATATTTAGGGTTGATTATCATTTTTTTCTCATATTTGTCTCTTATAGATAAATTTGTTATTTCATATTTAATAAGAGTAACAGATGTCAGGAGTGCTGCCATTGTTTGTCATTTCATTATTTGATACTTAATACCCCAAGCTGATGATTCCAACGAATGTTAGATGTATTTTTCGTCAAAAAATTTAATTGAGAGGGAAAATTCATAAATTTTTCCAAAGTTCATGGGGAAAGAATATTACAAATTGAAGTTCATAGGGTATTTTTGTGATGAGGCCTAAAGTTCAAGAAGAAAAAGTGTAATTTGTCCTTTTTTAATAAAAATTTTAGTAAAAGGGGTTAAGTGCGTTACAGAACCATGCATAAGGTAGTGGGGGCACATTTAGCAATTGTAAACAAAAACCTTTCCGGTTAAAATTTATATAAATGTTTAGAAAGCCCCCAAAATCCTCTAATTTATAATTGTGCCCTTATTAGTAAGATGACATTCTTTCTCCCACCTACATGTTTCTCTCCCTCTTTCTTGTGGATTTATACCCCATAAACCCAGTGCAGCCTGTTTTTCTTGTTCTTTTTTATTTTTTTGTGGTACTTTCTATTTTTTATTTTTTTTATCATCTCCTCCACACCTTTTTTTTTTATTTTTTTATTTACTCCTACTGCTACACTTATACTTTTCAGCTTTCAACCGTTTCTTTTTTTTTTTTAATTGAACATTTTTTGAATTGTCTAGTTTATAAATCTTATCTTTAATATCATCTAAAAAATTATCTTGAGTTCAAAAAATTCTACAATGAGACACCTCATCATTAGAGTAATGGGTTCATATATTACATGCAAACTATTTTGAATGAAGCAATACTTATAAAAGGTGTAATGGTATTGTTTAAAAAAATATCTGTAGAGTTTAGTCATATATGACACGCAAGTTTTTATGTTACGGTCAAAATAAGTGGTCTTATTAGACCTTAGAGTAGGGACATTCTCTCATAAAATTTTCTCTTTATTTATTCTTTTACTAGATTTAAATCCTAACTTCGTCACTGGTTAAGTGGGGTATAGTCAAAGTTCAGAAACAAAGTTAGAGTTAAAATTTGAGAAGGTAAAATAGAAACGACCTTAAAATTCAGGAGATATAGATAAAAATATCCTAAAATATAGAAGCGTAAATCTGGCGAGATATTTTTCTACCATGTTTGAAGGTTGAATTTGGTAGGAGAGGAGAAGCTCGGTGTGTGAAAAGGAGTGATCTGATTAATATGCTTGCTGAGGATTTGCCCCATGGAACCATACGCTTTGGATATCAAATACTCTCAGTGGAATTGGACCATTTCACCAATTTCCCCACTCTCCTACTTAGCGATGGACGTAAATTAAAGGCCAAGGTAACACTTACATTTTACATAAAGCACAACTTATTCGACGGCTTTGCTTCCTGAATTTTTAACCTATAAACAAATTTCCTTTTAATTTTGTTTTAATAATAGATTAGCTGCTTATTTGGTAAAGTGTTCTATAGTGTCCATCATTGTTAAGATCTAATATATTGTGATCATTTGTCCTTCAGACAAAGCCTATGGGACCTAAACCCTCGTACATGATTATATTTTAGTCCAAATTTTAATATTCATGATCAATTTGAGGGCATTCTACACCATTTTATGAAATTTAGAGGTAATTTGTCAAAACTAAAAATCAAAGGAGCAACTTGTCAATTTTTGGGAATCTTCGAAGGACAAATGTGGTGAAAATGTCCGTGTTATTATCGTTGCTAACCAAAATTTGGCAACATATAAATACTATCACATACATAATGATGTAAAATCATGCGATATTATAAGTTATGATGGAATAATATTTCATGCATTGCATCAATATTTTAAACATCAGTTAATAAATAAATGACAACTCATGTGTCACCTAATCTGATACGAAAAAATTTGGATTATAATTATTGTCTCTAATATTATTCTAATATAATTAGCGGAATGTTTGTTCTGAGTACAGATTTTGATTGGATGTGATGGAGCGAGCTCCGTAGTGGCCGAATTTCTCAAGATTAAGCCGAAGAAGGTCTTCCCCGCGTGTGCCGTGAGAGCGCTAACGTATTATCCAAACTCTCATGGATTTGCCCCTGAGTTTGTCAGAACCCATGGCAACAACGTTGTATGTGGAAGATCTATTATCAATGAAAACCTTGTTTTTTGGTTCATACTCTTACCAGTTTACCCCCAAGGTACGTCTTCCCGGTATAGTTTCAAAATACCAAAACTTTCGTAACAGTACCTAATTTAGGATTGCTTTTGAATGAAATTCATAAAAGCACGCTCTACACATCAAATCGTGCGTACTAGTTTGATAAAAAAAGTACAAAAATACCCGAAAAAATATCAACCTAGTTTTATGGTTATTTATTTATTTATTTATTTTAAGTACTGCTTGTTTCAAAATCAGAGTCATCCTAAATCGAATCGATATATCCTGAAATTTATCAGATATGTTCTGCTTAACTTCTTTGTTATTTGAAACTGTTAATTATCCACTTCTAGTTGGAATCTTCCTTCCATGTAACATTTGACTTCCAACCTATCTTGTCGATTTGTGAACATAGTAGGTCCAACAAAGTACTATTTGACAGGTGAAAGCGATAATGTTTGGTAATTATTTCTTTTGAAATTTACCTATTACAATTACAAAGTAGGTCCTTTACTGTAGGACATTTTATTTTACATTAGCAATAGGAACTATTTTTATCATCCATTTGAAGAAATTTACAGCAAGCAACACATACCTGCTTAAGTCATTACTTAGATCGTTAGAAATTTAGTCTAACAAATAAAATAACAGTTCTTATTAATTGTGCGAAATAAGAGATCCTAGAGTATATATATATTTTCTATTAGAGTAATGTAAACTTTTTCTCACACTTCCAAGATTAGTGAAGCACACAATAAATCACGTGCTAATGAGTAATGGAGACATAATTTCCGAGAAGAAGGGAAAAAAAAGAAAAAAGAAAAAGAAAAAAAAAGAAAGGACTCATCTTTGCATATGGCACTCTTGGATAAATGTTAATAATATTAGAAAAATACTAGAATACTCTCACAACCCTTGTTTAGACAGCTTTGTTATTTGCTTGCTGCCATACGCGACAGTTAATTAAGTTGATATCTGAATTTATAATTTATTTATTCAGATTCTGAGTTGGAGTCAGAGAGTTTCAAAAATCCAGAGAGGATCAAGCAAATGGCTCTAGAGAAAACTAGCAGTTTCCCAAAGGAAACAATAGAAATGATAAAAGACTGTGACATGACTTCACTATCCTTCACGCACTTGTGGTATCGACCAGCTTGGGAAATACTGCTGGGAACTTTCCGAAAAGGGACGGTGACGGTGGCGGGTGACTCGATGCATGTGATGGGGCCATTTCTAGGACAAGGTGGCTCGGCGGCCATGGAAGACGCAATAGCCCTAGCTAGATGTTTGGCTCATAAGATTCATGGTGAGATTGGTTTAGAAGGAAAGGATGGACTAAGGAAGGAAGTGGAGGAAGCAATGGACTTGTATGTGAAGGAAAGGAGGATGAGGTTGGTGAGATTGTCTGCTCAGGCTTATGTGACTGGCTTAATGCTTAGCTCTGCATCAATGATAAGGAAGCTCTTGCTTATTGCTTTGATTATTGTCCTCTTTCAAGATCCACTTCATCACACTCGTTATGATTGCGGATTCCTTTGAAATATTTGACAATATGTATTAATCATAACTTGCGTTTGATTCACAGGTTAAAACTAGATTTTTTGAATTTGAATTATTTAACTTTTCAAGCACTAGTTAATAGTTTTGTTGACTTTTCATACATAGATAAAACTGAGTAGGAAAAAGTTAGTTTAGAATAGAATTAAATAAAGCATCAGTGTCCGTACTTGAACAGGATGAGGGGAAAAAAAAAAAGGAAAGAAAGAAAAGAAAATAAAAGAAAAGAGGATGGTTTTTATTTCTAAAATAATAATATAAAAAAAAAAAAAAAAAAAAAAAAAAAAAAAAAAACCTGTATTTGAATTGGTTTGGATGGGTTGGACCCAATAGGTCAAACATAATTTTAGTTGTATCATGAGACGGTATATGATAAGATTGTCTCATTGGTTTTGGTTGGCATCAATAGGAAGAAGAAGGGAAATAGGTCAAAAACCTCCAATAATAAAAATAAATAGAAGAATTTTTTTTAGGTGATAGTAAATAACATATATATGATAAATACTGTATTATACAAAAAAAAAATCTTAAAAATATTATTGTAAATTAAAAGTTTACTGTAAGTATAAAATATGCTTTGTAAATTACCTTTAAAAATTTCGTAAATAACTTATTATAAATAACTTATTTTTTAAATAACTTATTTTAAAAAATAACTTATTTTTTAAATAACTTATTTTTTAAATATTTTTTTTAAACATTTTAAAAAAAAATGACCTATTTGTTGTAATTTCTCCGCTAATATTAAAAGTAATAATAACGGAAATGTCTACTTTTAGAATCCTACTTGAAAATATTTCCATTTTTTGGATAATATTGCGTAATTATATATATATATATACATATATTTTAAGAAACAACCACGTATAGTATCGATTTTTCCATTTTCCTTTATTTAACATCATTTTTTTCAATTATGATTCATATTTTTTTTCCTTTTTTTTTTTTTATCATTGTAGTATCATTATCTTAATGATAAATTCTTTATTATAATGATTACTTACTAGTGTGATTAAGGTTTTTTACAAATATATTTCTTATGTATAATTTAGATTTCTTATAAATCTATTTTTTAGTATTCAGGATTTTTGTAAATCTATTTTTTTAGTATGATTTAGGATTTTTTTAAAGATTCGTATAATGTTATTAGGATAATTTTTTTCTATCATTATTGGTCTTATTTTAATAGTTAGTTTTTAAGTTTAAATGTGGTATGTAATTGCTTATTTTTTATGATAATTTCTATATCATTATGATGTATTTTTCAGATTTTAAAGTACTTTCTATTTCTTTGCAATAACTATTTAACTTTTTGCATACATTTAATTTGTAATTTATCTTAATAACCAATTATTTATTATAACTATTGTTTTTTTGCATATCATAGAACTTATATATGTTGCAGTCCTTTTTTCTGTATGCATAACAAATCAAGTAAATGGTCTTTTATTTTCCATTCATAAAATTTTGTTTAATCCGACATTTTTTAGATTTTTTTTTTTCATTTTTTGTCAATTCATTTTTTTTGTTTAATTGTAATTCTTAATAAAAAAAAAATGATGTGATCCTGTTAAGTATCAATTTCAATATTCATATAAATAAAAAGAAAATTGATATTTTTTAAATCATAACGTTTAATTTAAACAATCATGTAAAAAAAAAACCCATATTCAAATACAAAATGCTTAGGAGCTCCTTGAATCCTGAGCTCAAGAAGTGCCCCACTGGCCACATGGAACTACTAGTTCTCTGCCCATATAAAAAGAGAAAAATGTAGCCCATAATAACACAAAGTAAGGAATTTTGTCCCCTTTTAAACATAATCAGAATTTTTTGCTTTTTTATTTTATTTATTTTAAGTTATTTTTAAAAAGATATTTCTATCCTTTTTTTCTCGCACTCTCTCCCTTTGGTTTCTCTCTGTTTCTTCCCATAACACCGACGTCCAACAAGACACCCGTCACCCTTTGATGCCAAAAAACCATACAATCGGCGCTTCGCGAATCGCTTTTGAGCCATCAGTCACGGTCGTTGTTGCCAGCCGTTGTCATAATTTGGTCTGGAAGCCAGATCCTCATGCAATCGTCTACAACCGCTAAGATCACTACTACAATCAGCTTCATTAACAACGACATTTTTTGCGACGATATTTGTCTTCGCATGCCATGATATGTCACTGCAAATAATCTTCATCGTTTTGGTAAAAGAATAATAATTGCGAGGACATGTCATCACTAACATTTTATTATTTGCGATGACCGGTCATTACAAATATTAATAAAAAAATGTTGGCACCAATTAGTGTTGGGAATTTGAGCCGCCCGACCCGGCCAGGCCCCAGCCCAATGGGCTATTTCAAAATTTGGGCCGGGCCAGCCCAAATTTTTGAAATATAATCCCAGCCCAGCCCGCGGGCCTAGAGTAGGCCGGGCCGGGCCTAGCTTAATTTTTTAAATTTTTATTTAATTTTATTTTTTATTTGTAATCTTTGAATAAATTTGTATATTTTTGATAATTTAATAATTTATCTTAATATTTTATCTTAGATAAAAAATAAAAAATTTTATACTTTGTTAAAATCATTGTCAATATCACTGTCATCAATGATGGTCATTTCGTTAAAATATTGGAGTATCTCTTGATCTATATTATTTTCTTTTATATTATTAATTATTATATATATATAAAAGAAAATTTATTTTTTAATAAAAATAATATATATAAATTATTATTTTTTAATTTTAATTTTATATATATATATATATTTTTTTTTTAATAAAAAATTTTTTAATTAT
The DNA here is from genome assembly GCA_025413025.1 of Ficus hispida. Classification (NCBI taxonomy): domain Eukaryota; kingdom Viridiplantae; phylum Streptophyta; class Magnoliopsida; order Rosales; family Moraceae; genus Ficus; species Ficus hispida. The sequence goes on from CM046373.1 coordinate 14,660,851, forward strand.
TTTTTTAAATAACGGACAGGCCGGGCCAGTCCATCGGGCTTAAATATTCTGGACGAGCCCGGCCGGCCAGCCGGGCCTAAAAGAGAGCCCAGCCCGAGTCTTACTATAAGGCCGGGTTTTTACCGGACTCATAGAATGCGGGTCGGGCCGGATCACCTATCGGGTCTGAATTACAAGCCGAGGGCCAACCCGTTTGACTTGACCCAAATTCCCAGGTCTAGCACCAATTAGCCACTATTTGCGATGACAATTCACACAAATAGTTAAGTGCTTCACAGCTGCCATCAGTTATTGAAATATTTATTAAATGTGTTTTTTGCACGTCGCAAATAGTTTTTTAATCAAATTTTCCCAAAAAAAAAAAAGATCGTCAAAGTGACGGTTTTTGAAACAATATATGCGCCGACATGTAAAAAATGTCGTCGCGAATATTTATTTTTCAATTTTCAGGAAAAAAGGCAGTTAAAGTTGCAGTTTCCAAAATAATATTTGCAACGACCTTTTTAATGTCATCACAAATAGTTGTTATTCAATTTTCACGAAAAAAAAAAAAAGGCGGTTAAAGTGGCGGTTTTCAGAAAAATTATTTGCGACGACATGTAAAAAATGTCGTTGCAAATAATGATTTAGAGCATTCCCTATGTAAAGGCAGTTATTTAAATATTGGAGAAAATTTTTGGAAACTATTTGTGACGACATCGGTGCAAAAAGTTCGTTTCTAGAATTTTGTTACTGAGTATAAGTTAGACGGTGTCGTTTCGGCTACTATTTAAGTATAAACCTGACTCCTACATATCCCAGTTCCCCATTTTCCTTGCAAACCCTCTCGGACTCTCACCCTCTCTCCGTCCCAAATCACTCAAAAACTCTATCATCCTCTCCACCCCCACCCAATCTTCATATTTGTTTGTGGATCACAGAGCGCTTTAAAAAAGTCAAAAAAACAAAAAACACCCGCCCTTCTCCGCCGCCGTTGTCGCTTGAGTAAATTTTTTTATCTAAATTATTTTTTTATGGGGTGTTTGGTGAATGAGTTGAGTTGAAATTTTTAAGTTTGAATAGTAATTTTTGTTGACTTTTTCAGAAAAGATAAAAAACTTTTTCAAAAAAAGATAAAAAAAATACAGTTTAACTTGAATTAAACTGTTGTGCCAAACGGGGCCTAGTTTTAATTAAATGATGATGATGATGATGATTTGTGTGGGATTGTTGTTGATGATGATGATGATGATGATGATATGTTTCGGAATGTTGATGATATATGATGATTTTTTTTTTTTTTTTTTTTTTTTTGTATAAATTTGGTTTGTACGAATTGTTTGTATGGAATGATTTGTATGAAATATTTAGGAAGATTGTTTGGGTTGGAAATGTTGATATAATGATGATGATGACGATTTTTTAATATTTTTTGATATATTTGGTTATTGACATTTTTTGTTGTTTAATAATTATATAGGTAATTTTTTAGATGTTGAAATTTTTTTTTATTTTGGAAATGTTAATATAACCAACAATGAAAAATTTAATAATGTGCAAATTTAAAAAAAATGAAATTTAAAATTTATATAAATATATTAAGTAAATAAAATATTTTGTAGTTTATGAATATATAGAAATAAATTACATTAAAAAGAAAAGATAATTAAAATAATGGTTAATGTAATTAGATTTGGAAGAATTAATTTAACTAACAATTAAAAGAGAACAAAAAATATTGAAATAATTTGTATGATTAAAATTGGCAAAAAAACAAAAAAAACTATTTAAACAGCAATTAAATAATTTTTTTACACTAAAAAATAATTAATATAAATGAAAATGAAAATAATAATTTAAATAACAATCAAATAATTTTTAAAAAATTAAAATAATTTGTATGATTAAAATTGGAAAAAATATTTCAATTAATAAATAAATAATTATAACCAACAGTTATAGAATATTTTAAAATTTAAAATAATTTGTACAATTAAATTTGAAGAAAAGAACATAACCAACAATTGCAAGAGATAAAAATGATTTATTTACTTACCAATCCAACAATTGAAGAAAAGATTTGCAAGAGATAAAAAAGATTTATTTACATGCGTTACATAACCGAACCTCTGCGATCAACGATTACCTCCGCCTACCATGCTTCTCTCTCTCTCTTTCTCTCTCTCCGTGCCGTCACCTGCGGCCTCCTCCTATAGTTCGCCGTCCGGAATCCAGTGTGGCAGCTTTAGGATTTTTTTTTGTTGTATTTAAAAAAAAATTGAGATTATTTTTTTTTTTGTGAGATATTTTTTGGATAAATTGAGAAAATAAAATATGGATAGTGTATTTTTTTAATAATTATTTGAGAAAAGCGTATATTAAACATAATCTGTTGTATTCTGAAAAATAATTATTATTATACTACGAAAACTCTGTTCTTGTTCGATTATGAAGAAAACATTACTTACCTGGATTTGCGTAACTCAGATTTGATGGAAAGCCTACTGGTTTGAAAAACCTACTTACCGTTTTTGACAGCGGAAGCTCTTACACGTACTTACTTTTCAGGCTTACCAAACTTTAACATTTTTGGTGAGTACAAGCATATCCATTATTTGTAGAAACCCTGACAAGAAAATAACCCTAAAAAAGTATTATCCCGAACTTGGAGCTTAATTTATAATAGGATCTCTTATTTTGTATTGTCTTTTTTTTAACAGCATGATTTATGAGTGTTTACATAAAAATTTTACAGCGTGTGACGCATCACTACTCCAATCATCGATTAGGCCATCAAAAAATAAATCTAAAGGCTAAAACAACAGTTCTTGTCAATAGTGCAAAAAAGAAGGTCCTATTGTAGAAACTCCCGTCAAATTTTTTAGCTTCAATAAGCTCATTAAAGATAGAACAATGCAATTTTTCAGTCCCCTTAGGTAGCCTCTATTGGTAAAAATCTTGTTTTTGATATCCAATAGCTTGAAAGTTGTTCTAATATTCTGCTTATCACATTATGGACATATTTTAATAATCAAACCACTCTTGTTTACTCCATTGACGACATTGCAGGTGAAAAGAGAAATACCTAGAAAGTATCTAAGAGAAGCCCCCGAGGACCAAACTCTCCCAATGTGTTGGAAAGGTAAAAGGCCGTTTAACAGGGTAAGCGAGTCCGAAAATACTTCAAGCCCTTGGCTTTGGACTTCACAAATGGTAGGAAAACCAAAACTTACGAGCTGCTTCCGGAAGCTTATCTAATTATTTCCGTAAGCCTCACTTTTCATGTTTTATTTTCTAAGTTCCATATTTAAATTTTATAAATATCACTGAGATATACGACACTAACAAATGTGTTCTTTCAGTCTAAGGAAAATGTTTGCTTGGGAATTCTAAGTGACTCTGAGGTTGGGCTCCAAAATTCTAATATCATTGGGGGTAAGCTTTTCATGTATATGTAATTAAATATAGCACTAGTTTAAAACTTCCATATTTGAAAGATAATACTGATTTTGATTATTTTCTTTTATGTCACTTATGTGTCAGATTATCAATGCAATCTATAATTATTTGTGATAATTACTAACTGACGGTGACATAAAAAAAAATGGAATCAAAACGGGTGATATAGTTTACTCAATGAAAAAAAAAACGATGATATACTCTAGTAGTTTCCAGTCCTTTATGTTCAACACCAAGTGGTTATAGAGCAACCCCAAAAGAAATAAAGTGTTTATATAATAGCCTCTCGTTTGTGTATATGACCATATGATTGTGTGTATCTATATAGGTGGGCATAGGGCATGGGCATGTGTGTGTATATATATATACACACACACAAACACACACACACTTAATTGTTTGGAGGGTGCCTTTGTACTTGTGTTGATAGCCTCTCATCCTCATCTAGTGTAATGCATTATTACGTAATTACGTTTTACCTTTTTTTTTAGGAATTATTTTTTATACATAAAAATGCAATTGGTAGTTCTTTAAAAATAGGGTAAATTATTAAGTTGGCTCATAAACTTTTAAGTTTATGCTACTTTATTCTTTTTTTTTTTTTTTCATAGCTGAAGTAATCCTAAACTATTAAAAATATTGCTATACACTACTAAAAATTATGGATTTAACGACGATTATTAATCGTCATGTAAAGTTTACATGACGGTTAGACAACCGTCGTGTAATCCACAATCATGGAATGTTTTTAAGATACCACGACAGTTAATAAACCGTTGTGGTATCTCAATATTCCACGACAGTTTACACCATCGTCTAAAGTCTGACATGAATTAAAAAATAATTTGGCATTTTTTGGTGATTTCCCACTAGTAGCCTAACCCATGTGTTATCCAATATACGGCCCATGATATGATTGACAAAATATTAGCTACATTGTATCAATGTGAAAAAACTCATCCATTACATTACAAGTTTACATTAATGAATTGCATTACATATTTAGTCCATTCTCCCCTAATCAAATCCGTATCATCAGAAGTAAAAAATTCATTTCTCAAACAAAATAACCACATTCAACACTTCCCTCTTAGTGAGGACAAGGACGGTCTGAAATTTTCATTTTATAGTCTCCTCTCTTTCTAATCCCTTCTCCAGTTATAATCTTCCAATCTATTAGGACTTTAGAAGTTTACAAAATTCAAAATAATTAATATACATATAATTAAGATTAAATCAAAATTTAACATATGAAAATTGACTTACATATTCATTAGATTAGTAAAATCGTCCCGTTTCTTCTTTCAAAGAGGATCAAAATAAAGGACTAGGTCCTTCCATGGGTCAATAACTCTCAAGACCCAATGACTCTCTTTGTTATGTGGGACAAGATAAAGTCATCCTTTTAATGCGTCACACAAAAAGGCGACAATAGCATCGGCTGGCTCTTTCAGGCCAGCATCTGGAGTATATGTTCTAACCGGTGAGATCAAGGTTGGAGACATGAACACAAACTTCTCAGCTCACCCCTTAATGGCACATAGTTCGTCCAAATATCTGCATAAGAATATATAGAAGATTTTACAAATAAAAAATAAATAAAATTTAGAGATAGAATGACATACATGAGGTATACTAATATACAATTTGTACTAATTTCTTGAAAATTAATGAACTCATAAATATCATCAAAATTCAGAAATACAAGCACGCTAGTACCACTGATCGTGTATGGTATTGGGACCTCTATCTGATTACCTTCATGCATGGAACTAAGTGTATAATAAGCCAAAGGCCTCATCTCCATGTTCATTTTATTAAAGTCAAATGTAAGTCTTTGTTGTTTCGTATCTTGTTGTACCTCAGTTCGAGAGTTGATCGGTTTTTTTCCTTGCGTTTTTTGGCATTTGTTTCCCTCATCTACTTAGTCAGGAACATGACTAGGCTCTCGACTTGCCTTGTTCATACTCGTATTGAGCTCAATTAATGTTTTAGGCCAAGCTACAAACCCATTCACAACCTCCTTCACAGTTGTTGCCTCGTATGTCGGAATAGGTAGTGCTATTTTTTTTAATTTTAGTACAATGATTGACACTCGCATGTTCTCTTCACTCAGTGATATCCCATGGACTATATCGGTGGGAATGCTCTCCATCCATGCTCTTCGAAACGCAATAAGTAACTGTCCACCATGAAGTTCATCGATAATATAGAGCTTACACTCCTTACTGTCGACCAATATGGTAGGTGGATCAGATACTCCAGGTTGTTTTTGTTGGAGAGTGCAACTAGCCTTAAAGCTATTGTATTGGTCAACAGTTGGCATATTCTCTTAGTAAAACGATGGCTCCGCATCTTTCTTCACACGTAGACTACGCACCAAGTCCTTTAATTCTTCAATTTCAAGTCTCATGGACAGTACTTTAGTATCTCTATTCGAACATCACTTTAGGCTGAAGTATTGAGACTGCTTTACGAACTTCAATTGACCACGGGTATGTTCTGGGTGCTCGGGTTTGGATAATGCTTAGGTCAATACATCATTAGTACCAACTGATTCGAAATTGTCTTGGTTCTCTTGTATGTGGTACTGCATCTACGGGAGAATTGTAAGCACACATTATAAATAAAAGTCTTATAAGTGACTCTAGTGATGAATAATTTATTATTAATTAGTAAGCTTACTATCAACTCGTCAACTTTTTAACATGATGGATCCTTCAACTCTCCATCTTTTCCTGACTGTGATTCTAGTCACAACCCATCTCTTTTTTCCCATTTTCCAGTCTCCTTCAACTGTAATTTATCATCGTTAGTATACATGAATAATTAAAAAAAAATAATTTTATTATGATTAACTAGAAACAAAATTTAATGACATACCAATTTTTGGCCAAGCTTTCTATATTCGTCTCGGCCTCCTCTTGATGTGTATTTGTTATTGGCCCTTATTTCGCTTTCACGATCTGAAAGTTATTGGAATTATAAGAATGTTCTATACTGAATGAATTTCACCTAATCATCTTCTTCTATATTAGGGTGGTTGTCAATAACTTTTTCAGGCCGTGTCTACACACTTTCTTCTGATAGAAAGTTCTCGACAAAAGTCTTGTAAAGATCATGTCAAAAATTCCTTGCAGCTTCACCACATGATTTTAAACAAGCACTCCGAAACTAATCATCCATAATAAAAGAAGTAACAGTTTCTTTCCAAATTAATTATTTCATTCCGTCTAAATCACGGGATCTCTAATCTTGTATCCATATTAGAACATGCTCTCGAGCGAATACACCAATCTAACTCATTAATTCATCACCGTGCTTCCCTTCCGGTTATCCTTTTACGTCAAAGGTGACTTCAATTTGTTCCCCTCTTTTCCTTATCATATGGACTCGTTTCATTAAAGTTGCCCTTCGTTTGCCATCGGCATTAGGATTAAATGGGTTTTTTATTCCTACTCCTCCCTTTTTGCATTCTCCAACTCTATTTTGTGTCATTTTTTATTCCAACACTCACTTATATTTATTGCAACACAAATACACAAAACAAGTATGGCGGACCAATTTAATCAAATCTAATTCACATTCACCATCAAGAACGTTAAAAAAACCGAGCACACTACACTAGAAACTAATTCCATTTTATTATCCAAACAATATTTTATTTTGACATTTCATCGAATATGTGGTGGGCGAAAAAACAAATTCGTATCATATTTTATACAAAGATCTTAAAATGCCAAAAAGTTACACAAAAGATTCGTCTACAAATTTCACCAATAAAAAAACCGAGCACACTATACTAGAAACTAATCCCATGTGATTATCCAAACAAAATTCCATTTTAACATTTCATCGAGCATGTGGTGGGCGAAAAAAAAAAATTCGTAGCATATTGTATACAAAGATCATAAAATCCCAAAAAATTGCACAAAAGATTCGTATACAAATTTCACCAATAAAAAACCGAGCACACTACACTAGAAACTAATTCCAAATGATTATCCAAAAAAATTTTCATTTTGATATTTCATCGAGCATGTGATGGGCGGAAAAAAAATGCGTAGAATATTGTGTGTTCGTATATCGTAAAATGCAAAAAAAAAAAAAAGTACAAAAGATTCGTCTACAAAGAGCAACAATTAAAAAACCAAGTACACTAAATACACAAATTACACTCCAAGCTAGTTATTAAAGAATTGTGTGTTCATATTTTTGTTGGAAAATAAGAAATTGAGCAATATGGAAGTCACCTTGCCTTTCTTTGATGCAAAATAGTCACGGCCTTGATGGGAACACTGGGAGAAAGTGGAAGTGGCGATGGCGGCGGCAGAAAAAGGAGATAGAGAGGAAGGCGGCGTTGAGGGCAACGGGAGAATAAGAGATATAGGAAGGCGGCGGTGGCAGCATCACCGGGAGAATAAGAGAGAGGGGAAGGCAGCGGTGCTGTCTGCGGGTAGGTGAAGGATAGAGTGGGTAGGAGAAATATTTGAGTAGTCGAAAGGGTTGAATATGAAAATGATGAGAAAAAATAAAGAAAGTGGATTTAAGTTAAGCGTTTACGCGTGAATTTCAAAGTACAGAAATTTCAAATTTTCATTTCTTTTCCAGAGGATGACACGACGGTTTTGGCCAGAAACCGTCATGTAATCTCAATACACTTTTTTCATTATTCATTTTTTTTTTCTGTCATCTCACGGCCTAATACCCCATGTGTTATTTAAACACTAACCCAAACGGCCGTAGTATTGATACATGTTCAACATTAATGTTCAATATAGATCAAGTAACATAACAAAATAAATTTAATACATCATGAATTAAAATAAAATATTAATAGTGTACAAATGACAAAATGTTCAAGTTTTACTATTTTTTTCTTTGCTTTCTCAACACGTGTCCATTCAATATCGGATCGAAGCAAGTGAGAAACATCATCATTGAAATCATCAATCTCCTCAACCAGTGGCAATCCCTTTGTGAATGATGGAATGTCGGTGTAATTTTCCTCATCTTCTTGACCATCACGAATCATTCTTTCATTCATCGGCACAACTAAAGACAACTCTAAATTATTGGGATCCATTATATTAAAAACTTGGATTGTTTGTGATGTCATAATGAATGGATCATTTTTGTATACCAATCGTCTAAAGTCCACCACTGTGATGCCATCACTGTCAATCCTGACATCATTATTGTCGGCCCACTTGCACTTAAAAAGTGCTACTTGCAATCCAAAGTAATCAAGTTCCCAAATATTTTCAATGAAACCGAAGTAGTTCATGGTTCCATATACTAGACTTTTGTCCATTACGGATGAAATATGCATAACCTCAGCACGGATACTTGCACCACTATTTTGAATAGGATGCTTCTCATCTCTTTCACGAGTGTAGAATATATAACCATTGATAAAGTATGATGTATACCGTGTAACTATAGTCGACAGTCCTCTACATAGGTTCATTAAGTCTTGCGAAATGCCGATATTCTGAAAGACATGTCTTCGTATCCACAGACGAAATATCCGATTGTGTTCATCTTGCAGCCATTTTCATTTCTTCCTCTTCTTAGTTTTGCATCTCTTAATTTATGTAGGTGAACCTCAATAACAGGCTCCGCTTCAAGCTTATTATGTAAAGTATAGAGACAAGCTTACTCCTATTTACCTCGATTTACCGAAGAAGGAATGCAGACAGATAGTCCTTTCGAGTCAATGTTAGTAGTCTTTGTCAACCCAATCACTTCTGCGTTAGACAAATACTCAGCGCAAAATTCGACCGATTCCTCCGCTATGTAGCTTTCTACTATATATCCTTTCGGCTTATTTCGGTTCTTGACATAACCCTTCAAAACCTTCATGTATTTTTCAAAAGGATACATCGATCTCAAGTACACCGGTCCACATAGCTTAACTTCCCATACTAAGTACACCGTTAGATGAATCATTATATCGAAAAGGATGGTGAAAAATACTTCTCAAGCAAACGCAATGTCTTAACCAACTCTGATTGTAGCAAATCTGGCGTAAATAAATCAATTACCTTTGAAAAATGAGCATAACTTAGTATAATTGCAAATCTCACATCCTTTATTAAAACTCCTTACAAGGCAAGCGGTAATAATTGTTACATCAATATATGACAATCATATGTTTTCATTCCAATTAGCCTCAAATCCTTTATGGACACCAAATTTTTGAAGTTGGAAGAATACCCATCGGGCACTTTTACAGAAGCGAGCTACTCATAAAGCTTTCTTTTTTATTGTCTTGATAATATGTACTTTACTAGAGATAAGTACATGGCATTTCCTCTTTTCGTAGGGAGCAAGTTAAGTATAATCTTCAAATCCTTAAGATCCAACCGTGTCTTTTCACTATCTTTGGTCTTATTAGGAATGTCAAGCGACATGCGCACTGTTAATTCACAAATGTTTTTCTCAATATGCATAACATCCAAGCAATGACGAACGAAGAGTGACCTCCAATATGGAAGTTCGTAGAAGATTGACCTCTTTTTCCAGGGTCTATCAACCACTGGATATTTGTTACTCTATTCTCTTTTCCTGAGCACTACTTTCAAATATTTAACCATCTCAAAAACGTCTTCACCCGTCAAAACCCGGGGAGAGATTCTTTATTCGGTATTACCATCGAAAGTAATTTTTTGTTTGCGGTATCGATGATTTTTTGGTAAGAATCTCCTATGACTAAGGTAAATGGTTTTCTTACTATTCTTTAATCAGATGGAAGATGTTTCTTTCATACAAATGAGACAACCTATAGAACTCTTTACTGAATAACCAGATAGGTTTCCATAAGCGGGAAAGTCATTAATTGTTTAAATCAACATTGCACAAAGTGTGAATGTCTCTTGATGGTGAGCATCTCTAACTTTGATCTCCTTTTCCCATAAGCTCTTTAGATCATCAATTAGTAGTGTCAAGTATACATCAATGTCATTCCCTGGTTGTTGAGGACCAGAAATTAATAAAGTTAACATCAAGAACTTCCGCTTCATGCTCGACTTCGGAGGAAGATTGTAGTTGACAAGTATGATGGGCCAAGTATTATGCCTACTACTCGTATTATCAAGTGGGTTCATACCGTCCGCTGAAAAACTAAGACGTAAATTCCGTGATTCCGTACTAAATTCAAGATGATCGTCACCAAATATCTTCCATTGTGGTGTATCAGTTGGATATCTAAGCATGCCATCTTCAACATGTTTATCATGATGCCAAGTCAAATTCTTGGCATGATCGGCATTATGGAAAAAACACCGCAGACACGGTGCTGGAGGAATGTACCATAACACCTTTGCTGGTACTCCTTTGCTACCATTCGTTAGCTTTTTGCCCTTCTTCCATCTTGACTCCTGACAGACTAGGCATTCATCCAAATCCTTATACCCATTTCGGTAAAGGACGCAATCATTTGGACATGCATGAAATTTTTCATATTCCATTCCCAAAGTGCTCAACGTCTTCTTAGTTTCATACATAGTAGCCGATATTTTATTATCAACCGGTAGAACCTCTCTTAGAAATTCTAAAAGAGTCGTGAAACTAGAATTTGTCCACCCTCCCGATGCCTTCATGTTCCATAATTTAACCAATGCGTACAATTTCGTATATTTAGTACACCCGCCATACAAGGGTATCTCGATATCATTTGTCATTGTATCAAATAACTCCGGATAATACACAAAGTGTTCTTCCAAATCATTAATCATATCAAACAAATTATCTCCTACATCTTTCTCGATAATAAGTTCTTCTCCTTTCTTCTTTTTTGTTGGATTCAAACAAATTTCACCATGTAAATACCATGTTTGGTACGAACAAATAATCTCACGGACAAGTAAATTTCTTCTAACTTCATCAATTAAATAAGATCTATGATTTCCACAATCCACACAAGGATATCGAATCTTATCATTTTTCATGTGAGTTTTAGCAAATGACAAAAATTATTCAACACCATCTTGATATTTTCTAGTCAATCTATTAGCACACATCCATTTTCGATCCATTTGCAAGAACCCGGCGGCCTAAATCCAAATTAAAGATCATACAATTCATTCAATTATCAAGTTTTTATAATTAAAATAATACATATTAAGCTTTGGACATAATTTAACAAATCATACGTCAAAAAAAAAACGATAATCTACAGTTTTAGATATCTAAAATAAGTACAATGAATTAATACAAATTAAATAACTCAAAAGAGTAAGTAATAATCACTACTTACAAATAATGACGATAAGAGAGTGTTGGTTTGGTGGACAGTGGCAGCGGAATATCTGGTTTTGCAGGTCTTTATAATATTTTTCACGGCTACAGGACTATTCTATAAGATAAAATGAGGACTCGTATGGATTGTAAAAACTGAGAGATTACACGACGATTTTGGAAAACCGTCATGTAAACTTGAGATTACATGACAGTTTACCAAAACCATGTAATCTTGAGATTACACGATAGTTTTCCAAAACCATCGTGTAATCGCGGGTTTACACAACGGTTTTCCAAAACCGTTGTGTAATTGAGTTTTCAAAAACCGTAATATATTTTTCGTCATCTAAGCTAATTTTTGTAGTAGTAATAGTAATTCTTTTGGTTAATTTTTGGATAAAATTCGTTAATTATCATCATTTTTTGATCAAATTACTGTCTGATTCTGTCAAAAAATTAACAAATAGGACTATTATAATAACATGTTCATAGTGTCGAATCATTCAAGTCACGAATAAGAAAAAGGAACTAAAGTCACAAACTTAAATGTTTAGAAAGTGAACGAGTAATTTATTCTTAAAAGTATTGGAAAATATATCGCGTGCATCCATCCACAACGCAGTTTGGAACAATTGAATGTTGATGTCATTGCAAACGTCCTCAATTTTTTTTTTTTTTTTGAAATCGAGGAAAATAATTGTACCGTGATTGTTGGGGCGACACTCCAACAAATTTATCCTCTATTTATTTGGTTGAGAAGCCAAATTTAAACTTACCATGAAAGACTTGGATTAATGCTAAAAAAACAAAATTAAAAAAAAAAAAAAAACTCGGAATTCAAACCACTACATAACTGCATTTAATAATTTGTACTCTGATCTTAATCGATATACACCTTTGTCCATTCACATATAAATGTGATTGTCTAGTTACGGAAACAAACAAGTAGAAAAGAAAGTTTTGAATCACCTTAATGTCCACCAAATCATGTCAAACTCCCCACAAGTAGAAATGGATGCGGTCGAAGAGCTAGATATCGTCATAGTCGGCGCCGGCATCTGCGGCCTCGCCACGGCCCTCGCACTTCAAAGGTACTTAATTCCTTTTTTTTTTTTTTTTTTTTTTTCCTTGACAAAAACCAAATTGATCATCACCGAAGGGCTATGTCTGCACTTTCAGTGATGGAAAAGAAACAGGATTTGTCACTGAACGTTTCGCTGCTACAAAACAATCTCTTAAGGTCATGAAGTCTTGATCACGTTGTTGCTGTCTCTGTACATGTAATGGGTATGCAGGAAGGGCATAAAAAGCGTGATTTTGGAAAGATCAGAGACACTGCGAGCTTCTGGCGCCGCCATTCTCATTTTGACAAACGGTTGGCGTGCACTTGATCAACTCCGTATCGGCCCGAAGCTTAGACAAACCGCACTTCCGCTGCAAGGGTACACTCTCTGAATTGAGCAAATATGTGATTTTGTGCTAATTATACTGTAATATTGCTTTATTTATGGGATTGATCTGCCTTATATTTGTTAATATTTTTCTCAATCTTTGAAAATAGAGTACGAGACATATGGCTATCTAACAAGAAGCAACGAAGAGGATCCATCTCGTAAGTAAAATTTACACATCCCTTTAAGAGTTTTGAACATTTTTCTCTTCAATATAAAGCGCATTGACAATTAGAAGTAGATCATGATTTACTGTATCATAAATTTGCAATCGTGTGAATTTAAAATATAGGATCATTTTGTCTTTGTCCTATAAATTTTAAAAACTCTGCCCCATGTTCTTATAAATTAGGGATTTAGATGAGAATAATCCTAAAATATAAAGAGTAAATCTAGCGAAATACATGTGTTTTGGATCAAGGCAAAGGGACATGTATGTGTGAGATGTTTTTTTCTAACAATTTTGAAGGTTGAATTTGGTAGGAGAGGAGAAGCGAGGTGGGTGAAAAGGAGTGATCTAATAGAGATGCTTGCTGAGGATTTGCCCCATGGAACCATACGCCTTGGATGCCAATTACTCTCCGTGGAATTGGACCCTTTCACCAATTTTCCCACTCTTCAATTATGTGATGGACGTATACTTAAGGCCAAGGTAACACTTATATTTTACATTAAGCACCACTTATTTGACGGTTTTGCTTCCTGATTTTTTTTAACCTTTTAACAGTTTTCCTTTTATTTTTTCATTTTGGTAAATTAGATGCATAATTTGATACTAAAGTGATCTTTAGTATCCTTAAATAAATGATACTCGTTAAAATCTAAATCGAAATGCCCTCGTATACATGTTGTGATAACTTGTCCTTCAAAAAAGCCTACAGAACCTACGTGATAGAATTTTAGTCCAAATTTGTATACTCAGTATCAATTTGGGGCATTCTGTACTATTTTGTTAAATTTAGAGGTAACTTATCAAAACTTAAAATGTCAGAACTGTCCGAGTTTTTGTCGTTGCTAACCAAGATTGAGTAACTACTATCACATACGTAATGATGTAAAATTATGTCATCTTATAAGTTATGATCGATGGAGTAATTGAAATGTTGACGTCGTTACAGTATTATAACCGCGTTCATGATAATAGATAACATTACTATTCTAATCTAACTAGCAGAATGTTTGTGCTATATAGATTTTGATTGGATGTGATGGAGCAAGCTCGAAAGTGGCGGAATTTCTCGAGATAAAGTCGAAGAAGCTCTTCCCCACGTGTGCCATGAGAGGCCTAACGTATTATCCAAGCCCTCATGGGTTTGCCCCTGAGTTTGTCAGAACTCATGGCAACAACGTTGTATGTGGAAGATCAACTATGACTGAAAACCTTGTTTTTTGGTTCTTGCTCTTACCAGGTTACCACGGCCGAGGTATGTGTTTTTAGAATAATTTCAGAATATAAAAATTTTCGTAACATAAAATACCTAATTTAGGATTGCTTTTGAAATCTATAAAAGCATGACACACATCAGATGATGCAACTAGGGTGTTTGATAAAAATGAACAAAATTACCCGCACAAATATCAATCTAGTTTTATATTTTAGTTTTTGTTACAAATAAAAGTATTGCTTCTTTCACTGTCACAATAATCCTAAATCGAGTCAATAAATCATAGAATTTTTTGACACATGTGTTCCTTATTCCTGTTAACATATATCCCTTTTAAAACATCATAATTAGTCAATTAAAAATATATATTTAATTATAATGTTATATTATATCAATTAAAAAATCATATTAGTCAAACACATATCATAATATTATGTAAGGGATATGGTTGAGGACATAAATAAAGGGATATATGTTGTGAACATAGTAGGTCCAACATAGTATTATATATTTGGCATGTGAATACAATAATATTATGTAATTATTTATTTTGAAATTTACCAACTATAATATATATATATATATATATTCTATTGATCTAATATTATTTTGTATTACTGATAATTGCTTTTTAGTAGTTGAATTAATTTTTAACGAGATGATCTACTAATGTTCACATTAAAAATTTATCGCATTCGATATAGAACTATTTTCATTTATATATGATATTATTAAAAATTGTATCTAATAAATGAAACAATTCTACCAGTAGTTTAAAATAAAAGATACTGAGTGATGATGTAGAAATTTTCATGTAATCATATCTTTTTGTTTCTAATACTTCCATGATTAGTGAAGCAGTAAACAAATCCCATGCTACCTAGTAAGTAATGAAAGACATAATATGTCGGGGACGAAAAAAGATTAATCTTTGCACATGTCACTTTTAGATACAAATTCCATAATATAAGAAAATACTAGAACATTCTCACTCCCTGCTTAGACAGCTTTGTTATTTGCTTGTTTGCTTGTTGCTTTAAGCGACAGTTAAGTCGATATCTGAAATTTTTTTTTTATTCAGATTCAGATATTTTCAATGATCCAGAACAGATCAAGCAAATGGCTCTAGAGAAAACAAATAGTTTCCCAAAGGAAACAAAAGAAATGATAAAAGGCTGTGACATGACTACAATATCCCTCACATACTTGTGGTATCGGCCAGCTTGGGACATACTGCTGGGAACTTTCCGGAAAGGGACGGTGACGGTGGCGGGTGACTCAATGCATGTGATGGGGCCATTTCTAGGACAAGGCGGCTCGGCGGCCATGGAAGACTCAATAGCTCTCGCTAGATGTTTGGCTCATAAGATTCATGGTGAGACTGGTTTTGAAAGAAATGATGGATTAAGGAAGGAAGTCGAGGAAGCAATAGATATGTATGTGAAGGAAAGGAGGATGAGGTTGGTGAGATTGTCTGCTCAGACTTATGTTACTGGTTTGATGCTTACCACTCCATCAATGAAAATGAAACTCTTGCTTTTTGCTTTGATTATTATTCTCTTTCAAGATCCACTTCGTCACACTAGTTATGACTGCGGGTACCTTTGAAAACTCGATCACCAGTGTTAGTCTTTGTGTCTGTTTGGCACTATTGGGATTGGTGCTCATAAAACATATGATGCTGTAACTTTATTACGATTTATACAAATAAATGTTTTATATTATTTTATAGTTGTAGATGCATGTATGTTTGATACTTAATCAATATTATTAAAATTTCATAATTATCCATGCAACCTTTAAATATTATATATAAGAGTTATATACTAGAGGATAATATTTAAGGATGATAATTAAAACGGTCCGTGATAAATAATTAATCATTAAATTGATTAATCAATTAAAATATGGCATCTTTAATTGCATATCACTAGTGTATATCATTATCATTAATAATACAACAGTCTAATCCGAACCGTTAATGTAGGAAGACATCTAATGAGTGCACTGTGCATAATGTGATTATATAGAACATGTGACATGACGTCATATAAATTGCTGATAATTTCCGTTAAGTATAATGGATTCTAATCACGTCGATCAATGGTCATTATAGAATGGTCTTAATCATGAGTTATTAGCAGACTCCTATTTTTGAAATCGTGTCTTTTAATTTACTCGGTACGAATTTGAGTATCAAATCTTATTTCTTGTATTTTGAAATTACGATAAAGTAAGTAGCCGCGAATGTTAATATTACGAGATAGAATTCATTCCTTATTATTTAAGAAGCAGATAAATAATTCCCTTGCATGTTGATTCGGGGCTTGAATGGTGAGCACTCAATTCATAATTAACTTCATGAATTTATAATTTATTAGAGAATCAATAGTACTCAAGGATCAAGATGTAATTAGAGAGGTTAATGAATTTTACCTTATTCTAATTATGGATTTTACCTTGTTTCCTCATGCACAAGTATATACATATATACAATATTTACATGTTATTATGAATATAATATAACTAGTTTTCGATTTTGAATTGATCTTAATTTTAAATATTGAGAATATTCTAAAATTCAAGATGGAATTTTTAGGTAATACATCCTGCTGTATAAATCTGACTCATATCAAAGTAGAGTTGAACTTTTGGTTCAAGATTTTTAGTTGGTAGACTTATAGTCAATAAGAAACTCAAAGAGAGAAGAGTTCTCTTTCGAACTTTTTTGTTTTTTCTCATGTGTTGAGAGCCAAAACAAAAACACTAAAAGTGAGTAAGTGAATTAATCCCTTAATAGAAACGACCACTAGTTCGTTCAATCAAACGATGAATATAAGGTATGGAAGAACATGGAGGATCGTTCGTGGGTTTGAAAGTTTATTTTGATAGAGTAAACCTAATCAGACGACGATACAATTCTCATTCTCTACCTCTTTTATGTATTAAATTAAATTAACTATAGAAAGACGATGAAAGTTTGAGAAATTTTTATTGTTCACGATCTCACGCTTTCGCTAGTTTTCGCCAATATCGGTTTTCGGAGCCAACAAGCACATGTTCAAACTTAGCGTTTCGCTGGTATGTTTCAGTTGGAAAATTGACTATTTTTCTATATTAAAAAAAATAGTTATCTATTAGATTAGGATATTAAAAAAAATTACCCAGACTAATTTTTTCAATTATATATGTATTCTGACACATTTATTTTGTATCTGGATTTATCTCCTTAAATTAAGGAATAATGTTTTTAATTTAAATATTCATTTTAAATTGGTTTTTTTTTTTTTTTTTTACAGTTTTTTCCTATTTTAAGGGAGGAAGATTTGTTTTTAATTTTTTTTTATAAGAAACGATATTGAAGGAATTTGTTTTTGTTTTTATTCTCTACAAACATTGTTTTTGATTTTGCTAATATTTTGGATTTTAAATAGAAAGTTCTTCTTCAACGATTTTTGTGAGTAATATGATTTTTTTTTTTTTTTTTATCTTTTTCATATTTTTGAGATGGCATTTACATTTAAGGAAGTAAACCTAAAAGGGTAAATTGCTATATAGTCCCTAAACTTTTAAGGATTGTGTCATTTGATCTCTAAGATTTTTATTTTGATTGAACAGTCCTTAAATTCTTTAAAACAGTGTAACTTAATCTTTTTTTGCTAGCATGTGTTAAAAACTTAACGGAAATCTATAATTTATCCTTTTTTTAGTTGAATTTACTAAACTACCCTTAACAAATTTACTAAAAAATAACCTAAACAGAGAGAGTGAGAGAGAGAGAGAGAGAGAGAGAGAAGAAATTAATATCCAAACTACCCGTCACCCAGGCATGCCATCGCCCCCCTCCCCACAAACCAACCTCCACCCGTCGCACCACCACGCAAGCCCGAGCGGTCGCAAAACCGTCACCCCCTCAAGCGTCATGAGCCAAGACATTACCTCCGCGTGAGCCCCTAGGACGGATCCACGTTGCAGCGGCTCACGAATGACATGGGCTCGATAAATCTGTGGCTCTCCGACGAGCATAGCTGCAAAGAAAAAGATAACATGAGTTTTTGAGTTTTTTGTTTATTTTATGCTTTATGTTTTTTTTTTTTTAACTTTAATTTCTATAATTTTAATTATAATTATTAATATATCAAAATAATTCATGTTCTTTTACAAAAATGCCCTGAAATTGAAGGCATGTGCGGCTAACATGGTACAAAATTGTCTCTTTCAAAACGGCTGCTAGGGTATTACACCTTTTTGCACCTTTTTTTAAATGTTTGAGGACTTTTTAATTAAAAAAAAAAAATGGGAACCAACTGGCACCTCACTTAAAAGTTTAGCAACCACGGGAGCAATTTAGCCTTTTTAAAAACTAAAATGTATTCTCTACCTATTATGTTTCCTTTCCAGAAAAGGAGGTAATTGTTTTCATTCTTTTTCATTTATCCCTTTCTTTTAAATACCTTATATGGTCATTATTATAATGACTGTGTCATAATAAAAATATACCGTTATTATAATTTCACCATTATGAAATTATTTATTTATTTATTTAGTAAATAAATAAAAGTATCAATATCCTCTTAATGATAATGACATGTTAGATTATTATAATAATGATCATATTGATCATATCATCTAGTAAAAATGGAACATCTTCATTAAAAATATAGTTTTCTAAAATGTTAACCTCATTAATATCGTATTAACTCGATATTGAAAATCAAAAAAAAAAAAAAAAAAAAGGATTCAAATTATAATCCATAAACGAATATCATATTGACCAAGTCATTATAAAAATGAAATCAAGCAAAAATAAAACATCATAACTAAATGCATAGTTTCATAACATGTTGACTCATCAGTGTAATATTGACTCAAATACAGAAAATCAATTAAAAAAAACCTATTTATAAAAATGAATTCAAATTGTAGTCCATAAACGAAGTCACTATAAAAAAAATAAATTAGATGAAGGATGGTCAGTTTTTATTTTTATTTTTATTTTTATTTTTATTTTTTCCAATTTTACAAATAAGTTTGTTTGTATACATTTTGTAAAAGTACTCTAATTTAGTCGTTTATGTACATGATAATATTGCTGTTGATTTTGATAGGCGTTAGTATTGAAACACAACTATTTGGTGGCTCTGCAATTCCTAAGCTCTAGAAGGAATAGTGACGAAGGCCCCACTCGGGCTCATGGAACTCCTACATCTCTTCCTATATAAAAATGTTTATTAGGCTTAGTTTTATCTTCTATTATTGATTGTGTTAATAGTAATTATCTTATACTTCATATTGTTGTAATATACGTTCTTTAATATGTACTAGAAAAGAAAAGGCGGAATGTTTTATATAGATTTTATAATTAGAGAAATTATAACAACTAGCTTTTTCACGAAAATAATTGAAATAAGTAAAAAATTTTAAAATATTTGAAGTAAATAATAAATTTATTAGATAAATGAAAAATTTATTAAATAAATATATAGTAAATTTACTGAGATAAATCACATATTTACAAGATGTAAATAAATCATTTACTTAATAAGTTTGTTATTTACTCTTTTTTCTTTAAATTTTTGAAAATCTGCTATTTACTTTGATTATTTTCTGACAATTGAAATGTTCTTCTTTCTCCCCATTTTATTCGGAGTAAACAAGTGACTGTGGAAAAACGACATGTTTTTTTGCCTTTGAAAGTTTGTTGAGGTTTTGGAAAAGTTTCTTTTCTTGTTTGAAGTTTGTTGTCGCTTAACACAGAAAAGAGATTCATTTTAACTTTTTTGTTTTTTTTTTTTCAAAGAAAAAGACTAAAAACAATTATAAAACTTGGTTTTAGAAGTGTATTTAATAGACAACAAAATTGTCGTCCATCATAAATTTGTGTTACTACTAATCGAATTATAGTCAACTTAGCAAGATATCTCTTGATTTGTCGCTTCAAAAATGTTCTGCATTTTAACACTCTGTTCAACAAGAAACAGAAGGGAAAAAAAGTATGGATTCATTTTAAAATATAAAATATAAAATAATTAAAAACTTAAAATACAGAGAGAAAAATGGGATAAATTGCAACAGTACACTTCAAAATGGGAAAAATGAGATTCCACCCATTAACTAGTTTTTTGTTTTTTTTTTTTTAAATAATACATCCAATAATTTACTTCTTTATTAGAACACCATGATTAACCTTCTCAATTTATATTAAATACAACTTAAATATTGATTAAACTAAAATAATGCACGAAATAAATATTATTCTTTTTTTTAATTTTTTTCTTAAAATAATTTCATCATTTTAAAATCTTTTCTTTAATTTTGTACTCAAGTAATATTTAAAACAATAAAATATAAACTAGGAAGGACAGTCTTGATATTTTTAAGAATGACAACAAATGTATTTAGACTAAATATAATAATGTTTTATTTTTTAAAAAAATATAACATTTCAATTTATATATATGTATATATATATATATATATATATACATGTTTTTGGTATTTTTCTATCTCAATACGAGCGTTGCCGAGCGTTGCCGAGCGGTGCACTATTGTCATAGTGCGGTCCGACCTGTGGATCGGTACTGCCCAACACCATCCACTTAAGGCAACATTATTTTTGCAATAATTGAAACCAAAAAAAAAAAAAAAAAAAAAAAAGAAAGGTAAATAGTGGACAACACTGAAAATGATATAACAAGAACTTCAAAACCTCGTAATTGTAAACACCCGAGTATTTAATTAAAAAAATTACACCCGAATATTTAGATTAACAAAGTAAAACCAAGTGATTCCATGTATCTAATTTGAATTTATCCTTAAGGTAAACTCTCACCACAAACAACATTTTTTAGACTTAAGAAGGTAAGGATTCAAACTCTACATTTTTTGATAAAATCAGAAGTATAATTACCGTTAAATAATACATGTAATTACAAACAACATATTTTTGCTTAGCAAAATATTCATTGAAAAAAAAAAAGTATCTGGCACTTCTATAACTTGAGCTTTCACAAATTGATAAGTTGCCTTTGAATTTTTGATTTTGAAAAACTACCTCTGAATTGAACCAACGTTTGTTATCCTAAATCAATGACAATAATTTAAATTTGTAAAAGAACATTCTTGTGTATGTTACGCCAGCTGAAGGGGAAAATGATTTCTATAATTTCTATAATTTTTTGTGTAAATGATTACGAAAAAAAATATCTTTTGAAAATTTTTCTATATCTCATATTTATATATATATATATATATATATATATATATATATATAATACATATGTATGTAGTGGCAGACTTAACTTAGAATGCAGTCCTCATTGAAAATTTCTCTTTTTATTCTACCCAAATTTTTATAAATTTTCCATTTCGCCCCAACTAAAAATAAAAAGTTATTACACGAACTCATTAAGAAAAAAGGCATAGCTGAGGTAGAGACTCATTGCCATAGAGTCTTTTTTTGAACCAATGATTTTGAATCCTATTGCATATATTTGAGGGTGCACTTGAAGAACCATAGAGACGCCCATAGTATAACAAAGTTAGGGGACGGACGCCGGCGACTCATCTTCCCGCCACCGGCGACTCATCCCCGACGCCGGTGACCCACCTCTGGCCCCCCGCCCTGGCCACCGGTGAATTTCTCTCTCTTCCCCTTTCTCTCTCTTCTCTTCTCTCTCTCTTCCCCTCTCTCTTCCCCTCTCTCTCTCTTCTCCTCTCTCCCTGGCGACCCACCCCGACACCGGCGACCCACCTCAGGCCCCACAGCCCCAGTTGGCCGGCCGCCGGATGCCAACGAATTTCTCTCTCTTCCCCTTTCTCTCTCTTCTCTTCTCTCTCTTCTCTTCTCTCACTCTTCCCCTCTCTCTCTTCCCCTTTCTCTCTCCTCTCTCCCGCCGGCCCCTGGTGGCCCCCACCACAGGCCCCCTTCCCCCGGCCTCCCCCCGCCCCCCCGGCACCCCCCCCCCCCCCCCGTCTGAGAGCCCTCAGCCCTGTGAGTGTGAAAAGCGAAAAAACCTTCTCTTTCGCTCTTTTAGGAAGGAATCAACCAAAACCAGAGGTTCCCGAAGGTGAAGATCTGGGAGATGAACGATGACTTCTTGAAGTTCGAGCTCCGAGACAACGACGCAAGCATGGCGAACGCGCTGCGGCGTGTGATGATCGCTGAGTTCCCGACCATTGCCATCGACCTGGTTGAGATCGAGGTTAACTCCTCCGTCCTCAACAACGAGTTCATCGCCCACCACCTCGGCCTCATCCCCCTCACCAGGGAAAAGAGAGGAAAAGAGAGAGAAAGGGGAAGAGAGAGGGGGGACATCCGGGGGGTGCTAGGGGAGCGGAGGGGTGGAGGGAGGCCTAGGGAAGGGGGCCTGGGCTGGAGGGCCACCGGGGGGCTGGCTGGGGGCCGGGGGTGGGGGCCGGCGGGAGAAAGGAGAAGAGAGAGAAAGGGGAAGAGAGAGAGAAGAGAAAAGAGAGAAAGGGGAAGAGAGAGAAATTCACCGGCGTTCGGCGTCCGGTGTCCGGCGTTCGGCCGAAGGGGGCTGTGGGGCCGGAGGTGGGTCGCAGGCGTCCATCGCCGGCGGTGGGAAGATGAGTCGCCGGCGTCCGTCCCCTAACTTTATTATACTATGGGCATCTCTATGGGTCTTCCAGTGCACCTTCAAATATATGCCATAGGATTCAAAATCATTGGTTCAAAAAAAGACTCTATGAGTAGAGACTCTCAATGAGTCTCTACCATAGCCATGCCCTAAGAAAAATTCTATCAAAATTTTCTTTGATTTTTCTGCTTGTCCCTCACTAAAAATTGAAAATTCTCACAAAACTTCACTAAAAATTTACCTTTTAGATTTTTTACTTTGATGATATTTAGTTTTCCTTTTCTTTTAAATTTGATGTACGTCCAATTAAAATATATTTTTATCTTCACCCCTTTATATCTATACTATGGTAGAGTCTCTCCCAAATGACTCTACCGATAGAGTCCTTTTTTTAATCGTTAGATTTAATCGAACGGTTGACATATCAAGGGTGTACCATTGTTATTATAGACCTTACCTAATATAATCCTTCCCACCCAAAGTCTTCTCCATCGCTGGCGATCTTCCCGCCGCCGGTAACGGACACCGACGACCCACCTCCGGCCCTTCCAGCCCCGGACTCCCTCCGCCGGCCGCCGGCCATTTTCTCTCTCTTCATCTTTCTCTCTCTTCTCTTCTCTCTCTTCCCCTCTCTCTTCCCTTTCTCTCTCACTGTCCCCCACCCCCGGGCCCCCTACCACTGGCCCTAGCCCTGGCCGGCCGGCAGCCGGCAACCTCCCTCTCTCTCTTCCCCTTTCTCTCTCTTTTCTTCTCTCCCACCACCCCCCACCCACCCGCCCCCCCCCCCCCGGCACCCCCCTGACGGCCCCCTCTTTCTCTTCCCCCTTCTCTCTCCTTTATTCTCTTCTTTCTCTCTCTTCCCTCTTCTCTCTCTTCGCGGGGCCGAGGCACCGGGCGGCCAGGGGTGGGTCTGCCCCACGATGAGAGAGAAGAGAGCCGCCCGGTGCCTCAGCCCCGCGAAGAGCGAGAAGAGGGAAGAGAGAGAGAGAAGAGAGGAAAGGAGAGATAAGGGGGAAGAGAAAGAGAGGGCCGTCGAGGGGGTCATCGGGGGGGGTGCCGGGGGGGTGGTGGGTGGGGGGAGGTCGGGGGAGGTGGTGCACCAGGGGGCTGGCTGGGGACCGGGGGTGGGGGCGGCGGGAGAGAGGAGAAGAGAGAGAAAGGGGAAGAGAGAGGGGAAGAGAGAGAGAAAATGGCCAGCGGCCAACGAAGGGCGTCTGGGGCTGGAGGGGCTAGAGGTGGGTCACCGGCATCGGAGATGAGTCGCCGGCGTCCATTGCCGGTGGCGGGAAGATCGCCGGCGACAGAGAAGACTTTGGATGGGAAGGATTATGTGATGTAAAGTCTATGATAACAATGGTACACCCCTGATATGTCAACCGTTCGATTAAATCTAACGATTAAAAAAAGGGCTCTACCGATAAAGTCATTTGAGAGAGACTCTGAGACTCTAAGAGTCTCTCTCAATATTAAAAGGAAAATGCATTCTTGGGGTTTTTTTTTTTTTTTTTTTTTTTTGGACTTTTTCTTTTGTTTTGAATATTTTGTACCACGTGCTCATCAACTAGCAGGAACAAAAGACCATGCCTATCCATGGGATAATGAGGAAGAGAAGTGGAGCCCACGCAAATAACAACTCCTACGTGGGACACAACAGTTGTCTTTACACTCTCCAGTCCTAGTCACTCAAACAGTTGGCGCACTGCGCACCACGTGTATCTTAGCATAAGCGACACCCTCTCTCCGCTCTTCACGCTCAATAAATAAATAAATAAATGTAAATAGCTCGGGAAAACAAAAATAATAATATAAAAAATACCCAAATTCCATTTTCCACCCATCGGCCACAGCCTAGGGGTATTCGTCGAAGAATCCCTCTCTCTCTCTCACTCACTGGCAAAAATCTGTCTTATCCCCTTTCTCCTCCTTTCGATCTCTCGACGGTACGATCAGAATTTCTTGATTTCGTTTTTTTGTTTTTTTTTTTGTTTGTTAATTTCCATGGATTCTGGTTTTCTAATTTCGCGTCTTCGTTTAGTGCCATTTCGTTTTATTAATTGTACGATAATATCCTTATTATTATTATTATTTAATATTCTATGTTTTCCATTTGGCTGATCTTTGTAATGATAAGAATTTGAAATTTTTATTTTTCTGTTTTTTTTTTAATGGAGGACCTTATACTCATTTGTACTGGATTGAATATTTCTTTTTGGAAAAAAAAAAAAAAAAAAAAGAATTGAGTATTTCTATAAATATTGTTATTGGCATTGGCATTGCCCTTCTGATTTTTTTCTTTCCCTTTTTCCATTTAATTTTCGGGGAAACAAGCAAAATGGGATTTTATTTTATTTTATTTTATTTTATTTTTCCTGGTAATGGATCTTTGTCATGTCGTCTTGGTGTTAAATTAGATCTGTGTAATTATATGAGATTTCTGGTTTCAACCTTTCCTTTTGCTTCTACGTATATATTCTTTTGGATTAGGATTAGGATTAGGATCTTATTTTCCATCTTTCCAAACAGAAAGAAATTCTTTCTTTTGAGTTTGTAGATGCCAAGTAGATTGGAATGTACCTTTTCAAAGTGCACAATTGTATTTGAAAATGGTTGTCTTTTCTTGAAAATTTTTCAGTCTTTTGGGATGACAATTGGAGACAGAGTTTTGAAGGTTGGGTTGGAAATATGTGTCTGCTTGAAGTGTGAATTGTAAATGAATTGTGATGTAGTAGAGAATAAATAGTGTACAAATTTGTAATGTCTTCGAAAAAATGTACACTATGAATATTGTTTCATTCATTTCGTCATTTTGTGTGATTTGAAAAAAAAAATATATATATATATATCTCATTTTGACTTGACATAAAAAAGTCATGGATTTTTGCCTTTTGAGTTTTTTGAATATGGGAAAAATATATATATATATATATATCTCATTTCGACTTGACATAAAAAAGTCATGGATTTTTGCCTTTTGAGTTTTTTGAATATGGAAGATAGAAAGTGGCATGTAGATTTGGGAGTTTTGGAGTTGAGTAGTCAAAACTCCATTTAGAGTTGTTTCAACTGGGGCTTAGTAAGCTCCTAACCTTTTCTTTTCCCCTCTTTCGTGGGAGTAGGATATTAACCATTTAAATCTAGTGCTCAAGGGCAACAATTTGCCAATTTGAAATGTCACATTTTAGAAATAGATATCACTATTATCTTTTGGTATTATGCGAACAATTGGTTGGATTTTCTGTAATTTGATCATATAAATGTAATAAAATACTGAATTAAAATAGAAAGGAAACGGATAGTCTGGTTATTTTGCATTGTTCCTTTTGACTCTGTCTGTCAGTTTTGGAGTGCTGTAACTTGCTATGAGATTCTTAATGGAAAGTCGTTTTTAAATTTTCATTTGAATCCAAAGAGTTTATAGTCGTTTGATTTTTATTTTTATTTTTTCAATGAGAGTAACAGTTTTTCCCCATTCTTTTCTTTGTGCAGCCAAAAGTTAAGATTTGATAAGCTCCCAGGGATTAGAATAGGATTTCATATTTAAAGATTTTTCAAGAGTGAGGGAGAGAGGATGAGTAGCCGAAACACCCATTGGTGCTACAGATGCAGACGGCCAGTCCGACTGCAAGGGCGTGATGCAGTTTGTTCCATCTGTGAGTCGGGATTTGTTCAGGAACTTAATGATATGGTGCAGGTTAGTCCACTTGATTATATTCATGATGAAGATCGTGAGCACCAGTTTCAACTTTTGGATTCTATCTCAGCCTTTATGCGGCAACGAATGGTTGACAGAAGTAATGGTCCTGATATCAGGGGGAGATCAGATGCACATCCTGAACATAACCCGGGGATTGGTCCTTTGTTAATCTTTGGTGGACAGGTTCCTCTTAGGTTGTCTGGAAATGGTGGGTTTGAAGCCCTGTTTAATGGGACTCCTGGGATTGGTCTAACACGAGGTAATGTTGGTGATTATTTTATTGGTCCCGGGCTTGAAGAACTGTTCGAGCAGCTTTCAACAAATGACCGGAGAGGTCCTCCCCCGGCATCAAGATCATCAATAGATGCAATGCCTACTATTAAGATAACTAATCGGCATCTTCGTTCTGATTCGCACTGTCCTGTTTGCAAAGACAAATTCGAGCTGGGATCTGAAGCGAGGCAAATGCCATGTAACCATATATACCACTCGGATTGTATTACACCCTGGTTAAGCCAGCACAACTCGTGCCCTGTCTGCCGCCAAGAACTGCCAGCACAGGGACTTGGTAGTGGTCGTAGATCAACTAATCGGAGTAGGAGCAGCAGCAGGAACAGCAGCAGCAGCAGCAGCAGTTTTGGTAGTAACGCCAACAGAAGAGAAAATACTCGAGAGAGTCATGGAAGACGGCGTCCGTTGTCTTATCTGTGGCCGTTTCGCTCGTCTAGCTCGAGCTCGAACCACAATGGTACCGCCGGAACCAGCGCGCCAACCGTTCATGAAAATAACAACCATCACCAACACCAACAGATGGGGTATAGCGGATGGCCTTTTGACGAAGGCTAGTTGTCAGTGAGAATCTTTTGCTTTCGCTGCTACCTTGTGATCAAAATTCATCTCCAATTCAAAACATGTTTGTAGTGGAATTGGTTTGAGACTCTGGAGATTTACCTGTTTGTTGTTAAAAGCCTAGAGGTGAAAGAATTGAATGTGCTGCCTTTCGTGTAAATGCCCAATTTGGGGGAATGTACTTTCCAATGTCGCTTTTTTTTTTTTTTTTTTTCTGAGTGTGAAATCTTTTACAATTATAAGTATTGTTATAATTGTTGATTCATGTGAATGTTGATTTTTGGGCGAGGCCTGTAGCATCCAAACATTGTGGAAAGAAACAGGAATTAGGATATGTGGTCCGCGTTATGAAGATCGCGATATTGGTGTACAAATTTTGATTGCAAAAAAATAAAATTGAAAAATAAAATAAAAAATAAAAATAGCTTCACAATTTTCTTGTTTTTAGGATGTTTAGTTGGTCATTTTTTTCCAATCTCTAAAAGGGTTGTATAGCTAAATAGAATTTTTTTTTTTTAAGAATTTCTTTAATAAATGGTTGAAGTTTTTAAAAATTAGTTAAAAGAATTTTTTTTAATGATTAATCAATTATCTTAAATAATCAATCAGTGATTAATTGCATGATAGTCAATTAATTATTAACTTACGATCAATTATCGATTACCTCTAACTTAGATCGCTAAATTTTATGATCAAATTATTAATTGATCATTAGTAAATTATCAAATTTCATAATCGATCATTCATTGATTAAATTTTTTGTCATTTTTCTAAATTAAAAAAAAAAAGTTAGATCATCTATTATATTAAGTGACTGAAAAAAACCTAACGGACCTAATTTTCTCAATCTAAAATTGCCGCCGCCCATCCAACCAAATAATAATAAAAATAAAAAAGCATCATTGCCACCCAGCTATTGTTGCACTCCTCTGCCACCATTCACCAACTTTTAGTGAACCGCCATGGAATCGCTTCCCATGTGGCCGCATCGTCGATCCTATAGCTTCTCTTTCCATGCACATCCTGCGTCGTCCACCCCAGATCTTGCCTCCACGCACCTCTGCCATCAAAACCAGCTCCTTCAATGCGCCGCCTCTGCTGTCAAACCCAGCTCCCTTCCTTCCAGAGCCGAAACTGTTTTATAACCATATTACACAATTGTTCTTCATTTCTTTTTTCACTTTTACAAAGGATTTGCTTGATTCAAAAATTCATTTTTCTTTTTCTTGATTTCATAATATAACACAAAATTTTCTCCGAAGTGTTTTTTTCCTCGGTTTTAAAAAAACAATTAATAATAAAAGTGTTTATTGTTGTGTTTTTGTTTCATGAATCCACACCACTGTGCAAGCCCGACGACAACATGAAAGAATGACCATCGCCATGGTCTTTGGTCAGTTTGCCACAAAGACAGTCATCGAGTAAGCCCGCTCGAGTATAAGGGGCTTTTTTTTTTTTTTTTTTTTTTTTTTTTTGAAGGGCATGGGACTATACAAGTTCCCAGGTTACTAAATATAGAAATAATTACTTCATTTTTAAGTTTGGTTTTAAAATATGTTAATTTTTTAATAATATTTTGTATATATCTATTTTTTAATAAATAAATATATGTAGTATTTATTTATCTTTTTTTATAATTGACATCATTTTATTTTTATATTTTTTTTTTTATTTTATTTTATTTTTTATTTTAATGATGAGTATTTTTTTATTGATAAATGTAAATTATCTTTAATAATTCAAAATTAGTTATAACCATCAAAGTAATTATAATAAATATAAAATATTTACTATAAAAATAATAATTTATATTAAATAATAAACACACTTTTCATTTTAAAAAAACCTATTGATTTATTTAATTCATTATAAATCAAAATGTTGTCATTTATGTCTTAAATAAATTGAATAACAAAATACAATAAAATCATATCAAATTCTTAATTAAAAAAATACTATTATTTATATAAATTAATATAAATAAAATCAAGCATATCTTATGATAAAGACAAATTTAGACAAAATATTTTTTTAAGATTTTTCTTTTCCTTTACTTAGTTTTTTCTAATTAATGTGAAATCTGATTTTAAGAAAATCATCTCTTTTTTGATTCATTATGAATATTTACACTTTTATAATTAATCACAAAAAAAAATTCAAAATTTTCTTTTCTTTCAATTCTTTATGCAATTAAAATAAATCAACTATAACCTTATTTGACAAAACATCTTAGATTCCTTTTTTTTTTTTTTTCCTTTTTTATAATTTCTTTATTTTTAATTCTCCATTCTTTGTGAAGAGTAAAATTATCTATATAATTACTCTTTTAAATGTTTATGTAAATAAAAAGAACAAATGGACATTTTAAATCAATACCTCTAATTTAGACATCTATGTATATAACCCTATTTAAAAAAAAATTCCAGATTCAAACCTAAGATCCCCCGTCACACCAGCTAAGCTAACGCCTGGCAGGTTGAGTAATAAATGATGATGGAAAACGGGAGAAAAAGACCACAGCAAACCATTCATTTAAAGTCTAAAGTTCTCTTTTTTTTTTTTTTTTTTGTTGGTTAATTTCATTTGTTTCGTTATATAATAGCGCGAAAATACGTACAAGGAAGAAAAGTTAGAGCCGGCTCAAAAAACTTTTTGACGATAGTGGCATTCATCAAAACCATGCAGTTGGCAAGCAGCTGGGAGGAGATAGACATGGAAACATGTTAGTATCACCAACTGCCACCACCACCACCACCACTGCCGGACCACCCATTGCCACTTTCTGACTGCGTTGAACTTCTCTTGGGGTCCTGACCCCAGCCAGAGTTCCCAGAGGCAGCACCAGCATCCCTTCCACCAGAGGTGCTCCATCGTCCAGCATCACTACCTCCACGACCCCAGCCATCACCGTCATTGGCACCAGCCCCACTACTCCAACCACCACCACCGCCACTGCCACCACCACCGCTACTCCAGCTGCTGCCTCCACCACCCCCTGAAAAACTGCCCCAACCATCGTCCCCATCCTTGTTACCAGAATCCCATCTCGGAGCATCATAACCAGAATCTTGTCTCTCGTTATTTCCTCTGTTGTTGAATGAGCCTCGACCGCGGCCACGCCCACCACCATACGGTCTAGGCACCCCACTTGGGTGCCCACCACGACCGCCGCCACCACCAACACCACCGTTTCTGAAATCATTGCGGCCTGCAAAAGAACAGTAATGAAATAATATCAAAATGACAAGTCACGTCACGTCATGTCATGAAGTCTACACACGAGCCTAACATGAAAACATCAAAACCCCATCTAAATTTTCAGTGGAAAACCCAACAAAAAGATCATCACAACAACGCCAGACCAAAAAAAGGAAAAACCATAACATCATAAAATATAACAGACTGATCTAGGAGCACAAGATGAAAGTAATAGATCTAGAAAACCATAGACGTGAATATCAAAGGCAGAGCAAAAGAGAGTCTTAGATGTGTAATTCACCAATAATAGAGTGCCTGAAAAGAAATATGCGTTGAAAAGAGTAGTTTAATTCCAAATGGAAGGGGAGCGAAGGTAGATCCATGCAATGAACTAAACAAAATAGATTAGAAACCAGATATAACAATTTTTGGATGACTTCACCTGTTCGTGAACCAGGTGTAGAAGAGCGTTCCCTGTCGAAAGACTGACCTCTCCAGCCACCTTCATTTGTTGAACCACCCCAGCCACTTCCCCCAGACGCACCTGAAGAGCCCCCAACTGCAGGGCTTCGCATGGGCACTATTGCAGCAACTGATCTGATTGATTGTGCTGAATCATGCTGAGGATCATCGATATGCCTCTGAAAATATGCTACAAGTCGATCAATGTCCTCGAACATTCTTTTCCTGAACTTGAACCCTTTTGGATATAGACCAATATACTCATGATGTGGATTTGTACTTCGTATGTACGTCAGAATGAAAGTACCAGGATGCTCGTGAGATATGCCAAAGCAATAAACTATCCTCATAGGATACTCCGCTTTCTCAATTCTCAAAAGTTCATCAACTTCTGCTTTCGTGCCCCTTCTGAACTTCCGGTAATTTAGCATCGTCTTCAAATGAGCCACCAAAGGATCAACATATCGATCTATTACCTATTATAGAGTCGTGAACAAACAACATCAGCTTTCAAACAAATTTTCCCATAGAATACAATCAAAAGAAACAAAAAACAGTAGCGCCTAAGTTGATATTCAAGGTGAAACAGGGCAATGCTGAAAACTCACACCAGAATTTTAAATACGTAAAGAAATGTAAGGCTACTTCTCCAAGAGTCTAGAATTAGGCTCGAGTATCAGAGAACTCATTGTAACACCAAACGAAATACTAATTAACTAAAATCAAAACATGAACTAATGAACCATTCAACAAATCAATATTTAGGAACTCATTACTGCAAATTTCTAACTCACAAGAATTTATCACTAGTCATATTTAGAGTAAAATTAAACTTAGAAAACCTCATTAGTTTATAGCTACAATATAAAAGAACGAGGAATACTAACCTCATCAAGATCTTCAAACGTGTCCTCCCCAATTTTCAACGTCTTTCCTAGACGGAGCAAGCTGGTGATATCCTTGTGTTCCTTTCCACCCTCAACAATATCTTTGTGAGCATAGACACCCTCATAAACTTTGAGAGTTAACGTTAAAAATGATGGTCCACGCGAACTAGGACGGATAACACTTTCACCAGGATCCTTATCAGACAAGAACTAACAGACAGAAGATGACGTGCAACTTCATCAGTCTTAACCATAAATTAGAGAGAGAGAGAGAGAGAGAGGGAAAAAAAAAAAAAAAAAACCTACAAAAATCGACACAGATATGAAACCGAGACAGACTACAAAAATCTTAATAAATCATTTGAATACAAATATATTACAATATATTAATAAAAAATACTCATGATTCAATTCCTATCTGATTCATGTAGAAATTTAAACAACACAGCATGCATTTATATCATAATGAAAACACACCTTCATTGCTTCATCTGCAGTAAAATTCTGAAAACGAGGATGATAAATCATTCTAGGCTTGAAATGTTTTCTCGCTAGTTCCTTCTCTTTGCGAGCTTTTTCTTGCTCACTTTGAAGAGTGCTGCGATCTTCCTGATAATAGGGATCAAGTTCTCTAACATTCTGATACCGATTGTTTCTCATCTCTGACTCTCTAGCAACTAAGAACACCTGATACCTATTCTTTTGGATGGATTTTATCTTGCAAGTGAGAATGTCACCTTCATGCAACCTGTCAGATAACTCAGAAATATCCCTCCAGTCATCGGAGTAGTCTTCTTTCGTAAGCATCCCAGTCAATCCAGAATCCAGAACACATATCGCCTTTTGTGCTTGCACTCTGCGGACGGTGGCTTGCACAATTCTCCCTTCGGCAAGGGTATCTTCAGTTTCACCTGATATCATATAGAATTCATCATCCTGGCTTGGCTCTTCATATTGTTTGCGCCAATCCTGAAAGCCTTGCATTAGTTCCCTCTTTATGTCATAAAATGTTTCTATTTTATTCTCCCGGTTCTTGCTTTTCGCATATTCCTCAACTGCTAAAGTTTTCAAAACACTAGGGCGGTCTCTAACATGCTCGATTGCCATCTCCAAGGCATCCTCATCATCATTTGCACCATCTTCATCATAAACATCTTTAGCCAACTCTTGTGCAAGAGCATAAGATTCAGGATGTATTCGTGTATCATCCAACAAATCAATGAATTGACTGCTGCTTGCAGCCAACCCACTCCGCCGAACACGCAAGAAACCAACTGCATTGACAAACACCTTTTTACCTAGTCCATGAGCAGTCACAAAGTCCTTTCTAGTGAATATTGCTCCAGCTCTTACCAAGGATCTTTGAAGAGAAGCTGCCTTCCTAGGTCCAAGGCCAGAAACAAATTGCAGTGGAGCAAATAACCATTCATGGCTAATAGCTAAATTTATGTCAAGGCCCACCTGGTTTGTAACATCTACCATCACCTGTTCAATCATCCTGTACTTCTCATCAGGGGTGAGCAAGTTTTCCAAGGGACTGAGTTTCCAAGACAATATCTCTCTTCCTGGTCCACATAGAGTGGCAACCATTGCCAACGGATTTTGAAGAAAACGCCCAAGGGCCACAGCCCGCTTAACAATGCCTAAAAATCCAGGAAAACAAGATCAAATGACAAGAACTATCCAACTAGAAATATTTATATTGGTGTGACAAAATAGTAAAATACTTACCTGATTGCCCAGGTAGTTGATCAGATGAAATTCGAGAATTTTCATACAGACGAGGCAAAGATTCATCTCCATACACAATGCTAAGGCCATCCATGTCATGCCCAACATCCCTAGGATTTTCTTCCACCATCTTAAAAATAATCTGGCAAAGGGAAGAGAAGACTAGTAAGCACATTGCATCAAAACAGTAAATGATTAATACACAATAATGATTAGTCAAATTTTAAAATTCACACTGCACAAACCCAAAAGGAAAATAACATGCCATGTTTCACCTTCTCTCTGTGTGCGTGTGTGTGTGTGTTTGGGTGGTGGTGGTGGGGGGTGGGTGGGTTTTACAACAAGTCCACCAAATACATCAAAGATAGAAAATAACAAACAATATAGTTGACGAAGCCCAATATCCATGTTACAAGTTAAGTTACCGTCCGACAAAAAATTTAACTAGTAGTCAATGTTGATGATACAAGCCTATTCTTTGGTTGCATGAATATTTACAAACTGAACTCTGTAAAAAGTACAGAGCGAATGAGCCAGGCCAAGAACAGCTGTACAGGAAACTGGCCAAATGCATGCCACATTGAAGTTGATATTTTTCCCCCCTTATATTTTGGGCACATCCACTTTGCATATCAAAAGTTTGTTAGTGTGTAATGTGTATATACCTATATATAAATATGAAATATCCAACAGTAAGAATGCACAATCCAACAGTACGAATGCATATCACATCAGAACTATAGAATGCTAGAGCAAAAGTTAAAACTAAAAACATTAAAGTTAGGAAAGACCTAGATACAATTATCAACTCCTTTGGCACCACTCAAAATGTTCAGTGACAATGCATTTTGATAGAGGTGAAAACACAAGCTTCTAAGATTCAAATGTATAGCAAGGCTGGCAGCAATCAGTTATTTCTTACACAGACTTCTAAAAGTTACTGAAAATTATTTCAGGGCTTCATTTTTGTTAAGAATTTTCATCGCTGTATAATTGCAAATGCTATGGTTGCACCTTAAATATAAATATTTTTACGTTTGAGAACATTGAGGAGCACAATCATATGTGACTGAAAAAAAAAAAAAACAATTACAAGAATCAATATCAGATGTCAGCTAGAAGCTCACCTCATAAATATCATCCTTCAGGCGGGTACATGACAAATTTACCGCTCCTAGTACAACAACATGTGGTTGGTGGTCTGTCATGAACTTCAACACCCGCTCTTGATCATTCTTCTTACGTTGCTGGTCATTAACATTCTGAGACCGCAACGTAAGGGACCCAGTGTAGAGAACATCTAGCACCTCCCCAGATGAATCTAGCATAACAAAAGTAGTCGCTGGCTTTCCTGGACCCCAACAGCAAGCCATGACCCTAGGTGCGGCTTCATCATCTGAGTTAATGTCATTCTCCTTCCTTTGGTATGGTCCCACAGAAACTTTATTCCACAAAACCTTTCCATATTCCATTACTAACCAGTTTTTGGCTCTACTAGTCAAAATGGATCTTGCTTCTTTCTCCATTTGAGGAAGAAGTGAAGTGAAAAGAGCATCCTGCAATATCAATTTCCTCTGCTCATTCCACAGCTGAGCAGATTTACTAACGCCATCACTAAGATAGTACTCGTTGAAGTCACTTGTCAACTTATTTAGCTTTTCTTCTGGCAGCTTAATAGTAACTTGAAGAAGTTTTTCCTCTTCAGCTTTCTGGATAAGAAGCCACTGTACATCCTCAAATCTAGTTAGTGGCTTTTCACGCAACCACTTCACTGGAGCAAACTGATGAAAAGAATCTATTGCAACTTTCCCATCAGGTGTTGGGCTAGTTGATATCACAACATTATCCAAGTAGTGGCTTCTAACATATTTCCTGACACATGGCTCACAACTTATTTCAACAGCCGCCTGAACAAGGACAATAAACAGTGAGAGACTGCACTCTAACAATATCACCAAGCTTCAAAAAGAAGACTTTTATACCATGAAAGACACAGTTTATAAAGGCACACACCATAAGTCTGGCTCCTTTGAGAACCTCTTGAGGTGAATCAAACATTGCACATGTATAGCTAGAAGCCATCTCTTCTGGCGTCTCCTTGGCATCCTCCAGTTCATCCATCCTCTACCAAGAAGTGAAACAAAATTCAAAACCTACTCGTCTGAGTTCAGAAGAACACCAACTGCAAAAGAAGAAAACTTACCATCTTTTCCAGTGACAACTGCAATCCAAATTGCTCAGAGCTGTACCCAAACTTGCTAGCAACATCATATAAGCCAGCCTTGCTGCAGGTACTATAATTTGACTTCCTCTTGGGCCGCTTATATTGCCCTTCATCAACACCAGCCTCACCAGGGGGGAAATGCAAGTTAAACTTAGAGTCAACATCATCAACTTCTCTTTCTGATTCTGCAGCTTTAAGTGACTTCATAATTGACTCAAAAGTTTGCTGATTCAACGCAAGCCTTGACTCATCATAAATACGTCTCGACTCTTCCTCGAACCGCTTATTGTAGTACTGCTGGAGTGCACTCTTTCGTTTTTGAAGAAGCAACCACTTTCTGTCCAAGTCTTGGATGGCCCACAGAACCTATAAAGAAGCACACTGCAGTTAGTGACTAAATTCACCTTTCCTTCATGACAATGAGCTGTTACAAGTTTCAACGGTTATTTGATCCATGGAAAATCAATTCACCTTGTGCCACTTCAGGATCGGTCCTCTCTCAGATTTATCTTGATTGTCAACTTCAGGGTCCTTCAATAGGCTTGAACACTCCTCTTTCCGGTACATGGCAATGAAAGGTATCTAAAAACCGGAAATAAAGTTATAAATATCTATCAGATCAAACATTGGTATATCAACATTGATTTGATACTTACATCTAACTTCTGCACGTGCTGAAGGTCCAAAAATCTGATGATATCATCCCTGTTAACAGACAGATCCTGTCCTTCCTTGGATCCTAAACCTCTTCCAAACAAAGGTACCGTCCCAGAAGCAAGTTGATTATAGATCCAGTTACTCTCATCCTCAATGCTGATTTCATCCAATGGAGGAGGACCGGTGCTCTCCTCAGATATCTGGAAGAACGAAAATAAGAAACAAGAACTACAGATCATGCTCTTGCAAACACACGGGAAACAAATAGAGGAACCAATGATGAACCTGCATTCTTTCTGGAATATCAAGCTCGCGGATATGGTCGTCTTTCTCTGTCATATACTTTTCAGACAGAACAATAGGTTCAAATTCATCTTCGAGTCTCCTTTCCCTCCACTCACTAGAATCCAATCCTTGCTTCCTAAGCTCTATCAGTTCCTGAGCATCACCAAATATTTCGTGAGCCTCCTGCAACGCAGATGAAGAAACTCCTGGCGCCTGCCTAGATTTCTTCTTCTTCAGCTTCTTCTGTCTGGACAAGGATTAAACAAATTAAAAAGTGACTTGCTAACCCAAAATACTAGAAAACGCAAACAAATACTGTAAATACAAAACAAATGGGCAAGCAGAAGCTCAAAAGGTACCTCACAATAGTTCCCTCATCATCGTATTCTTCATCCACAATAAAGTCTGCCATTTCATCCTCTTCACCAATTTCTCCATCATCTTCCTCTTCTGCTTGTTCCTCCTCTTCCGCAATGTCCTCAAGCAAAGCTCCTATGCAGTTGATTAGGAATAGATCGTTTATTTTAAGTTGACACTCCAGAATACAATATGAATACAATCTACTCATTATAGTAGAAATTAATACAAAATTTATACCCTCATCATCACCGAATAAACTGCGCTTAAGCTTTTCCTCTGCAGTTCGTCCACTATTACCACTTCCAACAAACTCCTCCTCATCAGAAAAACCAGAAGACTCCTCCGCATTATGCCTCTGAGCTTTCTTCAGCCGTTTAAACTTTTTATCCTGGAACAAAGTCTTCAGTGAACAAAAATGCAATTGAAACAAAAGTAGTTGGATTTCAATTTAGTGCTGCAGAAACAACGATCAGATAAATGTCTTCAACCTTCCTGCGAGGAATGACATTGTTGTATTCAAGCAGCTCATAATCATCTTCATCAAGGACATATTCCTCCCTTAAAAATTGCAAAATAAAATTGTTAGAAACAAGAAGGCCATACATTTGGTGGCAAAATAAATCATAGAGCCATAAAACACATATAAATGAACACGACTCCAATCTGTAATCCTTTTAACCTCTTCCCCCCTCCAAATGGAGACAAAAAGAATTCCCACGCCATATATGTAGACTACACTAGTGATTTAATATAAAATTGTCCAATTAAAGCACCAAAAAAAGGGAAATTAACTTGTTTTTCCTTCTTTTAAACTTTTCCAGCAACAACACAATTTTACCGACAACAGCACCAAGTCTAGAACATATACTTTTTCTTTCTTTTCTTCTTCTTCTGCCGCTCCTCTTCACTGTCAACCCTCTCTTCCTCTTCATCTGGTTCTTCTTCATCAACATCATCCACTATAAAGCCATCCTTCTCATATTCATCTTGCCCTTCTTCTGTTAAAAGTGAAGAAAATCAATCAATAAGAAACTCGAGATAAATATTTCATCAGAATAAACCCATCAGAGATGCATGATTGCCTAGTTATAAAAAATAGAAAAAAATAAAAACAAATAGTCAAGAATTAAGTACAAATAAACCATCATCAGAGTAAGCTTCATGTTAAACAAAGTTCCCAAACAAAAGAAATTAAGTACAAATAAGATACAGGAAATTTACAATTCTAAAGAGAGAGAAAAGAATATAATCAAGAAAAATGTCGTCGAGAAGCACATTTTTCTACAAGTCTAGAGAGATTTCATGTTTCCCAAAGTTCTGATGCATTACTCAAAAACATGCAATTGCACGTGACATCTTAAAGTTTCATACTTGAACAAAATAATAGAAGTACCGTGATTGTAGGCATAATCTACCGGTTATTCCACATCTAACTCCACCATAAGGTGAAGAGTTCGAATCCCCCATCCCCAAATTCAAAATAGTAATAATTATAACAAAAACAACAGAAGTCCCATACTCGGTTAAGCTCTCCAAAAAGAGAATCAACTGTTTTCTCGATTTCTAGCCCAACCAATACAAATTCCCTCGTTCAAAGTGTTTGACATCCTAAGATCCAAAAGCGGATCCCAAATGCATCCTCACTTCCAACCTTCTCTAAACAACCAAACCGAAGTCCGAATCACGCAATCACTACTATGTTCTCAAATAAGCTAATACTTTCCTGTAAAAGCAAGTTCAACAAAGGATTTTCTCCTCCTAAAACATCTTCTAATAGCCCAAAGCTCTCACTTTTCGCTCAAATTACCAATCCATTATCTCAACAAAGCAGACCCAACCCCAAAATGTCCTACACGAAACGTTTCATTCTCTACCAATAACCAAAAAACCCTAATTTTTTTCCGATCAAACCACCAAAAACTCCACACGAAGTAGGCGAAAAGGGAAAGCAAAGCGAATGAGAAAAACAGAAAACCGTACCGTCTTCGTCGTCGTCGTCTTCTTCGACGTCGCGGCCATGGCCGTCATCGCCATCGTTGGGCTCCCTCTCTTCGTCCTCGAGCTCGACCTCATCTGCATCAAATTTGCATTAAAAAAAAAATCGTCGAAGACCGCTAGAAGAATCGCATCAGTACGAGAAGAAAACTAGGGTTAAGGCTAATTCAAAAAAAAAAAAAAAGCGAGAGAAATTTTCAGGGTTTGTTTTTTTGGCCGAGAAAAGAGTGGCTGACCTTCTTCGTCTGAAACGACGGCTTTGCCCATTGCGCGAGGGAAGAAATTGGGGGAAAAGGAAAAACGCAAAGTGTGGATTTTGGGAGACTTCAGAGCAACACCAGAGAAAACGCTATGTATCTCTCTCTGTCTCTCTAGATTTCTTGAGTGAGAAACGACGAGAATAAATATGGAAACGCCTCTGCGACGTCCAGAGAGAGAGAGAGGCGGTTCGACTCGCAAGCTGTGCCCTTGTTACCCGCTTTGGGTGACATTTTTGCACATACACCCCTGAACTTTTCAAATTTGACAAATGAGTCTCCAGTTTTTTTTTTTCTTGACAATCTTTTGCCAAATGAGTCTCTAGTTTTTTTTTTTTTTTTTTTTTTTTACTTGACAATCAGCCTCCTAAATTTATAGGACCCGTTTGGAAGGACATCTAGATATGGTATTTTGAAAATTAAATTAAAAATATGTGTTTAGAGGGAAAACTTTTAAAAAAGTTTTGTGATATCGAAAATAGTACAAAATTTTAAAATGTGTTCAAAAAAATGCATTGACTTATTCGTCTCGTCGTTACGAATATTTTGACATAAAAAACAACTCATTTTGATTTAAGATGATAAAGTTATAGACTTTTAAAAAAAATTTTAATGGAAGAGAGAAAATTTGATATAAAATTTGAATTTTAATATTCAGATGGTATTTTATTATCTAGAAATGGCGTCTCAAATGGCCCATAATTTTTAACAAATTCAGTCTATTTTGCTCACATGCCTTAAAATTCTGGCAGTTTTTTACACATGATAATCTAAGAAATGCATTATTGGTCATTTTTAGTTAATTTCAAAACAAAATTATTCAAAAACTTGAATCTAGTGGTGTATTTGAATTACAAACTTACTTGATATTATATTCTAATACAATGACATATGCATTTGATTCTTCATATATAATTTTTCAATACAATTATATTTAAGCAGTGCAACCACTCATTTTACTATTTATCACTTCTATTTTTGTATTTATATTTATCAATCACATCGCATACTCTCTCTCGCCAATACATATTATAATAATTATTCAAACGTAAACGACTTAAACACATATTTCATTTAAATATAATAGTTAAATAGGATATCCAAACATCAATTAGAATATAATATCAAGTGAATATGTGAACAAAACAAACTAATAATTTAATTAGGACTCAAATTTGAACCTAAACTTTAGGATTATTCTCAATTACATCCCCTGAATTTAGGGTCATTCTCACATTGTCTCTTAAACTATAAAAATTCTTACTTTATCCCTTAAACTTTGAGCTAGTCTCACTAAACCCCTTTTATTATAATTTTGCCAAAACAGACATAAAAATAGTATGATTTCTTCTTCTCTTTTAAGGTACTTTCATTTTATTTTATTTTCTTTCAAATTACTTTAGTAAATTTAATAAAATTGAGGTTTCAGCTAACAAAAAAGAATGAGACCAAAATGTCATAAATATAATAATTTAAGGACCAATCGAGTACGTCAATGTGGCTCTAAACTCAACCAAAAATTGGTTCAAAAAAACCTCCCATGCTTGCCTGCACAACCTTCTTTTTGACGGCCTCAATGTCCAGCATCTAAAGAGAGATTTTCGGCACAAAACTCATGCTGTCGGGCTGGTAAGCTGAGTGGAGAGAGGCAGTAATCCAGCTGGAAGAGATTAGTGGCCAAGCCGGAGTTGGCCGAGAATTCGGCCCGAGATTCTTGCGGGCTGGGATTGCGGGCCTGAGAAGCGTGAGTGGAAGGAACAGCTAGGCCGGCGTGTCCGGGCTGGCAGCTGGAATCACGCCCGGAAAAGAAACTGCTGAGAACACGGACTGGGATGAAGCTGGGCTGTAATGGCGCGTTCAGGGGCCACGCAGTTGGGAGGAAATCTTGGCCCAATGTTATCCGGTTGATGTGCTCGTGGAGGGGACAGCTGGGGCCCGCGTGTCTAGGCGACGTGCAGATGGTTGACACGTGGCTGGGAGTAGCTGTGCGGCTCGGCTTGGCTCGGCAGCTGGCTGTTGGCGTGCCTCAATGCTAGGTCATTTGTGCTTCATTTTTTGGGCTTTATTTGACTAATTTTGCTTGTAATTTTAACCCAAATGTCTTATCTTCCCGCAAAATAAATTAAATTGAATTTAAAACTAAATATTTCCAAACACAAATATTTTAAATTAAATTCATGAGAAATATTTAATTAAAACTTAATTTATTTGGTGATTATGTACAACAGAAGTGCATTTTTGTGCATTTATCAATATCCATATTAGTTTTTACCAATTTGCACTATAAATTCTTCTTGTTAAATATTTACATTTTTCTAACAAAAAAAAAAATAGCCACAAACATTAATATTTCAAACTAAAACATCCAAATAAACGAAAAACCAACTACACAAGTACAATATATACTCCGATTGAAGTTTTCTAAATGTTTATATTTTTTTTTTCTTGAAAAGTAAATCAATTTTATTATTCATCTCCATATATCTCTTAAAAACTCAAATTTTAAAAATTTATAACTTTATTATTTCAAATTGAATAGAGATATAATTTTTCTAATAAATTGTAAATAATGATGAGAGTAACAAAACAAAATTCATATATATTGTTTCTAACATATTTTGAGTTTTTATACTTTTAAATTATCATAGTTCATTTTCAACTAAATGTATAATTGTTGGGATTGCCCTAAGTATGAAAGACTTTTTATGTGTTTCATTAATTATTTTGAATTAATTATTAATTTATATTTGAGGTTTTTCATTATATCATTACTATTTCATTCTCATTAATTTACATGTTAAAGTAAATGTAAGCAAATATGGCTCACTGACTATTTTGTGTTTAAACTGTTAGAATGTTGCATGCAATGGATATTGTATGCAAGAGGACAACATTCTAAAGTAAGTAGTATAAATTTATGGCCCGCACTCATTGGAGTTAGATTGAGCATCTAATTTATATTAAGACTGTTATGTTGTCTAAATCCAATTGGAGGATGGTTTCTCATGACTGTGTAGAGCAAGATGACTCTTAAGTATAAATATAGATATATTGCCTAGTGGTAATGATTTATTAAACTGGGGCTTAAGTGTAATTAATCTATTTAATAATTCTGTTTACATATATTAATTCAGATACGACGTTCATTAGGTGATTATCTTAATCCTGAGTAAATAATTGACTCCTTGTGTATAACTTGTATACTTTGATGTTCCAAAAACTAAAGCATCTCGAAGTAGTAAGCTTATAAATTGGTTCGCTAGGTACATGACTTATATTAGGTAAGAGCTTTTATTAATAGATATGGAATTATAGCTCTATTAAAAGAGTTAATGATACTCTCTTAAAGGCATTATATGGGAATTGAAAAATGGACAAGGCCTTGGTCATTCGTTCTACAAATGATTTATTATTCATTTCAGTATGGATAATCATTTTTCTATAAGGTGTATAATAGATCTTTAAGATAAAATAATCAAGAACTATTTATAAGCTTACTTAATACGGTATATAATTAGGTATGCTGTTTCAAGTTTATAATGGTGTGATTCTGAAACTAATAATTATGTGATTAATTGATTTGGTATAGAATATTTAGTCACACAGATTATTAGAGCCTGAATTATATATGTCTAATTGGTTTTTTCACTGTCTCAAAATAATTCCACTAATGAATGGTAATTAATCAAATTACTAATGCAATTTACATTCTCATCAATGTTGTGATGACGCACCCGACACAATCACCGGCATGAGGCGTGTACAACTAGTGGGAGAATAGATTTTGTTTTGTTTAATATATTGGTGATAAATATCTAGTTGGATAGTTATTTATTTATTTATTAAATAATTATCATAAAATTTATTTTATTTAAAATTAATTATTTAAATTAATGGTATTTATAAATATGAAACTTAATTTAAATTAATAGATAAGAATAAATTAATTATTTGGATAATTAATTCAAATATCTAGATAATGTTATTTATTTTAAATAAATAAAGTTGACTAAATATGGATATATCACAAAGAGATTTGAATTAAAATAAAATCTTGTCTAATCTCCCCTTAAGTGGCTTTTTTTTTTAGAGAGGTTATAGAAGAGATTTTTTCTCTTTCATGATTTAATTTATAGATAATTATTTCATAATTATTTTATTCAAATAAAGTTGTCATGAATTTATTTGAATTAAAATTGTATTTATGAAATATTATCTAGATAAATAAAATATCAAATCTTAAGATAATTGATGAAAATGAGAAAGAAAAATCTTTTCAACGAGTCCTACTCAAATTCAAATACCATCTAATTATTTTGCTATAAATATGAGGTTTATCTTCTACTTTTGGGTAGACAATAGAATCTAAAGATAGCTTATTTTCATACTCCCATAAGTGATAATAAGTTCTAGAGCTCTAGGTGGTTGGAAGGAGAATTTACGTCAGAAGGAGAATTTAAGTCCATATGTGTGATTGATAAAAGGTAAGAGTGCCCACACATTCCATTATCTGGAAATTAGAACATAGTGGAGAAGACTAGTTGGTTGAAGCTCTTCTACATGGGTACTTGGATAATTCTTTGAGATTCTAGATTAAAGGTAATTCGTTATATGTGGCATCACAAGTTTGTTCGATCAATAAAAATTTTAAAATTCCGCCGCACAATATTTCTACAACAACTCCAAATTCAATCATTTTTAATAAAAACAGTTTTAATAATTATAGTGTATGCTTTTGTTCATAGGGCCCGTAGATCCAGTGAATGATGTGTCGAGGGTGTTGATGTGGCTATCTCTAGCTGGTTGGTAATGGATACGACGTGACTAGAGACATCGAATAGTTGGACCAGAAAACTAGGGTAGGGCATCCATCATGATTCGAGTCCGATTAGGCTCGGAGAAAATTGAAGAAGGATGGCTCCTAGGACATTCTTCATTGCCAAATCACCGAAAGAGCTTGCAATAACACAAGAGAATCAACTAAAAGAGAAAACAAGGAGATCGAAGAAAGGTGGGATGAGTAATCAGATAGTTGATAAAGATTCGGGAATGGTAAACTGGAGATAAGTTAATGTCTCTGGAGTGTTTATGGATATGGCTCAGGATCACTCCGAAGACAAGCAAGAGTTGCCTCTGGAGACGAACTCTGGTGATTTTTGGAAATGTTCCAGAAATAA
Source organism: Ficus hispida (assembly GCA_025413025.1). Classification (NCBI taxonomy): domain Eukaryota; kingdom Viridiplantae; phylum Streptophyta; class Magnoliopsida; order Rosales; family Moraceae; genus Ficus; species Ficus hispida. The sequence goes on from CM046373.1 coordinate 14,705,745, forward strand.
AGAACTTGATGAATGTAATGGAGTTTCTATCGGAGATAAATCTCTTGGTGTTTTTCTAATGGAGAAAAGTGAACTGAGAATACTCATGCTTTAGTCGGAGTGATTGTGTTGTGGTGGTGCTTTGCTCTAAAGAAAGGGGGCTATGTATAGGAAATGTCTAAGCCATTTTAGAGGTTGCTTGGGACAGACATCCCCTTGAGCTCTGGAGAGTCTCTATCACACTCCATCCTACTTCTAGCATCCAAAGGATGATAGTTGTATGTTTGAGTTTCAAGGAACACTGAAGACAAGAAGTGATGAACACTAGGAGGTCAAACTTATATCGCTTGTTTACTTTCTAGGAATAGGGAATCGGAGTAGGGAATGAGAATCAATCCTATGTTTACTTATCTATTTTTATCTTGGAATGGAAGTGAAAGTGTGTGGGGCCCACATTAATTTGGGATTAAATAAAGGGATTCGCATTCCCAAGCCCCCCATCGGACTAGCACTCTCACTCATGATATTAAAGTTAAGTTACTATTTTGCCCCCAATTTTAATTTTAGAAATTTATTTCAATATTATGTTTTTTTAAGCAAATTTATATTTCAAAAAAAGTTAAATATTTAGTAGAACAAACTAATTATCCCAAATTTTAACTTTTTTATGTGAAAAATAATCTTCATAATATTATTACCATTTTATCCTTAGTTTATTTGCTAAAAATTATATTAAAAAAATAATAACCTATATTAATTATTTTTATTAACCAAATATAATTTATTTTTATTAATTTAATATTATATAACTATCCTAATTACTATTAGTGTTATTAGAGTAAATAAATAACTTTTTTTATCACAATATATTATTATATTTCTATTTTTATATTTTCTTTTATACTTTACTTATTTTATTTCATTTTTTTACTCTTTTAAATTTTTTTAAACAAAAAATTACACAATTTAATTTTATTGTCATAATATCATAATGGTTATTTTACTTTTGATTAACAGTATGATAATAAATTAAAAACATTGATCAATTTTTTAAAACACAATAAATAAAGGGATATATAAATAAATTTACAGCAACTGACTCCGATTCATTTTCTAAGTAAACGCATGAATAGGATTGACAGTGATTACAACTCCGATTCCTGAAACCCAAGTAAACAGCATATTCTGATTCTGAATCCAGTCCACTTTAAATCTTACTCATTCTGATTAATGATCACTCGATTACAAGTAAGTAAATACATCAATAGTGTCTTCAGGAGCCTAGAAGCTTCTGCAGACTGCTTTTCAATTTCTGGAGTGGCTGACTTGTCAAGGACTGGTCCAAAGTGAGCATCCAGCCTAAATATGGATAAACATATTACCTCCGGAGTCAAACAAAAAAGCACTACAAAGACCGGCTAATGAAACACAAAAGTCATTGCCTTGGTCTCTGAAGTGGCTGATATATCTATAGAAACTTATAGAGTCAATCCTTATGGGCCTTTTGGGCCATTATGAAGAGAATATGATTATTCGGGCTCTGTATATCTATAGTAGGAACACTTTGGGTCTATCTAAGGTAATAGATTGGGTTTAATTAGGTATTTCTCCATTATCCATTTATCTTGATAAACCAATTTGAAACCTCCTAAGTGAGATCAAAAACCAACTCTGATAAAGATAAATGGGCTTATTTGATTGATTATTTATGGCCCACCAAACTACGGCCCATACAAGTTTTTTTTGCGTATCTTGGGTTCACAAAACAAGCCCACTCATACCATGAGATATGAGTATTGGGCTTGGGCCTTAAAAGAAAGCTTTATACAAAAATAGGTATCAACAGCTTCAAACACCTCCTTATCTTCTAGATTTTATTGCAAACTTGATTTAGTTAGAAGAAAAGAAAAAAAAAATTATATATATATATATATGTATGTATATATCAATAGAAAGAAGGTTAAAGACAAGAGAAAGTATTAAAAAATGTTGGCTTTATTATGCCTCCTAAAAATAAAAAAATAATAAAAAAACCCCTTTTATAACTGCATGCGTTTCTTTTCGGCCAAAACCTAAATGATAAAATATTTAAATAATAAATCCTAAATGATATCTCTCTCTTGAAAGCATGTGAATGATTTGAGAACGTTATACCATCCTTTGTTTGTAGTTTAATTGGATAATGTCTTTTTTTAATGTTTAATTAGATTTTTTTTTTCTAATTTTAGATAGAAAATTTCACTACATCTTTAAATGAAATTAAATATGATATTATTGTTAAATTATATACATAATCATATAATGTTTTTTTTAGTGTAAATGTTTAATTAGATAATGTTTGACGATTGTACATTTCACCGACTCAGATTATGGTGAAAATCACTGCTAGTTATGCTATCCAATCCAATCATTGATTTTGACCACAATATTAGAACAAGCTTTATGGTTGACTACGAAAAAAAAAAAATCAACGGTTGTGATTGAGTTCGGGTACCGCCAATAAACTTTGGCTCAATGTGCCAACTTGTAGCTTTGTTGGAATTATTAAAGTTTGTACTTTGTATTAATTCAGTAAATTACTTGGTTAGATTTTTCCTTTTGATTTTTTTTTTTAGATTCTTTCTGGACAGCTATTTAAGAGCACATCTCATTGACCTTTCTTGGGTTGTTGTTATTGTTGTTTTTTTTTTTTTTAACAATTTTTATATTCTTCTTTTTTTGAATTTCAAAGAGAACCTAAGCAATCCAACACTTATTAGCATTTCGAATAAAATGTTTCAAAGAGAACCTAAGCAATCCAACACAAATAGCATTTCTAATAAAATGTTAAATTGTTATGTAATGATAAATTTAGACATTTTGATTAAAAAAAAAAATTTGTTATCTAATTAAGAGTTATTTTTTATGTCAAATTTGACATATGCTACTAAACTTTATAATAAATTTGCCACAACTATGTCACTGTCAAATTTAACATTTGATTCTTTTTAATTATTATATTTTTCTTCATATAATCTGTTATAATATTTTTATTTAAATAATTAAAATTCACTTTCATAAGTTAATTTCAAAGTATAATAACGATGATGATATAACTCTATAAAATAGAGTTATTTTAGCATCGTCAAGTTTATAATTTTATTATAATCTTAGTAATTTATATTAATTTTTCCTTAAATTTATTATGTTGTCCAGGTGTGTGAGTTGATTATGTTAATAAAAGGTAGCAATTTAAAGCTAAAATATGATTAAAAAAAGATTTAGGGGGTGTTTGGTGAATAAGTTGAGTTTGAGTTGAGTTGAGATTTTTAAGTTTGAATAGTAATTTTTGTTGACTTTTTCAGAAAAGATAAAAAGCTTTTTTAGAAAAGATAAAAAACATGATGAAAAAAATACAGTTTAATTTGAGTTGAGTGTGTATGCCGAACGGGTCCTTAAAATAGAAAAAGAAAACTTAGAACCAAAGTCGACCACTTGCGCAAGTATCCACCTGCGGTCACTCACCCGTTTTGGCCGTCATATTTGCAAGCAAGAGGCCCAGATTGGAGAGTACATCTCACTCGCCCTGTCCGGAGCGTCTCAGTGCGCGCGTCAACAACCAAAGGGCATTGCTGGATTTGGTGCTTCTTTCCGCAGCTCTGCGTGCACCTACAAGCTCCAGCCAGTCCAAGCTCCCCACGCGTCTCAGCTCCAGGCTATTCCCAATCAGTTCACGCCACTTATCTCCGTGGCCCCCTAGGGTGGACTTGTGTCAGCCTTTACTGTAGCCAAGAAAAGAAAAAAAAATACAAAAAAGGAGAAATTGAAGAAGGCAGCAGCTTAGAGGTAATAAAAAGGATCCTTCGGCTCCATGCTGAGGGTCTTTGGTTGCGGGTAGAGGTGGGAATTTGGGCCGGGCCAAACCGGCTGGCCTGCGGCCCGATCCGGCCTGATAAAAATCCGACCCGATAATAAGAGGCGGGTCGGTCTCTCCTTTTAGGCTCGGTGGACCGGGCCGGCCCGGCCCGAATATTTAAATCCAATGGGCCTGTTGGTCCGGCCCGTCCATTATTTAAAATTTTATATATATTAATTTTATTATAATTATTAAGTTTAATTACAATGTTAAACAACTAAAATTAAAAGTTTAATTACAATGTTAAGTTAACTAACTAACTAATATTATAATTATTAAGTATAAACTAAGCATTTATAATATAAATATAAATATAAAAATTAATAGGAATAGTATAATAAATTTTGTTTAAGTATAAAATTTTTTATTTTTTATCTAAGATAAAATATTAAGATAAATTATTAAATTATAAAAAATATACAAATTTATTCAAAAATTACAAATAAAAAATAAAATTTTAAAAAATTAGGCCCGGCCTGCTCTAAGCCCACCGGCCGGGCCGGGCTTATATTTCAAAAATTCGGGCCGAGCCGGCCCGGCTCGAATTTTCAACGGGCCGGCCTGACCCTGCCCGAATTTTTGTAATAGCCAATGGGCTCGGGCCGGGCCGGGCTGAGCGGCCCAAATTCCCACCACTGGTTGTGGGAGAAGTCAAAAATCATATAATAAAAAGAAATATATATGTATATATATTTATTTAGGTTTAGTATTGAGTTTTCTACAAAATTAGGGAGAGATTATCTTAAATTATCAAGAAGAGAGGGAGAAGAAAATTTAGGAAAAGGCTTTGAAGACCTGTGACATCTTTAAACTGGATTTTCTCGCTTTATTTTTTTATCTTTTTATTTCTGTAATTTGAAAATGATTGAACAGTTATTTTCTATATTTCTATTTTATTTATGAAGTAATTTACTTTTCTAGGGATACGATTTAGTTGGATTATAATTGTTTGAGTTTTTCTATTTTTAATTGATTGATATTCAATTCCAGATCTATGTTGAGTATTTTAATATATGCTTAATGCTTGTTAATTTCTGGTCAAAATTTGCATGATTTGGTATTTGATTTGAGACTGATAAGTGATAATTGAATAAGCATTTGTTTAATCTATCATAGATTGTCATAAGCTAGAAATTGTTATGAAACTTATACAGCATCATGAATTTCTAGTTCTTAATGAATTATGATAAGTTGTTTGACACCAAGAGGTGATAAGGTTTATTATAGTACATTACTAATGCTTAAAAAAGATTGATTAATATATTACAGAGATTCGCTGTCAACATAGGGAATAGACGTTGATTAATTGGATTAGAAGATTTGAATATGATTAATCCGGTGAAATCGAAAACCCTAGATTTTTAGTATTTTGAGTCTTTTGTCTATTTACTTGTTTTGTTATTTTGATTTAAAAATCTCTTTTCGGTTACTTAAAGAAAGTTAGAGTTAATATAATTTTGATAATTGATAACGACAATTCTTGTGATAACGATACTTTACTTATCATTTTATTATTTGTTTATGATATTATACACTTGTAATTTTTAGCAACAGGTAACAAAAATATTGAAGTACAAAGATGATATTATTTTTTACACTTTTTTGTAATCTTTTGTAATAACTGTAGCGTTGATACAGACAAATATATTGGAAATTATCTTAACAACTTTTTTTTTTTAACTTAAAAAACTTATTGGTAATAAGGATAAGTAAAAGAGAGAGAGAAAGACGACTAGGTTAGTTGAAGAATCTTGGGACCATGATTACTTAATAGGAATGAGAAAACGGGTTGAAAGATGGACTTTAATTTATCAGAAAATCCTAATTTTAATTTCAAAGAAAGCTTTTCCTATCCTTATATCTATAATCTATAACTGTTTGTGTGTGTGTATATATATATATGTTATATATATAATTTTAGAAAAAAGTAAATAAGCAGGTGGAAGCCCAATGCTTGCATATCGGTTAATATATATATATATATATATATACCAAACAAGACAAAATAAAATAAAACTGGTTCAGTTTTAACTGTCTTTTGTCTCAAGGGGTGTCAAATGTTCGATATGAATTGAAAAGCGTTTAAAGAAAGTTCGTGTTCCATGGTAATCGTGCATGCTTTGGGTTTTTCTTTTTCTCTCTCTTTTTATTTTTTAAAGTGTATATATATATATTTTCTGGTCCATTGCATATTTATGTTATCTCATTGTTTTATTATGAGTGCGTGCTTACTAATTAGGAGCTTTATTAATTTATAAATAAATGAAGCTGCATGAGAAATAAAATGAATGAATCAATATATATATATGACGAATTAACTTCCTGCTCTACTATTTTCTTTTCTAAATTCAGGACTTTTGTATTAAAATTTTAGACAATTTTTGCACGTGATAACTCAAAATGTAAATTGTTGATCAAGTTATAATTAAAATAGATTTGAGAAATAAAGAAAAACTAATCTCTCACCTCTTATTACAGAGTTAAAATGCTTATAAAGAAACTTAGGACCTGTTTGATTTCGTTTTCACCTGTTTTTAGAAATGTTTCAAGCACGTCTTTTGAAGAGCAAAAACTAAAACGTTTCCTAAATAGTGTTTGTTTAGCAGCTTTGAAAACAAAAACAAAAAAGAGTGAGAACTATTTTTATGAAGGAAATGAAATTAAGGAAAATCTTATCTCTCATCTCTTACTACAGAGTTAAATTCTTATAAAGGAACTTCGGGTCCGTTTGGTTTTATTTCCAACCGTTTTTGAAAATGTTTCCACACGTCCTTTGAAGAGTGAAAACATGAACCTTTGGCTTGGGGAAGGAAGTTGCTCAGTGAAATGAAGCTTGATAAGGGCCTGAGCAAAGATAATAGAGCAAACTCGACATCACAAAACAAGGTATGGGACGAAAATGTTTCCTAAAATTGTTTGTTTAGCAGCTTTGAAAGCGAAAACAAAAATAAAAAATAGTGAGAATGGATTTTTGATTATTGTGAAGGAAACAAAAACATGTTAAATATAACTTAACATATGTTTTCAAAAACATTTACAAACGCAATTCACTTTTTTCTTATACCAAAATCAACATTATTTTCAAAACAAACTCAAGATTATTCCCAAGGTAATCTAATTTCTATTTTAATACCAAAAACAAAATTATTTTCAAAACAAATAAAAACGATACCAAACGGGCCCTTAGTTCTTTAATTTTAAGTGAGACTCGCATTATTTAATTTTTAAACTCAAAAGTAAATACGAGAACTTAAAATCAAAAACTTAATTCACTTTTTCAAATTAAATTTCCGGTCAGCAAACACACCTTTTAGGGAAAATAAGTGGCCGGGAGAAAGCAAAGAAAAATAATGAAGAGAGATATAGCACTCCCCCCTGTTGCGTACCAATATTTGGACAATTCCATTTTAATAGTCTATCGGAATATGTATTTGGTTGACACAATTAAAAACAGAATATTTAAATGTCATTTGTGTTTTTGTTCTTAAATAATAAAAAGCACCTGCATCCAAAAAAGAAAAATTAAAAATAAAAACCTCCTCCTTCACAGAAAGGGGGGAAAAAAACTATTCCAGATGGTAGTTTTCCTACCTCTTTCTTATCTTTTCAAATAACTACTTCCAAATTCATATTTAAATATTTTCATTTAAATGTCTTATTTAGAATAATGTTAACATGAAAATTCAAAATTTTCTGTTTAAATTTTTCATCGCAAATTTTTCTATTCATATGCCCTCAAATAATGTACTAGTAATAATATCAAAGAAAAAGGCATAATGTACTACAAACTAATATATTGAATTATACTCAATTTACGAATATATATTTTAATTTTCAAGATACCCTCAAACATCGCTGTTAGAATAACTTCAATTTGCGCTATGCTTGATAAGGGATATAAAATAACAGGAAGTGGAAGTTAAATATGTTGGTGAGTGATTTGAGAAGGAAGTAGGGGACTTTCCATCATATTATTTGGTAGAACAAAAAAAATAAAGGAAGAAAATGCTAAATCCAATACATAAGAATAACTTTTGTTTGTTACATAAGAATAAAGAAGCTAAAATTACCTTTTATTCTTTGGTATTACAATTGAAAGTGGAATAATTATTATTCTTGCATCATTCTTTTACCTATAATTTATTTTAATTTTAAGGATTTTAATTAATACACAAGGATACTTTTGTAATTTTATTAGTTTCACCTTCGGACAAAGTTGTTTCTCCATTATTTCGCAGAGATTAAAAAATGTAGGTCTCACATTATTTTTAATCCTCCATAGTTTCTTTTTTCCTCTAAATCACTCCAATCAAACATCATAGTCTTTTTTTTCATTTTTTTTTTAATTTTCTGTCCTAAAATCCATCCACCTTGTTCCTTCCCTCCACTATTCATTCCTACCAAACATAGCATTAATGTCTTGATATTTCATTTGACATAATAAAATTACGAACCTTTAAAATTTTAGTTTTCAAGAGAAATTTACAGAAATATAATGAATTTTGTTTTGAGTTAAAAAAAAAAAGACAGAAAACTTCTGAAAATATTTGATTGGAGTGAACCAACCAAACATGACTTAAATTGGCTTCAAAATATTCAGGTCAGTCATCTTAGAATAAGTTTTGAATATAAGACAAGTTTTATAATAATTCAGTTAAATTTTTAGCTTTAAATTATTTTTTCCTAAATATATTTTAAGATTTTTTACTTTTTCACTCTAAATAATTTATTTTCTATCAAATACACATTTTCAGAATTCAACTCCATCTCCAATTATTACAAAACAATAAACCAACCACTTTCTCCCTATATATAACAATATAATAGAAAGCAAGATCTTTTTTACTGTACAAACATTTGTTGTCTAAAATGGTCGGTTTTTGACGAAAATGTTTTGCAATTAACTTTTAGTCTTTCCATTTTCTTTTTCTTTTTTTGTTTTTGGCCCAATTAATTTTTTTTAACAATTTAGTCTTTTTTTTTTGTATTATTAATTTTTTTTTCACTTTAGTCCTTTTTATCTTTTGGTATACTTTTCATGCCTCTCTCTTTTTATTTTTTTAATTTTCAGGTCCTTTGCTTGCTTCTTCTTCTTCTTTTTTTTTTTTTTTTTTTTTTTTTTTTTTTTTTTTTTTTTTTACTTTGTGGGTCTCTGTTTTAAATTCTTATTTTAATAATCCCTTAGATAAATAATTTTTTTCAAATATGTCCAACATGTACGCAGCACATGTTTCAGATTGATATATATATATAAACACACACGCGACTTTCTAAGCAACCTGCCGCAGGTGTAAAAAAAAGAAATAGAAAATAGAAAATAGAAAATCACGCACGTTATACTTCTAATACAATCCGGAAAAAATATTCATGAAGATTGAGAACTGTTAAAAATATTATCTTATAATAAAATTATTGTAGTGCTTTATTTAATGTTCCAAAATGCTACTTTTGAATAATGAGGGTTAAGTACTTTAATATTTCTTTTAGCATGAATGGTTGGTTCAGGCGGAACTGGGGCTCGGGGGTTCATCCAACATGGTAGAATTTGGTGGGTGTTCCTCTACACAAACCAATCGACCAAATGGATGCATATGCCTTCCCCGGTGCAATTAAACGGACGACGGAAAGCACCCATATGCTGAGCAACACACAGAATATTCGCAAGACTGGAAAATGGCTCCCATGCATACGAAATACAATACTACAGAAGCTACGTCTCCTCAATTGGTAAAATAAAAACCCTAATAAATAGATATATAAAAAAAAAAAAGAAAAAAAAAACTCGCATTAAGAATATTTCAAGCTTAGTCATCTTTAAATTTGATGCTAGGACTAATAAATTTATTTTTTCATCATTTGTAACTTTTTTCTCTTCTAGTTATGGTGACATGATTTTAAAATTTTTTCGTCATTATTACTCAAGATCTCATTAATTTGTTGTATAAAATAATTAATTAAATGATTATCTATGGGACTTCACCAAATTTTTTACACAACGACCGACCTCATATGTTTGTAGTATCTCCAACACTTCTCAACTCAAAGTCTTTCACGCTATTTTACTCTTCTTATACAAGTGTTGTGTGGACACCGTCTAATTCTCAGCTTGATCAGTTTTATCCTTTCAATCTTTAATGGCAAAAGTGTCCTTATCTCTAAGAGTATGTTTGGTTCGAGGGAGAGACGGAGAGATGGAGCGGGGTACGGGAGAGTAGTGGAGGGAGATGAGAAATCTTTTTTTTTTTTGGATGCAGGGAGGAAGGGAGGGAAAGGAGTGATGGAGGGAGAGACTCTCCTCTTAAGCTCACCAATTTGGATCCTTTCATCAACGAGAGAATTCAATAAATCCCTCTAAATTAAAGTGAAAAGACAATTTAAACATTAAAAAAAAAATTTTGCACAAATTATAAAAGGAGCAATATAGTAATTGTCTAAAAAATTACCATCAATCATTTTAACTCTCCCTCCATCTTACATAACAACATGAGGTATTTATATAATCCACTCTTTCACATTCCCTGTCCTTCCAACACTCTCCTTCCTTACTCCTCTCCATCCCTCCAACAAATGAAGCTAATGCTATGTTTGGTAGGGTGGAAAAGAGGAAGGAAGAAAGAGGTATGAGGGAAAAATAAAGAGAAATTGATGTGGTTGGTTGTTTGATAAAAAAGGAAATAGAAGGGAAAGAAAAATAAGATGGAAAAACATTGTAATAGGGTCCACTTTTTTATTCCTTCCAAAAGTAGAAAGAAAATCAAAATCCAACCTAACAACTATTTATCATTGTTTTTAAATTAAAATAATTTATATAGATAAATAACCACCATATTTTCTTTCCTTGTATCATACTTAACAACATAAACAAAAAACAAATATTTTATCTTCCTTTTATTTTCTTTCACTTCTATTTTTCCTTTCTCTATTATTTTCTTTTCTTCTTATCAAACATAGGCCCAAGGAAAGAGACTTGGAATCCTGGACGGAGGCCAAAAAGAACCTAACCTAGGAGACACTTGTAAAGATCTTTTTCTACTACTGAGTCTGGGATTGATAGGGGTGTATGATTACCGGTAATTATACCCACTCCCTATCATGGGAGTAGGCGTGACTACATCACCAGTGATGGATCCAGAAAATTTTCTCAATAGAGGCACGTTGGAGGATATAATTTTTATATTTAAATAATAATGACTTATATGTTTTCCTCATTACACATACAAGGAAATAATTTAAAAGAAAAAAACAATGACTTTATATGGATAAAAAGTTTAATAATTTTTATTTAATTTTGAATGGATTATAATTTTTAGGTATAACTCTTATATTTTGGAAGCATTCTTAAATTTGTTCTTGAACTTTATCTCAAACGTAAGAATATGATGTAAATGAGAGTTTTTAGCCTCGTATGTGTTATAAAATTATTATCATTTTTTAACTAAAATTAAGTTTTACTTTTATTTTTTTTCACACTAATCTTTTTTTTCCTTTTAAGATGAATACTCTTTTTAATAAATAAAAAATTATGCGTATCAATATTCTTGATGTTGATAATTAATTCAATATCTAAAAAAAAAATTAAAAACAAAAGAATGTAGATAAAGAAATTAGAAGAATTAATAAGAATCCAGTATGGTTATAATATTAAAACGTAAAAGATAATATAAATTTAGTTATGGTATTGAAATATAAAATATACTTTAAATATTTAATTTGAATATATTTAAAAAAAAAATTGAGTAGAGATAAGAAAAATATGTGAATCTTTTTAAAATTTAAAAAACCTGAGGGGAGGCAAGTATCTCCACTGACCACCTTAATACGTTCATGTACGTCATGTGACACAGGGAGGTACTTGTCTTCTTCTGAGTGCATATAGCAGTGTAGGTACCTCCAATTATCATCCACTATGTGTACTATGATTTATTAAAAACTGATATTGATTTCTTCTAAATAATGAATAAGCCATTTTTTATATTTTACATATTTAATTTTCACCAAATTGATAAAAAAAATTATTACTACGTAGTATTTATTTTATCCAACAAAATAAATATTTTTTTGCACAACCAATATTTATATTGTCATTTAGAAAATGTACAATACACAATATTAGCGTTGTATGGAAACTGTCATCCAAATATCAAGGCATAGCTATTTTCGACTGTAATTATACTTTTGATGGTCAATTTTTACAACGTCTCCTAATATTATGACCAACTAATAAGCCGAGAATATTCTTATGTTCTTGCCATATATATGTAGAGTTAGCATGGGGACCAAGAATCCTATGTACTCTAAGCTCCAACAACCAATTATTAATTTATTAAACTCATTATTCAATTAACTACCATTGTAAACATCGGTTCGTGCAACGATCAAAAACCAAAACTACACTATAAGAACATATATCAATTCGTGCCGGCACGATCTCCCCGGCGAGTGGATCGTTGCAAAACTACACTATTAAGAACATATATCAATGCGTTCGCTTCGCGTTTTCCCTAGAAACAGAGGCGAGTCACGACTGAACGACAAAAGTCTTCTCCGTGCATGCAATTCTCCGAGATCATTGCACTTGGATTCTCTGTTTCCCTCACCCAATTTCAATCTCTAACGAACTTCTACGTGAAGGTATCGCGATCTCTGGCACCGAGCTTCGGTGTCAACTTTGGCGGAGTAGATTTCATTTTCTCAGGATATGGGCTCACCATCTTCTCTGGTGGCGGCAACGATGGGTTTTTTTATTAATATTTTTGAAAAAAAAATTATAGGTGAAAGTTATAATCTTTTAATTTTATTTGAATATGTTTTTAAAAGACATTATGTGAGAATCTAATTATTTTCAACAAAATCTAATAATATAATATTTTGTTATAATTTTTGTAATTTATTACGTATTTACCGATATATACAGTAATTAATACTTGTATTTACTAGTAAATTTAGGTATTATTACTAGTAAATATAGGACATATTAAACTACGTAAAAATTTACAAATATTATGTAAATATAATAAATCCAAGTTTTACTTGCAAATCTAGGTATTTACTAGTAAATCTAGTTCATATAAATTACACAAAATTTATAAAATTGTGTAAATGCAGTAAATCCAAATATTTACTTATAATAAAAAGAATAAAAATAATGTAAATATCCGGATTTGCTATTACAAATATTACGTAAATATAGTAAATAAAAGTATTTATTTGTAAATATGGGTATTTACTAGTAAATCTAGTTCATATAAATTACATAAAATTTATAAAATTGTGTATATGTAGTCAATACAAATATTTACTTGTAATAAAAAGAAAAAAAATATTGTAAATATCCAAATGTGCTATTAAATATTATATTTATTACGACTGAATTCACTAATAAATACTAGATTTACTACCAAAATTATCTCAAAATAAATACTACATTTCCAAATAAATAAATTATTTATTAAGAAAATAATTCATAACACTTAAAAGACAATGTAAGTGAAAATCTAGGATTAGGATTAATAGAGTTATCATAAAATATTTAGGTTTACATGTAAATAACATATTTATTTTTTAAAAAAATATATGCTAAAAAAATCAGGTAACTAAAGGATTTACTTAAAAAAAAACCGTAATTTACTGAATACATCACTATTTACTAGCAAATATCAAGTTATCAAAAATAAGATTAACATGTAAATAATCAGGTTTATTAATAAATAATCAGATTTACAAACGAATATCTAGTTTCACTATATTTATTAGTAAATACTAAATAGTAGATTTATCAGTAAATATTAGATTTAAAAGTAAATACTAAAGTTTATTAAAAAAAATGTAATTTACTTGATAACTTGATAATTTTAAAAGAACAAAAATACTAATCCCAAATTGAAAAAACCCTAACCCATTCCCACCCAAATCGCTATGGTCATTGTAGTCATTCGTTGTCAGGGACAAAGCTGTCATCGCGGGGATGTGGCTGCTCATCAATTGCTGCTGCTGTCGCAAAATCCAAGGTGATAATAGTGTGATATGAAAATCAGATTAGTTTCACAATCTGATCTTGATGGAGATTTGTCCACGCGGGCCTTTGGCTAACGATGATGAGTCCGATGGAGATTATTGAGTCCATTGTAAAGGAATCGCACGATTCTCCCATTATTCTCTTTTTTCGTATGATGTTTTGGTTGTCGCAGAAGGCTTGGCCACGATTCTCGCCAATAGGAGGCTTCATCCTGGGCACCCCAATTTCACCTGTGACGACGCCGGAGTTTGTGCGGTGACGGCGATGGCAATGAGAATGGTCTGGGAAAGGATGGTCGAAGGTATGTTTGGAACTTTTTAAATATTGAAATCGAATAATTTTCTACCTTTTCAAATCATGCTATTTTGGTAAATCTTAAACTTTGATTATGCTATTTGGACTATTATCCTATAAAAATTTTATAATAATGCTTAAAAGTCAAAATAAGGTTGTTTTACAAGACTCATATTCTAACACGGGGTACTAGTGTGCTTAAATGGATTAATTTATTAAGAAAATATACAACTCAACCTTCTTCAGCTTGTCAATTTAGAAATAAATAAGAAAAAAAGGGTGATTTTATTTTGTCAACGTTTTCCTAATATGCGAATAAGGGGATGTTTGTGTCGAAAAAATAAGGAAGGATCGGGCAGTAGATTGTTATTTACAGGTTGGTATGCAGAATTTAATATTATAAGTGAATATGCTATATGATATCATAAGCTGAGTTTTTATGATTTTAGAAAATTTTCAAAATTTTCAATCAGCTACATTATATGTTTTTCTGATTACTAGAACAAACAATTTTAATATTATAAGAATATTATAGTTATTCTTTTTTCCATCCCATAATATATTTAAAACTCCACCCAAATAAATGCATTGAATTTTGCATTCTTAGTCTATTCTCATTACCATTTCACCCCTTGGTCCATTCCAACTAACCAAACAAACAAAATCCTCTCTACTACATGAGAAACAGTGCCGTATTGTTACATAGAACAACGCTGTTGTCGTTTAATTTACTTTTGATTACTAGTTCAGTTAGTTTATCGGGGAAAAGAAGTATGATCGGTTAAATTAAACAATGTTTGTAAAGTTTCATTTTTTTGATTGAATATGTTTCTAAAGAGTTTATTCCTATAAAAACATACCGATTAATAACCACTACATGCTAAAATAAACATTGATAGAAAGCCTTATGTTGTTGTGTGAAAAAGCTGGTATACTGTTCCACAAAACATGTATTTATCTTAAGCTCAAATAAAGAAAACTTCGAAAAAGAAAAACAATATTTTTTGAGAAAAGAAAAAGGAAAAAAAGAAGAAGAAGATTTAGATTAGCCTTTGTCATGCTAAAAAGATTACCCAACAAATAATAAAATGAATCAATTAACAAAATTACTGAAACACTTTATTTTTTGTTAAATAATCTTTTAAAAATTTTAATTAAAAAAATGACTTCCAAATGATTGAGATGACCGATTTTTTAAATAGTTGTTCCCATGTTAAAAAAAGGAAAGAAGATTATTTTACTAATTTCAATGTTTATCTGAATATCACATACTGTAACAGTACATTACAATAATTAAGCATTGATTGTAATTCGAATATGATATTATGTACTCATTAGTCATTATAAAATAATACAATAATAGAATAGAATACATAAAAATTAAATGTCAAACATAAGAGAATACATATAAGTTTTTAAGTGTATTTAATATCAAAAAGAGTTTCTAAACAATACATTTACCAAATATTACTCTTAAATAGTTTTGGAGATAATTATTAATGTGCGTATATTTCTTGGTTTCTTTCAACTATGAACCCATAAATTAGATATTGTTGAGTTATCCACTTTAATGAATAATCTTGATAGGTATGCACTAACATCTGGACAATAATTATTAACCCATAAATTAGATATTTTGTTAATTCTAAAAAAAAAAGTAAAATTTATGAAATGGCGTTAGGATACATATTAGAAAAGGTTATTTAAAATTATTTTTTAAGAAATATAATCATATTTTAACAGAGTAAGGATATAGATTGTTTATCTATTAATTATTAACACAATGAAAAAAGAATCGTTTTAATTGGAGATTAAATGAAAATTTTAATTTTAAAAATTAAAGTGGATGAGAGAAATTTATGAATCTAAAAATATTATTGTACAAAATTGATTTGAAATGAAAATGAGTGTAAGAGTTGATTCTGAAAAATGAGATTTTTTCATCTTATTTCTGAAACAAGATGAGATTTTAAGTCCAACATCATTTTCATCTCATTTTTAAAATGAAATGGATCAAACCAGGCAAATCAAATAGAAGTTTGAGTTTTAAAAAAGAGATTAGAGATGTAAAGAATGACGTTGATTTAAGTGTCGTTTGGACAGTAAATATAGATGGAAAAATATCATCTGGATTTAGAAGTATGAATTTTACATTAAACTTTCTCTTTCTTTAATTTTCAAAAACTCAAACTTTAAAAGTTCATAACTTTCTTATTTCAAATCAAAATTAGATTTTTTTTTAATGCTAAAATGCTTATAATGATGAAACAAATAAGACAATTCCATTTTGCATATTTTTTTCGAACGTATTTCAAATTTTTACACTATTTTCTATATTACAGAATTTTTTCAATAGTTTTTTTTTTACCCAAACACACATTTCTAACTCAACCTCCAAAACACCATCGCCAGATATCTCCCCAAACAGGCTGTTTTGAGGAAAAAGACCAAAAAAAAAAAAAAAAAAAAGGTAATGTGGTTTCCAATGGTTCCCCAAACAGCACGTTAAGAAAAGTCTTTCTTTTTCTCGTGAACATAATATTACCAAGTAATAACAACGTTTTCTTTTTTTTTTTTTCCTGAAAGCAAGTAATAACAACTTACGTTATTTTCACAAATAGCCCCTAAATTATACTCTCATTCTATTTTTGGTCTTTGATTTTTAATTTTATATGTCACACTATCTCAAACTTTTGTATTGTTATGAAAACTACCCCTATATTGGTATTCGTCAAAAAATGAACTGAAGTAAAAACACTTCTAGATCACATGTGGTTTAGTTAAGATTACAATCATGATTCAAAACTTTTTGTAGGGAAATTATACCATTAAAATAGCTCTATGAAATAAAGTTTGTACTATATATCTTTGATTAAAATATAATTTACTTTTAAAATATCTTTGATTCAAGTATAATTTTCTTCTGAAATATATTGATTATGAGTTTACCTATAAATAAAACTCATATGGTTAAAACGTATTCAATTTATGTATAACTGTCAATAGAATATTATCAGAGTGACCCTTGGGGTAACAGTAGAAATATTCAGGGGATTATGATGTGTAAAATTAAAAGACATGGGTCAATATAAGACGGGATGTTTTCTAGGGCTATTAATAAAAATAACCTAACAATCTAAAATGATCTGTTAGAAAAAAAAAAAAAAGAATTGTTTACTATTTGTGCATATGTACATATTTTTTGAAATTTAGAAATGTTGAATTGGAACTTTATCTTTTACGATAGAGTTATGTATAAAATTACCATATTATGCCTGTCATTACGTGCAAAATCTAATATCAAATTAGCAAAGAAAATTATGGCACATATATTAAATTAGTCTTACAAAGGACGCAAAATTCTAGTCCCCCAAAACCTTAAGCAAGCCCCTAGTCAAAACTACCACTCGCACCTTTTCTACAATTTAAGTCATTCAATTTCTCTCTAAAGTCTAATCTTCTTCAATTAATTATCTTATGCGGAAATTCTCCCATTTTTTAAACTCTTCGGTCAATAGTGTGCAGATAATGCGCTGTTTTAATTTAATTAAAGAACAGAAAAAGAGAACTTTTTCGGTATTATTATATATATATATATATATATATATATATAATAGCTTATTAGATGACATAAGTTTTAATTGTCAAGCTCTCTCCATTGACACATAGATTTGAAATGTTCATTCAAAAAGATTCTATTTTAAAATGTGAATGTTATTGACTTGGTCTTTAGGAGAAAAAAAAAGAGCAGATTTAAAAGAAGTAAAAAAATTTTTAAGTTGAATTAGAATTTTTTTGAAATTTTGTATTAAAAAAAAACATATTTACATGCTGAAAAATTTAAAATCCTAATTCATTAAATTTTATTTTAAAGTGCCTTTGGATGTAATATTATATTTGAGATGGTTATATTGATACCCTCTATTTTACTTTTCTCATCTAATTTTTAAAACCACTAACCACATTAATTTTATAATTAAATAACTAATTGTTCCATCCCTTAATTTTAAAAAAACTTATAAATGAATTTTTATAGATAAATTATTAGTTGTTTTTTCTTTCGCCTTCTAATACAGTCTAAATCCCTATACATTTTTTTTCCTTACTTTTTTTTAAATGTTCTATTTTGTTGTTATTTTTTAATTCCTATCCACAAGATTTTTTTAAGAGAAGATTATTTTATTTTGTTTGTTCATATTTTTCAATAGTTTTTGTAGTTCCATATTATAACTAGTTTTTTGTTTTCTAAGAAATAGCAAGCAAATGGAAAACACTTATGTATGATGTTTAGATTTAGTACGTGGAGAAAGAAGAAATATAGATAATTTAGTTATAATGACTTTTTGGGAAATAAGGAGTGGAACAAGTTATTTTTTTTATTCTAAAACTAATTTGTTGATGATTTTAGAAAGTAGATGGGAAAAACAAAATGAGGATATCAATAGACCCACCCTTATGTTTAGTATTGCATTCAAATGTAAAGTATGTATTCCAATATGTATTTGGGTATTACATTTTTTATATTTGAATGCATGTTTTCTAATAGAATGTGCATTTTGGTTGTCAATATTAGAATACATTAAAATGTATGTAAAACTAAATGAGTGTTTGAAAAATGTGTGCATTCAAATAATAAAATGTTCATTTTCAAAAAAAAAAAAGTTATGTATTTAAATATAAAAAGTTTCTGTTTGACTCTCAGATTTGAATCTAAACTTGCGTTTGAAATACCGGTTTAATTAATTCGGTTCAAAGATTTTGATATGATCTCAGACGTAGAATTTTTTATGGCAGATCTCAAACAAAAAGATTAAACTTAATTTGATCTAACAGTTAAATATTGGATCTTTGTTACAAAATATTTTAAATAAATTGTTGCAGAATTTTCTAAAAATAAAAAATAAAAAACCTTCTTGTCTCCTTTCAAGTTTTTCACCCACCACTTTCCCCTCCTATTCCTTTCCTTTATTATTTTATTTAATATTTAATATTTTAATATTTAAATTTATTTTCAAAGCAGATAAACCAGCACTATCTCTTAACTAAAAACTCACTGTAATTGGCACTTCCATCAGAAGTTAACTTTAAATCTCTCTCTCTCTCTCTTTCTTCATTCAATCCCTAAAATTTTTTTACTACTTTTTTTTTTGAAAAAAAAAAATTTACCAAAAAAAAAAGAAGAAAAACTCAAAACACTTCTCACATCACAGAAAAAAAAAAAAAAAAAAATTCTTTTGTTGTCTTTTCTCTCTCTAATCTTCTTCTTTGGTGATTTTTTTTTTTTTTTTTTTTTTGTTTTCAAGTTTTTCCATTTTTTTCACTTCTTCTTCTTCACTTGTTATAAAAAAAAAAAAAAAAAGCACAGCGAGCAAAGAGAGAAAAAATGGCTATGGCGAACCGAGAGCCGGGCGAAGAGTTGGCTCCATAGCCGGCATTGGTGAGGTCCCAAATGGGGAAGGTCGAGGAAGAGCAGATTCTGCCTTCCACTGTCACCTCCGATTCGTCGGAGAGAAATGCAGAGAATAATCGGTGCTGTTTCCGGTGCCGCCGGATTCGGAGTCTCGTCGGACTGAAATGCGTCTTGGTTCTGTTGCTCTCGGCTGCGGTTTTCCTCTCCGCCATCTTCTGGTTGCCTCCCTTCCTTCAGTACGCGGATCGGGGCGATCTGGATCTCGATTCGCGTTTCAAAGGTGTGTTTTTCTCGGGAAAATCCTTTATTAGCTTGTTCTTCGTGATTTCGGATTCTCGATTCCCATTCTTCGTGCCGACATTGTTTCGTGACGCGTGGATCTAGATTCGTTTCGGAATTTTTGTTTATTTTTATTTTTACGATTTTTTAGGGTCTTTTTGATTTTCGAAATTTTTGATGTCGGATTGTTGTGAAGCTTAGTTTGGTAGTTGAGCAAATGCAGGTAAGAAACTAGTTTGATTTTTTAATAACCTGTTTATAATTTTGCTTTAGTAGTTCGTTAGTTTCGGTGGGAATTTTATGTTTGGTTGCCGAGAAAATCTAGGGCAAGAAACGATTATGACAATTTGAATTTTACGTTTACATTTGTCATAATAATTTGTTTGAATTGGCAAACTTTACTATTCTGGGTTTTGCCTCAACCATGGGAAGGAAACTAATATATGATTTAGTTTCAATTTCTTTCCTTTGTTAAATTAAATTTTTTTTTTTTTAACTTCCCACCTGCCCTTTTTAGGCAACGGACTGGAGGAAAGTACAAAGTATATAGATTGAGCAAAATTCTGGATCTTGGATTTTTTGTTTCTTTCTTAATGCCGAAATCTTGCGAATTCTATTTTAAGTAAATAATCCCAAATTTTTAGAGTTCAGGACCTATATCTTGGATTAATTTTAACCAAAGTATTTAAGAAATATGGGGTTTTCTTTTTCTCCCCTTAGTTAATTACTTTTCTAGTTTTATTTTCTTTCAATCAAAGATTTGGGTAACAAAAATTTGTAGTTACCTGGATTAATCTGCGCTGCTGCTATGACCAAGAACTTGAAAACATAAATATATATTGAATTATTATATATATATATATATATTAATATACAGTAGCTCGCGCAGTCACAGGACTATAAACTGTCGTTAAATTCCTAAAAGAGCTTAACACAGCTAAAATTTATGCTAAAATAAATTGAGCCATGACTGCTGCCAAATTTGACTTTTAATATTCTCGAACACCATTGTTATTTAATTTGCAACCTAAAAACATGAAAAATGCATCTCGAGGTCCATCGTGTTGTAGTCTTCTTGTGTTAGGAAATAGGGCTGCGTATGTTCTTTTAATAATCTAAATGTTTATTTTGTTACTTTGGAGATTCATTGTTTAGTTTGATGATCATGAATGAGTTCCTTCATTAGACCCAAAAACAATGACAACAAAGGCCGAAGATATTGGGTATTAGAATGTCAAGGAATGCTGAGATTAGCACAGGATACAGGTCTACTCTGACGGTTGTTGATATTTAGTGTGATTTGAGTGTGTATGGTTGTAGAACCATTATAAATTTTGGGGGATGGGGGGAGGAAGAGCTTGTTAGCGAGATGTAATTTTGTAATTTGGGCCGACGAAAGAGCTTCTTGAATGACTGTCAAGGGTTTTAAAGAGATGGGGGGAGAGTGAGCGAGAGAGGTGTTGCTTTAGGTTATGAAACCTGTGGGCTGTGATAATTTGGTATGCAGGGAGTCTAGCTGGGTCTTATTTCTGAATTTTATGACTATGATACGGGAATTAGTTGAATTGACCTGGTGGTTGATGTAGATGTGACGAAAATGGATGATGCAGGTCCTTAATGGATAACAATTATAGTACAATAAGGGATATGCATCTTGGTAACTATGTTAAATTTTAAGATTATTAAAAGGTTTATTCTTCTGTCCTTTTAAACCAGAGTAGTTCTGTGTTTCGTAGAAATATCACATATTCAGAGGTCGTGATACTCAATTACAACCTTCCCCATCAGTTGGGTACATGCTTATTGAAATTGTACTTTGAGTAATTTTTTGTTTTGTTTTTTTACTTTCTCTAGTTTTCCGCTTTGAGTTTGTGCTTGGAAAACTTTTGTTTATGTGAAAAGAAAGTTTTTTTTCCTGAACAAAGAATAAGGACCAACTAAAATGTGACCCTAAAGGTTTTACGTGATGAGGGGTGAGAAAATGTGAGAGATGTGATGGATTTGGGGATATAGTGACATGAGGAAGACTTGAAAAGACACCCTGATGGTAGCTTGTGCTACTTGGAAGTTTTGTGGGTTCAAGGTTCTTTCCCTTGCAAATGTTTATACATGATGTTGTATCTCGTGTAAAATGTGATCCTTTTGTGTTCTTGATGTGTGCTTGTTAGATTGCAAATATGGTGCTTATAGCCTAAGTCGCCAGGATTTTTTCAAGGCTAATGTGCACCTTATTCTTACAATGGCTCCATGGCATTGCTTCCTTATATACCTATTTACAATAAGTCACTTGTTGATCAACCATGCAATTTAATATCACTAGTTTGATTTTGAGAATGGGAGAGAGACAAATTTTCTAGAGAAACATATGTCGTTGTGATGAAGATTTGTGACTCTGTAACTAACGAAGTTGTTATTGTTGTTGTTGTTGGTTTTTATTTTTATTATTATTTTTTTCAGATCATGAAATAGTAGCAAGTTTCAACCTTATGAAGCCAGTTTCTTTGCTCCAAGACAACATCTTGCAGCTTGAGGAAGACATTTTTGCTGAAATAAACATTCCCTCCGAAGTAGCTACACTTCTACTTCTTGTTGTTTCATTTACTTCAAATTTTATTTGTTCTGATCTAGTTCGTGATTTTTGAATCAGGTGGTTGTCTTGTCTCTAGAGCCCTTACAAGGATCAAACACAACAAGAGTTGTATTTGCAGTTGATCCGGAAGAAAAAAATTCGAAATTGTCTGAAACAGCTGAAAGTCTGATCAGGGGATCTTTTAAATTTTTGGTTACACGCCAGACATTTTTACAACTGACCCCTTCTTTGTTTGGCAATGCATCTTTTTTTGAGGTGCTAAAATTTCCTGGAGGAATTACGATAATTCCCGTTCAGAGTGCTTTTCTTCTGCAGAAAGTGCAAATCCTTTTCAATTTTACTTTAAATTTCTCTATCTATGAAATACAAGAAAATTTTAAGGAACTGACAAGGCAACTGAAGTTGGGGTTACATCTAGCACCTTATGAGGTCAGACAATTTTCTCTCTCTGTCTAACACATCCAGCGCATTTATGCTTTTGGCTGAGGTGTAAAATGACATATTTGGTTGCTCCGGCTACCATTGTTTAACTCAATAGACTTTTACAAGGTTAAGGATTTAATTGCCTTCAATGCACTTCAGCAGAACCTGACTGTTTTCTTTTGTGAAATGCAGAACTTGTATGTTAGCTTGTCAAATACACGAGGTTCAACCATGGATGCCCCCACCATCGTTCAGTCCTCGGTTGTGCTGGCTGTTGGGAATACGCCTTCAACGCAAAGGTTGAAGCAGCTTGCTCAAACCATTACGAGTCGACACTCGAAAAACCTTGGCCTGAATAATACTGTATTTGGTAAGGTCAAGCAAGTCCGCCTTTCATCTATTATGCAACAGTATCTTCATGGTGGTGATAGCGGTGCGCCTGCACGGTCACCTTCTCCTGCTCCTCTTCCTCAGCCTCCTCACCAACATCATCACCATCACCACCATCATCATCACCACCACAATGCCCATCTTGCTCCTGAAATTTCACCTGAACCCACAGCCAGTCGAGGTTCACCTGCGACTCAAAACGGTGCACCTGCACCATCTTCAGGTGGTGCATCTGCACCTGAGGATGGTGCACCTACCCCAGGGAGAGGTTCACCTTCCCCCGAGAAAAGTAATGCAGCAAAGCCACCTGGTTGCCATATTGGATATAGGTCTAAAGGGGAAGAGAGAAAACGGTCTCACTCAGCTCCTGCTGTTGCACCATTAAAGCCAAATGTATCTACACACCATCCAGCTGCATCGCCGCACAAGCAAGTAGCTCCATCAAGACCCATCTCCCACTCGGTTCCAGTTTCTAGCCCATTGCCAAGTGTTGTTTTTGCTCATGCTCAGCCCCCATCAAAGAGCCAACCAGATAAAGAACACTTTGATACGAGACCAGCAGTTGCACCAACCCCTTCTACCTGTGAGTATATGATAACTTCATACTAATGATGATTATATGGAAATTGATCTACTATTAAAAAAAAACAAAAAAAAAAAAAGAGAGAGATTAATCTGATGCATTTGTTTTTGTGCGTGTCTTTTCAAAATCTTCTTGTTATTCACGTAAAAGAGGTAGTTAAAACTTGCACAATTTTTCCTCTCATGCACGTCTAGATCCAATTATTTCGAGTCAGAACAATAATTTTAACGCGTCTAAAGTTTTTGTTTTTGTTTTTGAATTTGGGGTGAATTTGTACTAAACCTCAATGCTGAGATAGGCTTGGCATTACCGTTGGGCTAATCCTGCAACACAAAGAATTTAGAGTTTTAACTGTTTAGTACGCTAACTTATGCAGGACCAGGAGGAATTTGAACAAGGACAAATAAAGAAAAAAGATTGAATAATTAGAGTCTAGAGAGAAGAATTGAAGAAACTAGACAGAGAGAGATAATCAGGAGAGACGATCAGCATTTGTTACGTTAAAATCTGGAATCTTAGGCTAACTCAAAGAACTTCAACTGGAATAAAATTTAGCCCTAGATTCTAATTTTCCCGATCACTTATACATACACTCAAGTAACAATATAAGTGCATTAGGTTCATCATGTAATTTCTTGTTCTCCATTACTAACGTGTTGTAATTGCAGCTTCTGCAGGTTCTCATCCCACCGTTAAATTGGCATTTTCACTGTTCCTTGCTCTTGTATTACACTTATAACTAAAAAGGATAAAACAATCTGTTTTCTAGTTAAGCCCACTAGTCCGACTTTGAGGAAGGCTCAACTGTATCATTCCAACCGGATCTAGTGGAGTTTCTGTAATCGCGAGCTACTCAAAAGGGTGTAGCTTCGCATCTGAGTGGATGTATGTTGTTCCTATGTGTGTAAATATTTGATTAAAATTCCAGCCAGCAAAATGCATATTTGGGTCAAAGTCACAGAGGTGGCAGGCCTTTGGTTAAAATGCATTTGCTGCTGTTTTGTGTATTCTCTTCGGAAGAAATGTTTAAGAGGGAAAAACGAACAAATATCTTACTTTTACCTTTTATTTTTCTGATTCCAAGTCAATCAGCTATGCACTGAAAGTTTTGTTAAATCTTTAGAAATTATCATGATGACTTGTAGCTTCTAAGAACCAGATTACACTTAAGCAATGATTACAATACTGGTTATTGTGTCATGGATAACATTTCGTCTCCTATTCCTATCGTCTATACAAGAAATCTCCGGACTCACTATTAGATTCATGCAAACCACCATGGCATTTGTATGGTCTGTTTAAACAGGTCTTTTTGTTGCCCTATAGATATTGACCTTATGGTGATCAATAGCCAGGAATCGTTGTGTTCTTATTTCTGCTTATATTGAGCTAGAAGGTTTCTTTGATCGAAGAATTTGTCACTGTGGTTCTGTTAAAAATTTACAAGCAAGAAGATTTCTTTTGTTCTTCCTAAGCTTGGGCTTTGATTCCATTTGAATAGTAGTGTCGTTTGTCCCTATCAAAACCAGGGTGTTCCTTCAGAGTTCAGATTTGTTGTCTTATTTTCATGTTTTATTATTTGTATCTCCAAATTAAATTTTGATACCTAAGTGAATTGCTTAAGTACTTTTAGTATTTAGCTTCTATTTATTTGATCAAGTTATTAAAGTTATTAAAATTAGATGATACAAACAAATAAAGAGTGGAATGACAACCAAGGAGACATGATAATGGGGATAACAGAGAGTGGAATGACAACTAAGGAGACATGATAACAGGGATAACAGATCTAGAGTGGTTCTTAAAACACTATTGAACCATTTGGTTTGATAATTTGATCCGAGAAAAAAAAAATCTGCTTCTGGTTGTCTCGCGATCCCTTCTACAGCTTGTCCCGCAGCAGTACCTTGACCAACTCCAGGTCCAATAGAAGCAAGCCCTACGGCCAATCCAGCAGCAATAACGGAAGCGGCAGAAATCAGTGGGACCGAATGACTCTATGAAATTACGTCGATACTTCCACATATTACGGGTAACGTAGGAGACATCTCTATTTTTCCCCGGGGGAATCCTTAGAATTTCCGAGCTTTGATCTGCCTTTATTCCTCCTTGGTCTTACTCATGATCGTTAGGATGCATAAAATAATAGGTTGAGATCTATGATCCTTAAGCCTAAGAAATGCTATGGTTTCCTCTCACTCCAAAGCACATGATTGTGATTCTGCACATGAGATTACTTAAATAAGAAAATCTAGATATGTGAAAACGTCTAATTCGGTTCCACTAAATCTAGGATGAAATCTGCACAAACTCTCACTCTACTTTGGATTTGAACTATTTGAAAATTAGAATTTTGAACCTTCCTGAAAATCATATAAACGATGTGTGGACAGTGCACTTGTCCGTGTTGTGCAGATAATGCATGATTTTCTGTATGAAAAATTTAAACTGTAGAACAAGCTTATTTGTTAGAACTTGAAATCATATCTAGCTCTAATTCCAAACTTGAGCTATTTTTTGTTAAATTGATTAGTAGATAATCATGAGAATAAACAAAATTAATAAGAGTCTTTAGCTCTTTAAGTATAGTAAGTGTGTGTGTATATAAACATGTAAATATAGCCATAAGAGAAAAATCTCTACAAAATGAAATTTATATGGGAATTTTATTGTTATTATTATTAATCGATTGATGAAATGATGGACGCTCTTTTTTAGTTTCGCTAGAAATTAGGGGACTTTTTAGCCATTTCTCAATCACTTGACTTACTGTGTTGGCAAAAACATTTTCCTGTTGTCACATTTCCCATAAAGGATCAATTGGTACTAAACATATTGACCATATAACCATGTTCTTGGTTTAAAAATACATAAAATAATTGACGTTTTCTCATGTTATTGTCACATTCAAAAGGAAGTGTTAGGGGGAAGAAAGAGATAGGAGTAAGGAGAAAGCCATGTGCTGGTTTAACAAAATAACAATCGTAACATAATAATACATTAATGCATGCATGTGGCATGGTATACATTATAATATACATTAAACAATATACAAATGTATTAGCACATAGCAAAATAAAACCATTTTTTATTATTAAAAAAAATTAATGACATCTATAATTTCGAACTTTAGAATTACTTATACTTTGCTACCTTAATTTTAAAAGCTCTCAGTTTATTCCCTGAATTTTGAATTTAACCCTTTATCCCTTTTATAAAAATTTTAATTGAAAACAGATAGGAAAAAGGGAGCTTAGTGCAGTCGTGGGGGTTTTTTTTATTTTTTTTTTATTTTTTAAACAAAAATCTTAACAAAATAGGCTTAGTAAGACTAATTTCTCTTCTATTTTATATGTTTTTAATTGAAATTCTGATAAAAGAGATAAAGTGTGGTTAAATTCAAAATTCAGGAAGCAAAGTAAGAATTTTAAAATTTAGAAGATAAAATGAGAATTATAATAAAATTCAAGGGTTACAGATAAAAAATATTCTTTTAAAAAAATTAGAGATGAAGTTCTTACTAATCAAGTCAAGTCATTTTCTCTTGAAAGGGAAGTGTGAAGAAATATTTTATGGAACTTCATGAATTTCCATATGCAGTACCTCCATATACTAAAAATAGATTTTTATGTGTTGGTCAAGTGGGAATAATCCTTTTTTCTTTGTATTTCTTTCTTCAATACCCATATTGTATTGTACGCATCTTTGGACTTTTTATCCCAAAACTTGACAAGTAATTTGTTGTTACTATATTATAAGGTCTATATGGGAGAAACTACATCCTATCAATTGAAAAGCAACAATTTATTTACCACGCGTATGGTATAAAATTATTATTATTTTTTTGAAATAGAATTTAGAGTAGTTTCACTTAAATTGAAATATAATTTTATTAATTCGTGATATTTGTAATACTTAAACTTGAGAATTACCTTACTTGTACTTTTGTCTGCATTCATTTTTTATTTTATTTTATTTTATTTAAAATGAAAGTAACATTGCTAAACACTTGCTGAGTATGTTGAAAGATGCAAATTGAGACAATTCTTAAGTTTGGGAACAAATTTTACAAAATTTAAAGTTTATATGTCATAAATTGAAGTTTGAGATGAAGTAGGACAAATTTTGCTAATTATTATTAATAAAATGTTGAGGGAAGAAAAAGTGGGGCGACCTTAATTATTGAGGCCAAAAGATTCAGAATTTTCTAGAAATGGTCGTGATAGATACAATTAGTTGAGAAGTTCCGTTATGCTGTACTAGTTTATTATAGAAAAAATAAATTTTTTTTTAAGTCAAGATGTATTTGAGGAAAAATCATTTTAATAGGAATAAATAGAAAGAAAAAGTATTATATAAGGTAAAAAATAGAAGTGAAAAATATTTAGTGGCGCATATATAAAATAAAAAGATAAAAGATTTTAAAGAAAAAGAGAAAAAAGGTGCAAAAAGATATTTAAAAAAATGTGGGCAGAAAACGGAAAAAAAAAAAAAAAAGAAAAGGAAAAAAACCAAACCAAAACAAAACATATATGTGTGTTTCCACCAAAAAGCCCAAAACAAGTATTTTGGTTAAAACAAGATGTACAGTGAATGCTTTTTTAAATTTGGAAACTTTGTACATTTTAGTAAAATTAAGTATAAAATTATTATTAGATAATGACGCTAGCAACTATGGTAACAACTTTTGAGTCTTCTAATATAAAGTTAGATGACATCTCCACACAAAAAAAGGAGACAAAAGCACTTGAAAATGAACAAACCGTTCACTCAAAAAAAAAAAAAAAAAAAAAAAAAAAACCATAAAACGGCATGCCATCATTAGAAAGTATCTCTACAAAGTCGTGAACGCAAGCCCTATTCCTCATCATCTGTAAACATAGGAAAACTTCACATGCCCAAGGGACACATCTGCATTCTCACTGACAATTCCCCCATTTTTGCCTTTTTTTTTTTTTTTTTTTCCCTACCCTTTCTTGCTCATAACAGCTCGTTGTAACATTTTCATGTAAGGTTTAAAAAAAAAAAAAACAATTTGACATTATCATAATTGAAACTGCGGAACTCTACATAAAATGTAATCATCATGGATGAACCTTTATAAAAATCTACATGTCTGTTTTTTCCTACATTTTCCATTGCTTTCACGCAATACTCAAATCCTTAAGAAATCAATCAAATTTAGTGATTTTTAAACTCAATCATAGGCCCTAATATAAATCTAAAATTTTAAGTGAGAGCATTTAAATTTTGAAATTTCTATTAGTGATAAAAAAAAAAAAAACAAAGGGAAAATTCGTTAAAAAGAAAAGAAAAGAAATGATAAGTCAAATTTCGAAATACGTATTAAATACACAAACTCGAGAGGGTCATCTTCTCATCTCAGTAGTCACAGACTGAGCTCTCTCTCTCTCTATCTCTCTCTCTCACTAAGATATCAGAGGAGACAAAAGGTGTCACTCTCCCCGTGAAAGTGGGCACCAAAAATATTTCACGTTCCCTACTTCCTCAATAAAATATCAATTCTCTGATAAACACACACGATAAAATCTCCTCTTTCTTCTCAAATCTCCTACGTCCATTTTCCCACTGAAAACCAAAAAAAAAAAAAAAAAAAACAAAACAAAAATATCGCGTTTTTCTGGCGCTTTCTGGCGCTTCCAACCCAACAAACACACACCCTTTTTCAGATTTTTTTCATTGCTTGTCCTGTTCTCCATTAAAAAAAAAAAAACAACGCTTTCTTCTTAGTGGTGCAAAGTTGATTGTTAGTTTATATCTCAACTGGGTTTTGTTCGTTTCGTCTTTAATCTCGAAGGTACGTATCTGGGTCTTTTGAGAAGATAAGATTTTTTTTTTGTTCCATAGAATTGTAGGCCATTGTTTGTTTGCTGAGAAAAACGCAGGAAAATTGTATCGTAATCTAATTTCATATCGTGAAAGGTTGCTTCTTTTATTCCTTCTAATTGTGTACGCATATATATTTTGCGTAACTGATAGTCTTTGGTATTTTCTCTTTTGTTCTGAACATTTTATGTATTATATTGACAAATTTGCTATTTTATTTTGGTAGATATTGAGAAAATTTGATCTGGGTCTGATCAATATTGCAATAAAATGACCAACTTGGGGTTGTTTTCTGGGTTAAAACCAATAAAGTCGGTGAATGTGAGATTCAGATTGCCGTATTACACGCAATGGGGTCAGAGCCTGGTGGTTTGTGGCTCTGAGCCAGTTCTTGGTGGTTGGGATGTGAAGAAGGGTCTGTCTCTCAGCCCTGTTCACCAAGGGGATGAGCTCATTTGGAGTGGGACTATTTCGGTTCCGAACGGTTTCGAATCCGAGTACAGTTATTATGTTGTGGATGATGAGAAAAATGTGCTCAGATGGGAGATTGGAAAGAAGCGAAAATTGTTATTTCCCGAGGGAATTCAAGATGGAGTTTTGGTAGAGTTGCATGATCTTTGGCAGGTACTATTCTCTCTCTCTCTCTCTCTATCTCTGAATTTGAATTTTTTTTTAATATGAAGATTCCGTGTTTTTTTTTTCTTGAATATATTAAGGTTTTTAGGAATCTTTGAGTGATGCTCTTCTTGTTAGGTTTGTGGTCTATGTAATTGCTATGTAATGGTGCAAAAAGAAAAGTAGACTTCAGAATCTTACAGAAATTCACTTTTTAAGTTTCTAATTCTTATTCTTATTCTTGTGTTCTTTATTCCTTACTTTACTTTTTGTTTCTTTCATATTTTCTATACTTTTCAGCGCCCTGTGTTGGCTTAATGAAATAACATGACATCTGACTACCACGTATGATATTTTCATAACTTTCAGTTAATATTTTCCACTTTCCGATTTTGTCTTCTGTTCATTGTTGGATATTTCTGAATCTGGAGGTATTAATTTGTTTTATTCTTTATTCTGTTAAATTTGATGCATGTGAATGCGATTCATGGAGACACGGAGATAATCGAAGTCTTTCAATAACTATTCCTAGTCCAAATAGTCCGAATATGTCTCATGTGTAAAAAGATGTACATTTAATATTGAGTTCATCCTCCTCAGTTAGTTTGAGGTTGCATTCAATTTGTTGAACTAAAGGTTCGATAGGAGATAAGGATAAAGGAAGGTAAGGATCTCTTGAATTTGTGAGTAGCGTAACATATTGGTCACGGAGAAAGAAAGATAAATGATTCATTATTTTACTTATTTTATTATTGTTTTGTAGATTTATTAAGAAAGACGACGCTTTTATGAATAGAAATGAGAAGAAACACAAAAGTAATGTGGACAAGATGTCCTCATGGAATTATAAAACAGACTGCTGGATCAGTCTTAAAGGAAATCACGAGAGGCCATTCTAAACGTAATCAAATTTAAAGGAACGTTCCTAAACCATGAGGCAGGGGGATAGTTATCAACCTAACTGACCTATTAGGAAAAGAAAAATTACGACAGCGTTGGCAGGCTCAAATCATGAATCAACATAAAGATTAACCTAGTTTACCCTGGTATTGTAATTGATTTTTTCTTTTATTTGAATTCTTCTCTCTGTTGGTTTAATGTTAACTATCAAACTTGAGTAACAAAATGTTGCTTTGCCAGATTTGAGTTATGCGATGTTGCTGTCTTTCAGCTTTTTATGAAAAGAAGATCCGATTCTTTTCTCTGGGACTCTCGAGAAAGAAAAATGTTATAATGATCTTGGAAGATTGGGGATAGGAAAAGATATTGTCAAAGGACACTAGGATTTTATAATATTTTGCATCATAAATGCTGATCTTGGAAGGAAGGAAAGAGCAACGGTTGTCTCTTTGGCTCTGTTTTCCTTATCCAAATTTAACTAATTCAATTATAACCATGCTTTGTTCTTGTCAAGTTGAACTAAATCGAGGCCAGACCCACTGCAGCCTTAACTTGCTGTGTAGTATGGTTTGTAAGGATTGAATTTTCTGAAATAACAGTCTGGTAGACTTCTTGTAGAAGTTGGTTTTGGTATTGTTGTCTGCTTAAAGTCGTTGTTATGAACATTTTATGCTTGTCTGGGATTGGTTGGTTGAACTATGATTTTGTAGAAGTTGCTTGTGCAAACTAGTTTAGTCTCGTTGATGATCTCATCTAAATTTTCATTTGATGTCCAATCCAGACGGGCGATGACACACTTCCTTTCAGAAGTGCCTTCAAAGATGTCGTATTTCGCAGTAGTGGCAGTTTGAAGGTAGAGAGGCCACTAGGAGTAACTGAAAATAAGCTTGATGATGAAGGTAATTTACTTGAGTTGATTTTCTAGTTCTGTTGGCGTAGTATACAACCTGGTAATTGTCTGTTTCCAAAGTAACGACTTTACTCAACTACTGACAATAATCAGATTCGGTCCTTGTCCATTTCAAGATCTGCTGTCCAAATATAGAAGAAGACACATCAGTAAAATTACTTTTCCCTTTTTTGCAGTGATATTTCAGATTTATAGCTGGTTGATGATAATTACTAATTGATTTCCATGCTTCTTGGTGCTAATAATGTTCTTCATTAGCAGATTTACGTTATTGGTAGCTCCACCAAACTGGGGAAATGGAAGGTTCAGGATGGGCTTAAACTAAGTTATTCTGGTGAATCAATCTGGCATGCAGACTGCGTGTTGCCAAAGGCCGACTTTCCAATAAAATATCCTCATGGTTTTTTAGTGATTAATGATTTGGCAGTGCGGTTTAAATGCACTTTGGTACTATAATTTTGGTTTCCATTGTTTGTCTCTCTTTCTCTACCTTGACAGCCACTCCACATATAAATACAGTAAATACAGAAATGAAGAAAACTTTTCTTTGGAAACTGGTCCTACTCGAGACCTCTCTCTCGAATCCTTGAAAGCTCAGCCAAGATACATTGTCCTCTCTGATGGCATGTTGCGAGTAAGTCATTGATCATCCGATGAACAAAGGAGAATCATAAACAATTTAATGAATGTTGAGTTGCATAAGAGCTAGGAACTTGTCCAAAATCCTAAGGTGCATGGGAACTTTTGGTGATGGTTATCTTGTTTGAATTTCTTTATAGGAAACAGCATGGCGTGGTGCTGGTGTTGCGATCCCCATGTTCTCTGTTAGGTCAGAAAGTGATCTTGGAGTTGGAGAGTTTCTTGACCTTAAGTTACTAGTTGACTGGGCTGTTGAGTCAGGGTTCCATCTGGTGCAACTTTTACCGATCAATGATACATCAGTCCATAAGATGTGGTGGGATTCGTATCCTTACAGGTACGGAATTGACACATTATGATCAGACTCTAATGTTACTTTTCTCACTCTCTTTAATTCTTCATTACTCGAGTTGTATTATGGTTAACTTAGTGTTTGTATCGTCATCTTCTTTTTCTGGACTGGATTTCTTTGTCCTGCAGCTCACTTTCCGTATTTGCATTACATCCTTTATACTTGAGAGTACAAGCACTTTCAGATAAGATACCTCAGGATATCAAGGTGGAGACCAGTTTTGTTTTGTTTGTATTTGTGTTTTTCAAATCTCCACTGACCTTTACTGATTTTTCATTTATCTTGGGAATACTTGTTCTTTTTCTTACAGGCAGAGATTGAGAAGGCGAAAGAACAACTAGATGGAAAGGTAGTGCCTTTGGTGTTTCATATATTGCATTGATATTTCATAAAGAAAGACATCAATTTGTTATGTTATTTGTATGTTTCTTTGAAGCCCATTCTCTTTTTCTTGTTATTTTGGCACGTGACTTTGTGTCTAGATATTCATTCACTTCTGTGGAATTGCACTTGTTATGTAGTTTCGGGTTAGAAACTAAAACCATCACTTCCTAGTATAGAATCTACAGCGGATACTATTTATATTCCATCCATTAGATTGCACTTATTGTGATGCTTCTGATATCATGATTAGAAGAATGGTTTGATCATTTAAACGTGCAAGGAGTTTACATTGGCAAATAATATCATGAAGTTAGTTATCTTTTAATGCATTACGGGCAATTTTAACCATTCTTTTTTAGTCTTTGATAGGAAGAATATGACTAGATAAAAATACGGATAAAGACATTTTCACAGAACTTAAGGAAAGTTCCAGGAAGAACAAAGAAATAAGCTTCATGATTGTCAATTTTGCTTAGGGATGGCAATGAGGCGGGGCCGGAGAATGCTTTCCCGTGCCCATCCCCATCCCCGCACCCGAAAACCATTCCCGGTCCCCCTCCCACCTAAGTAGAAGCAGGGCCGGGGATGGGGATTCCTCGTTTGGGGGGGGGGGGGGGGGGGGATGGGCTCTTTCCCCATACCCACCCCATTCTCCATTTGTTATAACTACACATTTGGGTAGGGAAAAAAAAAGATTAGTCCTCGTTTTAAGAAATAAATATGCTTGATTAATACATATAAAATTTGCATATTAAATAGCCTCTTTGGGTAATGGTAGAGAGTGCTATTTTTTTTTTGTCAATAAAAAACTAGTAATGTTTAAAGATAATTATTTTATCCCCACCTATTTTGGGGCAGATCCCCGTGGGGCCCCGTCTCCATGGGGAATATTGCCATCCCTAGTTTTGTTGAGTTTACAAAGCCTACATAACGTTAAAACCTTAAGCCTTTAAAGATTTGCTTCTTGTGATGTTTCTAGGATATTTTGTGTCTGAATAACAAAAGTCATAGCGTTGTTGAGAGTATATACATCCACGTGGAAGACTTTGTTGAAGTTGATTATATGTATTTTGATATGAATCTCTGCAGGATGTCGATTATGAAGCTACAATGACTACCAAACTTTCAATCGCGAAGAAAATTTTTGTGAAAGAGAAGGATATAATACTCAACTCTAGTTCCTTTCAAGAATTTTTTTCCGAAAATGAGGTCTAAAATTTTGACTTCTTGCACTATTATGTTGATGCAGAAAAAGAGCCACAGTTCTCTTTCCCTTCCCCAAGTTTCATTTTAGCTGAATCTTTCAACAATTACTAATATTAACACTTGTTTTGATGGAGTGTAGGATTGGCTAAAACCATATGCAGCTTTCTGTTTTTTGCGCGACTTCTTTGAAACTTCAGATCACAGCCAATGGGGTCGCTTTTCTCATTACACGAAAGAAAGGGTTATTATCTAGTTGATTTCTTCTTAGCTGATTTTAATGAAATCTATATGTATTATCCAGCCATTTTGTACATGATGAACTAATCGATTAGAAATTTAATTTTTAGTTCAAATATATTAGTTTTATATAAAGAAAATAAGGTATGTTGAAATTCAACTTTCATCTTTCTTGCAGCTTGAGAAACTTATCTCCAAAGACAGCTTGCACTATGAGGTTATCTCCTTCCATTATTATATCCAATACCATCTGCACATACAAGTAAGCAGTACACTTTCGCTACTTGCTCCTCGCTTCTGGCATATAACAAAGAAATTCCACTGTTGAATTGTTTGGTAATGTTGTGAACTGCCAGTTGTCGGAAGCTGCAAATTATGCGAGAAAGCAAGGAGTAATATTGAAAGGCGACCTACCTATTGGTGTCGACAGAAGCAGTGTGGATACTTGGGTTTATCCTAATTTGTTCCGCATGAACACGTCCACAGGAGCTCCTCCAGATTACTTTGATAAAAATGGGCAGAATTGGGGATTTCCTACTTATAACTGGGAGGAGATGTCGAAAGATAACTATGCTTGGTGGCGAGCTCGTTTAACACAGGTTTATAAGCTCAATCTTTGTTGTTTCTTCGATATGGGTCCTTTCTCTAGAATGTTCCCAACAACTTTTTGTTTCTTTGATAGATGGCCAAATACTTTACAGCATATAGAATCGATCATATATTGGGCTTCTTTCGGATTTGGGAGCTTCCGGAGCATGCCATGACTGGGCTGGTAGGAAAATTCCGACCTTCCATCCCTTTAAGTCAGGTACTAAATAGATGGTAAAATGGAAAAGTTTTTGTTTGCTCTATTATGATTGATGAGGGCTTTATTAAGAAGAAATGTCCTCTTATGTTCTCTGCTAGTCCATATACACAAGATTATGCTCCTGTTTCAGGAAGAATTAGAACGAGAAGGAATATGGGACTTTGATCGCCTAAGCCGGCCATATGTTCTGCAGCAATTCTTACAGGTTACTTATTTTCTTAGTTTCATAGCTACCATCGGTAATATCAGCCCGCTTCAACTAAATTATAATGTTTTTCTCTTTTTTTTTTGGTTCTATAATTATTTGTTTCTTGTTACTGTAAACTATTTGTTCAGCATTTAGTTACTGATTCTGTCTTTATTCTTTATTTATTATTATTATTATTTTTTCAAATAATATTCAGGATACGTTTGGAGTCTCATGGTCTTTCATTGCTTCAAATTTTCTGAATGAATACCAGAAGAACCGATATGAGGTGATAATCCCTTTTTTTCTTTTTCAATTTGATTTTTTTTTAATCTCTTTCTGATTTCCATATTTTCTCTCTGACTTTATGTTTGAAGGTTTTGGTACGCTACAATATTTTTTATACATCAGACACCTTGCAAATCGAATTTCGAAAACTTCCAATATTTTTATCAGTCTCATTCTAGAGCTTCATGTCACAATGCGATTTGTCATGCACCTGGATCTGATTTTATTTATTTATTTATATTTTAATTTTTAGTTTAAGGAGGACTGCAACACGGAGAAAAAAATTGCCTCCATGCTGAAGTCGCTTTCAGAAAAGTCTTTGTTAGATAATGAAGACAAGATACGGCGTGATCTTTTTGATCTTCTGCGGGTATCTCATTTAAATCTTGCAGCAACAAAAGTTGCCTTCACTTGGAATATATGAATTTACACTGAATGTGTTTTTAAATTATTAATTTTTTTGCTCGTCGTATACTTTTCTTGAATTACATTTCCGCTACCATCCTGGTTCTGAATTTTTCTGTTGTCCTTTCAGAATATTGTTCTAATTAGAGATCCAGAAGATCCAAAGAAATTTTATCCTCGGTTTAATCTCGAAGACACTGCCAGTTTCCGAGATTTGGATGAGCACAGGTAGGATAAAAACATTTTCACTTCACTCAATTCAGGTCTAAATAAATTTGCGCTATTTATGGGGTAGAAAACAAATATTAACCGAGATGGTTACACTTGTTTCTCATCAACAGCAAAAATGTTTTGAAAAGATTGTACTATGACTACTATTTCCATCGGCAAGAGAATCTTTGGCGGCAGAATGCTCTGAAGACTCTTCCTGTTCTGCTAAACTCATCGGATATGCTTGCGTGTGGGGAAGATCTGGGGCTTATTCCTTCTTGTGTTCATCCTGTATGTTCATTCAACGCTGTGTATTTTTGACTTTAGATGTATTTTTGTTAAATGAAAGCATCTGTGATGAATTAATTGCTATGCAGGTTATGCAAGAACTGGGCTTAATAGGCTTGCGCATTCAACGCATGCCTAGCGAACCTGGTTTGGAGTTTGGTATTCCTTCTCAGTACAGCTATATGACGGTAAAGATCTTGTAACTTTTTTCTCTACAAGTGTGGACAGTTTTTGTTTCGGGTATCACATTGTTCGTTTGGTTAAAATTCCTGTGCCTCTTAGTTGTCTTAGTGTGATCTGAAAGTGATTGAATTGGGTGGCAATCTATCAGGTGTGTGCTCCTTCATGCCATGACTGCTCAACCCTGCGTGCTTGGTGGGAGGAAGATGAAGAAAGGCGACGACGGTACTTCAAGACTGTTGTTGGCTCCGACATGCTGCCACCTAGTACCTGTGTTCCAGATGTGGCTTATTTTGTCATTAAGCAGCATTTTGAAGCTCCTTCAATGTGGGCAATTTTCCCGCTTCAGGTATCTAGATGGACAAACTTGTGTTCTTTCCCTTCTTCGTATATGGCTTTGAGACTTAGAATGCTATTTGTTCATAATTGCTCAACTTTTGTTCTCATTCCTTTTCATGTTCAGGATTTGTTGGCTTTGAAGGACAAATACACCACACGTCCCGCAACAGAGGAAACAATCAACGACCCCACGAATCCGAAGCACTATTGGAGATACCGTATGTATAGATTATTATTTTTCAAGCTCATTTAATGAAATTTAGCTAGTTCTACTTCATTTTGGCTTCGTTTGAGTTCACCTGTCTTGTGTTGTCACGATCAGGTGTGCATGTGACGTTGGAATCTTTGATAAAGGACAACGAACTTATAAGCACCATCAAAGATCTTGTACGAGAAAGTGGACGGTCACATCCCAAGGTACAAACCGTAGCTCAAGCGAAGCGGGAATCAGCAGTTTCGTCTACGGAGAAGCAGCAAGTTACTAATGTTAAGGAAAACGTCCCTCTAGATATACCGAAAGACCCTCTTGCCGTTCGCTGAGAATTTCTCTGCCCAAATTTTTATATATGGTTCAGATTAAACCAAGGAGTTTATTGAAATCAAAATTTCTTAGATATAAGCACACAACAATAGCCAAAGTCCTTTAGGTGGGTTGGTTGGGTGTTCGTTCTTCTCGTTGAATGCTTGGGTTTGAGTTGTTATCATCACGTTGGCCGGGGTATATGGGCAATTCACTTCATGAGGGATCCGTATATCATGTTTTGGGGGAGGGGGGGTTCCGGGGTTATCTGAACATTCCAATCTCTATCCATATAATCCATTTTTTTCAGTAAAAAAAAAAAAAAACACGTGACATTAAAGGGCCATAGAGGTGGGGAATAAAGAAGGTGAAAATCTCATGAAATGAATAATGTTCATAAATGTAAAAATAATTATTTATGCTAATTTTAGCATGAAATTACGTATGTTTCTCGAGATTTTTGATAATAAAGAAATAATTATATGGTAGTTTGCCATAGTTACAACTACAACCTCTTCTTTAGGATCACTGCTACTTTTGTGTCTGCATAATTTCTTTTGTTGGATAGGACGTGGATGAAAACCTTTTTGGGGAGCAAATACTCTCCTTTATAAAGAAAAAAAAAAAAAATCTAACGAAATGACGACTATGAACCATTTCTTCAGTTTCAAGCCTTGGATTGAAACGTCCTAGGTTTTTTTTTTTTTTTTTTACACTGTTTTCTTGGCACAAATATAATTTTAAATCAAAATTTCTGTTCAAACTTATAAACCAAAGTAGAATATATGTTTTAGAATTGTTGTCAACTAATTTGTGATTTGGATTTCTGTCTGTTTTGCTTACTCTGACTGAACTACCCCCTTTCAAAACCATGCATCTCTCACTCTCTCTCGATAATCAAAATTTTCTGTGAAACAAAAAAAAATCCCTCCCTCTCATTTTCTTTGAGAATTCATTAGACAAATTTGATTTTCTCATATTTATCTCTCTTCCCATCTCTCTCTCTATGGACTTCTCGAGGAACTGTGGTTCTTATTCTTTGGTAAACATTCCGAAGTCGGTTTGGAAAAAAAAAAAAAACATAGGTAAAATGGTTGGAATTGTATTTTTACTACATCAATATATATTGTTATTTTAACTATTAGATTAATATTTTAATGGTCTGATATGTAAATGTCTATGTTAAAAATCTATAGCAAAATACGTGTGACTGTTTTCAATCATAGATCAAACAGTTAAAATATTGATCTAATAATATCTACTGATAAAATAAAAATATCGTTCCTACCATAAAAATTTCCATAAACAAATACATAAGATAGGTTTTGCAAGTCACGTTTTGCCTTGTGCTTGCTTAGTGGCCCCTATTAGATGAGGGTAAAAACATCAGTAAAACTTTTTTTTTTTTTTTTTTTAAACCTGATGTAGTATGGCAAGGACCGATAATTACAAATGCATCTGCTATTGTATTTTCAAAACATAAGTGAGAGTATTGGGTTGTGTGTGCATCTCTAAGTAGATTTGTGTCCCAAATTAAAATGTGAAAACTAGTTCATGGTTCATCGTGTGGTAGAATTTGCGCAGGGTCCTAGTCTAGTTAAGATAGTCTTGACACTGTCTTTGAGTGGTAAAACAAAAAGACATTGCATGCATGCGAATTTGCGCTTCACATCTAAGGGTCGGTGATGTCTTTATGCTCTCTATCCAACATCCTCTCATGTGGAATATTGTAAAAGATCCTAGTCTTAGATTTTGAGTAGCTATCGGAATAATAGTTCAAAAAGACCAACTTATGGTCTATAATAAGGGACGGATTTTTGCGTTTGGCTAGACTCGCGAGCCTTTGGATGATAGAAGTGAAAGCTGCAAGTACGACGTCCTCACGCTCATGCCACCAACAGTAATATTGCGTTACACTCTTACACATGGATCTATGAATGTAGCTCAGCAAGAGTAAACTTGTTCTTGTGCCTTTGGCACCAAAGAATTGACTCCTGCTTATCTCTTAAAGAATATTTTCCAACTTAGAAATACAACTTTTGTAATATATAGTACTCCTATTGCTATTATGGCCATATAAATAAAAGGAGGCTAAAAAAATCGTTTGGCGAGTTTTAGTTCTTTTCTTGCTTATATCAATTGTTGACCAACTTCTACTGAGATAATAATCTAATCCTGCTTGATTTTAGGTGACAATAATCACAAAACTTCCCACTGAATTATAATTTTTGTCACACTATATTTCAAATTTTAAAACATAACATTCATTTTCCCAATTATTGTTAGCTAGGTTAATAAATTTAGTTAGTATACCATAGTATAAGAGAAAATCACCATCATTAATTGCTTTCATGAGATTTTTGGAACAAGTAATCCTTTTCCATAGTACAATACAGAAAGGAGAATTAGGTTTTTTTTTTTTGGGTTATTTACATAAAAGTCTAAATTAAAGACTATTATTTAAAAAAAAAAAGTCAAAATTTTCTTTATTTACATGAATATCTAAATTAATACTTATAAATACACCATTACCTTTTCATCAAGAATTGAAAATAAATAAATAAAGAATTGATAAAAAAAAAAGGAAAGAAAAAAATCTCTAAAGCAGTTCAGATTAAGCAAATCTTTTAGTATAGAAAAAAAAGGGGATCATTTTACTTGATTTATTATCAAGAAAAAAGAATCGTAATAGATATTAATTGTGTGACATATAAAAACGTTCATTATGATAAATAATTACTCATCAAGATAAATTCATAACAAATATATTGAAAAATGATATTGTAAAGAAATATTAACCGCTTTAAAACCTAAAAAAGACATCATAATGATATACTAAATTATCATAAAAAAAGAACATCATAGTGATATAGTAATATCGTAAAGAAAAAAACATAACACATTTAAAAAAGTATCATAATGATCTAATAATTACCATAAAAATTTAAAAAGTTTCATATTACATTTAAACTTTGCAAACTATCTCTTTATCAAAAAAAAAAGAAAAAGAAAAAGAAAAAAGAAACCATTTATTAAAACAATACCAATGATAATATAAAAAATAAATTATCATAATAACGCAATAATTATTATAAAGAACCTAAATCATATTAAAAAAATTATTTCTAAAAAACCTAAATCATACTTAGGAAATACGATTAAAAAAAAACTAAATTATACTAATAAGCAATCACTGTAATAAAAAACTAGTCATTAAGATAAAGATACAAAAATAATGAACAAATAAGGAAAAAAAATAATGAATCTAATGAAGGAAAATATGTTAAATATGATAAAAGAGCAGATTGGGTAATATAAGTGGTTGTTTATTTGAAAATGGACATTTACGTAATATTATAAAAAAAAAAGGGACATATTTTAAAATGAGGTTCTAAAAATAGACATTTTGTGTAATTTTTTTTTTTTTTTTGTTCTTTAACCACATATCCAATGATAAAGAATTTATGTATTTTTCTTTTATTTTAATAGAATGGCGTATAGTCATACACATGACCTATTTCTTTTTTTTTTTTTTTTTAACACTTTACACTTGAATTTTACACTTCATTTTTTTTTGTTTCTTTTGAAATAACATATACTATACTTTTACTATCTCCTTCTTCTTCTTCTTCTCCTCAGATAAATTACTTATTTAGTCTCTAAATTTTTAATATTGTACAACTTTAATTTTTAAACTTTTTTCGTAATTGAAATACCTCTAAACTTTTAAGATGTTGTTACAATAATCCTTTCCTTTAATTTTTTGATGGAATCTGTTAGTAATTTAATCAAAATGTTGTGCTAACTATGGAAGGACTACTATAGCAATATTTTTAATAGTCTATAGTCTTTCCAACTATGAACAAAGAACATGGAATGCTCCTAAACTATTAAAATATTGCTACAACAGTCACTTCTATAAATTTTTAAACGAAATCTGTTAATAATTTGATCAAAAAATAATGCTAACTAATAGATTCTGTCTAAAAATTAACATTAAGAACTATTGTAGTAATTATTTAATAGTTTAGGGCACTCCAATTATGAAAAGATCAGGAACTAAAGTTGCACAAAATCAAAAATTCAGAGACTAATCTAGTAATTTATCCCCTTTTTTTAGCGAGTATATATATATGTATGTATATTATCTTTTCTTTAAATAAGTGTCTTTTTGTTTACCATAACCTACTTACTAGATTATTTTTTGTCATATACCTACGTAAACATTTTTGATGTAATTATCTAAAATATCATTTTCTCAGATACAACCTTAATAAATACTTTTTGGGCTTGATTGTCATATCAAAATAGTTTTACTCAAATTTTTTTAAAAGTAACTTTTAAAATCATAAATTAACACTTAAATATGTCCTCCAAAATTCACTTTTAGGTCTCCGTAATGTCTTATATTATTTAAGTATTGATTAACGGGATTGTAGCGCATTTCAAATTTCGAGTGATAACTAAATTATAACTGTGTTTAACATTATTATGTTTATTTGTAATATAAACTTGTTGGTATTTATTCAATCATCAAGTTTTATATTTAAATTTTATCTTTGAATACATTTGTACTATTATTTTAAAAATTTTATGATATTATCCTTTAATATGTAAAATATTTTATGTTAGGTATAGATACCATATTTATAATTTGTTTTTGGTAATACTTGAATATACAAATAATGTTAAGTAATAATTTTAAATGATTTTTTATAAAAGAAAATAGTAACGGGGAAAGTGCCTTGGACAAGAGATAGAACATAGAAGCTGAGGCTTCCTTCTAGAATTAGTTGGTTACTGTTGAGTCAATATCAATTTCAAAGGATTGAATTTAAGCCTATGTTTGGTTGGTTCAACTAAATTTTTAATATTTTTTTTTATGTACTCTTTAAAAGTAATTCACTAGTAACGGAGCTGGAAAATTTTTTTAGAGGAGGCGTAAATAAACAAAAAATTTGAACCCAAAAAACAATGGTAAAATCTTTTTCCATCATTTATTGATTTGTTTCTTTGTTTTTTGCCCCTCTAAATAAACTAAGCTTGTAGAGTTACATTTAATTATAACGTTTAGAATTTAAAAAATTGTGAATTTGTATGATAGTATTATTAATTTTGATTCTTACTTTAACATGAGAACTTAAAAATAAAAAATTTGGGTGAAATTAAAAAAAATAATTCATAAAAAATTATGCATATGTAGTGATTAAGCAATTTGAAGGGGGACAAGTAAGGGATAAAACATTTATTATTATTTTTTCAAACGTAAATCAAGAGAGATATATATTCTCATGTGTTAGGATTATAGCTAGGCGATTATATTTAAAGCTATAGATATAGGCCATTATATCATGTGTTACTTTTTTGAAGCTATAAAATTGAAATTTTTTTTTTGAATTCTTATTCTTAACGAGTGTTCTCTGAACCATATATATTTTTTTACAAATAGAATCGAATACAAAAAAACATGCAAGATGTAATAGAATCTATTTGTGATTACAAATTGAATCGAATTCAAAA
Organism: Ficus hispida; assembly: GCA_025413025.1. Taxonomy (NCBI): domain Eukaryota; kingdom Viridiplantae; phylum Streptophyta; class Magnoliopsida; order Rosales; family Moraceae; genus Ficus; species Ficus hispida. Next base: position 14,749,438 of record CM046373.1, read on the forward strand.
AACACGCAGATGTAATAGAATCTATTTGTGATATCTAAATATTAAATATAGAATAGCTAGAATTTCTTTCAGTAACGATAGTTTAATCTATCTGATACATACATAGATGCCATAGCTTTTTATTTCAATTTTTTTTTTCAATCAGTATGAAAAAAATATATATATATAGCAACGTAAATATTCTTTTACATAATTTTTTATCCACTTTTTCATTTAAAAAAAAAGTTTAATCATTGATGATTTAATATAAATCTAGATTTATCTTTCTCGTATGATGATAAAATGCAATGCGGTCTTACTATAAAACTATAAAATTTTATTCAAACAATGATATGGAGGTTAGAAAATTTCAATCAATTAGATGAAATTGAAGATTTCTTAGGAGTTCTTAGTACTCGAAGAAGTGTGAAATTGACGAATTTATCCTATCAGGTTACTTGAAGATCTAGATTCAAAGAGAACTTAATTATTTGTTTGAATTTTATTTGTGTTATTTTTATTTATAATTAGTATTATAATATAATAAAATATTTAGGAGGTTACCGTTCTCACTTCTCCAAAGTTCAAGGCTTTGAAATTTTAAGCACGTACATATAAAAATACATATCATATTAAGCACACACGCGAATCAATAGCAATGTTTTTCCCCCATGAAAACAAATCAATTAAAGTAAAGGAATTAAATGTTTCAAGGTCCACCTTTGAATTAGAAATTGTTGAGATTTCCTTTCCAGATTTTCTTCCTTGTAAGTGTGGGATTAAAAGTGATTTAGTTATTTGATTTAGAGCTAATTTGTAGGCAATTAGTTTCCTGATCCTTGTATAGATAGTTTTCTATTTTTCTTGTACAATTGTACTCTATAAATTAGTTGTAAAGTTCTATTCACTAGTAAAAATTATGAATTTGACAACGGTTATTAACCGTCGTGTAAAGTTTACATGACAGTTAGATAACCATCATGTAATGCAATTCATTAATTATGATATGTTTACACGATGGTTTTTAACAGAAATCGTCATGTAAAGTCCAACATGAATTCAAAAATAATTTTGTATTTTTTGGTGATTTCCCATGGGTGGCCTAATCCATGTGTTATCAATACACGACTCAGGATATGATTGGCAAAATATTAGCTACATTATATCAAAGTAAAAAATCATCCATTACATTACCAATTTACATATCATAATTAATGAATTGCATTACAAATTTTGTCCGTTCTCCCCTAATCAAATCCATATCATCACAAGTATAATATTATTTTCTTTCAAGTACGTTAATTCCATTTAATACTATATCCCTCATAAAACCTACAACAAAATAACCACATTCAACACTTCCCTCGTAGTGAGGACAAGGACGTGGATGAAAACCTTTGTGGGGAGCAAATACTCTCCTTTATAAAGAAAAAAAAAAAATCTAACGAAATGACGACTATGAACCATTTCTTCAGTTTCAAGCCTTGGACTGAAAAGTCCTAGGTTTTTTTTTTTTTTTTTTTTTTTTAACACTGTTTTCTTGACAAAAATATAATTTTAAATCAAAATTTCTGTTCAAACTTATAAGCCAAAGTAGAATATATGTTTTAGAATTGTTGTCTACTAATTTGTGATTTAAATTTCTGTATGTTTTGCTTACTCTGACTGAACTACCCCCTATCAAAACCATGCATCTCTCACTCTCTCTCGATAATCAAAATTTTCTGTGAAAAAAAAAAAAAAATCCCTCCCTCTCTCATTTTCTTTGAGAATTCATTAGACAAATTTGATTTTCTCATATTTATCTCTCTTCCCGTCTCTCTCTCTATGGACTTCTCGAGGAACTGTGGTTCTTATTCTTTGGTAAACATTCCGAAGTCGGTTTGAAAAAAAAAAAAAACATTGGTAAAATGGTTGAAATTGTATTTTTACTACATAAATAGATATTGTTATTTTAACCATTAGATTAATGTTTTAATTGTCTGATATGTAAATGTCTATGTTAAAAATCTATAGCAAAATGCGTGTGACTGTTTTCAGTCATAGATCAAACAGTTAAAATATTGATCCAATAATATCTACTGATAAAATAAAAATATCGTTCCTACCATAAAAATTTCCATAAACAAATACATAAGATAGGTTTTGCGAGTCACGTTTTGCATTGTGCTTGCTTAGTGGCCCCTATTAGATGAGGATAAAAACATCAGTAAAACATTTTTTTTTTTTAAACCTGATCTAGTATGGCAAGGGCCGTTAATTACAAATGCATCTGCTATTGTATTTTCAAAACATAAGTGAGAGTATTTGGTTGTGTGTGCATCTCTAAGTAGATTTGTATACTAAAATAAAATGTGAAAACTAGTTCATGGTTCATCGCGTGGTGGAATTTGCGAAGGGTCCTAATCTAGTTAAGATAGTCTTGACACTGTCCTTGAGTAGTAACACAAAAAGACGTTGCATGCATGAGAATTTGCGCTTCACATCTAAGGGTCGGTGATGTCTTTATACTCTCTATCCAACACCCTCTCATGTGGAATGTGAAAGATCCTAATCTTAGATTTTGAATAGCTATCGGCATAAGAGTTCAAAAAGGCCAACTTATGGTCTATAATTAGGGACAGATTTTTGCGTTTGGCTAGACTCAAGCCTTTGGACGATAGAAGTGAAAGCTGCAAGTACGACGTCTTCACGCTCATGCCACCAACAGTAATATTGCGTTACACTCTTACACATGGATCTATGAATGTAGCTCAGCAAGAGTAAACTTGTTCTTGTGCCTTTGGCAACAAAGAATTGACTCCTGCTTATCTCTTAAAGAATATTTTCCAACTTAAAAATACAACTATTGTAATATATAGTACTCCTATTTCTATTATGGCCATATAAATAAAAGGAGGCTAAAAAAATAGTTTGGCGAGTTTTAGTTCTTTTCTTGCTTATATCAATTGTTGACCAACTTCTACTGAGATAATAATCTAATCCTGCTTGATTTTAGGTGACAATAATCACAAAACTTCCCACTGAATTATAATTTTTGTAACACTTTATATTTCAAATTTTAAAACATAACATCCATTTTTTCGATTTATATTAGGTTAATGAATTTAGTTAGTTTGATTGACGGAAGTTACAGGCGTCATGCATTAAAGTTGTGATTGTTTAGATATTAAGTGTGTAATTACTATTTTACCCATCAATTCTTAATTTATTTTTATTTGATATCATGAGGAGGCCCTGATATAGATCTGTAAACTTTGCTGGGAATGAGAACAATAACCTCACAACCAAGATAAGCCATGGGACATCCCTCCTGGCTTTGACGGGCACTTTATGGCCTTCAAAAGATTAATGTCCGCTATTTTATCATTGCCATATAGACCTATACCAGTAAACTGTCTTTTATGATCATTATGATTTTCTGTTGATCCTCCTCTATATTTTCTACCTTACTACTTGAGATTAATACAGAGAAATTTAGAGAGAGAACATGTTGTTAGAGCTTAGACTTTTCTTTATTTTCCAAATGGTTTCTTACAAGATGGGGGCTATTAAATAGCCATACAAAAGCATAACGGTACACAAACAGAAGCAAAAATGAAAATGCTGAGGTTTTGATTTACTAATAATATCGATGAAAATGTCGATATAGACGAATATCCAAAAAAAAAAAAAAAAAGATACATAGAGAAAAACCCATAATTTGTTCTTGAAACTTTACAAAATGTTAAACAAGTTAATATTACTTAATTTGAATAATTTAGTAACAAAAATGATACTTTTTAAATAAAATATGAGAGCTATATACCATAGTATAAGAGAAAAGCACCATCATTAATTGCTTTCATGAGATTTTTGGAACAAGTAATCCTTTTCTATACTATAAAAGTATAATATAGATTTTTGGGTTATTTACATAAAAGTCTAATATAGATTTTCTAATATTATATAATATTATAAAATAAAATATTAAAATATTATATAATATTATATAATATATATAAGTCTAATATTATATATTTAATATAATATATAATATAGGTTATTTTTGGAACAAGTATAATATAGATTTTTGGGTTCTTTACACAAAAGTCTAAATTGAAGACTATGATTTAAAAAATGTCAATTTTTTTTTATTTACATAAATGTCTAAATTAATATTTATAAATACTCCATTACCCTTTCATTAAGAATTGAAAATAAATAAATAAAGAATTAATTAAAAAAAGGAAAGAAAAAAATATCTAAAACATTTCAGATTAAGCAAATATTTTATTAGAGAAAAAAAGGGATCATTTTACTTGATTTATTATAAAGAAAAAAGAATTGTAATAAATATTAATTGTATGACATAAAAAAACGTTCATTATGATAAATAATTACTCATCAAGATAAATTCACAATAAATATATTGAAAAATGATAATGTAAAGAAATATTAAATGCTTTGAAACCTTAAAAAGACATCATAATGATATACTAAATTATAATAAAAAAAAGAACATCATAGTGTAAAATCATAAAGAGAAAAAACATAACACATTTAAAAAAGTATCATAATGATCTAATAAATTACCATATAAATGTAAAAAGTATAATATCACATTTAAACTTTACAAACTATCTCTTTATCAAAAAAAAAGAAAAAAAAATTGAAACCATCTATTAAAACAATACCAATAATAATATAAAAAATAAATTATCATAATAACGTAACAATTATCATAAAGAACCTAAATCATATTAAAAAAAAAGTTTCTAAGAAACCTAAATCATACTTAAGAAATATGATTATAAAAAAAACCTAAATTATACTAATAAGAAATCACTGTAATGAAAAACTAGTCATTAAAATAAAGATACAAAGATAATGAACAAATAAGGAAAAAAAATAATGAATCTAATGGAAGAAATATGTTAAAGATGATAACAGAGCAGATTGGGTAGTATAAGTGATTGTTTATTTGAAAATGAAAATTAATGTAATCTTATAAAAAAAAATGGACATATTTTAAAATGAGATTCTAAAAATAGATATTTTGTGTAATTTATAATATATTTTTGTTCTTTAACCATACATCCAATGGTAAAGAATTTTTGTAATTTTCTTTTATTTTAATAGAATGGCGTGTAGTCATACACATGACCTATTTCTTTTTTTTTGACACGTTACACTTGAATTTTACACTCCATTTTTTTTTGGGGGTCTTTTCTTTTGAAATAACATATACTATATTTTTACCTTCTTCTTCTTTTTCTTCTTTTTCTTCTTCTTGGGTAAATTGCTCATTTAGTCTCTAAATTTTTAACATTGTACAACTTTGATTTTTAAACTTTTTTTCGTAGCTGAAATACCCCTAAACGTTTAAAATGTTATTACAATAATCATTTTTATTAATTTTTCGATGGAATTTGTTAGTAATTTGATCAAAAAGTTATTCTAACTATGGATTCTGTCTAAAAATTAACGGAAAATACTACTGTAATAACTTTTTTAATAGTCTATGGTCTTTCTAGCTACGAACAAAGAACATGGAATGCTTCTAAACTATTAAAATATTACTACAACAATCACTTCTATTAATTTTTAAATGGAATCTGTTAATAATTTAGTCAAAAAATGATGCTAACTAATAGATTTTGTCCAAAAATTAACATAAATGACTATTGTAGTAATATTTTAATAATTTAGGACATTCCAGCTACGAAAAGTTCAGGGATCAAAGTTGTACAAAGTTAAAAATTCAGGGACCAATCTAGCAATTTATCCTTTTTTTTAGTGAATATATATATATATATATATAGATATAAAATATCTTTTCTTTAAGTAAGTATCTTTTTGTTTACCATAACCTACTTGTACTAGATTATTTTTTGTCATATACCTACGTAAACATTTTTGATGTAATGTAATTATCTAAAATATCATTTTCTCATATACAACCTTAATAAATGCTTTTTGGGCCTGATTGTCATATCAAAATAGTTTTACTCAAATTTTTTTAAAAGTAGCTTTTAAAATCATAAATTAATACTTAAATATGTCCTCCAAGATTCACTATTTGGTCTCCGTAATGTCTTATATTATTTAAGTATTGATTAACCGGATTGTAGCGCATTTCAAAGTTCGAGTGATAACTAAATTATAACTCACACGATCCTTCTCATTGCTATAAAAACTTCAAGTTGTGAATCTTTATACTAACTAATATTTAATATCTATATCCATAATATATAAAGAAGAAAATATTTAATTTTTAGTTTTTGTTTTGTGCGCCATTGTGTTTAACATTATTATGTTTATTTGTAATATAAACTTGTTGGTTTTTTTTCAATCATCGAGTTTTATATTTAAATTTTATCTTTGAATTAAATTGTACTATTATTTTAAAATTTTTATCATATTATCCTTTAATATGTAAAATATTTTTATGTTAGGTATCTATACCATATATATTCTTTGTTATTGGTCAGTATATATCTATATTTGAATATACAAATAATCTTAAGTAATAATTTTAAATGATTTTTTACAAAAGAAAATAGTAACGGGGAAAGTGCTTTGGACAAGAGATAGAACATAGAAGCTGGGGTTTCCTTCTAGAATTAGTTGGTTACTGTTGGGTCAAAGATATATCAATTCCAAAGGGTTGAATTTAAGCCTATGTTTGAATTAGTTGGTTAGTGCAACTAAATTTTTAAGATTTTTTTTTTTTTATCTACTCTTTAAAAGTATTTCACCAGTAACGGAGCTGGAAAAGTTTTTTAGAGGAGGCGTAAATAAAAAAAAAATTCCCCACTTAAGTAAACTAAGCTTGTGGAGTTACATTTAATTATTAAGTTTAGAATTTAAAAATTGTGAATTTGTATGATAGAATTATTAATTTGGATTCTTACTTTAACATGAGTACTTAAAAATAAAAAATTTGGGTGAAATTAAAAAAAAATTTATAAAAAATTATGCAAATGTAGTAATTAAGCAATTTGAAGGGGGACAATTAAGGGATAAAACATTTATTATTATTATTATTATTTTTAAACGTAAATCAAGAGAGATATATATTCTCATGTGTTAGGATTATTGGCGATATTTAAAGCTATAAATATAGGCCATTATATATTCTCATGTGTTACTTTTTTGAAACTATAAAATTGAAAAATAAAATTTAGAATTCTTATTCTTAATGAGTGTTCTCTGAATTATATCTTTTTTACAAATTGAATCGAATTCAAAGAATCCACAGATATAATAGAATCTATTTGTGATCTCTAAATATTAAATATAGAATAGCTAGAATTTCTTATAGTAACAATAGTTTAGTCTATCTGATACATATATAGATGCCATAGTTTTTTATTTCAATTCTTTTTTTTTTTCAATTAGTATGAAATATATATATATATATATATATATATATATATTTAGCAACCTAAATCTTCTTTTACAACATTTTTTATCCACTATTTCAAAAAAAAAATGGATTTTTTAATCATTGATGATTTTATACAAATCTGGATTTATCTTTCTCGTTTGATGATAAAATGCAACATAGTCTTACTATAAAACTATAAAATTTTATTAAATAATGATATGGAGGTTAGAAAATTTTCAATCAATTAGATGAAATTGATGATGTCTTAGGAGTTCTTACGACTTGAAGAAGTGTGAAATTGGTGAATTTATCCTATCAGGTTACTTGAAGATCCAGATTCAAAGAGAACTTATTTATTTGATTGAATTTTATTTGTGTTATTTTTATTTATAATTAGCATTATAATATAATAAAATATTATAGATTTATGTATTTTAATATTTATAAATATATTTTTCTGGGGTTAATGCTTACTAGGTATTGATCGAGCTAATGACTATTCATAATTCTATAATAGAATTAATTACATACTAGTTCCAAACTAAAGGAATGTTATGATAAAACTTCATTTAAAACGATGTGGTAGAAGGTAACGTGTGACTTGAAGGATACAATCTACTATGGATTCTTATGTCCACCATTTATTATTATTATATTAGGAATTAAAGGGCTTTTGGCTCGACATCATTTGTTCTGCTCACTAGAACTCTCATTTTTTTGGGGGCTTGTAATATAAACTATATCATACATGATGGAGCTCGAGTAGAATGTATTGATTCATTTTTCGGAGGCAGGAATCTAGGGTTAGTATCAATTAATAAATTGAGACACTTTGTAAGTCTATTTTTGACATAGAAATCTAAAGGATCAAATTCAAGTAAATTTCAAATTCAAAAGTAAAATTTTTTGGAATTGTTAAAATCCATTCGCTCAAATCAAAAGTGTATAACACAAGAATCAACCATTCATATGATTGTTCGACAAAAAGAAATAAAAAAAAAATTATGTGTTGCTGCCATTTTGAAACGATTAACTATCACCAAAGTAATATCCAAACCTAATGTTTCAAGGCAAAGATAAGGATCCTAGAACAAGGAAATACCATTTTCAATTATCTTAACAACTAGAACTATATTAAATCAAATAGATTCAAAAGGAGACAGATAAAAAAGGGACTAGAGACCACTCAATAATTAATAAATGAAATACTTAAAAGGTTTTCTTTACGAATTATACAACTTGAGTTATGAGAATGCAAATTACAAATATGAGAATCCTTTTTTGTCGGGAAAGAATAAGAAACAAGTATTTAAAGCATATAATAAAGAAAGAGAATTCTTGGTCTAATTGATTTGATGATTTTATGGATCTATTGACATTTTAATTTTGTACGTAAACATTTCTTGAATTTTCTTGAGCCTTATATGTTTCTTTTGGGGGGGGGGGGGGGGAGTGGTTCTCTATATCTATCCCAATGAGCCGTTTATCGAATTGTTACAATTGATTTTCGATTCCAAAGAGAAGAAAGAGTTCTTCGGAAAGTGGGTTTTTATGATCCGATAAAGAATCAAACTTATTTAAACATTCCTGTTATTCTATATTTTCTTGAAAAAAGGCACTCAGCCTATAGGAACTATTTATGATATTTCAAAGAAGGCGGGGGTTTTTATGGAACTTCACCTTAATCACCAAACAAATTAAATGAATGAAATATAAATATATATAAATTAAAGAAGGTAAGGTGTGGATGATTTGTATAGATTTTTGTATAATCTTTTCTTTGCTATTTTTTCTCCCTTTTCAATTTATATCACATATAATTTATTTTTGCTACTTATAGAATGTCGTCTTTTATAACGATAAAAATCTATTTTATTGGTCTTATTAATGTAATAGATGGGAAAAATATCGAGAGAATAAACAATTTAGTCTTAAATTTTTGATATTATTGTCAAGTCTTAAACTAATAGTTTGGGATTCATAAAAAATTGATTTATAATACACTCATGAGAAAAGCCTTTTCTGTGTCAAGCACTAATATATTTTCAATGTTTAATTAGATTGAGATCTGATAATCCTTCAAAAATTAAGAATAGAATCTCGTTACTTTTTGTTTTCCTAGAATTGGAACCAATAGCTATAGACTACAGTAGGGCTCTATCCATTTATTTACTTGACCCAATTTTAAATTTTAAATTTAGTTTTTATTTCTTTGATTTTTAAATGAATTTTGTTCCACACCAAGAATTCAAACAATTTACACAAGGTTTTGGACCTCATAGAGTAATAATGAAATATTCTTTGGAATTCTGTATTGACTATTGATATGACATGTTGCTTTTTCCATTCATTCCTTTCAGAATCAGTCGCGGTCTTACAAACTCTACCGATAGTATAGATGAATCTATTGCTTCATACAAATGTGTAAAAGATGCTAGCCTCACTTAAAAGCTGAGTACTCTACTGCTGAGTTAGCAACTTGAACTAAAATAATTAGAATGTATAGATACAATCGGATTTCCAATAAACAATAAATAAAGAGGTTGAATTGTACGACGAAATCACATTTAAAAAAGGAAAAAGATAAATCTAAAAATTAATAATTAAATATGAACATAATAAAAATGAACAGATCCAATGAAAATAAAAAAAAAAAGTTTTAGATAAAAATTGATGAAAATAAAAATATTTGTATGTCAACTCTTGGCTCTTATGTTATCCATATATTCTATTTGAATATTCTACTTTAATTTAATATTCTATTAAAATCATTAAAAAAATGGACTTCCTGTATCACAGCAAATCAAATGAACCCTTTATTTGAACGAAAGAAAATCAAATCTATGGAATCGAAATAAGTAGATTTATTTATCCATAACTGGATTATATCTATTTGATACACTGTTGTTAATATGAATGTAAATGTTGAAAAAAAGAATACGATGGAGAAATATAAAAACATTATAAATATAAATTGAAATTATTATTTCAATTATGCGTGTATATGTATAATATCAATCTTGATTGAAAAAAGTGAAGATTGAGCAAAAGTTTAAATATTAAAGTATAAGTGTAGGATATGGTATAAAAATGAAAAAGCAAAAACAACACATATATTTGTATCATTCAGTACATATTTTGATTTAGAAACGGTCTCGTGGGCGATTGAGCTTAAATACCATTGGCCAATGAAAAACGACAAGCAAGTAATTTACATTTTCACACACACATATATATTCGTGGATACGGTTTTAACGGTTATTTTAATATTTATTCATTGGTTAGTATTGTTTTTTCACTTGTATGATATAGATCAAACGGTTCTAAAAAATTGCATTGTAAGTCAAAAACATTAACGACAATTACTGAACATTGAATTTAAAGAGTTCGTTATACATATTTGATTTTGAATAAGTAACTTGTTTTTATTCTGTTAATTTATTTTTGTAAATATTTTTTTTTAATTTAAATGGAATCTAAATTAAAAACTCACTCCATTATTTTTGCATCTCATTCTTACTCTTTTCCATTCCGGAGTTTTTCTTTTAAAAATTATTGAAAAATACTAGGTGCCTAATATTCTCACGATCCCACAGTATAATGAAAAGAAATAAAAACAAAAAAACCAGGAACATAAAAAAGCAAAAAATGATAATAAATGTAAGAACACTATCTCATGATATGCATCGGAAGTAAAAATCTAGAGGGGAAAAAAAAAGATGAGTAGATTTATATTTGCATTAACAGATTATACAATGTTAGAAGGGGGTTAAAAAAAAAAAAAAACAGCACTCACACACACGATATAATCTCTTTTTTTGAACTATGCACTCTACACGTGTATTTAATAAACCAATTAAGAAGTTTCTATTTAACTAAAATGAAAAAAAAAAGGAAAGAAATAGATATGCATAAGTTAAGAAAATGTCAAGCGTAATTAGCAGTATACCGCATAATGCCATGGCAGTTGATGAAAATTTTAAGAGAAATTTGAAAGGGCGGGGGGGGGGGGGGGGGGGGGGGGTGCAACAAATTTTTTTTTAAAAGGCCATTAATTTTTTTAAAAGGAAAAATTCTCTTCCATAAATCAGAATATTGTTTTAAAAAATTATTTTTTAATTGTTTAAAGTGAATCCATTATTTAATTTACTATAATATGTCATATATTACGCAACATCATCAAATATAATTAAAAGATGCACTTATTTTATAATGTTGTCTGGTAACAAAAAAACAATAATCATTGAAAACTCATCCATATATATTATATAAAAATATATATATATATATATATACACATATTATATGTGCCAGTTAGTAGTAATGCCTACGGCACTTGTACATATTATATACACACACAATGCATCTTATATATAGAATACAGATATATATAGATAATATATGTACATACTAGATGTACAGGGCGTTGAAGAAGCTAAAAGACAAAAACAAATTAGCATAAGGTGTGAGAGTAGTGTGAGGCGTTAGAATATAAACAAGTCAAAGTGAATTTTATATAAATCATTAGATGTAAATTAAATTAAAAAAGAATAAGATTGAAAGATTAAAGTGCAAGAGTACAAATCTTATTGTCACTTTTATATAAAATTATGGATTATAGATCTGCATAGATGGTAGAATATATTTAGGAGGTTATCGTTCTCACTTCTCCAAAGTTTAAGGCTTTGAAATTTTAAGCACGTATATATAAGTATACGTGTCATATTAAGCACACACGCAAATCAGTAGCAATGTTTTTTCCCTATGAAACAAATCAATTAAATTGTAGGAATTAAATGTTTCATGGTCCACCTTTGAATTAGAAATTGTTGAGATTTCCTTTCTAGATTTTCTTCCTTGTAATTGTGGGATTAAAAGTGATTTAGTTATCTAATTTAGAGTTAATTTGTAGGCAATTAATTTCCTGATTCTTGTATAGATAGTTCACTATTTTTCCTGTACAATTGTACTCTATGAATTAGTTGTAAAATTCTATTCTAATGATATGGCAAATTGAATTATTTTTTCTGATTTTGAATGAAACGATTAGGAAAAAAAACAAAAAAACCCTTCGACAGAAGCTCACACCCACTCTTCCGGAATCTCAAACCTTCTAGAATAGTTGAGCAAAAATTTAATTACAAAATAAAATATAAGAATAACTTACTCGACAAGGCAACACACATAAATACAAACAAAAGTAGGAAAACAAAAATAGGCTCGGAAGTCAATCATTTTCACAAAAATAATAGTCAATTAACCCAAAAAAAAAAAAGTCAATCAATGTGTCCATGCAGTATTTATTTAAATTAAACATCTAAATATTTAGTCTGATATATATTTAACAATGATGATAAGGTATTGGAACGGCAACACTTTCTGTGTCTATTATATTGGAATATAAGCGTCATGCCGTTCAAGATTTGCAAGCCATAGGTATGTATCTATTAGCTAATTGACTAAAGTTGAGAAGGAAAAAAAAAAAAAAAAGGTTTCTCTAATACTTTTAGGGATCATATGAGCTCCTTTTTGAGTATATGCCCCATATCTGGATTCATCTGCAACAAGCTTATATGTTATAATTTCTTATTTTGCATTATTAATAAAATCTGTTTTTAGTCATTATTTGTTCAATTTTAGCAATCTGATTTATGAATATACAAGTTAAAAATTTATAGTAAGAGATATAAAATACTACAATCATAAATAAAACTATTTAAAAATTACTGACTCAAACAACATTTCTTATTACCATTAGGTCTTATAGTAAAAACTCTCAAATTTATTAATGTTTTCCCCTTTTTTTTTTTGTTTTTTTTTTTTTTGTTTTTTACCGAAATGGAAGGGAGAGCAAAAAAAAAAAAAAAAAGCCTTCGCTCAATCACCAAGAGAGACAAAATGAGGGCCACGTGGTCGATTGAGCCTATTAAGTTATTAACCACTGGGTAACAAAACAACAAACTTGTTTACTATTTCCGTGCAGGATAAAATTTGTGATTCCAACCTATATTTTTTAGGATAAAATTGATTTAGAGGTTAATTAAATAATTTGAATCTGTGTGTGTATATATATCTATAATATCTATAATATATAATGAAAGGAGAATGAGGTAGAAAAAGACAAAAAAAAATTTCCCAACTTGCATGTTGGCCTTTTCTTTTTCTTTATCTTTTTTAAAATTTTTTAAATCTTTTATTTGTGTGTTTATCTATAAAATATATATATACATATATAATCTATAACATTATAAGAGTTGCATTTTTTGCACTTCAACTTTTCAATTCAATGTTTCAAACTACACTTTCTTCACTTATATTAGATCTAATGGATTATATAAATCCAATTGGCTAGTCCACGTTCTCACACTTGCTCACACCTCACACCAATTTATTTGTCTTTTAACTTTATCCATGCCTTGTACATCAACTAGATATATGCACACATATAAGATGTTTTCTTATAATTCTAGAATCAGCCAAATGAAATGATTTAGGTCGATAAGAAATATCTTTAAACCTTTTTAAAGAAAAAGAAACTGAAAAAAATAAATAAACATAAAGAAAAAAAAAAGAAATAATATATCTTAAGCCAAGAAATCAGAATGAAGATTGTCAAATTGCTCCTCACTCTCTACAATTAATCAACATCCAAGAGTATATGAGATCTTCATCTAACTCATTTTCTAAAATATTTCACAACCTTTATATTTCTGTTTTAAATAAAGCATATTGCTGATAAATTAAATCATCTGAAAGATCTACCTATATTTTAAGATTGTTATCTGTTTGTTTTCTTTTTTCAATCTCTTTTTTTCCCATGGCCTACAAAAATGTCAAACATAAATTAATTAATATTTTTACTGCTATGAAACTAGGGCTGATAATACGGGTCACGACACGACGACATGATTCGAAAACGACATGAATTTCGTGGGTTCGGGTTGGAAAAAATAGGGGTCGGGTCAAATTCGAATGACCTGAATTGGACATGGGAAAAAACGGGTCGTGTTCGGTTTGGACCCATGGAATCCGAACACAATCCGTTTTTCATGCGGGCCAAGTTCGTATCAATTTTGGGTCCAACCTGAACACGACCCGGGTCCAACCCGAAAAAATATTTGATATGCTTAAAAAAAAAAAAAAACCCTAAAGCCCCTGTACCTTTAGTCTTTATATTTGTCTCTAGAACTCAATATTTTGTTGGTGTTATGTTATTTGAATTTAGACTTTTTTATGTTCGTATTTGGATTTGTGAACTTTATTATGATGTTTGTATTGTAATAGGACTTTGCCTAGCTATGATTATGAACTTTGCACTTGAGTTAGAAGTTTAATTTTATGATTTTATATTTGAAAACAAAACTTAAAACTTATTGTTTTGTCAATGGTATGTTCTTGTTGAAGGTAAATTATTATTCTTCTAGGTTTTTTTTTTATGAATTTGGGATATAATTTTACTTAAATTGAATTGGTTTTTGTGTCAAATTCAAGTTGTGGGTTCAATTTGGTTGCAATTCGAGTTGCGGTTTCAATTTGGGTCAAATTCGTGTTGCGGGTTCAGTTCATGTCGTAGGTCAAGTTCGAGTTGCGTGTCAAGTTCGGTTCGTGTTGTGTCTGTTGGGATCTATATGTGCCCTTGGTATAGGAAATCTATTATAGGGATTTTCTGAAAATATGACATTTTGATATTAATAAAAAGCGATTATTCATGTTTAATAACTTGTGTCCTATTAACTTTCATTTGTTGATTGTATGATTATTTTGAGCAAACATAAATACTCCTAGGCTATTGGAAGTATATCGGATTACCATATGTATATGGGGTATACATAGAAGACGTGGTAATTTGATAACAGTCTAAATAAATGGTCCGCAATCGATGAAATAAGATTTGGGATCTTATTTATGATAAGATTGTAAAGGTTGTCTACTTCCTTGGAGGGATGGTTTGTCTTGACCATCGGATAGGTTTCGAGTAGAAACTTTAATGTATATCAGTATTGAGGTATGACATTGGACTGGACCTAAAGTGTTAATTAATTCGGTTTAATAATTCCGTTTATAAGAATCAATGATGCTTTGATTATCATCCTATATTAATCTTAATCCTGAAATGATTACTTGAGTTCGTATCCATGACTTATGTACTTTAATGCACTACAGGTGAGACACTGTTAATTCATGGTCAATATACTTGTGTTTTGGGTGCATAACTTATGGATGGAGAAATCAAGATTCATATATATGGAATCCATAACTATCTTAATGATAGTACATGTTATCTACTTAAAGGCATTATTCGGGGATTGAAAGATATTATAACAAGATCTTGACCATCGGTTTACTTTGTGTTCTCTGATGGTTTACTAATTATATGGTTTTACAATTGGTGGTTCTTTCAATAGAGAATAATGGAACTTTAAGTTAAAATAATTGAAAAGGTAAAACGGAAAAAGTCCTTAATTTAATCATGGATAACATATGGGGATTAAGCAAGCGATGAATAAATCATAGAAGAAGCACTACGTTAGAGAACTTTCGTAATACGATATGTAAACAGGAGTTCAGCTTCAAACTTTTAGTGGAATAGTTTTGAAGTTGATAATTGATGAATAATTAATCTGGGATTAATTTTTCACAATTACAGGAGCCTCTTTACATATTTCTATCGGGTCCCTCTATTAGCTCATATAGTTTCATATAGCGTCTCGGGATTTGTTCCTAATGAGATCGGTAAATTTAAATGGAATTTAGTAATGTCTACTAAGACATAGTACTCTTTAACATGCAATCCAGAAAGGATTGGACATGTGAAATTTGTAGACAGATGATTTGTCAACATGTGATTGGTTAATTTGAATTTTAAAAATAAGATTGTGTTTGAATTATTTAATTTTGGAAAACAAAATTTTTCTCTCATTATTAAAAGAGGTGCACGGTTTTTAATTGAGTGGAGAGAAGAAAATTTTGTTTCAAAATTATTCAAATATATTCCTAACATTAAATTATTAATTGATTTAAATAATGGAGATTATTTCATGAATTTTTCTCTCATAATTAAAAGAAGTGCATGTTTTTTGTGAGGAAAGAAAATTTGAAATATTCCATTGATTTAAATGAATGAATATGGATAATGTTTGTGGAAAATATTTATTCAAATAAGTGAATCTTATTTAAATTCGAAAAGGTTTAAAAGAAATTTGAATCTGGATAGGACTAGGATCTTTTGACTGGTCTAAATTCTTGAATTAAAATTTGAACCACCAATCAACCTTTGTTTCTCAAAGTGGCCAAATTTTTTAAGGGTTAAATCTCCCCTTGGAAAAACGTTTTTAGGTTTAATGAATCTAGCCCTAAAGTTGTTTGATCTTTTGGTTCAAAATTTATCCGGAAAAATAATTATTAATTATTTTTCAAGAAGGAGATAAATTTTGAAAAGGATTGGACTTCTATATAAAGGCTAGGAATTCTTGAGAAACTAATTTTTGGTATTTTTGCAAGAGGGAAAACATTTTTTTGGGAGTGAGAGGAAAAACAATTTAGGTTCCTTCCACATCAAAATTCGACAATCTTGTAAAAAAGAAAAAGAGAGAAAATTCCATTGAACCAAAACTGAGAGGAAGGTTAAACCGAGTTATTATTTTCATAAAGAGGTTAACTGGTTCCTGACTTGGAGTTTTGAAGAAAGAATCTGGATCATATTCTCAACGTGAAACATCGGAATTAAGAAGAAAGGATCTAGACTTCGGGAAGCATTACCGGTCGCTTGGATTCATAGAACGTGTACCCATACACACTCTGAGACGTGGAACTAGAGCATAGTAGAGAAGACGTGTTGGTCAAATGCTCTAGTGATTCCGGAATTCGAGAAATAAGGTACGCTTGATCATGGATTTAATTTATTGTTATATGCATCATGAGATTCTTTTCTGAAACGGCATAAAAATTTTAAAACTTTCGCTGCACTGTAACTACTGATATCGGGTCCGATTTTTCTAACAATTGGTATCAGAGTCAACTCATGATCATGTATATAACATAAATTATTTGATCGAATAAATTTCTCTCTATGCATTAATGAATTATTTTAGAGAGTTGGCACTCTGGGTTTAATTTTGAGTATGTTAAATATATTATGAATGGATGTATGGATGAATGAATGCTTTATATTATTTTTGTAATATATGATGCTTGTTTAATTTTACCGGTCATGATTCCATAGAGGTTAGAATTTGTATCTAGGTTTTTCAAGTGTAATAGATGCGGTATATTATCACCGCTAGGTCGTTCTTTCAATTCCTAGAATTTTTGTAAGCCGGAAACGGCATAGGAATTTCTTTGTAAAATTCGAGCTACAATGGATTCGAGGAGATTGAAGATGAACGAAGGTATGGAAATTTTCAAAGGATGTGATTTTATGTTTTTTGTTATTTTCCAATTAAAAAAACGTTTTTTTTGAATAAAAATAAATAAAATAAAAAAAATCATAGAATCTTTTTGAAAATTTAATTTTCCAATGATATGTGATCTTGATAATTTGGAAATCAAATTTGAAAATTTAAATTTAAATTTAATGGATATTATTATGAATTTTAAAATTTTGTGATTTAAATTTGAAATTTTTAAATTTCAAATATTTTTTGAATTTTAAAATTTAATAAACCGGATTTTTATTTAAATTTTGATATTTTGATTAAAATTAAAAATCACATATAATCTTTTTGAAATTTAAATTTAATTTTAAATTTTAAAAAATGTGACATTGGAGAAGGAAGACACATTGAAGAAGGATACATAGCATGGATCTACAAATGAAGGCCGATATATGTTTCGGTTAATTTTTTATAAATTTTGCAATTTTCTTTTCTCTAGGATGGAATTATGATCCACGGCTATTTACATATTTTGCAAACCATGGATGATGTGTTGCTAGATGAATATGTTGTACTATTTCATGATGTATTGATAACATGCCATATAGATTAGGGAGTGCCACTCAATAAATATTGTTTATGCATGAAAACAAAAACCCTAATTTAAAAGATTGAGTAAGAGAAGGTTTTATACTAAGACCTACGGCCTACATCATTGGTCCAATAGTTACGCATGGTAGTGCCTACTACTAGGTTTTGACCCGGGAATTCCCTTCGGATAGGTATCTTACCTAGAGCGCACAATGATTTGGATTTCCGAAAGGATAACAATTTTGGGCATATTTTATGTTTAGATCACCCCTCGGTGGCGGATGTAAAATATCGATGATTATACACTCATGCTACTTTATTTATTAATCTTCCTTCGAGGCTCTGTTATATAAAGTAGTGGCCAAATAACGATAGTTAATATATATTTAATGGAGTTTGCTCCATAGATGAATATGTATTAATCGAAAGGGATCCGTGTTCTTGGCTAGTTATTCTATGACTACCCCTCGGTAGCTTAGAAAGCTGAAGCTATGAATTATCGTTGTAAGGTATGTGTTTTAAGGGTTTTACACATAAACATTTAGATTGCATATAATTCTTTTTGTTTCATTACAAAACCATATTTTATAAACTGATAGGATGTTTGCTCGTACTTATTACATGTTTTCCTATTATAGATCAAAATGTCGAGCCCTTTATCTGTGATACTTACGCAAAACAAATTAACTGGCGAAAACTTTAATGACTATAAAAGGAACTTGCTTATCATCCTAAATTTTGAGAAACACAGTTTCGTCCTAACCCAATCTCGACCACCTACACTTGCGATCGATGCTTCTGATAGGGAATTTGTAGCGCTTGAGTGCTGGGACAATTCCAACCTAAGTGCATGTGCTATATTCGGGCGAGCATGTCTAACGTGCTCCAGAAACAGCATGATGAACATCAAACTGCTAGGCAGATCATGGATAACTTGGAGGAAATGTTTGGTGAACAAACTCTCCAGGCTAAGACCGATGCTATCAAAGGTCTCATGAACTGCAGACAGAAGCTTGGAACTCCCATCAAGGAGCACATGATGAAAGTCATGGCTTATTTGTCTGAGGCTCAGACAAATGGGGCTGAGATCGATGCTGCAACTCAATTGGTCATGGTTTTCCAAACCTTATCCAAGGATTTCGATTTGTTTCAGGCATCCTACAACCTTAACCAGAAGGAAGTGTCTGTAACGGAATTGATGAAAGAATTGCAAGCCTTTGAGAACATTTTTAAAGGTTTTGGATCTAAGGCTGAGGCAAATTTGGCTGAATCTAGTTCACATGCTCCTAATCCCAAAAGGAAGAAGGAAAAGGGGAAGAACGAGGGGAACAAGCTTGCGGTGAATGCACCTGTTTCTAAGAAGTCTACCAAGACTAAGAAGTGAAAGGTAGATCCCAAAAAGACTAAGTGCTTTCACTGTGGGAAGAAAGGACATTTCAAGAAGGATTGCCGATAATACCTGGCTTTGCAAGAGCAGAAAGGTAATTTCAATGTCCTGTATCTTGAGGGTTGTTTAGTGGAAGAATCTAAGGATAATTGGGTTATAGATTCTGGAGCTACTAATCATGTTTGTATTTCTCTACAGGGGTTCAAGGTAACGAGAAGTCTTCATGAGGAGGACTTTATGTTAAGAACCAGCAATGAGACATTGGTGCAAGCAAAAGCAGTGGGAGAAGTGCATCTTTATTTTGATGAATTTATGTTTATTGTTTTGAGACATTGTTTTTATGTTCCTAGTTTTAAGGGGAACCTAATTTCAGTAGCTTGTTTGATTAAAGACTCCTATTCGGTTTATTTTAATAATAAAGTTGTTATTAAGAAAAATAATTCTCTTATCTGTAATGGATGGATGCATGGAAATCTTTATTTTATCAAACCTAAGATGCATTCACTGTTTGATACAGAAATGGAAAAGAACTCTAAAAAAAACAAGTCTTCTCACTCTAACAAATCATATCTTTGGCATTTACGACTTGGTCACATAAGCCTTAACAGAATTCGAAGGATGGTAAATGAGGAATGCCTTGACTTGTATGAGGTTGAACCTTGGCCACAATGTGAGTCCTGTTTGGTGCGCCAGATGAATAAACGACACTTTGCTGCCAAAGATGGTCATGCCGAGGAACTCTTAGAACTTGTGCATACGGATGTTTGTGGTCCCATGAACATAGAAGCATGTGGTGGGTATAAGTATTATATCACTTTTATTGATGATTACTCAAGGTATAGATATGTCTATTTGATGATCCGCAAAAGCGAAGCCTTTGACAAGTTCAAAGAATTTCGGGCTGAAGCGGAGAAACAATTAGACAAGTCCATTAAGACACTTCGATCGGATCGAGGTAGGGAATACCTATTGGATGAGTTCTTTGGATATTTGATAGAGAATGGGACACAATCCCAGTTGACTGCACTTAGTACTCCTCAACAGAATGGTGTAGCTGAGAGAAGGAATAGGACCCTGTTGGATATGATCCGGTCTATAATGAGGTACTCCACATTACCTTGGTCATTTTGGAGGCACGCCATACAAACTGCATGCTATCTTCTGAATAACATTCCCTCCAAATCGGTTCCTAAAACTCCTTATGAGTTATGGACGAGTAGAAAACCTAATTTGAATCATATTTGAATTTGGGGTTGTCCGGCACACGTCCTGGATAAGGAAGCGAAGAAGTTGGAGTCATGATCAGAAGTGTGCTTGTTTGTTGGCTATCCAAAAAGGACAAAAGGTAGTCTGTTCTATAATCCGAAGCAAAATACAGTCTTCGTTTCTACATATGCAACATTCATGGAGGAAAGTTACATGGAAGACTTTAAACCTCGTAGCAAAGTAGTGCTTGAGGAGGTGACTTCAAGTTTGGATATTCCTAAAGTCACAGAAAACCCTGTGGAAAAACCATTAAAGAATCAACAACCACGGGAGATTCGTCGTAGTGGGAGGATTATCAGGGAACCTGAAAGGTACATGTTCAATGGTCAAGTTTTTGAAGCAGAATCCATAGAACATGTTGATGATCTGGCTACGTACAAGGAAGCTATGGAGGATATTGATTCTAGTCTTTGGCAAAAGGCTATGAACACTGAGATGGAATCTATGGATTCCAACGGGGTCTGAAAACTTGTAGACTTACCCCAAGGCATAAAACCGATTAGGTGTAAGTGGGTATACAAGAGGAAGAGAGGTGTGGATGGGAAAGTGGAAACTTTCAAGGCAAGACTTATAGCGAAGGGCTATAGGCAGAAAGAAGGAATCGACTATGATGAAACCTTCTTGCCTGCAGCAATGCTCAACTTAATCCGCATTCTTTTATCCATTGCGGTTGCTCTCGATTATGAGATCTGGCAAATGGATGTCAAGACAGCTTTCTTGAATGGCTGTCTTGAAGAAGATATCTATATGATACAACTAGACGGGTTCAAGGCAAAAGGCCAAGAAGACAAGGTATGCAAGTTGCTTAAATTCATTAATGGATTAAAGCAAGCATCTCGTTCTTGGAATATTAGGTTTGATCAAGCGATCAAAACCTATGGATTCGAACAAAACATTGATGAACCATGTGTTTATAAATGTATCAAGAACGAGAAAGTGGTTTTCCTTATACTTTATGTCGATGATATATTGCTTATTGCAAACAATGTGGCGACATTGTCATATATCAAAGTTTAGTTAGCCAAACAGTTTGACATGAAGGACTTAGGAGAAGCTAGTTATGTTCTTGGTATTCAACTTTTTAGAGATAGAAAGAACAAAATGATAGCATTCTCCCAAGCTTCATGCATTGATAAAGTACTTGAGAAGTTTTCTATGAAAGATTCCAAGAAAGGTGCCCAACCTTTCAGGATTGGAATCAAGCTTTCTAGAGATCACTGTCCCAAGACATCGGAAGAAAGGGAGCGTATGAAAAATGTACCTTATGCATCAGCGGTAGGTAGTCTTATGTACACTATGTTATGCACTAGGCCTGACATTTGTTTTGTGGTTGGTATAGTAAGTCGATATCAGTCGAATCCGGGACTGAACCATTGGGCTGCGGTCAAGCATATACTCAAGTATCTACGGAGAACGAGGGATTATATGCTAGTGTATTCCGGTCAGAAACCTGTTTCCTATAGGATACACAGATTCTGATTTTCAATTAGATCAGGATTCAAGGAAATCGACTTCAGGATCTGTCTTTACCCTTGGAGGTGGTGTCGTTGTGTGGAGGAGTATTAAGCAATCTTGCATTGCTGACTCGACCATGGAAGCCGAGTATGTGGCAGCCAATGAGGCATCAAAGGAAGCGGTATGGCTCCACAGGTTCCTTGATGACCTTGAGGTCATTCCTTGTATGGATAAAGCTATGGTGCTCTACTGTGACAATAGTGCAGCAGTAGCTAATACCAAGGATCTTAGGCATTATAAGAGGAGTAAGCATATTGACATAAAATATCACATTATCAGAGGCTTTGTTGAGAGTGGAAATGTGATGGTTTGCAAAATCGCATCAGAAGACAATCTTGCCGACTCGTTCACGAAGACTTTGGTGGCCAGAAGATTCAAAGAACACGTCGAAGGCATGAGAATGCGTACTATGTTACATTTACTCGCTTAGGGAAAGTGGGAGATTGTTGGGATCTATATGTGCCCTAAGGATAGAAAATATATTATAGGGATTTTCTGAAAATATAACATTTTGATATTAATAAAAAGGGTTATTCATGTTTAATAAGTTGTGTCATATTTACTTTCATTTGTTGATTGTATGATTATTTTGAGCAAATATAAAATACTCCTAGGCTGTTGGAAGTATATCGGATTACCAGATGTATACGGGGTATACATAGAAGACGTGGTAATTTGATAACAGTTTAAATAAATAGTCCGCAATCGATGGAATAAGATTTAGGGATCTTATTTATGATAAGATTGTAAAGGTTGTCTACTTTCTTGGAGGGATGGTTTGTCTTGACCATCGGATAGGTTCCGAGTAGAAACTTTAATGTATACCAGTATTGAGGTATGACATTGGACTGAACATAAAGTATTAATTGATTCGGTTTAATAATTCCGTTTATAAGAATCGATGATGCTTTGATTATCATCCTATATTAATCTTTATCCTGAAATGATTACTTGAGTTCGTATCCATGACTTATGTATTTTAATGCACTACAGGTGAGACACTGTTAATTCATGGTCAATATACTTGTGTTTTGGGTACATAACTTATGGATGGAGAAATCAAGATTCATAGATATGGAATCCATAACTATCTTAACGATAGTACATGTTATCTACTTAAAGGCATTATTCGGGGATTGAAAGATATTATAACAAGATCTTGGCCATCGGTTTACTTTGTGTTCTCTGATGGTTTACCAATTGTATGGTTTTACAATTGGTGGTTCTTTCAATAGAGAATAATGGAACTTTAAGTTAAAATGATTGAAAAAGTAAAACAGAAAAAGTCCTTAATTCAATCATGAATAACATATGGGGATTAAGCAAGTGATGAATAAATCATGGAAGAAGTACTACGTTAGAGAGCTTTCGTAATACGGTATGTAAATAGGAGTTCATTTTTAGCGGAATAGTTTTGAAGTTGATAATTGATGAATAATTAATCTGAGATTAATTTTTCACAATTATAGGAGCCTCTTTACATATTTCCATCGGGTCTCTCTATTAGTTCATGTAGTTCCATATAGCGTTTCGGGATTTGTTCCTAATGAGATCGGCGAATTTAAATGGAATTTAGTAATGTCTATTAAGACATAGTACTCTCTAACATGCAATCCAGAAAGGATTGGACATGTGAAATTTGTAGACAGATGATTTGCCAATATGTGGTTGGTTAATTTGAATTTTGAAAATAAAATTGTGTTTGAATTATTTAATTTTGGAAAACAAAATTTTTCTATCATTATTAAAAGAGGTGCACGGTTTTTAATTGAGTGGAGAGAAGAAAATTTTATTTCAAAATTATTCAAATATATTCCTAACATTAAATTATTAAATGATTTAAATAATGGAGATTATTTCATGAATTTTTCTCTCCTAATTAAAAGAAGTGCACGGTTTTTATGAGGAAAGAAAATTTGAAATATTCCATTGATTTAAATGAATTAATATGGATAATGTTTGTGGAAAATATTTATTCAAATAAGTGAATCTTATTTAAATTCGTAAAGGTTTAAAAAAAAATTTGAATATAGATAGGACTAGGATCTTTTGATTGGTCTAGATTCTTGATTTAAAATTTGAACCACCAATCAACCTTTATTTCTCATAGTGACCGAATTTTTTAAGGGATAAATCTTCCCTTGGAAAAACGTTTTTAGGTTCAATAAATCTAGTCCTAAAGTTGTATGATCTTTTGGTTCAAAATTTATCCGGAAAAATAATTATTAATTATTTTTCAAGAAGGAGATAAATTTTGAAAAGGATTTGACTTCTATATAAAGGTTAGGAATTCTTGAAAAATGAATTTTTTGGTTATTCATAAGAGGAAAAACGTTTTTTAGAGTAGAAAGAAAAACCAATTAGTTTTTTTTTTTTTTTTTTTTTTACATTATAAAATTCGGCTATCTTGTGAGAGGGAAAAAGAGAGAAAATTCCGTTGAATCAAAACTATGAGGAAGGTTAAACAGAGTGATAATTTGCATAAGAGATTAACCGGTTCCTGTTAACAGTAGAAAAGATACGTTGGTCAAACGCTCTAATAATTTCGGAATCCAAGAAATAAAGTACGATTGATCATGAATTTAATTTATTGTTATATGCATCATGAGCTTCTTTTCTGAATCGGCATAAAAAAATTTTAAAACTTCCGCTGCGCTGTAACTCTGATATAGGATCCGATTTTTCCAACAGTATCAATCCGTTACCGGTACGTGTCGTGCTCGTGTTGCGGTTTGAAGAAATTTTCATGTCACGGGTCATGTTCAGGTTGGGAAAGAAAAAAATCGATGTAGCTCTAATACGATACGAATCTGACACGTGACACGAATTGTCACCCCTATATGAAACCTTCAATGCATGTGATTCACCTGGATAAAAGACATCAGTATTACCTTTCTATTTTTTTTTTTTTCACTATTCTCATGCTTTATATCATTTTTTTAAAAAACTTTTGTCATGCCTTGTACCGATACTACGCATTTACATCATGCATAAATTTACATGAATTATCTCTACTATTTTGTACTTGGATTCGAAATTTTCTAAAGTAATCATAAATTTATTAACATATATTCTCCTACTAATTTTCCAGGAAAAAAAAAAATCTCTTACTAATTTTTATCCCTTCATTATCCCATTAAGAGATAAAAACCATGGTATTTACCTAAAGGAAACAAGTGCCGTAGGCAAGGAGCAAGGTTACAAACTAGTATCTATACATATATATGAAATGTCAAAAAAATTTTACTATCTGCAAGTTTTTTGTCCAAAATGCACGTTTTAGTCAAACGTGTGTTTTGGCGTTGTTTTGTTTTGTTTTGTTTTGTCTTTGTTTTGTTTTTTTTTTGTTTTTTTGTTTTTGTTTTTTGTTAATTTTTTTTGCGCTTCTGGTTTGTGTTAGGTAAAGGAGGGAGGGTGAGAGAGAGAGGGGGGACACTTCGGTTTTTTTTTTTTGTCAGGAAAAGGAGGGAAGGTGAGAGAGAGAGAGAGAGAGAGGAAAGATAGCGTGGGGAGGGAGGAGAGCCTTTCCTTGCGGGTGAGAGAGAGAAAAAAATTGTTTGAATGCTGTTGCATCATCATTATGTACGTAGGATTTGCAGGATTTATATGATTTATTTATTAAAAAATAAGAAAAAATAGTTATCTATCTAAAATTTTATAATTATTAATTTAATTATCTCAATACATTTATTTTCTAAAATTTTTGAATATAATTTACACATTTTATATTTTTTAAGATTTATTCTTAGTACAAATATTTATTTGCTATTATTTTTTTTAAAAAAAATATGTATTTCATATTTTAAGAAAAGGTTTATTTCATATCTTCTAAATTTTTCTATTTTTTCTATTTTATCTTTTTTTATGTCTTTTTATCTACTTTTTATTTATATATATATTTTTTATTTAGATAAAATTTCTCAAATGTGCTAATTATATGCATCACACATGCATTTAAACTAGTATATATAGAAATGTTAAAGTCATTTGTTCCATCACTCAATTTTATCATTCTTTTTTTTTTTTTTTACCAAAAAATTTATCATTCTTTCACTTCCAGCCAAAAACAAAAAAAATTATTCTTTTACTTTCACTTTTGTCACGTACCATCTCTTATACCTATATAAAATGAAGTCGTAATAATAAATTTTTTTGTCATTTTTAATATTGCAAGATTTGTTAACAAAAATTTACATGCATACCAAATTATATTTTTTCATAAAAAATTATTACTTAACAAAATAAAATTATTGCGTCTCGTCAGAAGTAAGGGAAAAATGATTTTTTTTTCAGTGGCTTTCTTGAGTTTTGTTTGTTTGTTTGTTTTTGATTTTTTTAATAATTGAGAAAGCTTTCTTGAGCTTTTTTGGAACAAGTAATGCTTTTCCTAATATTAAATATTAAATAAGCTAGTAGTGGGGTCTTGGCTTCGGACAAGAGATGGAACATGGGAGCTGCCGTTTCCTTTTGTCACTAAATTTTCTTGATTTCATATTTTTTCTATTTAATGTAAGTTTTCTTGATTTTTCATTAATGTTGACTTTTCTATTTTGTTGTTGTTGTTGATGATGGTGTTGTTTAATTTGAGTAATCCAGTTTTATTTTTGGGTTCTTGCTGCTACAATTATACAGCGACATTAAAATACTACCACTGCACTTACACGTTAGGATTGGAAATTCAAATATATATATATATATATATATATATATATATGAAACAATATGCGTGCCCGAGCTCGTATAATTAAGAGACGGATACAAAGTGAAATCCTACAAAATTATACTCAAAACAAAGCTTGTGACCCTTAGTTTGTAGATATGTGATCGTAAATGAATTGCAACCTACAAATAGAGAAAGAACACAAAATGTAGTAGTACTAATGCCCATCAGTATTTAGTACTAAGGTATCTAGCTAGTGGGGCTCGTAAGTCAATCATTTTCACAAGAATACTAATCAATTAATTTAAAAAAAAGTCAATTAATGGGTCCATGCACTATTTATTAAATTAAACATCTAAATATTTAGTCTGATATATATTTAACAATGATGATAAGGCATTGGGACTGCAACACTTGCTGTGTCTATTATATTGGAATATAAGCGTCATGCCGTTCAAGATTTGCAAGCCATAGGTATGTATCTATTAGCTAATTAACTAAAGTTGAGAAGGAAAAAAAAAAAGGTTTCTTTAATACTTTTAGGGATCATATGAGCTCATTTTTGAGTAATATATACCCCATATCTGGATTCATCTGCAACAAGCTTTTATGTTATAATTTCTTATTTTGTATTGCTAATAAGAACTGTTTTTAGTCATTATTTGTTTAATTTTAACAGTCTAATTTATAAATGTACTAATAAAAAATTTACAGTGAGAGATAAAAAATATTACAATCATAAATAAAACTATTTAAAAATTAATACTAAAAATTAATCAACTGACTAAAACAACATTTCTTATTACTATTAGGTCTTATAGTAAAAATCGTCAAATATACTAATGTTTACCCTTTTTTTTTTAACGGAAAAAGAAAAAAAGGAAAAAAATAAAAATAAAAACCCAATCAGCCGTCGCTCAATCATGAGTCACGTGGTCGATTGAGCCTATCAACCACTGGGTAAGAAAACAACAAGTTTGTTTACATTTCCGTGCAGGATAAAATTTGTGAATCCAAGCTATAATTTTTAGGATAAAATTGTTTTAGAGGTCAATTAAGTAACTTGCAACTGTGTGTGTATATATATCTATAATATCTATAATATATATATTGAAAGGAGAATGAGGTAGAAAAGGACAAAAAATTTTGTTCCAGCATGTTTGCCTTTTCTTTTCCTTTTTCTTTTTTTAAATTTATTAATATTTTATTTGCGTGTTTGTCGATAAAATTATATATATATATATATATATATATAATCTATGACATCATAAGAGTTGCATTTTTTGCACTTCAACTTTTCAATTCAATAGTTCAAACTACTCTTTCTACACTTATATCAGATCTAATGGATTGTATAAATCCAATGAGCTATTCCATGTTCTCACACTTGCTCACACCTCACACTCTTATACCAATTTATTTTTGTCTTTTAACTTGATCTTTGCCTTGTATATCAACTATATATATACACACATATAAGATATTTTCTTGTAATTCTATTTATATGTACAGGATTTAAACCGGTGACGTTTGGACCCAAAACAAATGCGCTATCGAGCTACGCTGGCCCCACAACCTATTATTTAGGTTGATAATAAATTTCTTCAAAATTTTCTAAAGAAAAAGAAACTGAAAAAAATAAAATAAACATAAAGATAAAAAAGAAAAAAAAAATCTTAAGTCAAGAAATCAAAATAAAGATTGTCAAATTACTCCTCACTCTCTACGTTTTCAGTGACTAAAATATTGGTTGCAGAAAGACGTGTTTTTTGGCAACCAAAATTTGGTTGCAAAGAAAATTTTCTACAACCAAGCTATTGTGACCTCTCAGCAACCAAAATTTTGGTCGCAAAAAAGCTCTTTGGGACCAAAATAAACAAATTCTCCACCAATTGTTTGGTTGCAAAAAACCGTTTTCCTGTATAACTAAAATTTAACGACTAGAACTAGTAACATCCTCCTCCCCACACTAAATCCTCCACTCATATTATTATAAATAACGCCCACAAGCAAAGGAATAAAAAAGTACTTTAGCGAGGAAAAAAAAAAAAGGTTAAAAAGAAAATGTGGTTTCTTTTGCATCACTTCCTGGTTGCCTAAACCTTTAAATGCACATGATTGATGTAGACAACAACG
Source organism: Ficus hispida (assembly GCA_025413025.1). Lineage (NCBI taxonomy): Eukaryota > Viridiplantae > Streptophyta > Magnoliopsida > Rosales > Moraceae > Ficus > Ficus hispida. Next base: position 14,778,717 of record CM046373.1, read on the forward strand.
TTGTTGATTGGTCAATAATATTTTTCAGTTTGAATATTCTATAATATTCTATATGCTCAGGTTTTTTGTAGTGTGAACCGAAACATCTACCTGGGTCCTTGATTAATTTGGCCACCATCAAAACCAACAAACAACACAAATTGTTGAAACATAAAATTTTCTTATAGAGACAAAACAAGGAAATTAAAGCCTTCTCATACATTTGGCTAATACGGCTAGTTCTTTCTCTCTCTCATTTAGAAGATAGGTGATGACATAAAACTGACATGAATAATTAAAAGGAAAACAAAAAAGAAAGGAGACGAAGAAGAAGAAGATGGAAACAAACAAAAAAAAAAAAAAAGAAAAGAAAAGAAACAACAACAAAACAACGAAGTCACAAAACCCAAAAACCTCATGATCACTCTAGCAGACAGTCATGTAGTGACGTGCATAGCCTGTGAAGGAGAACAAAAGCCCAATGAACGTACTTCAATGGAGGAAGGTGGTGCCGAAGAGACTGTAAAGAGACGGCGGATGACGAGCCCTAATTCTGAGACTGCCACGGTCGTCCATCCAAAGGAAGATGCTCTCATATACCTTGAGCTTTTTCTCTACAACGTACGCATGCCATTCTTTGAACATGAATTCAGGCTTCTTGTCATACCTTATTTGACCAGGCTTCCGAGGGCGAACCGTCAAGTAGAACGTGTACTCCTTCCCCAACTCGTCCTTAAATGAAAGTGGAATAGGCTCTGAATCAGGGTTGGGTTCAGGAAACAGATTACCAAGCAAATCCATCGGCACTATCAGCTTCTGATAGATGTCTGTGCTTGTGAGGGTTTTCGGATAGTAATTCAGCTCCATTGATCTCTCACAAATACTTAAAAGTGGTGAAGAAGAGTGAAGACAAGAAGCAAAAGAGTGGCGAGTACCTCTGCACATTTATTGTATTTTATAGGCATTTGATTCAGAAAGTGGTGCCAGTAAACGGCCAAAAAGGCCTTTGTAATTAAAGGCCAAACTCTATTTGCCTTTTTGCCTTGTTGTCAAACCTAATCCCAAAAGAGAGAGAGAGAGAGAGAGAGAGAGAGAGGAAGGGAAAAAAAAACAGAGAGAGAGAGAAAGAGAGAGTGAGAGAGAGTGTGTTTACTACCGGAAACCGGTCCGAAGTTTGCCTATATTGTATGTAGTATATAAAAAAAGATATTCTACCTACCGGTACGTCTATTCTCCCACTTCAAGTTAAAAAAAAAAAAAAAATAAAAAAAAATAAAAAAATAATTGCCTCTTGCTCTAAGGGAAAGACGATTTTTTTAGTGGCTTTCGTGAGGGCCTTTTTTTCCTCTTTTTTTTTTTTTTTTTTTTTTTTTCCTTTCTTAATTGCTTTTGGGAGCTTTTTGGAACAATTAGTCGTTTTCTTTATATATAAATCGGTATTGGGATCGAGAGATATGTTTGTGGTTTCCTTCTAGAATCAGTTGGTTATTGTTGAGTCAAAGATGTCTCAAGTCCAGGGAGTTGAATTTAAGCCTTTGGAATCTTGAGAGAATGAGAAGATTTTGAATATGCTATAGTAATAATAATGAAAAAAGAATATATTGAAACCAGCTGTGGTAGAATGGTAATAATAAATAAAATCAGATGTGACAAAAAGAGTAATTTAGATAGTGATCCTAACCTTCCTAATATATATATAAACAAGAACATATGTATACATAGGTCTATCATGGTAGCATCTGAGAATATATTTTGTGGTTGTTGATGATGATAATAGTGTAGTTTAATTTGAGTTTGAATCCAGTTATATTTTTGGGGTTATAATTAGATAGGGAGATTAAAATACTTGTAGTGCACTTACAATGCCTGTTAGGGTTGGAGATTCAATCAATATATACATAAACACATTTGTATAATGTGCGCGTCTTAGCTAGTATCATATAGAGATGGACGTAAAATATAACTCCTACAAAATTATACTCAAAACGAAGCTTGTGATCCCTAATTTTTAGATTTATATGCCATTTCATAAGGATATATATGTGATCGTAAATGAATTGCAACCAACAAATAGAGAAAGAACACAAAAAGTTGTTGAACTATGGACCACCAGTTTTTTATTAGTACTAAGTTAATCTAGCTAGTGGGGTTTGGAAGTCAATTATTCTCCAGAAAAAGAAATACTGAGAAAGATATATATGTCGTCGTCATTGAATAAGTACCGAATAGTCAATTAATTAATTAAAAAAAATTCAATTAAGTGGTCTACTCGTGATTTAAATTAAACAAATAATTATTTACTCTGACATATATAACTATGATGATAAGGTATTGAGACTGCAACACTCTCTGTGTCTATTATATTGAAATATAAGCGTCGTGCCGTTCATGATTTGTTGGCCATATGTGTGTACGTGTCTGTTAGCTAATTAACTAAAGTTGAGAAGAAAAAAGAGGTCTCGATCTAATACTTTTAGGGATCATACCCTTTTTAGTATGATATATACATACATATATATATATATATATATTTCTCATATCTGGATTGATTTTACCGCATGCGATACAGATATATACTCTAGACTATTTAAAAACAATCAAATGATTCAAACAATAATTCCTACTGGTACTAGGTCTTCTAGTAAAAACTCTCAAATTCACTAATGTTTTCCCTTTTTTCTGTATTATAAAAAAAAAAATAAAAACACACACACACACACACGCGCGCACACTGTTAACCTTGCCTCGATCAGGAAGAGAGATAATTAATTTCTTTTATGTTTTTTGGGTTTGGGACCGCACACAAATAGGCAGGTCAAGCCCTAAAACCTATATGAGCAAATTAGTTTGGGGTTTGTTACCAAAAGGTTAACTGTAATTAATTGATTATTTATGTGCTATTAAAATAAAAAAAAGAATATTAATTATGGGGTCCTGTACTCCCTTGTAAAAGTGATGATGCCAAACGAAGGAACACTACAGGTTGATGTTTCGGTTCAGTTCACACTGATACTGACACTAGAGGCGTCCTTGAGCATATATATAGAATATTTAATCTTAAAGCCGTCAGTGCTAAATTACGCATATGTTTGGACCTTAAGGTCCAATTAATCCAAACAAAAAAATAAAAAATTCAATTCATTTTCATCTTTGTTTAAATATTCAACATCAATTTTACTATTTACAATTTTTATCACTCAAACTTCAAAAATTCATAATTTTGCATACACATATCCAAATGTGATGAATATTTTTTTAAATTACACAGAATTTCAAAACGAACGAAACAAGCTCCATAGTGGTATATTTTTTCTGAACAAATTATAAGTTTCTATACTTTTTAGTTTCAATAGTTCAAATACCTCACCAAACACACTTTCATTTTAACTCAATTCCAACATAAAAAAATCAGTTTTACCCTGTGCACCAAACGCATGCTCAATCATGTGCATTTTTTTTTTCGGTTCAAAAATCACGTGCACTTGACGGTTTAGGCAAACCAGAATTGCCTCAAAATAAACCGCTTTTTTTTTCTTTTATTTTCTCTTCTCTCTTTTTCATTGATTATGAGCAATTGTTGATAATATGTGAGTGTAGGGTTTAGTGTTGGGAGGAAGATATCATTGGTTGTTTAATTTTAGTTAAGATGTTAATGGTCTTTTTCCCATGAACCATTTGTCTGTTGATAAAAGTATCAACAATTAATTCACAAATAATACAGACTTTGAGTAGTTTCACAACCACGCTCAATTAGAGGTATTTAATACAATACCATATCATATGAAAAATATACATATAAAATGGTAGGTATTATTTTTCAATCGTGTGATACATAACAAACGGTTTTAACAAATTACATAGTTGATAACAAAATTAATGACATTTAATGAACATTAAACTGAGAGAGCACTTTATTAAATTCAATCTTGAATGGGCAACTTAACCTATTGAGATGACTTATTATTATTATTATTATTTAAATAGAATTTAAATAAAAAATTCAATCCCTTATTTATGAATCCCGTTAGTCTTTTTCATCACGGTGTTTTTTTTTTTTTTTTGGGGTTAAAAAATGCTAAGTAGCTTTATAGGCTCACGATCCTACGGATTAACAAAAAGAAATGAAAAGGGACAAAACCATTAACATAAAAAAGAAAAAAAACTGATAATAAAAATAACTCAATTTTCGTGTGCATAAACACACGGTATATTTGCAGAAAAAGAAAAACTGTAATTTCTATGTATATAAGAACACTATATTTCATGCATTGTTAAAACGTGAGAATAAAAAAAAAATGATTAACTTAACGTATAGTGCATAAAGACATAATATAACATTAGAAAGAAAAAAACACATATTATAGTATCCATTACTAGATTTCAACTCTACACGTATATTTAATAAACAAATTAATAAGTTTCTATTAACGAAAACGAAAAGAGAGAGAGAAAGAAATAGATAATAAGATTAAATTAAGACGGCACTGACCTTTAAGATAAAAGGTAGACAATATTGAGCTAGGAAAAAAAAAAGGAGGAAAAACTAAATGGACATAAAGGTGAACTATTTGCTTAATCTGCCGTCACAAGTCATCTAATATGCCACATTTGCAGTTATACCACATTATTAAAAGTAATTAAGCACCTAAGAGGACAAAGCCTCCAAAAGGAGGGAACAAACAAACCGATCCTTTGAGACAGCTAAAAAAAAAAAAAAAAAAAAACCAACTTACTAAAATAAATAAGCCAAATCCCCAGTGGGATTATTTATTTATTTATTTGTTTAGTTTTTGGTGATCATATTGACTATTTGGTACTTGGACAACGACCACATCCACATGTACTAAAATAAGATTCTCTTTCACATTGTAGTGCAATTTCTGAGCCCCCCCTACCTAGATTGCCTAGTACTTAAAAAAGATGGTTCTTTCGTATTAATTTGTGGGTTACATTTTTTTTTTTTTGGTGAAGAGGTTACAATTTGTTTAGGATTATATATCCAACAGACAAGCCATAATCGATACGCAGTGACATATATATATATATATATATATATATATATAAACTAGGGATCACAAGCTGCATTTTGAGTATAATAGTTGTGGGGGTTAATTTGTTTGTGCCTCTTTATCAAAAAAAAAAAAAAAAAAAAAAAAGAATAAAGGAGGAGAAGAATTAAAAGAAGTTTGTGCCCAGCTCTGAATTCTATGAGCGAGCTTTCACACACACATAATTGGATTACTGTGCATATGGACTGAATTTCTAATCCAAGCAGTCATTGATATATAAAAGAATATTCAGTCAAATATTAAGTACTTTAAAGCCCCCCTTAAGACATGGTTCCAAAAGTTTTTTTCAAACATTTTTTTTGTCTTTTTCCTTGAATTTTACTATTTATTGTTTCAAATAATTTTAAAAAACTTAAACTTTAAAAGTGTATAACTTTATCATTTTAAGTTGAAATAAAATGATTTTTGTTTTCAAATTGAATAGAATTTCGAGAAAAACAAAATAAGATCTATATTGTTAATTTTTTTTTGGAATACGGTTTAAGTTTTTATATTTTTTCACTCCAAACAGTGTATTTTCACCAAATGTATGTTTTCAAAACTCAAATTATCTCAAACCTACAAAACACTGTCTCAAAATATAACCTCATATAGGCCATAAAATTGGTAATTTGTGAGTTCGCTAAATTAAAAAGTAAAATGAAGACATTTCAAAAAGTTGATTCAATCCAAAGGATTTTCATATAAATCTCGTAAAATCAACAGAAACACATGATGATCAACGACCATAAGGTGATCAATGTTTTCTCACGGGACAATCAAGTGAAAAAAGTAAAAACATGCAAACAAACAAACAAGAATTCAGGAACTTTTTGTTGAAGAGGAAAAAAAGAAGGAAAAATCAATTTATAGAAAGACCCAGTCAATCAGAACGCCACACACATATCACACGTACCTTTTATGGTAGGACCTTTGAGTTTATTTTTCTTTTTTTTTTTTCCCAGAGGGAGGGCTCATATACGTAGATATATTTTGAGGGGGAAGGTTGATTTGGATCATGCCAAAAAAAATGACCAATTTTTCAATTTATATATTACAAAAACTCTCAGGTTTTCATGTTTTGGTCATGCCTTATACTGTTGTCAATTATAAAATTCGAAAAGCCAGTTTGGAAGAAGAATTGGAAGAATTTTTTTTTTTTTAAATGTCCTTTTCTTCAAAAGTAACACAATTTATTATTCATTTTTCTAAGTCTCTCTTTCTCATTTTTGAAAAATTCAAACTTTATAAATTTCTTATTTTAAATAATTTTTTTTATTTCAAGTCGAAATATATGATTTTTTAATTATATTAAATTTCGAGAGAAATAAAATAAAATCTATATTACATTTTTTTTTCCAAACATATTTAAAGTTCTTACGTTTTTTCACTCTAAAATTTTCATTTTGACCAATTATATATTTTTGAAAACTTAAATCAACACTAATTTTTAAAACTCTAACTCTAGTTGTCCCCCAAAATAGGTGCCAAGTCTCGTCGAAAGATCAGTTTCTTTCAGACACAAAAAAAAAAAAAAAAAAAAACCGACAAAATAAAATTTATTATCAAAGGAGTAGCTGTCTGCGCAAAAATAAAATTTCTTGTCAGAATGCCTACCTTTTTGTCAATGAATTTTGTTTCCCTTTACATCCACCTTCAATTCATTGAGATGTGTAGGTCCCAATATCAGCAACCTTGTTGTGTCAAAAAGTAGTCACTTTGTAATCTCTCTTCTTCTGCTTGTATTTCTAAGAGAAATATTATTGCTAATTTTAATATTAATTTTTAAATATTAATTTATGTAATAGGTAAGTTTTTACTTTTTTTTATTGATAATGTTTAAAGAATTATCATATCGATTTATTATATTTATTAATAAAAAATAAATAAATTGATATTCAAAAAATTAAGATTAAAGTTAGTGTTTTTAATATTACTCTTTCCAATGGGTTTAGAATTTCAGCTAGGTAAATTTTTTTAGTTTTTGTTTCTAAAAGTAAAATCAAGAGAGATAGTCTCAAGGTTTACCATTATAGGCTTATATAATATATACGTACGTGTATATATATATATATATATATATGTATATAAGAAATGTTTGAATCACTTGCCTTATAACTCTTTTAATCACTCCCTTAAATACTTACTATTATCATATGTTATCCTTGTCTTAAAAAAAAAAAAAACCTATTTAAAATCCATTATTTTATTGTTGTCATATTTCTACCACCGGCTTCTTCTTACCCTTATCATCAAAATATATTTTAACAATTATCTTCTTTGCTTTTTTTTATTTTTTTATTTTTTTTATAATTGGTTCTTTGTCGCTTTTCACATATAGCCAAACAAATATTAATTTTCCTTATCTCTCATGACTCCTAAAGCTAAAAGTCAACTCTAGGCACGGACGAAATCTCGTTGGCCCAAGAAAAACCAACTAATTCTAGAAGGAAACCACGGCTTATATGTTCCATCTATTTTATCCAAAGCCAATACCCCACTACTAAGCTTATTTATTTATTTTTGTTGCTAAAGGAAAAATTTTATTAAAAAGCCACAAAAAGACTAGAAATATAAACGAGAGACTAAGCCCACAAAAACAACAATTAGAAAAGTACTACCAGAAAGCTACTAAATGGTTAGGAAATCATTCGATGGTACCGAGACTAGCATTAATCTATGAGACACTATGCAGATAATCAATCCACTTGGAGAATGCCAGAACACACAACTAACCCAACAACGGAGCAAAGTTCCTACAAGAAGTGGCTCCAAGTTCCATTCATCAAACAAAACTTAGCCAACCAACGAGCTTCCACCGATTACCAAGTTCTAGTAGACAACATCAAAACAAACGAGGGATGGGCGGGGAAACCACCGCCTTTATTACAGACATAGATCAAACAACACAAAAACAAGGGAAAACTCAAAGAATCAACCAAGGAAGACCAAGCCCCTCAATGCCGGAGTGGTGTGAAGAACGGCCAGAGCACCTCTAATAACCAAATATTTGATTTGGGAATTTTGTGAATTAGTAGTTAAATTCACTCAAATTCTTCACTCAATTTCCCCAAGTAATTAAAAGCCTAGGTTATAATTTCAACCTAAGGCTATGAATAAAGATATGATTAGTCTTTTGATATGATATTAATGTGTGATGTCACAACTATAGTTGTCACATTTTTAAATAATGTGATTAAATCGTATGGTACATGTGATAATTAAATGCAAGTCTTTTGATGTTGTCACAATAGAGAAAGTTTCATCAATTTATTTAAATGGTGGAATTTTAATATTATAAGTTATGGTTAACTCATGGTATGACATTTTCAAATTGTCATAAATTAAAGTTTGGTCATCTTATTTGTCTATAGTAAGTAGAAAGTAGTATGACCAATTGATGTAAGTTGTAGTATTAGTGAATTGTCAAATCACCTTATACTACAGTAAAGCAATCTTAGCAGTGTAGCAAAAGAGCGATAGCAGTTTAAGTTGTCCATAGATAGGATTCCTACTGCATATGGAAAATGCAGTAATGGAAATTTGATATCAATTCTAGACGGATCAGTTTTAGACTGTTTACTTTCTTGCATATAAGAATTAGACAGCATACCTATTAACAGTATAGAAACTTGGAGATTAGGTTTCATCTATAGTATAGGAATATACTACTCTACTTAATCAGTATCAAAACTTGGCGGTCAAGTTTCCAAGATAGTAGAAATTTTTACTGTGTAGTCTTCCTACATTATGGAACATTGGGATTTGTGCTAGTAGTAGATAGAGGAAAATACTGTTGGGTTACATATGCAGATCAAGATTTTATCTGCTTAGGATAATATCTAGGAAAATCCATATTTTCTTAAATTTAAGAAAATTGGAATTTCTGATCTAGCGGTTGATAGGAGATAAGACCAAAGAAATCAAGGCCTAGAATTTGGCAAGGCCATGTGGTCTTCCCTTACCTAAAATAGCGCCAACATTGTCCTAGAAGCAAGCTTTGCTTCTTTCCTTCACCATAACCAATTTATGCAATGGTCATAAGGGATTAGATTATACCATGCAATGCAAGACATGCTTATGCATGATGACCAAAAATCTAGACAGCCATTAAGTTAATCAAAGTGGCCTAAGTGTGTGAAAGGATTAAGCCAAGGGTGAACAACATTAGCAAAGTTAATCCTTGATCATTAGTATGGGTATGTAAATAGGCCACACTTATCCCTTATTCTAACCTTTAGTCGTTTTACCACTTAAGAAAAATCCTCTCTAGCTCTCTTTATTTTTCCCACACTTTCCCTCCCACTTTCTCACTAGGAAAACGTCCCCCTAACTCACAAAATACTCAAAATTTCTCCAAACTCTTTTCACAAAAGCTACTCTCTATGGAGTCCTAGACCTTGTTCCAGTGCAGATACGAGCTCAGAGGTAGTAATTTCTCCAATCATCTTTGTGTTTCTTTCTTTTTAAGTTTTGGTTTTTCCTTATGATATACACTTAGAAAAGTTGTCTTTTTATGTTTAGTTGACGGAGTGTTTCTAGAGTCTTTCCGGAGACCACGTGAGGTATAATCTTTAGATCTCGTTTTGTTAAGATTGCGAATATGTTTAAGTTTGGTTTTTTGTGTTGGTTATTTGACAAAATATGTAGATCTCTATGTTTTTAGTTATGGGCTGGGTATGGTATGACTATGGCTAGCTAAGTTTCTATTTTTGTTGACGCAAAAAGTTTTGATAACGAACTAAAAACGACATTTTTTAGATCATGATTAAGTTTGATAAAAAGTTTGTGCTAAAACGGTTTTTTGCAAGTTAAAAACAATTAAGAGAAATTTTATTAAAGCATTGATTATGGTGTTTAAAAATGTTGTGAGTGTTCACATACAAGAAAATATGATCTCTAAACAAAGATTTTGACTACTTTAGCAGGATGGTCAAAACTAATTTTTAACGACGACTTTCGGAGTTTTGAGAAAATGGAGACATTAACGACACAATTGGACTCCATCATAAACATGAAAGTTTTCGATAACGGAAAACAAACAACTTTTGTGAAGAAAGATTTGTCAAAAGCGTCACAATTTGTAAAGATATTATTTGAAAGCGAATTTTGGAAAAGGGAAAACAGGGGCTGCAGCATCCACTCTACAACGCCGCCTTACGGATGTCACATGACTCATTACATTAATCATTAACTTGACAAATTAAATAACGAAAAATTCAAATTTAACACGTAATTACTAGTAGTCTCCTAGGAATTTCTATCTATTTTTTTTTAATTCTTTATGAATGTCAAACATGCAAATGGTCAACTTATTATATAAGACAATCCAGGGATAAATAAATCATAACTAGTCTAATGAACTAAAAAAAACAACAATGTTGAAATGTCTCATTTTAAGATTTCATAATGCGGAATTAAATAAATTCTAAATATAATCTTTTCGACAAGTTCCACTTCCAATTCACCGTTCCTCACACACACCCCCTTTGTCCTCCTCCCTAAGAAAGCTTGGTTTTACCTTTACCTGCAATATATAATTAAGTGAGCTTAAAGCTTAGTAAATACATATAAATTCTCACAGAAAGTTATGAAAATCCTTCAACATAAACTTATACATATCACAACAACATATATTTTCCTTTTCACATAAAAACACTTCATTTTATCATTTTGGGCCCTGGTGTTGGACCATTAACATTGTTGGCGCATCGTCACGAGAGGAGAAGAGTAGCTAGTCCTAAACCAGAAGTGACAAGTCCACCTTGAGGGACATCTTTTGACATTGGCGTGTGCAACACCTTACTTATATTTTACATATATATATATATATATATATATTTTAACATAAAACATCAAAAGCGTAATAATACAACTAATGAAAACATTATTTCAGAAAACACGTTTTAAGATCTTTGTAAAAAGAATTCATTTAAAGAAAATTCTTATTGATAAACATTAAGAGCATAAAATACTTTTATCATTCCTTATCATGTTGCAGGTGAGTATGTACTTACTTGAATTCTTGTTTACTTAATCTTTCCGACTTTAAGATGATGGAAGCCCAGGTCACGGTGTGCTTGCCTTCTTGGAGAGTTCATGTCAAACGCTTAATAATAAATATTTATAATTAATAATTCCATGCATAAGACACTGATTCACAAAGCATTTCATCACACTTATTCATTACATGGCAAAATAAATAACATACATTACATTAACTTATAATTCGCCTTGGATTACTAATTCTGGCATTTCTGACCTATGCCCACTTATAGACTTCGAACTAACATTTTATACATGTAAATCATGTAAATTTTAGTCATTAAGTAGCCAACACATATATACGCCTCTATAAATTTTATCTCATTAAAATAATTAAGGATGATATGACTTTCTAATTTTCTAAATTAGCATAAGAAATCTACCAGTCACCAGACAGCCATGACCTACCATAACACTACTACAAAATGTAGATTACACGACAGAGATTACACGACGGTTCCAAGAAACCGTCGTGTAAACTTGACTTTACACGACGGTTACAAGAAACCGTCGTGTAAACTTGACTTTACACGACGGGTCCAATAAACCGTCGTGTAAAGTGTGTTTCGCACACACTTTACACGACGGTTCTAAGAAACCGTCGTGTAAAGTGTGTTTCGCACACACATTACACGACGGTTTATTTGAACCGTCGTGTAAAGTCAAGTTTACACGACGGTTTCTTGGAACCGTCGTGTAAAGTGTGCGCTTTACACGACAGTTCGAAGAAACCGTCGTGTAAAGTGTGTTTCGCACACACATTACACGACGGTTTCTTTGAACCGTCGTGTAAAGTCAAGTTTACACGACGGTTTCTTGGAACCGTCGTGTAAAGTGTCGCGCTTTACACGACGGTTCTAAGAAACCGTCGTGTAAAGTGGGATTCGCACACACTTTACACGACGGTTCTAAGAAACCGTCGTTTAAAGTGATACTTTACACGACGGTTCCAAGAAACCGTCGTGTAAAGTTTCAATGTGTATTATTAATTCTGTTTTTCCAGCAGCCCTCATTTTATCTCACAGAACTATCGCGCAGCCGCGAAAAATATCACAGAAACCTGCGAATCCACGGCTCCTCTACTACGAACCAACATCTCCTCCTGCGAATCACACTTTGACGGTTTTTTGTAAGTATAGTGATTATTACTTACTCTTCTTTTTAGTTATTCGATTTTTTTTTACTTTTAGTAAATGTCAAAAATGGTATATTTTTTCTTCTTCTTGAAAGAATGATTAATTATTTGTTGAATTTTTTCAATAGCTTCATATATATATATATATAATGTGGGTTTAAATGCAAAAACTTTGATTATTGAATAAATTGTATGATATATTTATTATCGATTTAGGACGGGTTCTTGGAAATGGATCGAAAATGGATGTGGGCTAATAGATTGACAAGAAAATATCGAGATGGTGTTGAAGAATTTTTATCATTTGCCGAAATTCACATGAAGAATGAAAAGATTCGATGTCCTTGTGTGGATTGTGGAAATCATAGATCCCATTCAGTTGATGAAGTTAGAAGACACTTGCTTGCCCGTGGGATTATTTGTTCCTACCAAACATGGTATTTACACGGTGAAATGTGTTTTAATCCATCATCGAAGAATAAAGCGAAAGAACCTATTGTTGAGGAAGGGGTAGGAGATAATTTGTTTGATATGGTTAATGATTTGGAAGAACAGTTTGTGCATCGTCCGGAGTTATTTGAAGCAATGGTGAATGATGTCGAGATGCCCTTGTATGACGGGTGTAGTAAATATACGAAATTGTCCGCTTTGGTCAAATTATGGAACATGAAGGCATCGGGAGGTTGGACAAATTCTAGTTTCACGGCTCTTTTAGAATTTCTAAGAGAGGTTCTACCGGTTGATAATAAAATACCCTCTAGTATGTACGAAGCTAAGAAGACGTTGAGCACTTTGGGAATGGAATATGAAAAAATTCATGCATGTCCAAATGATTGCGCCCTTTACCGAGATGCGTACGCGGATTTGGATGAATGTCCGGTTTGTAAGGAGTCAAGGTGGAAGAAGGGCAAGAATCCAACGAATTGCAGTAAAGGTGTGCCGGCAAAGGTGTTATGGTACATTCCTCCGGCACCACGTCTGCGGCGTTTATTCCGTAATGCCGAGCATGCCAAGAATTTGACTTGGCATCATGATAAACGTGTTGAAGATGGCATGCTTAGACATCCAGCAGATGCACCACAATGGAAGACCTTTGATGCTGATCATCCTGAATTTAGTTCGGAACCACGGAATCTACGTCTTGGTTTGTCGGCGGACGGAATGAACCCACATGGTAATATGAGTAGTAGGCATAGTACTTGGCCCGTCATACTTGTCAACTACAATCTCCCCCCGAAGTTGAGCATGAAGCGGAAGTTCTTGATGTTGACATTATTGATATCAGGTCCTCAACAACCAGGGAATGACATTGATGTGTACTTAGCACCACTAATCGATGATCTAAAGAGTTTATGGGAAAAGGGGATCGAGGTTAGAGATGCGTTCCGTCAAGAGACATTCACACTCCATGCAATGTTGATGTGGACAATTAATGACTTTCCTGCTTATGGTAATCTATCTGGTTATTCAGTCAAGAGTTCTATCGGCTGTCCTGTTTGTATGAAAGAAACATCTTCCATCCGATTGAAGAATGGTAAGAAAACCGTTTACCTTGGTCATAGGAGATTCTTACCACAAAATCATCGATACCGCAAACAGAAAAAGGCTTTTGATGGTAATACAGAAGAAAGAGCCCCTCCGCGGGTTTTGACGGGTGAAGACGTTTATGAGATGGTTAAGGAATTGAAAGTGGTTCTCGGGAAAAGAAAGCGGCGTAACAACGATCCCGTGGTTGATGGACCTTGGAAAAAGCGGTCAATCTTCTACGAACTTCCATATTGGAGGACACTTTTTGTTCGTCATTGCTTGGATGTCATGCATATTGAGAAAAACGTTTGTGAATCAATTGTGGGCACGTTGCTAGACATTCCTAATAAGAGCAAAGACGGTGAAAAAGCACGGTTAGATCTTAAGGACTTGAAGATTAGACCTAACTTGATCCCTACGAAAAAAGGGAATGCAACTTACTTACCTCCGGCGAAGTACACGTTATCGAGACAGGAAAAAAGAAAGCTTTGTGAGTGGCTGTCTTCTGTTAAAGTGCCCAACGGGTATTCTTCCAACATCAAAAGGTTGGTGTCTATGAAGGATTTGAGGCTGATTGGAATGAAAACACATGATTGTCATATCTTGATGCAACAGTTATTACCGCTGGCATTACGAGGAGTTTTAACGAAGGATGTAAGATTCGCAATTACCAAATTATGCTCTTTTTTCAACTCGATTTGCTCTAAGGTAATTGATCCATTGACACTAGATTTGCTACAATCAGAGTTAGTTAAGACGTTGTGCTTGCTTGAGAAGTACTTTCCACCCTCATTTTTTGACATAATGATTCATCTAACGGTGCACTTAGTCCGGGAAGTGAAGCTATGTGGACCGGTTTACTTGAGATGGATGTATCCTTTTGAAAGGTACATGAAGGTTTTGAAGGGTTATGTCAAGAACCGAAATAGGCCAGAAGGATGTATAGTAGAAAGCTACATTGCAGAAGAATCCGTCGAATTTTGCTCCGAGTATTTGTCCACCGCGGAAGCGATTGGGTTGCCAAAGACTACAAACATTGACTGGAAAGGACTATCTGTCGGTATTCCATCTTCGGTTGATCGAGGTGAATGGGAAAAAGCTTGTCTCTATACCTTACAAAATAGGGTTGAAGTTGAGCCCTTTATTGAGGTTCACCTACAGGAATTAAGAGATAGCAATCCAAGAAGAGGAAGACATGAAAAGTTGCTTGTAGATGAACATAATCGGACGTTTCGTCAGTGGCTCCGAAGACATGTCTTACAGAATGACAGCTTTTCACAGGAGTTAATGAACCTCGCTAGAGGACCGTCGACCGTTGTTACACGTTATACATCATACTTCGTCAATGGTTATACATTCTACACTCGCGAAAGAGATGAGAAGCATCCTGTTCAAAATAGTGGTGTTAGTATCCGAGCCAAGTCAATGCATATTTCATCTGCAAAGGACAAGAATCCAGTTTATGGAACTATGAACTACTTCGGGTTTATTGAAGATATTTGGGAACTCGATTACTGTGGGTTACATATAGCACTATTTAAGTGCAAATGGGCCGACAATAATTATGTATGGACCGACAGTGATGGCATCACAGTAGTGGACTTTAGACGATTGGGATACAAAAATGATCCATTCATTATGGCATCACAGGCAATCCAAGTATTTTATACAACGGATCCCAGCAATTTAGAGTTGTTCCTAGTAGTACCGATGCAGCAAAAAATTCTCCATGGTCAAGAAGATGAGGAAGATTGCTCCGACATTCCTCCTTTCACACAGGGATTGCCACCGGTTGAGGAGATTGACGTGCTCGATGATGATGTTTCCCACTTGGTTCGACCGGATATTGAATGGACCCGTGTTGAGCAAGCAAAAAGAAAAAAGAAAAAAACTTGAACATTATGCCATTTATTTTGTACAAAACATTACTTTATTTATATTATATTCCTAATAGTATTATATATTTATTTTGTTATGTTCATTGCTTTATATATATATATATACCGTGACTATTAATTTCGATCCAAGCCACAACAGTAGTACATATATATGTGAAAATTTGGTAAATAAAACAGGGTTATTAGATAAAGAAGTTTCAGATTTTGGGTAAATGGTATGGAGAATACACGACGGTCCCAGAAGGAACCGTCGTGTATTCTTACGCAGCAGGCCGAGATAGGCGCGCGCCCGCCCGCATGAGACGCGCGGGCGCGCGCCTATCTCGGCCTTTTCCGGGTGAATACACGACGGTCCCGGAAGGGACCGTCGTGAAATCCACAAAGACCGGTGGATTTCACGACGGTCCCTCCCGGGACCGTCGTGTATTCCCGGTGAATACACGACGGTCCATTCCGGAACCGTCGTGAAATTGGCCGGGCTTGGTAGATTTCACGACGGTCCCGGAAGGGACCGTCGTGTATTCTTACGCAGCAGGCCGAGATAGGCGCGCGCCCGCCCGCATGAGACGCGCGGGCGCGCGCCTATCTCGGCCTTTTCCCGGTGAATACACGACGGTCCCTTCCGGGACCGTCGTGAAATCCACAAAGACCGGTGGATTTCACGACGGTCCGTCCCGGGACCGTCGTGTATTCAACGGGAATACACGACGGTCTCGGAAGGGACAGTCGTGAAATCGTTGGATTTCACGACGGTCCCTTCCGAGACCGTCGTGTATTCCCGTTGAATACACGACGGTCCCGGGAGGGACCGTCGTGAAATCCACCGGTCTTTGTGGATTTCACGACGGTCCCGGAAGGGACCGTCGTGTATTCTTACGCAGCAGGCCGAGATAGGCGCGCGCCCGCCCGCATGAGACGCGCGGGCGCGCGCCTATCTCGACCTTTTCCCGGTGAATACACGACGGTCCCGGAAGGGACCGTCGTGAAATCCACAAAGACCGGTGGATTTCACGACGGTCCCTCCCGGGACCGTCGTGTATTCACCGGGAATACACGACGGTCTCGGAAGGGACCGTCGTGAAATCCACCGGTCTTTGTGGATTTCACGACGGTCCCTTCCGGGACCGTCGTGTATTCACCGGGAAAAGGCCGAGATAGGCGCGCGCCCGCGCGTCTCATGCGGGCGCCCACGCCGCGCGGGCGCGCGCCTGCTACTCGTCAGGCCGAACTAGGCGCGCGCCCGCGCGTCTCATGCGGTGCCCACGCCGCGCGGGCGCGCGCCTATGTAATGAACGGTTTTTAGTCGACGGTTTTTTCTTACCCGTCGTGTAATGCTCAAATTTTTAAAAATTTTCACTTTTCATTTTCAAATTCCGCGCGAAAACCAAGTACTTAAATACAACTTTCCTCTTCATTTCTGTTCAAAATTTCTCTCGCATCTCCATTTTTCTCTTAACACTCTCTAATTTTTCCAAGTACCCACACATACTTCACCAACCCGCCGATACTTCTCGTTTAAAATCCGGTCAATCCGCCATTGCCGTCATTGCCGCCGCCGCCTCCTTCTTGCATTGTACGTGCGTGACTAGTCTTTTTCAGAGAAAAGTAAGGTGACTTCGTATATAAACTAAACCACATTTGGTTCTTTCAGGAGTTAAAGAATTCTTGTTGCAAATGAGTGTGTTTGTTTTTAAAAAATCATTTTTGTAGCAGAGAAAAATGATTGTGGATCGTTACTTTTTACACTTTACACACATTTATGAACATGTTTTATTTTTCGCACACAACATGCTCGACGGAATGCCATAATGAGTTTTTCTTTTCGAAAAAGAGAAAAGAATTTGATCAATATTGACAGCATAACTATAGCAAGATTACATGAAGTCTTCTAGCATGAAAATACAAAAATAATGCATCAAAACGGCCTATGACCGTCACTTTTAACGACGGACGCCTGGCACCCGTGGGGGCACCGGCGAGCCCGTGGGGGGCGCCTAGCGCCCCCTCGGGAGTACCTGGTGCCCCCTCGGTGGGGGGCGCCTGGCGCCCGTGGGGGGCGCGCCTGGTGCCCCCTCGGTGGGGGGCGCCTGGCGCCCGTGGGGGGCGCGCCTGGTGCCCCCTCGGTGGGGGGCGCCTGGCGCCCGTGGGGGACCCTACCGCCTGGGCGGCCATGGGGGGCGCCTGGCCCCCACTCGGTGGGGGGCGCTAGGCGCCCTCTCGGTGTGCCTGGGCGCCCGGGGGGTGCCTAGCGACCGTTGGTTTTTTAAAAAAATTCAGGTTGTTAAAGAGCCTTTTTATGGACGAATTTCCAACTAAATAAGTTTCTGCACCTTTGCGTTTGGGTGAAAAGTTAATGTATTGTGTGATTCTTAATTAAATTTAAAATGAATCGATTATATTGGTATGACATAATTGTTATTGATTTTCACTTTTTTGCCAATAACTATAGGTAAACGAATACAATGGAACATTCCAAAAAGGGACGAGCACGAAGGATGAACCCGTCGGAGCCCAATGTTGATGGCAAGCGAAAGGCAACTATAATGAAACGTGTCCACATGGCAAGGAAAAGGGGTGAACGAATTTCCGTCACGTTTGACGAGAAAGGACAACCCGAAGGAAAGCACGGTGACGAATTGATGAGTTGGATTGGTGTGCTCGCTCGAGAGCACATTCCAATATGGATACAGGATTGGAGATCTCGTGAATTAGACAGATTGAAAGAAATTGTTTGGAAAGAAACCATTACTTCTTTCACCGTAGATGAAAGCTTTCGGCATTCGTGTATAAAATCATGTGGTGAAGCTGCACGGAATTTCCGGCATGATCTATACAAGACGTTTGTCGAGGGAGCTTTAACAGAAGAAAGTGTTTGGACACGGCCGCAAAAAGTTATTGAACTCTACCCTAATATAGAAGAAGAGGATTGGGTGAAATTCGTTCAGTATAGAACATCATCACAATTCCAACAACTATCGGATCGTGGAAGCGGAATAAGGACAAACAACGAATACTCATCAAGAGGAGGCCGAGACGGATATAGGAAGCTCGACCAAGAAAAGGTATGTCAAAATTAACGTGTTCATACAAAATCATATGATATTTATAGAACATTATGTCCTCATTTATACTAACAATGTTGAATTACAGTTTAAGAAGACTGGGAAATGGGAAAAAAGAGATAGTTTGTGGCTTGAGCAACAGATAGGCCCTGATGGAGAGTTCAAAGATCCAGCATGTCAAAAAGTTAGCGAGTTGATAGTAAGTTTACAAACTACCAATAAATTTTTACTCACTAGTATATGTACTTACAACCCTTAATCATAAACGAGTTATGTTAATTATCTTGTAGATGGAGTACAACACACAGCAGAGCCAAGGCACTTTCGAATCAGTTGGCACTAGTGATGTGTTGGCGCAAGCATTATCTAGACCCGAACACAAAGGGCGTGTCCGTGGCCAATCAAAGTTCGTAAAGCCGTCTCAGTACTTTAACCTAGATCGAAGTTCGAGTAGAAACTATGAAGTACAATCAATGAGACGTGAAATAGAAGAATTAAAGGCATTGGTGCGTGGTCTATGTGCGAGCAAAGATGTGGTGCCGTCGGTTGATCCCACCAATGTACCAACCGTGGACCAACACAACAGTTTTAAGGCTAGTTGCTCTGCTCAAGAAAAACAACATGGGGGAGTTTCTGATCCGCCACCCATGGCAGTCGAAAGCAAGGAGTGTAAGCTCTATATTTTCGATGAAGTGCAGGGTGGACAGTTGCTTGTCGCGTTTGGAAGAGCATGGATGGAGAGCCTTCCAACCGATACGGTGCATGGGATACCACTGGGGGAAGGGAACGTGCGCGTGTCAATCAGTGTGCCAAAATTAAAAAAAGCACAATTACCTATACCGACGTACGAGGCAACAACTGTGGAGGAGGCCATTAATGGGTTTGTTGCTTGGCCTAAAACATTAGTCGAGCTCGACACGAGTATGAACAAGGCGAGTCGAGGGCCTAGTCACGTTCCTGACCCAACAGCTGGAAAAACAAAACGCCAAAAAAAGCTTCGAAATAAGACCATCGACTCTCGGACGGAGGTACAACAAGGTGTGCAACAACAACAACAACAACTTTTGTTCGACTTTAACAACATGAACATGGCGATGAGGCCTTTGGCTTTTTATGCACATAGTATCATGCGTGACGGTAATCAGATTGAGATCCCAATACCATCCACCATCATGACTTTTAAAATGCCTGTCTTTCTGAGTTTTGAAGATATTTATGAGTTCATAAATTTACAAGAAATCAGTGCAAATTGTATATTAGTCTACATGAGGTACGACATTCTATCTCTAAAATTTCTATAATCTGGAAATCCTTCTATATCTCAGGTATAGTAACAATTCTGATATGCTTATATGCAGATATTTGGAGGAGCTATGTAGGAGTAACGGCCTCGCTGACAAGTTTGCGTTTGTGTCTCCAACCTTAATCTCACCGGTGAGAACAGATACTGAAGATGCTGGCATGAGAGACCGAGCAGACAATCTTATCAGCTTTTTGCGTGACGGACCAAAAGGCCGGATTTATCTTATGCCACATAACAGAGGGAGACATTGGGTGTTGGGAGTCATTGACCCATGGGAGGACTTCGTCCTTTATTTTGATCCTCTTCGAGAGAAGAAACGAGACGATTTTACGGAGCTAATCAGCGTGTAAGTCAATTTTAATCCGAAAAATTTTTTTAATCTTCTTATTTATTATATATATGTATCTTAATTACTTAATTTCAATTCTACCAATTTGCTAGGGCCCTATCGGATTGGAAGATTATAGCCGGTCAAGGGATTAGAAGGAGACAAGATTATAAAACTATAATCTCGGACCGTCCTTGTCCTCTCCAAGAGGGAAGTAGTGAATGTGGTTATTTTATATTAGGTTTTATGAGGGATATAGTGTTGAATGGAATTGAAGTACTAGAAAGTAAAGAATTTTATACTTCTGATGATTTGAATTTGATTAGGGGAGAATGGGCTAGCCATGTAATGCAATTCATTAAATATGATATGTGAACTTGTAATGTAAAAATTTGTATGTATTTTTATTTTGATAGTTGAAGTTACTCTCTTGGATCGTGTATTGGATAACATGCAGTTAGGCTAGCACGGAAAATCACCAAAAAAACCAAAATAATTTTTTAACTAAGAATATTACACGACGTTTCCGGCCGAAACATTACACGACGGTTCGACAAAAACCGTCATGTAATCTGTATATTACACGACGGTTCGATAAAGAACCGTCGTGTAATGTATACATTAAACGACGGTTATATATAAGTACGCATACATTACACGACGGTTCTTGGCCGAACCGTCGTTTAATATGTTACATGCGACAACTTTACACGACGGTTCGGCCAAGAACCGTCGTGTAAACTCTATATTACACGACGGTTCTTGGCCGAACCGTCGTGTAATTTGGAGATTACACGACGGTTCGGCCAAGAACCGTCGTGTAATTGGGAGTTTACACGACGGTTCTTGGCCGAACCGTCGTGTAATATCCAGATTACACGACGGTTCGGCCAAGAACCGTCGTGTAATATAGAGTTTACACGACGGTTCTTGGCCGAACCGTCGTGTAATCTCCCAATTACACGACGGTTCGGCCAAGAACTGTCGTGTAATATTGAGTTTACACGACGGTTCTTGGCCGAACCGTCGTGTAATCTCCCAATTACACGACGGTTCGGCCAAGAACTGTCGTGTAATATTGAGTTTACACGACGGTTCTTGGCCGAACCGTCGTGTAAAGTTGTCGCATGTAACATATTAAACGACGGTTCGGCCAAGAACCGTCGTGTAATGTCTATATTACACGACGGTTCGGCGAAGAACCGTCGTGTAATGTCCTTATTAAACGACGGTTCGGCGAAGAACCGTCGTGTAATGTCCTTATTAAACGACGGTTCGGCGAAGAACCGTCGTGTAATGTCCTTATTACACGACGGTTTGGTCAAGAACCGTCGTGTAATGTGGTTTTTGATGACGCCAAGCATGGTGTAACATTGAGATACGACGACGGTAACTGGACCGTCGTCTTATCTTCCACGACACTAGATTACACGACGGTTCGTGAACCGTCGTGTAATCTTTACACGACGGTAAAAAACCGTCGTGTAATCCACAATTTTTACTAGTGTAAACAGACGAATTGTATCTCAAAATACACACATGAGAAGAGATTAAGAATTTACAGTCACAAAGTTAACACATCAACATTAGTCTCATAATTTTTATAGAACATAAAAACAATCAATAAAGAGGTAAATTGCTCCCGTAATCCTTGAATTGATAGATCATCTTAGCTATATTTCCTTCTGCATGAATTCACATTACTAGTAACTGAAGTTTACATTCACATTAACTGAAGTTCACATTACTGAATACCATACGGTACCTATTATGAGAAAGAATAAAGAATCCCACGATTATGGGAATTAGATTTGCTACTGATTATATTGTACATATGCTATTCTTTTTAATTGATTGTAATTGATTGTCTATACATAGTCTCCTAAAATAGGCTAGTTGATGTCCTTTATATGTATATGCTTTGTCATTTATATTCAACAATCAATTCAATATACACAAAAGGTTCCAATATTCAGTTTCCTCTTCATGGTATCGGAGAGCCGAACCTGGTGACTCTTGAATTATTCAAACGCTTCCGCAACCTAATCTTTTGTTACAACCGCTATCATTACAGACAAATGCAACAACGAAACAAGACCAACACCATCTAAGGCTACTGTAGAAGCCTCAAACACTTTCTCTCTACACCACTCGGACCATTCGGGCTTGATTCTCGTCTCCAAAGTGCTTGAAGGGGACAACTACAGCACGTGGAGTTGGGCTATGAGAATTAGCCTGAGCGCTAAGAATAAGATTGGATTTGTCGTAGGTTCAGTTAAGCCACCATCTTCGACAGATAACGCTTTCTCCTCCTGGTAATGATGCAACGACATGGTGATCTCCTGGTTGTTGAATTCCATCCACCCGGACATAGCAAGCAGTGTGATTTATGCCAAAACTGTAGCATAGATCTGGGTGGATCTACAAGAGCATTTCTCACAAGGAAACAATTCAATAATTTTTCAAATTAAACGAGATATCATGGAACATCGACAGGGGCAGTAATTAGTTTCAGTTTACTACACAAAACTTAAAGCTTTTTGGGATGAACTTTCATTCTATCATGAGCCCTTATGTTTTGCTCATGTGGCGGATTGGAACAACTCAAGAAAAGGGATGAGAAAGAGAGAGTTATGCAATTTCTCATGGGATTGAATGACAGTTATGATGCTGTTCGCTCTCAAATCTTATTGATGCAGCCCCTACCAGATACACGTCGAGTTTAGTCTCTAGTTCTTCAACAAGAAAAGCAAGTTGAAGTCTCTCTCAATCATGGAAACATGAATCGTCATGCCATGCTTGTAGATCAAAACACTAAGAAGACTCAAGCAAATCAAGTTCAAAGGCAAAAGGCACCACTGCACTGCTCCTATTGTGATCGTGATTATCATAGCATTGAGAAACGCTACTACGTACATGGCTTTCCAGTAGGTCATAAGCTTCATGGCAAGAGTGTGAAGCCTCCCAATTAGCGCCAAACTAATGCTAACAATGTGAAGATGGAACAAAACAAGCCAATGGAGACAAGAGGAAAATCGCTTCTAACAAATGACGGACCGAGGCTCACAACTGACGAATACAACCAATTGATGGCAATGATTTGGAAAAACAATGATGGTAACACTCAACATTTTGCAAATACCATAGGCATTATCACACCATCATCTCAAATTTCCTCAGTTGTGTCATATTCGAATTTTTGTTGGATTGTTGATAGTGGAGCCATGGATCATGTGACCTCCTCATTTGAATTGTTGAATTCAAAAGGATTGCCTAGCACAACAGCCATTAGTTTGCCAAATGGTGTTTGCAGCACGCTGCTATGAGGAAGATGATTGGCCAAGGCAAGCAACATGATGGTCTCTACTACCTAACACAAGACCAAAATCCAGCCTTTGCCAACATCATCTGTAAACATTCCAACCTCTGGCACCAACGTCTTAGGCATCCATCATCCGGTCCTCTCCAAGTTCTTACCAAAGTCAATCCTGTAATTTATTTTTATTCTAAGCATGTTTGTGAAATTTGTCCTTTTACCAAACAAACATGTTTACCTTTTCTATCTAGTTTCATTTCTTCTCAATCACCTTTTGAATTGATACATTGTGATATTTGGGGACCACATAGAATAAAAACTCATTATGGGGCTCATTATTTCTTGACAATTGTTGATGATTATACTCAATATGCCTGGGTGCATTGCATGAGTTTTAAGTTTGAAACATAGGGAATATTACAGTCTTTTATTTCTTGGGTGGAAACACAATTTAATTATAGAATTAAAACTTTTCAAACTGACAATGGTACTAAAATTTTTTCTATGAAAGATCACTTAGATGCCAAAGGAATAAATTATCACACCTCATGTACTTCTACTCCACAACAAAATGGAGTAGTTGAGAGAAAACATTGCCATCTTTTAAATGTGGGGAGGGCTCTTCGTTTTTAAGCAAACTTGCCATTGAAATTTTGGAGAAAGAGTGTTCAAACAGCTTGCTATTTAATAAATCGTTTACCCACACCTCTTCACAAGCACCCTACAAGCAGATGACCGTCCTTTATCCCCACCAATACCTAATATTGACACTCCCATACTGCCATCACCCCCTGCCGCTCGTCGATCTGATCGTATCAAACAACCAAGTGTCAAGTTCTGAAATTATCACCTCTACCACCCTACCATGGTTGATCCTAGCTAATCATCTTCCTCGTTAGGCACGCGTAATCCCTTATCCCAGTTTGTTTCTTATGCACAACTTTCACCAAAATATCCTAATTTTGCTTGTGCTATTACTACGCTTGTGAAACCTATAACGTATGAACAGGCAGTGTTAGATCTGAAATGGCAGGAAGCTGTGGATGCAGAATTAACTGCTCTTGAACAAAACAATACTTGGACACTAATGCCGCTTCTTTTTGGTCATCGTCCAATCGGCTATAAATGGGTGTGCAAGATTAAGCATAACTTGGATGGCACAGTTAAGCGATACAAAGCCCAGCTGGTGGCAAAAGGCTTTACTCAACGAGAAGGGATTGACTACAAGGAAACATTTGCACCTGTGGCCAAGTTAACTACGGTTTGTTGTTTACTTGCTGTGGCTGCTGTTTGTAATTGGTCACTTCACCAAATGGATGTCCAGAATGCTTTCCTATATGGTGATTTACTTGAAGAAGTCTATATGCAGCTGCCTCCTGGTTTTCATCGACAGGGGGAGGCATCTATGGTATGCCGACTCAACAAGTCACTATATGGACTCAAACAAGCCTCTCGGAGCTAGTTTCATAAAATTTTTGAAAGTATTTAGCAAGATGGTTTTCATCAATCCAGGGCTGACTATTCACTTTTCACGAAAACCTTTGGTTATTCTTTTACAGTCGTGCTCATCTATGTAGACGACATGATCATAACAGGCAATGATGACAACGTAATTGCTGCTCTTAAAAGATTTCTCCACACCAAATTCCGCATCAAGGACCTTGGCCAATTATGATATTTTCCTTGGTGTTGAAGTTGCTCGATCTATTGATGGTATTTTGATATCCAACCGAAAGTATACTTTTGACATCCTAGATGAAGCATGTTTGCTTGGGGCCAAACCATTGTCTACACCTATGGAAGAGAATGTCAAACTCTTGCCCACAGAATGAGAACTATTAAAAAGTCCATCCACTTATAGAAGGTTAGTTGGACGGCCCAGTTATCTCACTATTACAAGGCCAGAGATAAGCTATTCAGTTCACATTCTAAGTCAATTTATGCAAGAACCAAGAAAACCTCATTTAGATGCTGTTCATCACCTTTTGCGATATCTTAAAGGTGCACCTAGGCAAGGATTATTTTTCCCAGCCAAAGGAAATTTGCTCTTAAGGGGATTTTGTGACGCAAATTATGCTCGATATTCGATCACAAGACGATCCGTGACTGGTTATTGTGTTTTTAGAAGAGGCTCTTATTTCATGGAGAACCAAGAAACAAACAATAGTTTCAAGATGCACAGCATAGTCGGAGTATAAAGCCATGGCTTCCGTTACGTGCGAGCTTACGTGGCTCAAGTATTTGTTGGATGACTTACGGGTAGAGCACTAACAACCGGTGAAACTATTCTGTGATAGTGAAGCAGCATGCCACATTGCAGCTAATCCAGTTTATCATGAACGAACCAAGCATATAGAGATCGATTGTCATGTCGTTCGAGAACGAATTCAGTCAGTTGCTATAGTAACTGCTTATGTACCAACAACTTGCCAGCTTGCCGACTTGTTTACTAAGCCACTCGGTTCATTAAGTTTTCATTCCCTACTCAGCAAGTTTGGCGTTCGTGACATACACACTCCAACTTGAAGGGGACTATTACGGGAAAGAATAAAGAATCCCATGATTATGGGAATGAGATTTGCTGCTGATTCGATTGTATATGAGCCATTCTTTTTGATTGGTTGTAATTGATTGTCTATATATAGTTTCCTAGAATAGGCTAGCTGTTGTCCTTTATATGTATATGCTTTCTCATTTGTATTCAACAATCAATTCAATATACACAAAAGGTTCCAATATTCAATTTTCTTGTCAGTACCGGATACGAGATTTTGTGTGTATATATATATATGTTTAGATTGTTAACGTTTTTGTAAAATAGTCAATTGATTTTATTGCCTTATATAAAAGATTGTATAGATGTGTACAGCTCATAGAGATTGTATAGGCAGATTTCTAGGGAGCTAATTAAGGATTCTAGTCTTATATGTACACTGTAATTGATAGAAAATCAGTTTATTATCATTCTTGTTAACTTGGTATCAGAGCTGAACAAGGTTCTGTAAACCTTTACAACCCAAGCCCAGAAATTCATTAAAAAAAAAAAAAATCTAAACCACAAAGCCACAAATACCCATAATCAGAAGTCAAAACCAGATCTCAAACCAAATACCTATAGCCAGAAATTAAAACTCAAATCCAGAAATCAAAACCATATCGCATAACCAATACCCAAACCCATACCAGCAGCCCTCCTGCGTCAACCGCAAGAAGCAAGCACCACCACTATTCTGTTCGTCCTCAACCGAGCTGCCGTCGTCATTCCATCGTTCGCCGCCGCCGTTCACCTTACGCACATCCGTCGCAGACCCACGCTGCCCCGGTAGCAGACCTGCCGTAGCCATCGTCACCGTGCCCAGAATAGTCCGCATCATCGAACCGATCAGTCGATCCGTTCCGTCTCGCTGATCCATCATCGTCGGCTTCTGGTATTGTGGCACAAGCAGAGAAAACACTTTACTTTAAAAAAAAAAAAAAAAAAAAAAAAAAAAAAACAAAACCAAAACAAAAACAAAAACAAAAAAAAAAAAACACAAAAAAAAAAACAAAAAAAACAAAAAAAAACAAAAAAACAAAAATAAGTGCACACATTGAATCCTCCGGAACGAAACTTGTTCCAGTTCTTGTTCAGTTTGAGGGTACCTTTAATGTAGGCATTCTACTTACTGAAACAAATTACGATGTGTGGTCTCCATTGATGGAGATGCATATTGCTAAACGGGAAAAATCTCCTACATCATGGGCAACACTACTTCACCTGCTGTGTCGGACAAGGGATATGAAAAATGGTATGCTGAAAATCAAAAGGTAAAACGCTGGCTTCTGATGTCCATGTCTCTTAACATCATGAAGCGCTATCTACGTATACCCACTGCCCGTGAAATCTGGAGTACTCTTTCCAAAGCTTTTTATGATGGTAATGATGAGATGCATGTCTATTATTTGCATGAGAAAGCCTTCTCAGCCAAACAAGGAGCGAAATCACTCTCTGTGTACTATGGGGAGTTAACAGAAATCTTTTAGGAACTAGATCATCATGATAAAGTGGCCATGAAGGATCCTGATGATGTTATAGCATACCGGCAATCCATTAAGCGAACCCGAGTACACATATTTCTTGCTGGCTTGGATAAAAGTTTTGATCAACTTCAATGAGAAATTTTACGTCGTGAACCACTCCTCAGTCTGGAAGAGTGTTATTCCTTAGTCTGTCGTGAGGCCATACGATCTACTACTTTGAATAAGGACGTTGAGAAATCTGAAGCTTCCGCTATGATTTCTCGCCATCAAACCAGTCAAACGTCACAAGACCGGCCCAAAGCCACCAATCCGAAGCATTCCAACAGTTCAGACAAGCCTACATACAAATGCACTCACTGCAATCAAACAGGCCATTCAAAAAGTCGTTGCTTTGAACTTATTGGATATCCGGATTGGTGGGACCCAACACGGCATCGGAACTCCAAGCAGCCATCCACTGCAGCAGTTGCTCAAATAAAGGAAGACGATGCCCCTCCTACGTCATTAGCATTGGTAACCATTACAAACACTGGAGGTAAGGTCCTTACCACTTCTACACCTGTTTTGAATAGTGCATGGATAATTGATTTTGGTACTACTGATCATATGACATTTGATGTTAGACAAGTCTCAAACCTTAATCTATCCTCCCAAAATTGTGTCTGCACAGCCAACGGTAATACCACTCCGGTTATTGGGAAAGGGTCATCCCATCTTACTAATACTTTACATCTTGCTTCTGTGTTAGTTGTGCCCTCTTTAGATTATAACCTTTTATTCGTCTCTCAAATCACTACTACCTTATCTTGTGTTGTTATTTTTTGGCTTGCTCATTGTGTGTTTAAGGACATTCAGACTCGGCAAACGATTGGTTATGGTGTTAAGAGAGGGAAGCTGTGTTACTTGGACTTGGAGTTATCAACTTCTAGCAGATTACGACAAGCTTTAGCAGTAGAGAGCACTGGTTCACCGGAAAAGATAAGTGAGATCTGGCTTCGGCACCGACGTTTGGGACATGCCTCATTTGGTTATTTAAAAAAGTTGTTTCCTACTTTGTTTACGAATTTGGATATTTCTATTTTCAAATGTGATGTGTGTGAACTTGCAAAAAGCCACCGTGCTTTATTTCCTTTGATTTTAAATAAAAGTCCAGCTCCTTTTATGGTTATTCACACTGATGTTTAGGGATCATCCAAAGTTCCCACATTAGGGGGTCACATTGGTTTGTTATTTTTATAGATGATTGTACTCGGATGACTTGGTTGTGTTTGATGAAATACAAATAAGAAGTTAACTGGCTATTTTAGAAGTTTTATAACACCATTCGTACACAGTACAATGCTCGAATACAAGTGTTACGAAGTGATAATGGTGGGGAATACCAGAGTTCTGAACTTCAATAATATTTGGACTCTCATGGCTCAATCCATCAAACTAGTTGTCCGAATACACCTCAACAGAATGCTGTGGCCGAACGCAAAAATCGACACTTATTGGAGGTAGTTCACGTTTCCCTCATCGAGGCTAACATGCCTTATACTACTGGGCCGAAGCTCTTCTTTCTGCGGTATAACTCATTAATCGTGTTCCATCTCGTTCTATCAACTTCAAAACACCATTCCAGACTCTTGCAGAAGCTGTTATTGCTCTAACAGTCCCAAATCTCCCACCTCATGTTTTTGGATGTGTTGCCTATGTTCATCTTCCCAAACACAAATGCAGTAAGTTAATGCCTCGAGCCTTGAAATGTGTCTTTGTTGGATATGCTATTCATCAAAAAGGATACAGATGCTATCATCCCCTTACCAACCGCATGTTTATCACTGTGGATGTTGTCTTTCATGAAGATACTATGTATTTCTCTAAGTCTAACTTTCAAGGGGAGTATCTTGAGGAAATTCAGACTCTTATATACAACCTTGAGGAAGATCTAGTGGAAGTATCTGATAAAAATATAGGGGATTTGGATTCTAGTGGTCAAAAATTGGATTTAAGTGGTGATACCCTGCACGACGACACAAGAAGCATAGAAGTGGATGAGTTGGAACCTAGTGGTCAAAACTTGGATCTAAGTGGAAATGAGCGCCCAGAGAGCCAGGGAACGTTTGAAACCGAGCCTGAGTCTCTCCTAATTGATACACTAAACCAATCGTTGTCTGAAGATATTCCTTATACTATGCCTGAGTCATCCAGGAGACAGTTACCATAACGTCTCACTAGAGGTATTCCAAAACGTACATATGAACCTCAATTGATTAGTAAAGTAAGATATCCCATGAACCATTATATGTCTACACATCGCTTGTCACAAACAAATTAGTCATTTGTCAATCAATTATCTATTGTATCTATACCTAATAGTGTGCAGGAAGCCTTAACTGATCCAAGATGGAAAGTCGTGATGAATGAAGAGATGGCCTCTTTGCAGAAGAACCAAACTTGGGAGCTCGTTGACCATCCCACAGGAAAAAAACTAGTTGGGCGTCGATGGATCTTTACTGTGAAATACAAAGCTGATGGTATGATTGAACGCTTTAAGGCAAGATTGGTGGCAAAAAGATACTCCCAAACTTATGGAATCGACTACACTAAAATGTTTGCACCTGTAGCCAAAATCAACACATTCCGAGTCTTGTTATCCTTAGCTGCAAATTTTGATTGGCCATTACAACAGTTTGATGTGAAGAATGCATTCCTACATGGCGAACTATCTAAAGAAGTCTACATGGATATCCCACCAGGGTGCATGGCAACAGAAAGACAAAATCAGAAGGTGTGCAGGTTGAAGAAATCACTATATGGATTAAAACAGTCTCCTCGAGGTTGGTTCGGATGATTCACCAAATCCATGACAACCTTTGGTTACAAGCAAAGTAATTCAGATCACACATTATTTTTAAAGAAGCGACACTCATTGTATATGTGGATGACATGATCATCACAGGCAACGATCCAGAAGAAATAAGAGCTTTGCAAGAGTACTTGTCCAAGGAATTTGAAATGAAAGACTTAGGCCCCTTAAAATACTTTCTGGGAATTGAAGTATCTCGATCAAGTAAAGGAATCTTCCTATCTCAAAGAAAATATGCCTTAGATCTACTACATGAAACTGGTATGTCAGCCTGCCAACCATCTGATACTCCAATGGAGGAGGGACTGAAGATATGTATTGAAACAAGCCAGGTACCGGTGGACAGGGGGAGATACCAGAGACTCGTTGAAAGACTAATGTACTTAGCCCACACAAGACCAGATCTCGCCTATGCTCTGAGTATCGTTAGTCAGTTCATGCATAATCCTGGTGAGCAACATATGAATGCAGTCATGCGCATTTTGAAGTATCTAAAATCTTCTCCAGGAAAAGGGAATTCTATTCTCTAAAAATAGAAACGAGCAAAATATCGATGTATATACAGATGCTGACTGGGCCGGAGCAATTGATGATAGACGATCAACTTCGGTTTACTTTACCTTTGTAGGTGGGAACTTAGTTACATGGCAAAGCAAGAAACAGAATGTTGTTGCAAGATCTAGTGCAGAAGCTGAGTACAGATGAATGGCCTTAGGAATTTGTGAAGCACTGTGGTTGAAATTTCTCTTACAGGACCTAGGCTATTCCCCAAAGCAACCAATTCAGCTATACTGTGACAACAAAGCAGCATGTTATATAGCCCATAATCCAGTTCAACATGACCGTACAAAGCATGTCGAGGTAGATAGGTTCTTCATTAAGGAGAAACTTGATGAAAAGGCTGTGGAACTACCAATGATTCGGTCAGAAGATCAATTAGCTGATATCCTTACCAAAGGAATATCCAATTAGGTGCTCTCAAAGTTCTTAGACAAGTTGGGCATGTGTGACATCTATGCACCAGCTTGAGGGGGAGTGTTGAGATTGTTAACGTTTTTGTAAAATAGTCAATTGATTTTATTGTCTTATATAAAAGATTGTATAGATGTGTACAGCTCATAGAGATTGTATAGGCAGATTTCTAGGGAGCTAATTAAGGATTCTAGTCCTATATGTACACTGTAATTGATCAGTCAAGAAGACAATATAGAAAATCAGTTTATTATCATCCTTGTTAACTATATATGTATACGTATATATGTTTAGGAACTTTAAGAAAGTGCAAGCTCTTTTAAATTGGGCGGCGTTGGTGACACTAAGTTAATAACTAACACTACCTCGCAGTATTTCTGCAGCCAAGAGAATGGATGACACAGCAAGAAGCTTAGAAAGTAAAATTCATGGCAAAAAAAAAAAAAAAAAAAAAAGAGAGAGAGAGAGAGGCGCACCTCTATAGAATTCTCTATTACAGAATGCCAATTCCCCAAAACTGATTACTAGAAAGGCATATTAGCCTTTTATACAAGATAAGAACAAAACTAAACAACTATGCTTGCCATACAAACGACACATAGGAATTAAAAACGACAACTTAAACTGAAAAGAAAGATTACCATACGACCACAACCTTGCAGTGGACAACTACTTGACAGAGCAGAGAGCACACATCAAAGCTCCTACATCAATGGAGAAGCACTACTTTGAGAAACCACTTTCAAAAACAGACATCAAAAAAAAAAAATTAAGCTGATAGTACAGATGGAATGGCTTGGTAGTCTCTTCCCTGTCCCCATCCCAGCCTCAGAGGCAATACCAATTCCCGTTGATGATGAGTTGGGGAAGGACTACACTTTCCATTTGATGGTTCGATCTCTGAAGTGTAACGCCCATCTAATCTAACCGTATCATTAATGTATAATTAAATTAGGTGGTGTTAATTGATTTGAAAATCTCTTAATTTAATGTACGAAATACTGAAAGAATTTGAGTTTTTGAAAACATTTATAATTTACATTTAACTATGGACATTTACTCGTAAAACATGGGTCAACATGATATTAATAACAAATTACATCTCAAAATGAAACATTACCCGGGTAATAAATAAAACAATCCTCATATTTGATATACGTTCCAAAATGTGCAAGACAAAACAAGAATGAGTCCATCTAAGGTCAGCAAAGTCCATATAGAACCGGTCACAAGTGTGGAAAGCATGCTAGTCAACCTTCTATCAATAACAACTACTAGGACATACCCTCGCCTGCATCACAAGAACTACATGAGCTAATGCCTAGTAAATAGAAACTATGCAAATCAAAACATCTGGCATGATACATGAGCTCATCAAGTTATCATCTTACTTATCATTTCATAAAAATTTATAAAGCGTGCATAGTTGTGTTCACCATGAGCTGCCCTCCCAGGCCTAAAAATTAGTATGCATGCATACTAGCGATCCTTAGCTAGCAATATGAAGTGCCCCAATATAACCCTTGAGACACTATAGTTCCCCCATCTTAGGAACTACAATAAGGTCCGAAATTGGTCCCAATCTGTCCCATGATACCAAATTTAGTTCCCATCTAACCCAACGAACTAATAAAAGGCTACTTATAAGCAAATTACACGGGGCGCACAAAAACAATCTCTTTCTCATATTGTATGATGATTTCTTTATAAGATATGCAAATGCCATAATGTCATGTCTGCAAATGCTCTAGCAAATCACATCACATCACTTATCTTGTGTTGCCGTTAAAATGAATTTCTACTGACCTTGTTTTTGAAGAATAAGTGACAAGTGGAAGGCGAGTGGTCCTCGTCAAACTAGATGTGGTAGGAAGCCTACTTGATTTTCTTTCTTTCTTTTTTTTAAACAGAGAACAAATTAATGTTACTCTCTAGACATATCATTGCTTAGACTCATATCAGTTACAAAACAAAATGTAAATACATGCAACCGGTAGATTTCCAAAATTTCTCTTGGGCAAGTAATTATATTTGTAGACATATATATACAATTTATAACTAGATTAAGAGTCTAATCATGACTAAACATAGACACATAAAGCATACAATTGAGTAAAAAAACACGGTTACTCTATGGCATTTTAACAAATATTTGGTGATAGCTAGGGAGCTCTGGAGCTAATAAAATCTCTACTTACAGCTATTTTAATTCCTTCAAATACCTCTAAGACCACAAGCACCATACTCCTACGCATATATAAATAGGTATATTAATATATATGTGTGTGTGTGTGTGTGTGTGTGTGTGTGTGTGTGTGTGTGTGTGTGTACTCAGCATAAAAAACTCATGAAATCGTTATGACCAATACAAGAAACACAATAACCATTATCCATAACCACACACACATAATCATATAAAGCTTATTTGAATCCAAATAGATATTAGGAGACTTAGTTGATTGTCGCAGCTAATCCAAAAGGAAGGTATTGTATTCAGAGTTTCTATTACAACCAATAGATAACGAAACACTTTAAGATATGTCGAAATAACCATTACCGTAAGTTAAATATATAAATTTATATAAAGAAAATTATATATATGCATATTGAAGTCAAGAATTAATTACCATTAACAGATCACACAATAAGCACTCAAAAGAAGTATATATACACACAAGTAAGATAAATAAAACTTGAGCACAAAAGATATACATATACATGAGTACAATATTACTGATTAAATACCGTTTCTTCTTTCACCACCCACGTGTCAACTCAGATCATTCGAAGATTAAAGATCAGCCCGAAAATGACCTGGAAGACTTCATTAGTTGATAAGGAAGCTCGACCCCCGAGTCAATGAACATCTACCTCTAGTCGATCGACAACACTTCTAGGTGCATCAGAGTGCAGTGATCAGCTCAAAGAGAACTTGGATCAGCTTAAGACCAGATCAACCCAAGTGCCTGTCAAGTTGAGCTGAACACCAGCGACTCAAGAAATCGACTTGACAAGTCGACCCGAGCACCTATCCGTGGTCAACATACAAGAAGATCAAGAAATTTCCCAAATTCAGTCTTGCACAAGAATCATACGAATATCAAGCATAATCAAGTCAAGAATCAGCCAAGAATACAACTTTCCTGTACTAGAAAAGCTCTCCAAATCAGGAAAGTCAACCTAGATGAAGAAAAAGCAACTTCCCATAAGTAAATACAGCAAGTTCAGCACCAAAACGGCCTACAATCATGTAATAACTAGCTTTTTACGATACTACGATTTCCTTTTTAAAGGAATTTAAGCTGTACCATGAAGGTATTTATAGAAAAAAAAAACCTAATTAGGGTTTTTATCAAATTTTGTGAGTTCTTATAATTTTATAAGACTCAGTAATGGATTGCTTAGTCAAGCATATAGCCTTTTGAGCAAAAAGGTATAATAAAAATTTATGATTTTATGTTGATCAAAGTTTGACCAGAAAAGTCAAAATTATGACGGTACTGTAGTATGACGAGTAGTATGGAAAATATATTACGAAAAAACCGTCATTACGGATAAGATAGTAAGAATAAGATTCAAAACCACTATAGAAAAATCAAGCACATTAATTAGGACAATAAGGGCTAAATGGCTTCAAGTTATAAGAAAATTTTTTATGTAGTCCATTTATACACAGATGAGTTCTAGACTGCAATCCAGTATAACAGTACTATTATTAGTTGAGAGCAGTATTGGAAATATCTGTATTAGCATGAAGTTGGACTGCATTTTAAGAGAAAAGCCAAACAAGGCCTAAGAGGAAGGACACCTCACCTATGGATAATTAAGGATTTATGGAATTATTGGAAATTAGGGAAAGAAATAATAACTTGCTCTCCAAGGAATTTCCATGGCCGGCCACATCATGGGGGGGTATGAGCAAATATTTTTGTTTCAAGGACTAATAAGCAATTTTTGGATTAAAAATAAATCTAGAAATTAAATTATTTATCATCTATAAATAGGTGATTAGGGGGGGGGGGGGGCTCATTTTGTTTCACAAAAATGAGAAAACACCCCAAAACCATGCCAAAATCTCTCCTCACTCTCTCCCCTTAAATCCGAAACCCTAGTGAAAAAAAAAAAAGGAAAAGAGAAAGAGATAGGTGGTGGTCGGATTTGGAGAATCATCAAGCAAGTGGTGGCTGAAAATTTATGGAGGATCTCTAAGCTAAGAGAAAGCTGGTTGTGGTAAAAAGCAAGGGGGAAAAAGTTTGAATCCAAACCTAGTCCCAACCTTTGTGTGGATTAAGGTAATTCCCTTTGGTTCCCTAAGCTTTTCAATTTAAGCTTTAATTGGAAATTTAAGTGTATTTCTAAAGTTGGATTGTAAGAGCATAAGTTCATTTTATTTCTTATGCCCTAGTTTAGATTTTTAGATTTGTGCTTGATTAGGTTATGGGGTGGTTTTGATCTATGTATTATGCATGATTATGTGATTATGGTTGCATGATTTTAAGGTTTGCATATATGCTTTATGGTGTTAGTTGTATGTTCCCAATATGCCTAAGAAGTTGAAGGTTATGCATGTTTTTGTTTGAGTTAGGTTGTTAGCTTACTATTACAGAATGTGGATACCACAACGGAGCTTCCACAACTATTTTTTTAAAAACCGTCGTGGAAATTGAGGCAAAAACACGGAACAAAAAGCGGTCTCCGAAAACCGTCGTGGAAGTTTAGATTTCCACGACGGTTGTTTAAACCCGTCGTGGAATCATGTATTTCCACGACAGTCTATTTGAACCGTCGTGTAAGTCTACCTTCCACGACGGTTTTGGGAAACCATTATGGAAGTCTTGGGTCTTACACTACGGTTTTATACAACCGTCGTGGTAGTCTCGGGGATTACACGACAGTTGTCTAAAAACCATCGTGTAAGTGTCGACTTCCACGACAGTTTTTGGGAAACCGTCGTGCAAATATCGTCCTTTATTACAGACATATCAGATCGAGTTGCCCTGTTATTTCCACATCGGTACAGCTGCTGCCGTGAATCAAAATCAGATCAGATCGCTCTGAAAATAGTTCCATACACCGCTGTTGGACACCACCCACCACCATCTACTGGTCTTCCGTCATTCTTGTAAGTCATGATGACACAAATTGACTCAACTTTTTGTTGTTTTCCTATGTATTAATTTTTTATTTACGAACCCAAAATATTAATTTTAATTTGTAATTTTTTGGATTGCTTTTGATACGTTAAAGACTGCAAAGTGTTTAATTAATTAAGTGATCTCACGATCAATGTATTTTTAGTTTGGTTTTTTTTAATTAGTTTGGATTTTTTAGTTAAATCCTAAATCAATGTATTTATAAATCCTATATATTACGATGTATTTTTAGTTTGGTTTTTTTAGTTAAATAACCTGGGCCGGTTTTTTATAATTGTATTTTTAGTTTTGTTATGTTTTTTGGATTTTTAATTTAGTAAATATATTGTTGATTTAATTAATGCATGTGCTGGGAGTCTTTATATATAACTAGCTAATTAAGTGCATGCAAATGATATTCATGCCAAAAATTAAAAAATATGCACACCTTGACTTCGAGAACTTTTATTTATTGATTTAGGATTTGCGCGCAAATCATGGATAGGAAATGGATGTGGTTTGATAGATTGTCTAAAGCATATGAATATGGTGTTGAAGAATTTTTGGAGTATGCCAAAGCTCATACACAAGACGATAAGATTCGGTGTCCGTGTCAAGTTTGTGGTAATCATAAATCCCATTCCATTGATGATGTTAGAGGGCATTTGCGTGCTTATAGGATTATTTGTTCTTACCAAACATGGTATTTACATGGCGAAGATTTCGTCGGTATTAAGTATACATCGACGAGTACTAAAGATAAAGAGCCTATTGTTGAGGAAGACGTTGGTGATAATATGTACAATATGATAAATGATTTGGAAGAAAACTTTGTGCACCGTCCGGAGTTATTTGAGGAAATGATTAATGATGCCGAAACGCCCTTGTATGTCGGGTATGCAAAATATACAAAATTAGGGGCATTGGTTAAATTATGGAATATGAAATCATCGGGAGGGTGGACGAATTCTAGTTTCACGACTCTTAGTTTTTCTAAAAGATATTCTGCCGGAGGATAACAAAGTGCCACCTAGTATGTACGAGGTGAAAAAGATGTTGATCACGTTGGGAATGGAATACAAAAAGATACATGCTTGTCCAAATGATTGCGTCATTTACCGGAAAGAATATGAAGATTTAGATGAATGTCCGGTTTGTAATGAGTCAAGATGGAAGAAGGGCAAGATGCCATCGAATGGTAGTAAAGGAGTGCTGGTGAAGGTGTTATGGTACATTCCACCAGCTCCACGTTTCCGCCGTTTATTCCGTAATGTACAACATGCTAAGAGTTTGACATGGCATCATGATAAACATGTTGACGATGGCAAGCTAAGGCATCCGGCCAACGCACCGCAATGGAATACCTTTGATGACAATCATCCAAATTTTAGTGCAGAACCAAGGAATTTACGTCTCGGTTTGTCGACGGATGGAATGAACCCGCATAGTAACATGAGTAGTCGGCATAGTACCTGGCCAGTCATACTTGTCAACTACAATCTCCCTCCAGACGTTTGCGTGAAGCGGAAGTTCTTGATGTTGACATTATTGATCTCAGGCCCTCAATAACCGGGGAATGACATTGATGTTTACTTGGCACCATTAATTGATGACCTAAAAAGGTTGTGGAATGATGGTTTACAAGTAAGAGATTCTTACCGTCAAGATACGTTCAATTTTCGCGCAATGTTGATTTGGTCAATTAATGACTTTCCTGCACTTGGCAACCTATCTGGTTATCCTATGAAGAGTTCTATAGGTTGTCCCGTTTGTATGAAGGAAACATCTTCCATCCGGTTGAAAAACGGTAGGAAAACTGTTTACCTTGGTCACAGGAGGTTCTTGCCGAAAAATCATCGATATCGCAAACAGAAGAAGGCTTTTGATGGCAATACCGAAGAAAAAACCGCTCCTCAGATTTTGACTGGCAAAGATGTCTTTGAGATGGTTAAAGATGTCAAGGTAGTTTTGGGAAAGAGAAAACATAAGGATCCAGTTGTCGATGGGCCTTGGAAGAAGAAGTCAATATTCTATAAACTTCCATATTGGCAGTTACTTTACATTCTTCATTGCTTAGATGTTATGCATATTGAGAAAAAAGTCTGTGAATCGATAGTGGGCACGTTGCTTGACATTCTGAATAAGACTAAAGATGGTGAAAAGGCACGGTTGGACCTTAAAGAGATGAAGATTAGACCAAATTTGCTCCCCGAGAAAAGATCGAACGGCACTTACGCCGGCGAAGCACACATTATCTAGACACGAAAAGAGAAAGCTTTGTGAGTGGCTTGCTTCCGTTGAAAGTGTCAAGTGGGTACTCTTCCAACTTCAAAAGGTTGGTTTCGATGAAAGATTTGCGGCTCGTTGGAATGAAAACACATGATTGTCATATCTTGATGCAACAATTATTACCTCTTGCTTTGCGGGGAGTTTTAACAAAAGATGTAATATACTCAATTACAAAGTTATGCTCATTTTTCAATTCAATATGCTCCAAGGTAATTGATCCAATGATGTTAGATTCGCTACAATCGGAATTGGTTATGACATTGTGCCTGCTTGAGAAGTATTTTCCACCAGCCTTTTTTGATATAATGATCCATCTATGTGTGCACTTAGTTCGGGAAGTTAAGTTATGTGGCCCGGTGTATTTGAGGTGGATGTATCCTTTTGAAAGGTACATGAAGGTTTTGAAGGGATATGTGACGAACCGAAATAGGCTAGAGGGCTGTATAGTGGAAAACTACATATCCGAGAAATCTGTTGAATTTTGCTCATAGTATTTGTCCTACGCGGACCCAATAGGGTTGCCAACGAGCGGGCTATTTACGTCGAAAGGACTATCCGTGGCCGTTCATTTACCAGTAAATCAAGATGAATGAGAAAAAGCTTGTTTGTATGTTTTGCACAATGCTAAGGAAATGGAGCCTTTCTTTCAAGTTCATATGGCGGAATTAAGAGCTGCGAATCCAAGAAAAGGAAGAAGTGAGAAGTGGTTTCAAGATGAGCAGAATCAGACGTTTCAGGAGTGGATAAGAAAATATTTGCACATGAAGCTTGGCGTTTCACATGATGTAATGAAGCTATCCAGAGGTCCGTCATCGATAGTCACAAGATATACATCGTATTTGGTGAATGGCTACTCCTTCTACACTCGGGAAAGAGATGAGAAGCATCCCGTATAGAATAGTGGTGTCACCCTTCGGGCCGAGTCTATGCATATTTCATCCACAAAGAACAAGAATCCGGTATATAGTTCCATGAATTACTTTGGGTTCATTGAGGATATTTAGGAACTTGATTATTGTGGCTTGCGAATAGCACTCTTTAAATGCAAGTGGGCTGACAATAATTATGTTAAGGTTGATAGTGACGACATGACAGTGGTGGACATTAGGCGATTGGGATACAAAAATAATCATTTCATCATGGCGTCACAAGTGTTACAAGTATTTTATACAACAGATCCTGCAAATTTAGAGTTATCTTTGGTTGTGCCAATGAAGCCAAGAATAATCCAAGATGGCTAAAAAGATATTGAAGATTGCACCGACATTCCATCATTTACAAAGGGTTTGCCACCAGTGGAGGAGATTAATGATTTTGACGATGACGTTTCACACTTACTTCGATTGGACGTCGAGTGGACACGTGTTGAGAAGCCCAAAAAAAAGAAGAAAAAAAATTCTTAACAAAAGATTTTACGTTTCTTACGTTGTAAACATTTCGATACGGTTTTTAATTACACACATTATATTAGAAATATATGGGAATTATTTATACATGCAAATATGTATGGAAGCATATAACAACAGGCATGAATGATTGCACAACTCTCAGGTTTGGCCGCTTAAAGGGATTATAGTATCAATTTTTATTTGTAACCTACCACGACGGTTATCCTAAAACACCGTCGTGGTATATCATATACTACGACGGTTTTCTTCGAGGACCGTAGTGCTAGGTTGCGGAACACTAAGCCTACCACGACGGCCTTCTAAGAAGACCGTCGTGGTAGGATTCAAAGGGGGTGAATTTACCCTAAAATCTATTATGACGATCTCCCTAGAAGACCGTCGTGGTAGGCAGCGGAACACTAAGCCTACCACGATGGTCTTATATGAAGACCGTCGTGGTAGGATTCATAATGGTGACACTACCCTGAACTCTACCACGACGGTTTTCCTATATGATCGTCGTGGTAGGCCACGGATATACTACGTCTACCACGACGGTCTTCTAGGAAGACCATCGTAGTAGAATTCATAGGGGGTGGAAATACCCTCAAATCTACCACGACGGTTTTCTTAAAAGACCATCGTGGTATCCATATACCATGACGGTCTTTTAAGAAAACCGTCGTGCTAGGTTTCAAGTAAGTGAGAATACCAGTTTCATCTACCACGACGGTTTTCTTTGATGACCGTCGTGGTAGAGTAACATGAAGCCTACCACGACGGTCTTCTAAGTGAGAATACCAGTTTCATCTACCACGACGGTTTTCTTTAACGACCGTCATGGTAGAGTAACATGAAGTCTACCATGACGGTCTCCTTGGAAGACCGTCGTGGTAGGCTTCGTAGTCCTGAAGTTTACCACGACGGTTTTTTAAAGGCCGTCGTGGTAGGTATAAGGCGGCAACTTTTGAAATTTTTGGAAATTGGTTAAATTTTTCCCGCATTTAATAAAACCCAAAAAAACACCATTTTTCCCAACCCATTTCATTCGGCGCCTCAGTCACTTTTTCACTCCCTACTACACACTCAAGCTTACCCAAAAAAAAATCCCCCATCCAAATCTCTCTCGCCCCTCCCTAGTTCCCTTTTGAAATCATCAAAAACTCTCCTATCTCACTCAAAATCCGACGGCATCCTTCACTAATGACGTCATTTTTCGGACATTTCCCTGTATCTTTTGCTGCCCACAACCCGTGTTGTCCCAAATTTGATACCACTCTGCCCGTACCCACACTCCACACGCCGATAAGTTGTAGTCTATATTGCTTGGGTAAAGCATGAATTTGGGTAATTTCCATCAGTTACATCGTATTTTGTTGATTGTGGTTGTCCAAAATTAATATTTGGTCCCCGAAATGGGCAAAAGCCGTCACAAACCTAATAGAGGTCCTTGCTGTTGCTTGTAGTCATTTAGATTGATTTTAAATAATTGGGTAAGGCTCGGATTTCATAAGAAGTGTTGCTGTTTTGAGTTAATTGTTTGCATATTGCATGTTTGATTAAATGCCTCTTTGTGTGATATTTAGTTTTAGATTGAATTAAAACTGGTTGGGTAAGGCTCGGATTTGGGCATTTTCTGGATAAAAAGTCAAGATTTTGTGCGTTAAATGTTTGTATATATATTACATGTTCGATTAAATGCCTCTTTGTGTGATATTTAGTTTTAGATTGAATTAAATTGGCTGGGTAAGGCTCGGATTTAGGCATTTTCCGGATAAAAAGTCAAGATTTTGTGTGTTAAATGTTTGTATATTAATGTGTTTGGTGCCAAGGCCTTTGTAATGATTTAATGGCATTCAGGTTTTGTTTATAATGGTTCGTGTTGCGTTGTTGTTTTAGATTGATTTACAATGTCAAACTCTCATGAGGAGGATTTGTCAACCCAAACTCAAGTTAGAAAACCACGACGAACCAACTCACCAAGATTCAATGCTGACGAAGATGGAAAACGAAGAGCAACTCTCCTTAAAAGAGTGCACGTTGTTAGGACGAGGGGAGAACGAATTCAAGTTTCATTTGACTCGAAAGGGCAACCAATAGGCAAGGAAGGTGATGAATTACAGAGTTGGATTGGAGTGCTTGCTCGGGAGCACATTCCAATTTGGATTGCAGACTTCAGAAGTGCTGATTTAGAACCGAGGAAAGAACGAGTGTAGTTGGAAATTGTAACTTCATTCACTGTTGACGAATCGAACAGAAAACAAGTTTTGAAGTCCTGTGGGGAGTCAGCTAAATGTTTTAGATATGATCTTTACCAAACCTTTGTTAGGGATCATATTGATGAAGAAACTGTTTGGCAACGACCGGCTAAAGTGGTTCAAAATTACCCAACCATCAGCCAGGACGATTGGGAAAGGTTTATTACCTATCGACGGATGACCGATTTCAAGAGGCTATCCCAACATGGAAGTGAGATAAGGAAAAAGAGCAAATACGGATCTACTACAGGCCGTGACAGATATAGGAAACGTGATCAAGAAATCGTATGATAATTAATTGGCCAAAAAGCTTCAAGTCTATTTAAATTTATTGACATTACGTGTTTTATTTATGTTTACTAATTTTAATTACTAAATTGCAGTTCAAGAAGACGTGGGAATATGCTGCCCGACATTTTATTTGGCGGGACACGCGGCTTAAACCCGATGGAGAGTACAAGAATCCATCAGTTAAAATTATTGGCGAAACAACAGTAAGTCTTCGGATCCTATTTCAAATATAGAGTAAGATTGTCTCCATTATGTTTACAGGCTCAATAACATATTGTGTAATTGTTATAGGACGATTTAACACAACAAGAGACACAAGGAAGCTTCGAATCCGTGGGTACAGAGGACATTTTGACCAAGTCTTTGGGCAATGCCGAGCATTCTGGTCGTCTTCGTGGGCAATCAAAATTTGTCAAGCAGGCGCAATACTTCAATGCTGTGAACATTTCAAGGGAGAATCCTGAAGTCTCCTATATGAAACGACAGTTGGCTGCATTGGAAAGAACGGTGCAAGAACTTTGGGCGAAGCATGGTATCAACCGTGAGACGATGGCTGAGGAGGCAACCGCACCTACTGTTGATCAACACAACAGTTTCAAGGCTAGTGGCACCCTCAATGAGAAAGAAGCTGACACGTCGGATCAGCAGTCCATGTGTAATAATTAGAATTTTACTATGTTACAATTTCTTGTATAGAAATTTGAATTGTATCGTGAAGGTAGTTATGCAAAAGCCCGGTTTAGGGTTTTTATTGAAATTTGTGAGTTCTTATACGTTATAAGACTCAAAAATGATTGCTTAGTCAAGCATGATACCTTTTGAGTGAAAAGGTATAAAAACGTGATGATTTTTATTTTGGTCAAAGTTTGACCAAAAGACGTCAAAGTTGACCACAAAAGTCAAAGTTGACCAAGAGAGTCAACATTGGTCAAGAAAGGCAACATCGACTAAGAGAAGTCAAGGATTGCCTAAAAAGGTCAACTGGATGTCGAAACTTAAGTATGTGATGCAGTATGAGGTATATACTGCGAAAAGCCGTTTTTACAACGCAGATAGTAAGAATAAGATTTAAAACCATCATAGAAAAATCAAGCACATTAAGTAGGATAGTAAAAGCCAAAGGGCTTGGAGCAAAAGGGAAAAGTTTCGTACAGTCCATCTTTACGCAGATAAATTTTGGACTGTAGTATAAAAGCTTGTACTGTGTATAAGAGAGCACAGTATTAAAAATACCTGTTTGGCATTAAAAAGGATTGTCTACTAAGGGAAAAAGCCAAACAAAGCCTTTATGGATGATGTCACTTAACTTTTGATTTATGACATCATTTTTGGATTTAGTTAAAATTGGAAAGAAATTTGGAAGGCTCTAGGCTATGAGGTGGCCGGCCAACTAAGAGGGTTTAAGGGAAAAATTGAAAATTTTGGAGGGTTTGTGGTGCAAATTGAAGAGTTTGGCCTCACCTATAAATAGGTGGCCATTTGAACATTTTTGTTCACAAAAATTGTGAAAAGCAACCAAACTTTGCCCAATTTTCTCCTCACCAAAACCGAACTTTGACAGCAGCCAAAAGAGAGAAAAAGTTTCAAAAACTTAAGGAAATAGTCTTAGTCGAGTTCGGGTTTTCCTAGGAAGCAAGTTAGGAAGTTGGAAAAAATTTGGATACCATTTGGCCATTGGTGGCCGATTGTGTGGCAGCAGCTAAGG
Source organism: Ficus hispida (assembly GCA_025413025.1). Lineage (NCBI taxonomy): Eukaryota > Viridiplantae > Streptophyta > Magnoliopsida > Rosales > Moraceae > Ficus > Ficus hispida. The sequence continues at coordinate 14,823,264 of CM046373.1, forward strand.
TGGAAGAGAAACTGAAAGGAAAAGTGGTGGAGTGGCTGAAATTGTTGTGGGTGGCCGGAATTTGGTTGGAGCAACCCCTAGGTGGCTGGAAAATTTCGAGCTCATTGGGAGGAGCTAAGGCCGGCTGTACCAAGGAGAAAGGAAGAAAAAACTTTTGGAGCCAAGCAAACCCACTCTTGGATTAAGTAAGGTAAAAATCCTCTTGAACCTTAAATCTTTCAATTCAAGTTTTAAATTGAAGATTTAAGTGTATTTCAAGTTGGTTTGTAATGAGCATAAGCTCAATTTAATTTCCGAGCCCTAGCCTAGATTTAAGGGTGTATGTGTTTGATTAGTTTAGTATGGTGTTTGAATGATGGTTTGATTGATAGTTTTAATTATGTTTATGTTGTTGATTTCTAGGGTTGCATGATTAGAAAGATTAGTTGGTTATATGTCCCCTAAAAATCTGTCAAACAGATTATGAATGGCATGTTAGGGTATTAGATTGAATTATTAATGTCATGGTTGGATTTAGGATAAAAACCATGCAAACCCTAACTTTAATTGATGCAAATTGTTGTTTGACTTGCATGGACGGGTTTGAGCTTCATGTGAGTTAAAACGGGACGTTAGAAAACTTGCATGTTGATCCTAGGCTCCCGCGGTGGCTGGTTGAGTTAGTTTACGCGATTAGGACGTAAAATCAACTTAAAAGAATGAAAACTGCCAATTCGGGTTCAAGCTGGCCAGTTTTCTGGAAAGCCAGTTTTGAGGCCCTTAGAGGCTGATTTTGAGAAAACTTAAAACACGAAAGTTGCAGGGGAGGGGTTTTCTTGTAGGACATCGTAGACATTTTCAAAAATAAGGCTCCAACGGCCTTCGTTTTTATGGAAACCCGAGCCTGACTGTGCCCAGTTTTTATGCACGGCCAGGTGACTTAAACCGGGTAAATGAATGAGTTAAGTTCCGAACTGGATTTTGACCAAAACATGAAAGTTTTTAGGATTTTCCAAGATCTAAAACTTTCATGAAGAAAAATTTTTCAGATTCGGTCTGGATTTCTAAATAAAAAATTGGAGTTTTAAAACTGTGTAGGAAACAGAAAATTCCTGCACAGGATTTTGTAAAATAAAACAGAAAAACTGTTCCAAAGACAGTTTTTAGTGTTTAATTGTTTTGTAGTTTAAAACCCAATGTTTTGACCACTAAAACTGTTCCAATGACAGTTTTCAGCCCTTAACATTTTATATTCATATGATTTCAATGATTTTAAAGAAAAACCTAAGTTTTTCCAAAGTAAAGAAAGAGTTTTAAATCGAGTTAAGTGAACCATAACCGGGAAAGATTCCGAGTTATTGGTTTGGGCCCTAAGCCCGAGGGTTATCCAACGTAACCCAATAAAAGAGTAAGAATGACTAATTGGGCCTAAAAACTCGGGTTATCTGAAATAACCAATTGAGTTGTATTTTAGAAGGCGTAGGCCCAAGATTTAAGAATAGTAGTCCAATGCTACTTTGGATGGCTGTTTAGCCAAGGTTACTTTATGTGACCAACCAAAGTACACATTAAGTGTAGTAAACCCTAAACCCTAGGATTGACCAGGATACTGGGTAAGTATCCGGCTTTGTTTTAAGAAAAAGGGGGGGGGGGGGGGGGGGGGGCATATAACTATGACTAGGTATGAATGTTGGTTTGATTACCAACATTCTGTAAGAACAGAATTATTACTCTATGTCCTCTGATACAACAGGAAATAGCCTGCCGAGGTATCCTGAAGTGGATCAACAAGTCTTAGGACATAGTACTCAAGGTAAGTACAACTCCGCCTACAGCATAGGCTTTTGTTGTATACTTGCCAAGTATGTTTGCTGTATATGATGTGATGATGCTGTGTTTACAATATAACTATGTTAAGTTCATTGTATGAGAAAAAGATATAATGTCAAGATATGAGCATGAAATATGCATAGTGGCATCACGAAGCATGTTCACTAATAAGATCAAATATGAGACAATGAAAAGTAAGTATGATGGCAAGCAAGCTTGCCTGTGTCGTACCGACCCGCGTTAGGTCGGGTTGGACTGTGGTTTGAGTTGGAAATGGACTGGCCGCCCCAACCAAATCATAGTTGCACGTCCGGTACGTACACTTATGATAAGGGGCCCATAAGTAAGATAAGTTAAGAATGAATAAGATGGCATAATAAGAGCATAATTGGTTCATGCATATATTGTGCGATGTTATGATATGTATGCTATGGGAAGTTATGTATGACATGTATGACATGCTATGTTTATGTAAGGTTATGATGAGTTATGTTTATGTTTAATTGTTGCGGATTTATATGTTGTACTTGCTGAGCGAAAGCTCACGTGTCTTACGTCTATGCTGTAGGTAAGCAACCTACGGGCAACTGATGATGCAAGATGGCGAGCGTGGCGGGGTGGACTGTGAAATGTGGGGTTAATAGCCGCTACGCGTTTTGATTCTTTCTATGTATATTATTCCGCACCGTATAAAAAAAAAATTCCGCTGTTTACGTTAATTAAGTATGTATGTGTATGTATGTATGTATGGTAACGGCCTGTGCTAGGCGGGTCGTTACAGAGTTGGTATCAGAGCGGTTCCCTGCTACCCAATTTCACAGTATGCCTGCCGTCGCCGCCATCATTGTAAGTGATTTTATTTTATGAGTAATTAATGATTATGTAAATATGTTATGTTAGACTCGCATTATGGAGCCCGCGCTAGTAGATGAGGATCGACGAGCGGTGACGTCGTTCTATGAGTCGCATCTGATAATGTTCGACGGTACTAGACGGACGGTGTCGTTAGCGGCATGGCTATACGACATGGAGCAGATTTTCCGTCTTTGTCATATCGAGGAGCGACTACAGGTCTCCTTAGCCAGCCGATGTCTAGCAGTGGATGTTCGGCTATGGTGGATGACTATTGGGGAGAGATCTATGCCGAGTCGGACTTGGGGGCATTTCCGTACGTTGTTAGTTGCACGGTACGGACCGATACTGGATGAGGGGGCAGGTGAACCCCATCGTGACCCGGCGATGTATCGAGAGACGTATCATGCTCGATACCTCAGTTTTGCAGTAGTCTGGTATGCCTTCCTAGAGGAGCCCATGAGCTATTATTGTCGGCGGTTCCAGGAGGAGATGTTGCCATATGTCCCGCAGGACTTGGCTAACTCGATGGCATTTGCACTCCAGACGTTCCGGGATGGACTGCCTCAGCAGATCCGGCAGTATGTCCCTATGCCGGTACCTGGCTCGACCGTGGAGCACTTGATAGCTGATATCTTAGAGGCTGAGGCGGTGATGCACGCCATGCAGGCCGCTGGGGTTGCGGATGATCAGCAGGCTCCAGTCGATGATGAGGAGGATGGAGAGCCGATTTTTGAGGCTGGTCCGGCTGTTCCTGAGGATCAAGTTCCAGCAGATCCAGTACAGGAGATGCAGCCCCAGGACGCCGAGGCAGATATGGCTGCCGACGATTTTGATCCGGATGACCTCATAGTCCTTCCGGAGGTTCAGCCAGAGGACCCCCCGATCATCGATATTTCGAGCGATGAGGAGGAGGATATGGAGCCAGGGCCAGAGTTTGAGCCTGAGGACTGGCTAGAGGAGGATTTTGACGAGGACCCCAAGGAGATTCCGTTTCACGACGGAGATGATGACTCAGACTCCGATGCGTCCTCCGTAGTTTCGATCGAGCCCGTAGATTAGGCTAACCATGTATATGTATTTTGCTTTTATTTCACGACTGATATGTACTAGCTTATATTTTTATGACTATAGGCTTGTACTGTTGTATGATGAGAAAGTGTTAGACACTTCCATAAGAGATTTTGACCCTATATGTACAGAAATCGTATCAAAGTGTATTTACGAGATTGTAAATAAAATGTACTTTTTGTAAGAACACAAAAAGCCAGTTTAAGTATGAATTGATATGATACGATTATGAAAAGCATGTTACGAGTTGTTATGTGCTATAGTATGATGATAATGTTATGTTATGAAGTGTTATATTGCAATTATGAAAGATAGCGTGTGAAAGAAAGGATATTGCTAGTATGATAATATCTTTTCTTATGGTTTGATAGGACCTAGAAAATGGTACGTACATGTCGAGCAGTGCCTGCAAATCCGCTAGAGCCGGATCTCGCAACCGTTGTTGCAAATTTACAACGGCAGCTGTTGGAACAGCAGCAAGAAACGAATAGACTGCGAGAGCAGTTAGTTCAGCTGAACCAGAGACCTCGGGCTGATGAGGTTCCTCTTCAACAGAATAGGGTGCCTCCGGTACCAGGAGTCCAACCGGAAGTACAACAAGAAGATCTACGGAATGTTGAGATTCCGGTAGCACCGGCTGGAGTTCCAGTGAATCTGCCAGTGCGGGAAGATCTATTGTACGAGAGATTCAGGCGAATGAAGGCGCCTAAATTTGAAGGACAGATGGACCCGATAGCCGCGGATAATTGGCTAATTGATATCCAAGTCATCTTGGACTTCATGAGGCTATCGGAACAGGAGAAGGTCCTCTGTGCTTCCTTCGCCCTTAAGAAGGACGTCAGACATTGGTGGATGACTGTTCAGATACGTCGCGATGTTACCACCATGAGTTGGCAGGATTTCGTGGCGGAGTTCCGCACCATGTACTACAACAGAGAGAGTCTGGCAGCCCAGCAGGACGAGTTCGCCAGCTTGAAACAGGGATCTATGACAGTAATGGAGGCTGTCAAAAAGTTCGAACAATTAGCCCGATTGTGTCCGGAACTGGTTCCCAATGAAACAGAAAAAGTTAGAAGAATGATGAAGATGTTCCGGACAGATATTGCCAAGCAAGTTAGCGCTGACAGTAGCCCACCTACCCTGGTATCCGACTGTGTGAGTCGGGCAATAAGAGCCGAGTATTGGATAAACCAGGACAAGGAAGCAAGGGCTCAGATCTTCAGGGCAAAGAGGGATGAAAAGGCCGTGGTAAAGCCGACACAGCCCCGCCAGAACTTTGAAACGCCCCCGAAAGGACAAGTCAGTAACCCTGCCCAAGGTTCCAAACAGTTTGGGAGGAACAAGAGAAAGGGAAATTTCTCTGGCCAGGGCCAACAAAAGAATTACCTTCAGAAGAGGAGCAATAGAGGAAATGAGGGTAATAACACTGACTACCCGGCATGCGCCAAGTGTGGAAGGAAACATCCGGGAACCTGTAGAATGGGGTCGAATGCCTGCTACCTGTGTGGCAAGGAGGGGCATTATGCAAAGAATTGCCATCTGAACAACCAAGGCCAGAATCCTTCGTACCCGAGCTGAAATGCGAATAGTCAGTTGCATGCAGTCCAAACTAGGCTTGAAGGACCCTCAATCAGACAAGGCAGATTGGAGGCTCCTGAACCTCAAGCCAGATCTATGCTTACACCAGGGGTGATGCTGAAGCTGGAACTTCACATGTGGTGACAGGTCAGATTTCTATCGCCACCTACGATGCTATCGCCTTGTTTGATTCTGGTGCTACTCACTCATTTGTATCCTTGGAGTTCGCCCAGAAATTAGGAAGAGGTGTGAATAGTTTAGATCAGCCCTTCAAAACCTCTTTGCCGTCCGGAGAGATTTTGTGGTCTAATTTTTGGATACGAAATGCTCCCGTGACTATCTGTGGCCGAGAATTGTTTGTAGATCTCATCGCGATCAAGCTGCAGGATTTTGATGTGATCTTAGGAATGGACTTCTTAGGCAAATGCAACGCCAAGATCGACTGCAGAAAGCGTTGTGTAACATTCAATCCGTACGGAAAGGAGGAGTTCAATTTCTACGGGCAATCTCGGCATTCAGCAACTAAACTGGTTTCAGCGATGAAGGCTTGGAAAATGTTAGCTAATGGCTGCCAAGGATATTTAGCTAACATGGTGGATAAAGATTGTGAAGTGGAATTGGCACCGGAAGATGTTCCCATTATAAAGGAATATGTGGATATCTTTCCGGAAGACTTACCAGGACTTCCGTCGGAACGCGAGATTTCGTTCGAAATCGAATTGCTGCCTGGAGCTGCTCCGATATCGAAAGCGCCTTATCGTATGGCACCTGCCGAGCTTAGGGAACTGCAAGTGCAGTTACAAGAATTGCTGGACAAGGGATTCATCCGACAAAGTTACTCTCCATGGGGAACACCAGTGTTGTTCGTTAAGAAGAAGGATGGATCGCTGCGTATGTGTATCGACTATCGTGAGCTGAATAAGATCACGATCAAGAACAAGTATCCTCTTCCGAGGATTGATGATCTTTTTGATCAACTCAGGGGAGCGGTAGTATTTTCAAAAGTCGATCTACGGTCAGGCTATCATCAGCTCAGGATCAAGGAGTCAGATGTCTCCAAGACAGCTTTTCGTACACGTTACGGGCATTATGAGTTTTTGGTTATGCCCTTTGGTTTAACCAATGCCCCGGCTGCATTCATGGACCTTATGAACCGAGTATTCAAGGAGTATCTAGATAAGTTCGTCATTGTTTTTATTGACGATATTCTGATTTACTCAAGGTCCAAAGAGGAGCACGAGCATCACCTTAGGTTGGTGATGGAAACGCTTAGACGGAATCAGCTGTACGCCAAATTCACAAAATGCGAATTTTGGCTAGAAAAAGTCCACTTTTTGGGTCATGTAGTATCAAAGGAAGGGATTTCAGTGGACCCTGCTAAGGTAGAGGCGGTTAGTGCGTGGCCAGCACCTAAGAATGTTACGGAAATAAGAAGTTTCCTTGGACTAGCTGGCTACTACCGAAGGTTCGTCGAGGGATTTTCTAAGATCGCTACACCCCTCACCACTCTTACCCGCAAGGGAAAGAAATTCGAATGGACTCAAAAATGTGAAGAGAATTTTCAAGAGCTCAAGAGGAGGTTGACAAGTGCACCTGTGCTGATAATTCCTGATGTAGATGCAGGAAATTTCGTGATCTACAGTGATGCTTCTAAAAATGGATTAGGAGCTGTCTTAATGCAAAATGGGAAAGTAGTTGCCTACGCATCCCGACAGCTGAAGATTCACGAAAGGAATTATCCCACGCATGACTTGGAGCTCGCGGCAGTGGTTTTCGCACTTAAGATCTGGAGACATTATTTGTACGGGAACAAGTGTGAAATCTACACCGATCACCAGAGCCTCAAGTATATTTTTACTCAGAAGGAGCTCAACATGAGACAACGTAGATGGCTGGAACTTGTAAAGGATTATGATTGTGAGATCCTTTACCACCCTGGAAAGGCCAACAGGGTAGCAGATGCCTTAAGTAGGAAATCAGTAGGCATGCTGATGTCTATTGGAATGTTTCCTAAGCCACTACAAAAGGAGATTTCTGAGTTCAACTTGGAGCTGTTAACGGGGAAATTGTCTGTTCTGTCCCTCCAATCCAATCTCTTGGAGACCATTAAGTCGCATCAAGGAAAGGATTCCTCCTTGCTGAAAGCACAACTCTTTGGTGGGAAGAACAAGGAGTTTAAGGTCTCTGAAGATGGTGCTATTTATTTCAAAGGACGGATTTGTGTTCCTGATTTTGAGTTTCTTAAGGACCAGATCTTGTCTGAGGCACACAAGACGCCGTATTCAGTACATCCAGGAGCTTCCAAGATGTACAAGGACCTCCGAGAAAGTTATTGGTGGCCCAACATGAAGAATAAGGTAGCAGAATATGTGTCGAAATGCCTAACTTGTCAGAAAGTTAAGGCTGAACATCGACATCCTGGCGGAGAACTGCAGAAAATAGAGCTTCCTGAATGGAAATGGGAGCAAATTACTATGGACTTCGTAGTAGGGCTACCCAGAACTTCAGGTGGGAATGACTCGATTTGGGTAATTGTGGATAGATTAACCAAATCAGCCCACTTTATTGCGATTAAGGTCACCTTCTCAGTGGAGAAATTAGCTAAAATCTACGTATCCCAGATCGTCAGATTTCATGGAGTACCAAAATCGATCATTTCGGACCGTGATGGACGCTTCACTTCTCGATTTTGGACTAGTGTTCACAATGCTATGGGGTCGAAATTGAAGTTCAGTACGGCATTTCACCCCCAAACTGACGGTCAATCATAACGAACCATCCAGACACTGGAGGATATGCTAAGGTCATGTGTGCTGGATTTCAAAGGAAACTAAGATCAGAAGCTGCCTCTGATCGAATTTTCATATAACAATAGTTATCATGCTTCGATTGGTATGGCTCCATTTGAAGCATTATATGGAAGAAAATGTCGATCTCCTATCCACTGGCAGGAAGTGGGGCAGAAGCAGCTACAAACTACTGATTTTATCAAAAAGACCTCTGAGGACATTCAGAAGATCAAGCAGAGACTCGACATAGCTTTTAGTAGACAGAAAAGCTATGCCGATAAACGTAGGAGGCCCTTGGAGTTCCAAGTGGGAGATGCAGTCTTCATCAAGATTGCTCCTATGAAAGGAGTAATGCGCTTTGGGAAAAAGGGGAAGCTTAGCCCAAGGTATACGGGACCATTTGAGATCCTTGAAAGGATTGGAAAAGTAGCTTACAAGCTTGCCCTACCGCCAGAATTAGCCTCGATGCATAATGTTTTCCATGTGTCGATGCTAAAGAAGTATATATCGGATCCTTCCCATATGCTCAGTCAAGAACCAGTAGAGGTTCAAACGGACTTAACCTATGAAGAAAAGCCAGTTCGAATTCTGGATCGGGAAGAGAATGTCTTAAGGAATAAAACCATTCCCATGGTTAAAGTGTTATGGCGAAACCACAAGGTTGAAGAAGCAACCTGGGAATTGGAAGATGAGATGAGAAAGAACTACCCCAGTTTGTTCTAATTTTCGAGGACGAAAATTTTTAAGGGGGGTAGATTGTAATAACTAGAATTTTTCTATGTTACAATTTCTTGTATAGAAATTTGAATTGTACCGTGAAGGTAGTTATGCAAAAGCCCGGTTTAGGGTTTTTATTGAAATTTGTGAGTTCTTATGCGTTATAAGACTCAAAAATGATTGCTTAGTCAAGCATGATACCTTTTGAGTGAAAATGTATAAAAACGTGATGATTTTTATTTTGGTCAAAGTTTGACCAAAAGACGTCAAAGTTGACCACAAAAGTCAAAGTTGACCAAGAGAGTCAACATTGGTCAAGAAAGGCAACATCGACTAAGAGAAGTCAAGGATTTCCTAAAAAGGTCAACTGGATGTCGAAACTTAAGTATGTGATGCAGTATGAGGTATATACTGTGAAAAGCCGTTTTTACAACGCAGATAGTAAGAATAAGTTTTAAAACCATCATAGAAAAATCAAGCACATTAAGTAGGATAGTAAAGGCCAAAGGGCTTGGAGCAAAAGGGAAAAGTTTCGTACAGTCCATTTTTACGCAGATAAATTTTGGACTGTAGTATAAAAGCTTGTACTGTGTATAAGAGAGCACAGTATTAAAAATACCTGTTTGGCATTAAAAAGGATTGTCTACTAAGGGAAAAAGCCAAACAAAGCCTTTATGGATGATGTCACTTAACTTTTGATTTATGACATCATTTTTGGATTTAGTTAAAATTGGAAAGAAATTTGGAAGGCTCTAGACTATGAGGTGGCCGGCCAACTAAGAGGGTTTAAGGGAAAAATTGAAAATTTTGGAGGGTTTTTGGTGCAAATTGAAGAGTTTGGCCTCACCTATAAATAGGTGGCCATTTGAACATTTTTGTTCACAAAAATTGTGAAAAGCAACCAAACTTTGCCCAATTTTCTCCTCACCAAAACCGAACTTTGACAGCAGCCAAAAGAGAGAAAAAGTTTCAAAAACTTAAGGAAATAGTCTTAGGAGAGTTCAGGTTTCCCTAGGAAGCAAGTTAGGAAGTTGGAAAAAATTTGGAAACCATTTGGCCATTGGTGGCCGGTTGTGTGGCAGCAGCTAAGGTGGAAGAGAAAGTGAAAGGAAAAGTGGTGGAGAGTGGCTGAAATTGTTGTGGGTGGCCGGAATTTGGTTGGAGTAACCCCTAGGTGGCTGGAAAATTTCGAGCTCATTGGGAGGAGCTAAGGCCGGCTGTACCAAGGAGAAAGGAAGAAAAAACTTTTGGAGCCAAGCAAACCCACTCTTGGATTAAGTAAGGTAAAAATCTTCTTGAACCTTAAATCTTTCAATTCAAGTTTTAAATTGAAGATTTAAGTGTATTTCAAGTTGGTTTGTAATGAGCATAAGCTCAATTTAATTTCCGAGCCCTAGCCTAGATTTAAGGGTGTATGTGCTTGATTAGTTTAGTATGGTGTTTGAATGATGGTTTGATTGATAGTTTTAATTATGTTTATGTTGTTGATTTCTAGGGTTGCATGATTAGAAAGATTAGTTGGTTATATGTCCCCTAAAAATCTGTCAAACAGATTATGAATGGCATGTTAGGGTATTAGATTGAATTATTAATGTCATGGTTGGATTTAGGATAAAACCATGCAAACCCTAACTTTAATTGATGCAAATTGTTGTTTGACTTGCATGGACGGGTTTGAGCTTCACGTGAGTTAAAACGGGACATTAGAAAACGTGCATGTTGATCCTAGGCTCCCGCGGTGGCTGGTTGAGTTAGTTTACGTGATTAGGACGTAAAATCAACTTAAAAGAATGAAAACTGCCAATTCGGGTTCAAGCTGGCCAGTTTTCTGGAAAACCAGTTTTGAGGCCCTTAGATGCTGATTTTGGGAAAACTTAAAACACGAAAGTTGCAGGGGAGGGGTTTTCCTGTAGGACAGTTTTCAAAAATAAGGCTCCAACGGCCTTCGTTTTTATGGAAACCCGAGCCTGACTGTGCCCAGTTTTTATGCACGGCCAGGTGACTTAAACCGGGTAAATGAATGAGTTAAGTTCCGAACTGGATTTTGACCAAAACATGAAAGTTTTAGGATTTTCCAAGATCTAAAACTTTCATGAAGAAAAGATTTTCAGATTCGGTCTGGATTTCTAAATAAAAAATTGGAGTTTTAAAATTGTGTAGGAAACAGAAATTCCTGCACAGGATTTTGTAAAATAAAACAGAAAAACTGTTCCAAAGACAGTTTTTAGTGTTTAATTGTTTTGTAGTTTAAAACCCAATGTTTTGACCACTAAAACTGTTCCAATGACAGTTTTCAGCCCTTAACATTTTATATTCATATGATTTCAATGATTTTAAAGAAAAACCTAAGTTTTTCCAAAGTAAAGAAAGTGTTTTTAATCGAGTTAAGTGAACCATAACCGGGAAAGATTCCGAGTTATTGGTTTGGGCCCTAAGCCCAAGGGTTATCCAACGTAACCCAATAAAAGAGTAAGAATGACTAATTGGGCCTAAAAATTCGGGTTATCTGAAATAACCAATTGAGTTGTATTTTAGAAGGCGTAGGCCCAAGATTTAAGAATAGTAGTCCAATGCTACTTTGGATGGCTGTTTAGCCAAGGTTACTTTATGTGACCAACCAAAGTACACATTAAGTGTAGTAAACCCTAAACCCTAGGATTGACCAGGATACTGGGTAAGTATCCGGCTTTGTTTTAAGAAAAAGGGGGGGGGGGGGGGGCATATAACTATGACTAGGTATGAATGTTGGTTTGATTACCAACATTCTGTAAGAACAGAATTCTTACTCTATGTCCTCTGATACAGCAGGAAATAGCCTGCCGAGGTATCCTGAAGTGGATCAACAAGTCTCAGGACATAGTACTCAAGGTAAGTACAACTCCGCCTACAGCATAGGCTTTTGTTGTATACTTGCCAAGTATGTTTGCTGTATATGATGTGATGATGCTGTGTTTACAATATAACTATGTTAAGTTCATTGTATGAGAAAAAGATATAATGTCAAGATATGAGCATGAAATATGCATAGTGGCATCACGAAGCATGTTCAGTAATAAGATCAAGTATGAGACAATGAAAAGTAACTATGATGGCAAGCAAGCTTGCCTGTGTCGTACCGACCCGCGTTAGGTCGGGTTGGACTGTGGTTTGAGTTGGAAATGGACTGGCCGCCCCAACCGAATCATAGTTGCGCGCCCGGTACGTACACTTATGGTAAGGGGCCCATAAGTAAGATAAGTTAAGAATGAATAAGATGGCATAATAAGAGCATAATTAGTTCATGCATATATTATGCGATGTTATGATATGTATGCTATGGGAAGTTATGTATGACATGTATGACATGCTATGTTTATGTAAGGTTATGATGAGTTATGTTTATGTTTAATTGTTGCGGATTTATATGTTGTACTTGCTGAGCGAAAGCTCACGTGTCTTACGTCTATGCTGTAGGTAAGCAACCTACGGGCAACTGATGATGCAAGATGGCGAGCGTGGCGGGGTGGACTGTGAAATGTGGGGTTAATAGCCGCTACGTGTTTTGATTCTTTCTATGTATATTATTCCGCACCGTATAAAAAAAAAAATTTCCGCTGTTTATGTTAATTAAGTATGTATGTGTATGTATGTATGTATGGTAACGGCCTGTGCTAGGCGGGTCGTTACACCATGCCTAATGTAAGTAAGGAATGCCTACTTTTCTTGACTGATGTAATTAATGGTGGAGATGTTCTGATTGCAATAGGCAGGGCATACATGGACTGTGTTCCAACCGACACAGTCCATGGGATTCCTTTAGGCGAGAGGAATGTGCGAGTGATAATAAGTGTCCCAAAATTAAAACGTTCACTCCTTCCGATTCCGACGGATGAAGCCACACATATTGAAGAGGCTATTGGGGGATTTGTTGCTTGGCCAAAAAAATTAGTCGTCCTTCAAACCAGTTTAAGCCAGGCCAGTCGAGATCCTAGTCAAGCTCCCGAGCCTACTACAAAGGGAACCAAACGAATGAAGAAGAGAGCCGGAAGGAAGAAACTACAGTCACAACCGGAGGTACAATAGCAAACAAGCGAAGAAGTACTGACGTTTGACTTTAGTGAAATTCTCGTTGAAATGAAACCACTGGCTTACTACGCATAAAGTTCCTTGAGTGACGGTACCCAGATTGCGTGCCCACAACAACAGTCTGTCAACGGTGATAACATACCCATATATATTGGGTATGAAGATGTATACCATTTCGTAACCTTTAAAGAAATCAGTGCAAGCAGTATAATGATTTACATCAGGTAATGGTTTTTTCCTTAAACAATACTTATTGTTCCAATTAGGTTGAAAGATACATATATATGTTGATTTTAGGGAAACAAGTTTGACTTAATTATTTTGCAGCTACCTAGTAGATTGTTGTGCAAGAGCAGGAATGGATCAGCGTTTCGAGTTTATTTCTCCATTCCTTGTCTCGCCAGTGCAACAGAATGTAGATCGTGTAGCCTACATTCGAGAGAGAGCTGACAATATCATCCAGATCATAACAAATGCACCAAGGGGAAGGCTTGTTCTCGTGCTATATAAAAGCGGCCAACATTGGATATTGGCTGTTATTAATCCATAGGATGACTCGGTCCTCTATTTTAATCCTCTTGGAAACGATCCGGGTGAAGATTTTCAATAGCTAATTACGTTGTAAGTATTCTTTGATGTTCATATTAATGATTTGACATTCCATAATTGTTGTTCTGGATGTATTGATATTTGTTAAATTGTTAGGGCACTAAACGATTGGAAATTGCTAGTGGGACGTGGAATAACAAAGTGACGCAACTGCAAGACATTGATTCAGACTGCTCGATGTCCTATACAACAAGGAACTGTGCAGTGCGGCTATTTTCTATTGGGGTTTATGCGGGAAATAACGTTGACCGTCGATGGACTTGCCTTACTTCAAAACAAGACTTCTTATACTGAAGCTGAATTGAATTTGGTTAGGCAAGAGTGGACTACATAGGTCATGCGCTTCATACAATACTGACGCAAAGCAAAGCATGAAGTTAAATTTTATATAGCCGTTATATTAATTATTGTTGTACATTGTGACATTTTATTTACCATATCAGTTTTGTTATTATTTTATTCTTGGCTGTGTAATTTTTTCTTGTTATGAATGAATGAACTGGTATTCAATTGAACGAATTGGTATTTTTTGTTGTTTACGTGAAAACATACCACGACGGTTTTCAACAGACACCGTCGTGGAAGTACATCTACCACGATGGTTCGTAGATGTACTATCGTGGTACGTCACCAACCACGACGGTGGCATATAGAAACCGTCGTGGTAGGATAATATACCACGACGGTTTCAACTTTACATAGAGCCACTGTCGTGGTAAGGAGAACTACCACGACGGTGGCTTATATAAACCGTCGTGGTACACCGGTGTACGATGACGGTTTTTATCGAGTCACCGCCGTGGTACGTAACCTAACACGATGGTGACATATAGAAACCATTGTGGTATACTTATATACCACGACGGTTTCAACTTTACATAGAGTCACCGTCGTGGTAAGTTAAACTACCACGACGGTGGCTTATATAAACCGTCATGGTACGTCGGTCTACCACGACGGTGGTGATTCTAAGCCGTCGTGGTATGGTTACTTACCACGACGGTTTCCCATAAAAACCGTTATGTTAGATGCACTTCCACGACGGTTTTGTTTATGGTTAACCGTCGTAGTATGTTGCTAAATATCCATTTTTTGGCCCTATTGTACCTATTCCACGACGGGAAAAAAACCATTGTCGAAGCTAAAAAGATTCCAAGACTCTGGATTCCATGACGGTTAGAGAACCAAAGTAGAAATGTTACCACGACGGTTAGAAACCGTCATGGTATCGACATTCTGTAGTAGTGGCTTATGTGATGAATGGATATACAAATCCAATTTAAAAACCCTAGCTTTGTGCAAGAACACCCAAGGGTTTGCATGTGAATGCATGGATATATGATGATGAGATTTTATGTTAGTAAGTGCTGCATGATTGTTGTAGGCTCACGGTTACGACCGTTTGAGGTAGGGTGCATGTAATTTGACTGTAAAAATGGACTTAAGGCAAAACTGCCAGTTTCGGGTAAAACTGGGTAGCTCTCTGGCGAAGTAATTTTGAGGCTCTTACAGGCCGAATTTGGAGAAACTCAAAACATGAAAGTTGTAGAAAATGGAAATTCCTAGGGGTCATCATAGACAGTTTTCAAAAATAAGGCTCCAATGGCCTTTGCTTTTACAAAAATCGGAACCTGGTCATGCCCAAACTTCATGCATGGTCAGGCAGGTTCAATAAGGAAAATGAGTAGGTTAAAGACCAAACTGGGTTTTGAGCAAAACACGAAAGTTATAGGGTTTTTCAAGATCTAACACTTTCGTGAAGAAACTTTTTCAGATTCGACACAGATTTTTATATAAAATTGGATTCCTAAAACTGTGCAGTGAATAGGAAATTCCTGCACAGGATTTTCAAAACATAGTGCAGGAAAAGGAAATTCCTGCATATACCCTAATAATTGGCAGCATGAAACTGTTTCAAAGGCAGTTTCTAATAGTTAACAATTTTATTATTCCTACTCAAAGAATCATAGTTTTGGAAAAGGATTTAAAACCATACAAGGAATTTTGTACAAGGATTTGGACAATGAAAACTAGGAATTTTCAAGAATAAAGAAAAAATAAGTAGATAGCTCAAAAGCTATCTTGATAACAGAATAACAGTATGGCAACCAACGGTAACCGGGTAGGATACCCAAGTTACTGGATTAGACCCAAAGCCCAAGGTAACCTAACAAGATATGATTTAAGTATGATAGGCCATAAACCCTAGGGTTACAATTAGTAACCAAGTAAGTTATTATAGTATGTGTGGGGGACATATAACTAATGTTATTCATGAATGTTGGCTAGGTTTCCAACATTTTTTATGATTTATAGAATCTTTACCCTATGTCCTTTGTAATAGCAGGAGGTAACCTATTGTTGCGATCTGAATAGGAGCAACAAAGCCTAGGACATAGCATACGAGGTAAGTACAACTCCGCTTGCAGCATAGGCTATATGTTTGTCTACTTGTATGATTTGTTAAATTATTTTACAATGATATGACATAATGTATGATCTAGTATGTGACATTACGAAGTATGTTCATTAATATATATGGTAAGCCCAAGACCAAAGTATGAAATAATTTAGTAAGTATGTTTAAGATAAGAATAAGTCTTAAGGAAAATTAAGTAAGTTGGCAAGCCAAGTTGCTTTGTGTCGTACCGACCCGCACTAGGTCAGGTTTGGTCTATGGTTTGAGTTGGATTGGGATGGCCACCCCAACCACTCCATAGCTGCGTGCCACGGTATGTACACTTAAGTTAAGTGAGGGGCCCAATAGTCTGTTAAGCTAAGAAAGCATAATGGAACATAATTGGTTCATGCATTGTTATGATTTGTTTTGTGGATGTTAAAGTTCTACATGCTGAGCGAAAGCTCACGTCTTATGTCTATGCTGTAGGTAAATAACCTAGTGGCAATTTTTGATGCAAGGTGGTGGAGCATGGCACTGCTAGCTGTGAAATTTGGGATGGTGATCGTTACGCGTTTGGTTTATAATATGTGTATTATTTTATACTTATAAGGATTTTATCTAGTAAACGTTTATAAGTACGTACCTTTTCGTATGGGTACATGTTGTATAAAAATAAAATAAAATTTTCCGCTAATTAAGTAAGTAAGTACGTTAACGGCCTATGTTAAGTGGGTTGTTACAGAGTTGGTATCAGAGCGGTTTCCTGCCTTCCTATTTCACAGTCTGCTTGCCATCGCCACTATCATTGTAAGTTAAAATTTATTTTGTGCATATATATTTATTATGCAATTATGGTATGATAGATTAGTTGAGATGAACCCGGATCGAGTAGACAATGATCGGGAAGCAGCGTTTGTATTTTACGAGATGTAGCCCCTACTATTTGATGGGACACGCCGAACTGTGTCGTTAGCAGCATGGCTATACGATATGGAGCTGATATTTCATATATGCCATATAGAGGCTCGTCTCCAGGTTTTGCTAGCTAGTAGATGTTTGGTAGTGGACGCTAAATTATGGTGGATGACCTTAGGGGAGCGAGCGATGCCAGGAAGGTCATGGGCAGATTTCCGTGCCCTAATGATTGCATGATATGGGCCTTTACCAGACGAGGATGCCTATATGCCCTACCACGACCCTGAGATTTACAACGACATGTATCTTGGGCGATACCTCAGTTATGTACCTGATTGGCATGCCTATCCACACGAGTCTATGGGCCATTACTGTATGAGGTTTCAGGACGCTATGTCGCCCTACATCCCACAAGATTTAGGCAGCCCAGAGTTGCAGGCGTTACATCTGCTCAGGGAAGGGTTGCCTCTCGAGATTAGAAGATTTGTTCCAGCACCTATGGTGGGAATGACAGTAGGGAACATGATAGATAACATTATGGAAGCTGAAATAATAGCCTACATGTTGCAAGCGAATGCGTTAGTGGACGATTATCAGGTGCCAGTTGACGATCCTGGTTTAGGGGAGCCACTATTCGAGGAAGGTCCGTTATTTCCAAAGGATCCGATTCCAGCAGTTCCACTACAGCAGATTCCGCCACAGGAGGCAGAGGTCGACATGCAAGGAAACGAAGTGGACCCCGCAGATTTTATGGCTGCTCCTGAGGATCAACCCGAGCATCCTTCAGTAATCATCATCGCCAGTGATGATGAAGAAGATGTCGAAGAAGAATTTGTAGAAGAATGGGAGGAATATGAGGGAATAGAGGTAGATATGGAAGACGTCAAGGACGATCAAGAAGAGATTTTATTTGATGATGGGGATTAGGATATAGACTCCGACACTTCCTCCGTTGTTACGATCGAGTAGATAGCTTAGACATAGGATTGACTTCTATTAGTTTATTATTTTTGACCTTAGGATTGTATATATGTATGATGGTAAAGTGGTAGCCACTTCCACCCCAGTTTTGATCATGTATATATAGTATGATGTAAATAATGTGTACATACTAATATTGTAAATATGATGTACTTTTTGTAAGTATACAAAAAGGTAGTTCAAGTATGAAATGTATATAATGATGTTATGTTCTGATCAAGAATTTTATGATAATTTTATGATAAGGGTACGATGTGATACGATGATATTATGTTATGATATGATAAGTATGATGATGTGATGGCATGATGTATTAAGGTATGATATGATAAGCTATGAATGAAAGGAAGGATATTAGTAGTATTATATTATCTTTTCTTGTGATAAAATAGGAAATTAGAAGATGGTACGTCCACGTAGATGAGTACACCTAAATCCGCCAGAGCTGGATATTGCAAATGTTGTAGCCAATTTACAGCAGTAGTCGCTAGAACAGTAGCAGGAGACAAATAGGCTTCGAAACAGATAGCTCATATGAACCAGATACACCACGATAACGAAGTTCCACCTCAAGCCCACCAGGTACCCCCAGTAGCGCCTCAGGTACCGGAGGCTCAGCAAGAGGCTCCACGGAATTTTGAAGTTCCGTTAGCACCCACTGGGATTCTAGTGAACCCACCCGTAGTATGGGAAGATCTATTGTATGAACGATTTAGGCGAATGAAGGCACCTGTATTTGAGGGACCTACGGACCCAATAGCAGCTGACAACTGGCTAATCGACATCCAAGTTATTTTAGATTTTATGAAACTCACAGAATAGGAGAAGGTTCTCTGTGCTTCCTTTGCACTAAAAAAGGATGCAAGATATTGGTGGATGACAGTCCAAATGCGCAGAGATGTCACGACTATGAGTTGGCAGGATTTTGTAATTGAATTTCGTACAATGTACTACAATAGGGAAATCCTGGCAGCTCAACAGGATGAGTTTACGAGTTTGAGGCAGGGGACGATGACGGTAATGGAAGCTGTTAAGATGTTTGAACAGCTAGCTCGCTTGTCCCGGAATTGGTACCGAGTGAAACAGAAAAAGTAAGAAGATTGATGAAGATGTTCTGGACAGATATTGCCAAGAAAGTTAATGATGGCAGTAGCCCTCCTACCTTGGTATCCGATTGCTCAAGTCAGGCAATAAGAGTTGAATACTGGATTAACCAGGATAAGGAAGCAAGGGCTCACATTTTTAAGGCTAAAAAGGAGGAGAAGGCCGTGGTAAAGCAGTTATAGCCCCAACAAGTTCCGAATCATACTCGAAAGGCCAAACTAGTAACCCTGCCCAAAATTCCAAACAGTTTGGGAGGAGCTAAAGGAAGGGGAATGTCACTAGCTGGGGTCAACAAAGGAACTACCCTCAGAAGAAGAATAATTGAGGGAATGAGGGTAATAATGCTGACTACCTAGTGTGCACCAACTGTGGAAGGAAATACATCGGAGTGTGTAGAATGGGGACAAATGCTTGCTACCTCTGTGGCAAGGAAGGTCATTATGCAAAGAATTGCACTTTAAATAGCCAGAACCAGAGCCCTCCATACCGGAGCCGAAATGCAAACAGTCAGTTGCATACAGTCCAAGCAAAGATCGAAGGCCCATCGATCGCACAAGGTAGATTAGAAGCTCTTGAACCCCAAGCCAGGCTTTATGCCTACACAAAGGGAGATGCCGAAGCTGGGACTTCGCATGCGGTAACAGGTCAGATCTCTATTACCACATATGATGTTATTGCTCTATTTGATTCTGGTGCCACTCACTCATTCGTATCTTCGGAGTTTGCCCATAAATTAGGAAGAAGTGTGGATAATTTAGAATAACCCTTCAAAACTTCTCTGCCATCCGGAGAAATTTTGTGGTCCAATATTTGGATGCGAAATACTTCCGTAGTCATTTGTGGCAGAGAATTGTATGTAGATCTCATCGCAATCAAGCTTCAGGATTTCGATGTGATCTTAGAAATGGATTTCTTAATCAAGTACAACGATAAGATTGACTACAGAAAGCGTTGTGTTACGTTCAGCCCTTATGATGAGGAAGAGTTTAATTTCTAACGGTCAGTCTCGGAGCTCAACGACCAGGCTAGTTTTGGCAATGAAGGCTTGGAAAATGTTAGCTAATGCATACCAAGGATATTTAGCTAACATGGTGGACAAAGATCAAGAAGTAGAGCTAACACCAGAAGATGTCCCCATTATAAAGGATTATGTGGATATCTTTCCGAAAGACTTACCAGGACTTCCGTCGGAACAGGAAATTTCTTTTGAGATCGAATTGTTGCCTGGAGCTGCACCGATATCGAAAGCGCCTTACTGTATGGCACCAGCGGAGCTTAGAGAGCTTCAAGTATAATTACAAGAACTGCTTGATAAAGGATTCATCCGACAAAGTCGCTCTCCGTGGGGAGCGCCAGTTTTGTTCGTCAAGAAAAAGGATAGATCGTTGCACATGTGTATTGACTATCGTGAATTGAACAAGATAACATTCAAGAACAACTATCCCCTCCCGAGAGTTGATGATCTTTTTGATCAACTCAGGGGAGCAGTAGTATTTTTGAAAGTCGATATGCGATTAGGTTATCATCAGCTCAGGATCAAGGAGTCAGATATTTCCAAAACGGCTTTCCGAACATGATATGGGCATTATGAATTTTTGGTCATGCCGTTTGGATTAACTAATGCCCCAGCTGCCTTATGGACCGTATGAACCGAGTGTTTAAAGAGTATTTAGACAAGTTTGTTATTGTCTTTATTGATGATATTTTAATTTATTCAAGGTCCAGGGTGGAACATAAGCATCACCTTAGGGTGGTGATGGAAACGTTAAGAAGGAATCAGCTTTATGTCAAGTTCACAAAATGTGAATTTTGGCTAGAAAAAGTTCATTTCTTGGGTCATGTGGTTTTAAAGGAAGGAATTTCCGTAGACCCTGCAAAAGTGGAAGCGATCAGTACATGGCCTGTTGTAATAATCGCCCTTTTTGATTGATTCATGATTTCCTCATTGAGGAAAAAATAAATATTTATGTGAAATATCTGATATGATTTTATCAGATATATTTGAGTTCTTATAGCATAATAAGACTCAAAACAGCTTATTTAGTTATGCATGATGTCTTTTAAGGAGAAAGGCAAAATTAGAATTTATGAACTTGACCGGTCAAAATTTGACTAGAAAAGTCAAAGGTATGAATATGACGATACTATAGTATAGCAAGCAGTATAGGAATTATGCTGCGAAAAACCGTCATCACGGATGAAATAGTAAGAATAAGATTCAAGATCACTTTAGAAAAATCAAGCACAATATTTAGAACAATAAGGGCTAAGTAGCTTGAATTCATATGAAAAAGTTTTGCGCAGATGAATTCTGGACTACAGTCCAGTATGACAGTACTGTATTAATTAAAAACAATATTTGTAATATCTGCATTAGTATGAGAATGAACTGCATTTTAGGAGATAAGCCAAACAAGGCCCTAAAAGTGAGACACCTAATCATGAGATAATTACATAATTTTTGGATTTTTGGGAAATTAGGAAAGAAATAAAACTTGGCCTCCAAGTCTTCCCATGATGGCCGGCCACCTATTGAGGACCAATGAGCAATTATTTTTGCTTCAAGGCTAGATGTGCAATTTAGAGAATAAAAATAAATCAAGAAAGAAAATAATTTATTGGGTGGGGGGGGGTGGATTTTAAGCATTTTGTGTGACCTTACCAAAACTATGCCCAATTTTCACCTCACACTCTCTCCCCCTTAAGAAAGCCGAACCCCTAAGAGAGAAAAAAAAGCAAAGTTAGATGGTCGGATTTTTAGTGAAGGAAAAATAAGAAAATTTTTTTCGGAATCCAAGCTTGAGATTCATCTTCAAGAGCTAGAGGCAACCCTCTCAAAACCCTAAGCTTTTTAGTGAGTTTTGAGCAAAGTTATGTGTATTTTCAGTTTGGATGTAAGAGCATAAGCTCACCCATTTATGTTCTTGTTTTAGTTGGTTTGCCTAGAATGTGCTTGATTTAGGTTTTGTGATCTTGATTTATGATTTTGATGTATGTATATGATGTTATGTGCTAAGTATATAAGGTATGTAGAAATGCCTTGTATATGTTTGTTGTCTGTCCCCACACACTTAAGAGGTTGTATGATGTGTTTGATTATGTGAATTTTGATGAATGGTGCAAGTAGGGTTAGTGGAAAACCCTAAAAACCCTGGTTGGTGAATTTCACCAAATGGGTTTGTATGCATGATTGGATGATTGAATGTTAAGAATGAATGCATGATAAGGAAAATATTAGATAATATGCTGCATGCTTGATGTAGGCTCACGGTCGCGACCGTTTGAGGTAGTGTGAGCATAATTTTACGTAAGAACCAACCGAAACCAAAACTGCCAGTTCGGGTGAAAACTGAGCAGTGACCTGGAAATGGTATTTTGAGGCCTTTACAGGCCGAATTTGAGAAAAGTTAAAACTAAAAAGTTGTAGAGAATTAAAAATCCTAGGGGGCATAGTGGGCAGTTTTTAAAAATAAGGCTCGAAAGGCCTTCGTTTTTACAAAAACCCGAGCCTGGACCACCCAGACCCATATGCACGGCCAGGCAGATTCAACAAGGAAAAAGTATAAGTTAAATGCAGAACTGGGTTTTGAGCAAAACACGAAAGTTGTAGGGTTTTTTAAGATCTAAAATGTTCATGAAGAAAACTTTTACAAAATCTAAACATATTTTAAAATGAAACTGAATCTTAAAAACTGGGCAGGAAATAGGAAATTCCTGCACAGGATTTTCAAAACAGTGCATGCACAGGCAATTCCTGCACATGCACTAATAACTAGAATTATGGGACTGTTTTCAGCAAAATCCCTCAAAACTTAGACAGTTTTATTTAAAGACAGTTTTAAATGGTTAATCAACCCAGTTCAGTAAGAAAAGAAATAAATAAACAAATTAAGCTAATTGGTGACCTAACGTAGTCGGATAGGCTACCAAATTTTATTGGGCCAAGTTATTTAGAAACAAATGTTGTATGTTGGGCCTTGGGTCCAAGATTATTTAAGGTAACCATAAGGGATACCACTTTAATTATTGGGCCTTATTAGCCCAACAGGCTTTTTAAAGTTAAACATAACTTGGGCTTATACCTAGGGTTACCAAGAGTAACCCAGAAGGATGCCAAGTACCGTTGGGCCTTGAGCCCAAAGTTCATTAGGAAATTAAACAGGATATTATTTGATTATTATTGGGACATGTGCCCTAGGGTTACACTTAGTAACCAAACAGGATATCATTTGAATGTGTGAGGGGGGGCATACAACTAGGGATTTCTCATGGATGTTGGTTAGAATACCAACATCTAATGTTATAGTTAAGAGTAGGATAGGATGATTCTTATCCTACGTCGTTATTGATAACAAATAGTTAACCTGTTGTTGTGATCATTAGGAGCAATAAACTCAGGACGTACGTAAGAGGTAAATACAACTCCGCCTACAATATAGACGGAAAATGTTTTTACTGCTTATGTGATGTTAAGTTCATGCATGTATGATATAGTGCATATGATTTATGACTTGATGATGTGATGCATATGATTTATGCCTTGATGATGTAATACGTATGATTTATGTTTTATCATTGTGGCATCATGAAGCATGCTCACTAAAGATAAATCACTCGGTAAGAATGAGAACCCAGTTTCAAGTAAGAAACTGTTGTAAAAGACTGTTTTCAAGAAGAAAACTATTTTTAAGAACAAGGTAAGGAAAGATTTTAAGTATAATGGTAACAAGTTGTCTCGTGTCGTACCGTCCTGCCACTATAGGCGGGTTTGGTCCATGGTTTGAGTTCGATCTGGTTGGCCGCCCCATCCACCCCATGGCTGCGCGCCACGGTACGTACACTTATGTTATGTATGAGCCCAAGGATATGTAAGCATAAGACATCATAATGAAAGCATAATTGGTTATGCATTGTTCCATTATGAAATGGTTTGCGGATAAATAATTGTACTTGCTGAGCGAAAGCTCATGTCTTACGTTTATACTGTAGGTAAGCAATCTGTCAGCAATCTTTGATGCAAGGCAGTGGAGCGTAGCAAGGCTACCTGTGAAATCTTGGGATGGGAACCATTACGCGTTTTGTTTTAATTATGTTTGATAGTTAATATAAAATGTTGTATATACCAAAATAAGTTTGGTATTCAGTTCATCTATATATATGTATATGTGTATATATTTATACAAGTAAATATAGTATGAGTAAGTTTCCAAGATTTAAGTTATATATAAATTAAAAAAAAAATTTATTCCATTTTTCCGCCTAGTAAATAAGTAAGATAAGATATGATAAGTAACTGTAACGGCCACGTTAGGCGGGTCGTTACACCTGTACCCAAAAATGTTACGGAAATAAAGAGCTTTCTTGGCTTGGCCGAATACTACCAACATTTCGTCAAAGGATTTTCCAAGATCGCTGCACCACTAACAGCTCTTACCTGAAAAGGGAAGCAATTTGAATGGACACAGAAGTGTGAAGAGAACTTTCAAGAGCTTAAGAGGAAGCTGACTAGTGCCCCAGTGTTAATAATTCCTGATGTAGATGCAGGAAATTTTGTGATTTATAGTGATGCTTCTAAAAGTGGATTAGGAGCTGTCCTGATGCAAAATGGGAAGGTAATAGCTTACGCCTCACGACAACTGAAAGTTCACGAAAGGAACTATCCCACGCATGATTTAGAGCTCGCAGCGGTAGTTTTCGCACTCAAGATTTAGAGACACTATTTATACGGGAATAAATGCGAAATCTATACCGATCATCAAAGTCTCAAATATATTTTTACTCAACAGGAGCTCAACATGAGGCTGCGTAGATGGCTAGAACTTGTAAAGGACTACGATTGTGAGATCCTTTACCACCCTGGAAAGGCAAACAGGGTAGCAGATGCTTTAATTAGGAAATCAGTCGGTATGCTGATGTCTATTGTAGCGTTGCCTAAGCCACTACAAAGGGAAGTTTCCGAGTTCAACTTGGAAATGATAATGGGGAAATTGTCTGTTCTGACTCTCCCGTCCAATCTTTTAGAGTCCGTTAAGTTGCATCAAGGAAAGGATTCCTTTTTGCTAAAAGCGCAACTTTTTGGTGGAAAGAACAAGAAATTTAAGACCTCTGCAGATGGTGTCATTTATTTCAAGGAAATGATTTGTGTTCCTAACTTTGAATTTCTTAAGAACCAAATTATGTCAGAAGCACATAAGACGCCATATTCGGTACATCCCGGAGCTTCCAAGGTGTACAAGGATCTTCGAGAAAATTATTAGTGGCCAAACATGAAGAACGAAATCGCATAATTCGTGTCAAAATGCCTAACTTGTCAGAAAATTAAGGCTGAACATCGACATCCTGGTGGAGTTTTGCAGAAAATAGAGCTCCATGAATGGAAATGGGAACAAACTACAATGGATTTTGTAGTAGGATTACCTAGGACCGCAAGTGGGAATGACACGATTTAGGTTATTCACTACTACATAATACAGATTCCACGACGGTTAAAAACCGTCGTGGTAACACTTCCATGACGGTTTTCAAACCGTCGTGGAATCCACAGTCGTGGTATATATTTGGATTCCATGACGGTTCTAAAACCGTTGTGGTATCTCGGATTCCACAACGGTCTTGAAACCGTCATGGTATCTCGAATACCACGACGGTACAATACCGTCATGGTATCTCAAGATACCACGACGGTCTTGAGACCATCGTGGTAGCTCGGCTACCAGGACGGTTTTTGCGACCATCGTGGTGTGAACCAAATAAAAAATTTTACGAATTCGTTTCATGGGTGGCAAATCAGCCAATTATAAAATGCTAAATATTGTCCATAATGACCTAGATTTGTACAATTAATATGCATATAGTACATAATTGATATATTGTTTTTTAGTCAATATTGAATAAACTGCATAAAAAACCTAGCCCACTCTTGCCTAACCAAACTCATGTCAGCATCAGTATAAAAATCATTCGTTTGAAAAGTGGCTAGTCCATCAACAGCGATGGTTATTTCTCGCATGAAAGCTAACACAAAATAACCGCACTCTACATAATCTTCTTGTATTGGACATCGAGCAGTATCAATCAAAGTCTCGAAGTTCCGTCGTTGTCTTATTTCTCTTCCCACCAACATCTTCCAATCATTAAGTGCCCTAACAATTTCACAAATTTCAAAACAATATATTACAACAATTATAATTGTATGGATAGAATCAGATGTATAAACATCAAAAACTACTTACGTCATAATTAGGTCTTTAAAATCATCACCCGATTCGTTTCCGAGAGGATTAAAATATAGGACCGAGTCATCCCACGGATCAATAACTGCCAAGATCCAATGTTGACCGCTATTATATGGCATGAGAAATAGCTTTCCTTGTGGGGCGTTTCTTAAGATCTGTAGAATGTAATCGGCCCTCTCTCAAACGTAGGCGGCACGATCGGAAATGCATTGAACTGGTGAGACGAGGACTGGAGAAATAAACTCGAACTGTTGATCCATACCTGTTCTTGCACAACAATCCGCTAAGTATCTGTAAAATAATTAGGCTGACTTGTAACACAAACCCTTTGTATATAAGATTAAGAAGATAAATAATTAAATAGTTTAATGAAAAATGTATTACCTGATGTAAACCATTATACTATTTGCGCTGATTTTTTTAAATGTTATGAAATGGTAGACATCTTCAAACCCAATATATATAGGCATGTCATCACCAATGATGAACTGTTGTTGATGGCAGATTATTTGGATACCGTCACGCATGGAATTTTGTGCGTAATACGCCAACGGTTTCAAATCAAAGGGAATGTCAGTAAAGTCAAACAAAGGCAATTCTTCTTGCGCCGGTTGTTATTGTACCTCCGGTTGTGACCGTATTTTCTTCCTCCCTGCTCTCTTTTTGGTTTGTTTGCTCCCCTTAGCTTCTCGGTCTGGAGCATGACTGGGACCTTTGCTTGCCTGGCTCAAACTTGTTTGAACGACGACTAATCTTTTCGGCCAAGCAACAAACCCACCGACAGCTTCTTCAATACATGTGGCTTCGTGCGTCGGAATAGGTAGGAGTGCACCTTTTAGTTTTGGTACTGTAATTGTCACTCGTACATTCTCCTCACCTAAAGGAATCCCATGGACTGTGTCCATTGGAACATATTCCATGTATGCCCTACCGTTTCCAACAAGCACATCTCCTCCGTTAATTAAATCAGGAAGAAATAGATGGCATTCCTTACTTGCGTTCGGATCGGGCTTCGGATCCGACGCCTCAGCTCCTTTTTCATTCAGAGTGCAACTAGCCTTGAAGCTGTTGTATTGATCAACTATCGATGCAGTCGGCTCCTCCGCCATAGTCTCTCGGTTGATACCGTGCTTCGCACATAATTCCTGTATGGTTCTTTCTAATGCGGCTAGCTGCTGTTTCATATCCAAGACTTTAGCATTTTCCGTTGAACTTCTCGCAACGTTAAAGTATTGTGACTGCTTGACAAACTTAGATTGACCTCGAATCCGACCCGAATGCTCGACATTGCTTAATGCCTTGGTCAATATGTCCTCTGTTCTCACAGATTCGAAACTTTCTTGTGTTTGTTGTTCACTGAAGTCATCCTGCAACAATTGCACAGTATGTTATGACTTCGCAAACATAAACGAGTATACGAGATTAATTGATTTTAATCGGATTCGAAAACTTACTATTGTATCGGCAATATTTTGACACTCTTCATCCTTGAAAGATCCATCGGGCTTACTGCGCATGTTCAACCAATTGTCATGCCGCTCTGCGTATTTTCCCGTCTTCTCGAGCTACAATTCAATAATTACCATTACTAAACATATAAGTAGAAATTGGAAGTAAAACATACCATTTACAAATTTTGTGTAAGTTATTCACGTACATGTGCTTGGTCACGTTTCCTATATCCATCGCGGCCTCCCGTTGATCCGTATTTGAGTTTCTTTCTTATCTCACTTCCTTGTTCGGAAAGTCTTTTGAATTCCGCGCTCCGACGATACGTAATGAAAGTTTCCCAATCATCCTGACTGATAGTTGGGTAATTGTGAACAACTTTTGATGGTCGTTGCCACACAGCTTCTTCGTCAATATGATCCCTTACAAAAGCTTGGTAAATATCATATCTGAAATTTTTTTCCGACTCTGTACATGACTTTAAGGCTTGCTTTTTAAACGATTCACCCATAGTGAAGGAAGTTACTATTTCCATCCACACTCTTTCTTTCCTTTGGGCTAAATCGGCACTTCTAAAGTTCGATATCCAAATGGGTATGTGCTCTCGAGCAAGCACTCCAATCCAACTCTGTAATGCATCTCCTCCCTTACCTATTGGTTGCCCTTTAGTGTCGAATGAAACTTCAAGTCATTCTCCCTTGGTCCTAACTTTCATCGAGATTGAATCTAGGTGAGTTGGTTCATCATGGTTTTCCAATTTGAGTTTGAGTTGAGTGTTCTTCCTCCTCGTGCTCTTGCGACATTTTAAATCAATCTAAAGCAACTCGACACCGAAACATGTTACAAAACAAAAAATGGTTGTCAATAAATCATTGTAAATCCGTGCAAGTAAACATAGGTTTCTACTTAATTAATTACGGAAATGACACACAACTTAATCAAAGATGCATGTGATCTTTCTTTGATCTTTCCATATCATGTGCTAACATCTAAGTCACAACATCAACTACGGTGAAGGAAAATTGTCAACTCCATGCATAACCCAATCAATTTAATTCAATATAAAACTAATTCGAACTCAAATAAGCATATTATCGAACATGTCAAATGCTATAATATAAGTAATAAAATCAACACTTTCCCCGGAAAATTGTTGAATCCGTGGCTGACCCAAGCAATTTAATTCAAGCTACAACTATTTCTAACTCAAAATGGCAATTTAGCCCCCATGTCATTTACAAAATTTTAACTCTTATACTCAACAATTTTTCCAGAAAATTGCCAAATCCGTGCATTACCCAAGCAATTTTCGAGCAATTTAAATCACGGACACAATCAACAATCACCGAATGTCTAAAGGACGGATTTTGGTGAACCGTCGCCTCACCCAACCATTGTACAAAAAACCCGAAACTAAGTCTCACTCAAAGAGGAATTTGGTCGAACATATAGTGTGCATAAATTAAACATGCAAGAGCAACACTTTTTTCCATTTAAAAAATGAACCAAAATCACAAACACAATCAATAATCACCGAAAATAAAGTTTACAATTATCTTAGCTCACTTTCATCAACCGTTTGGTGAAATAGCAAACATAAACTTACCGTTTAGTATGGGTATAGGTGGGTCAATGGGCGATGGCAACAAACCGTGGGAGCAAGCCTTGGCGAAGGCGTGGGCGTGGGCGACGGCAAAAATCCGAATAAACCGGATGCGGTGGCGACTCCGGCAAGGAAAGAGAGAGGGCAAGGAAAAGAGATAATGGAGATAGGAGCCAAGAGAGAAAATAGAGAATACAAGGCAAACAAAGAGGGAGAAAGTGGAGGGAGTTACCAAAAATTTGAGAGAGAATGGAGGATGCAAGGCTGAAAATTAGATTGTAAATGGAGGATGCAAGACAAGCAAAGTGGGAGAAAGTGGAGAGAGGAACCGAAAATTAGAGAGAGAAAGTGGATGGAATGAGGTCTTTCATTTGATTTTATATCTAGGACACAAAATTTGGCTAACATGCAAGCGTGCACGCTTCCCGGGTAATTTTTAAAATTTTCCGGATCGGATACCACGACAGTTTTCAAAGACCGTCGTGGTAAGTGTACCACGATGGTCAAAAAGACCGTCGTGGTAGCCCCCCTGGGAGGGGGTACCACGACTGTCAAAAGACCGTCGTGGTATCCCCTGGGCTATCACGACGGTTTTTTAGTTAACCCGTCGTGGTATTTTGATAGCAAAAGTTCTATAATATTTTTTTTCCAACTATATAATCCCATAGGTGGCCACACCTATGTGTTATGCATAAACCAGCAACACATATATATATACCAAGACTCTTTTTGATCATGTATTCATTTACACCATGGCATATAATAAACATTCTAATATGCACATGCAATTAACATATAAGGTAATAGAACTTATAAAATGTATACAGTTAACGGAAAAATAAAACACCTTCAAGTTTTTTTTCTTTTTGGACTTCTCAACACGTGTCCACTCGACATCTAAACGAAGCAAGTGTGAGGAATCATCGTCCAAATCATCAATCTCCTCTATCGGTGGCAAACCGTTCGTGATAGATAGAATGTCCGTGCAATCTTCAACATCTTCTTGGCCATCCCGGATTAATTTTGGCTTCATTGGCACAACTAATGATAACTCTAAATTGTCGAGATCCGTTGTATAAAATACTTGTACTGCTTGCGATGCCATAATGATAGGATTATTTTTGTATCCCATACGCCTAAAGTCCATCACTGTCACGCCGTCCTTATCAAGCTTAACAAAATTATTGTCAGCCCACTTGCATTTAAAGAGTGCTATCCGCAAGCTGCAATAATCAAGTTCCCAAATATCTTTAATGAACCCAAAGTAGTTCATGGAACTGTATACAGGGTTCTTGTCCTTTGCGGATGAAATATGTATAGACTCGGCTCAAAGGCTCACACCACTATTTTGGACTAGATGTTTCTCATCTTTTTCGCGAATGTAAAATGTGTAGCCATTGACAAAGTACGATGTATATCTTGTGACTATCGATGACGGTCCTCTTGTTAGCTTCATTAAGTCTTTGGAAACGCTAGGCTTCATATGCAAATATTGACTTATCCACTCCTTGAATGTCCGGTTGTGCTCATCTTGAATCCACTTCTCACATCTTGTTTTCTTTGGATTCGCGACTCTTAATTCCGTCATGTGAATCTCAACAAACGGCTCCACTTCCTTAGCATTGTGTAAAACATACAAACAAGTTTTTTCCATTCATCTTGCTTTATTGGTGAATGAACGGCCACGGATAGTCTTTTCGGCGTAAATAGCCCACTCGTTGGCAGCCCTATTGGGTCCGCATTGGACAAATACTCAGAGCAAAATTCAACTGATTCCTCGGCAATGTAGTTTTCCACTATAAATCCCTCCGGCCTATTTTGGTTCTTCACATAACCCTTCAAAACCTTCATGTACCTTTCGAAAGGATACATCCACCTCAAATGGACTGGTTCACATAGCTTAACTTCACGAACTAAGTGTACCGTTAGGTGGATCATTATATCAAAAAAGGCTGGTGGGAAAAACTTCTCAAGCATGCACAAAGTCGTCACCAATTCAGATTGTAGCGAATCTAGCATTAGTGGATCGATTACCTTAGAGAAAATTGAATTGAAAAATGAGCATAACTTCGTAATTGC
Source organism: Ficus hispida (assembly GCA_025413025.1). Lineage (NCBI taxonomy): Eukaryota > Viridiplantae > Streptophyta > Magnoliopsida > Rosales > Moraceae > Ficus > Ficus hispida. The sequence goes on from CM046373.1 coordinate 14,854,521, forward strand.
ATATCTCACATCTTTCGTTAAAACTCCCCGCAATGCAAGAGGTAATAATTGTTGCATCCATATATGACAATCGTGCATTTTCATTCCAATGAGCCTCAAATCCTTCATTGACACCAACCTTTTGAAGTTAGAAGAGTGCCCACTTGGCACTTTCACGGATGCAAGCCATTCACAAAGCTTTCTCTTCTCTTGTCTGGATAATGTGTGCTTTGCTGGCGGTAAATATGTGCCATTCGGTCTTTTGTCGGGGAGCAAATTTAGTCTAATATTTTTCTCTTGAAGATCAAACCGTGCATTTTCACCATCTTTAGTTTTATTTGGAATGTTAAGCAATGTGCCCACTATCGATTCACAAACGTTTTTCTCAATACGCATAACATCTAGGCATTGAAGAATGTAAAGTGACTTCTAATATGGAAGTTTATAGAAGATTGACTTCTTCTTCCAAGGTCCATCGACAACTGGAGGCTTACATTTTCTTTTTCCCAAAACTACTTTCACATCTTTAACCATCTCAAATACAGCTTCTCCAGACAAAATCCGAGGAGCGGATCTTTCTTCGGTATTACCATCAAAAGCCTTCTTTTGTTTGCGGTATCGATGATTCGTTGGCAAGAATCACCTATGACCAAGGTCAACGGTTTTCTTACCATTCTTCAACCGGATGGAAGCTGTTTCCTTCATACAAACTGGACATCCTATAGAACTCTTCACGGGATAACCAGATAGGTTGCCAAGTGTAGGAAAGTCATTAATTAACTAAATCAACATTGCCCGTAGATTGAACGTATCTCGAAGGTAAGAATCTCTAACTTGTAAACCATTTTCCCACAAGCTTTTTAGGTCATCGATTAATGGTGCCAAGTACACGTCAATGTCATTCCCCGGTTGTTGAAGGCCTGAGATCAATAATGTCAACATCAAGAACTTCTGTTTCATTCACGATTCCTGAGGAAGATTGCAGTTGACAAGTATGACTGGCCAGGTCCTATGTCGACTACTCATGTTACTCTGTGGGTTCATTCCGTCCGTCGACAAATCGGGACGTAAGTTCCTTGGTTCTGCACTAAAATTTGGATGATTGTCATCAAAGGTCTTCCATTGTGGTGCGTCGGTCGGATGCCTAAGTTTGCCATCGTCAACGCGTTTATCATGGTGCCAGGTCATATTCTTAGCATACTCGGTATTACGGAATAAACGACGCAAACGTGGAGCCGGTGGAATGTACCATAACACCTTAACTGGCACTCCTTTTCTACCATTCGATGGCATCTTGCCCTTCTTCCATCTTGACTCCTTACAAACCGGACAATCATTTAAATCTTCATATTCTTTACGGTAAAGGACACAATCATTTGGACAAGCATGTATATTTTCATATTCCATTCCCAAAGTGCTCAACATTTTACTCGCCTCGTACATACTAGGTGGCACTTTGTTATCCTCCAGAAGAACATCTTTTAGAAATTCTAAAAGAGCCGTGAAACTAGAATTCGTCCACCCTCCTGATACTTTCATATTCCATAATTTAACCAAAGCCCCTAATTTTGTATATTTTGTACACCGGACATATAAGGGCATTTCGGCATCATTAATCACTGCCTCAAATAACTCCGGCCGATGCACAAAATTTTCTTCCAAATCATTTATCATATTGAACATATTATCACCAACGTCCTCCTCCACAATAGGCTCTTTACCTTTAGAATTCGTCGATGTATATTTAATATCGAAAAAATCTTCGCCATGTAAATACCATGTTTGGTAAGAACAAATAATCCCATAAGCACACAAATGCCCTCTAACATTATCGATGGAATGAGATCTATGATTACCACAAAGTTGATACGGACACGGAATCATATCATCTTGTATGTGAGCTTTGGCAAATGACAAAAATTCTCCAACACCATCTTCATATACTTTAGACAATCTATCAAACCACATCCATTTCCTATCCATAATTTACAAATCCTATATAAAAAAATTAAAATACTTATAAGTCAAAGCACTAACACCAGCCCATTAATTGGTCAACAATAAAAATTCGATAGAACATAACAAAACCATCTAAAACCATAATGAATAATGTCTAAATACCGGCCGGGGGAAAAATAACATTTATTGAACACCTATTGCACAATTTAACGCTAATTAAATTAATCCCAAACATATATATATATATATATATATATAACATGCACTCCGTAGAATCTTTAGCATCAATAATATTAATTCTACGTATTAAGGAAAACAACAACAAGGAAGACGTTAATTAGTTATCACTGACAAAGATTAACTTGTGACGTCCAATGGTGTATTGACTATATTCGGAATGTTCTGATCCTATTTTGGGATATGCAGAGAGTTGTTGATGCGAAAAAATTAAGGACGACAAACACTCGACATTTTGTATAAAATTTTGGTTAAGCTTCCACGACGGTTAAAAAAAACCATCGTGGAATCTCGGATATTACACGATGGTGTAAACAAAACCATTGTCAAATACGTGGAATCCACGACGATTTTTGCATCGAAATTTTAACCGTCGTGGAAGCTCGGAGCTTCCACGATGGTTTGTGTTAACCATCGTGGAATCTCAAGCTTCCACGACGGGTTTTTTTTGTTGCTTTTCGACTCCGTGTTTTTCCGAATTTACGACGACGACTTTTTTAAAAACCGTCGTCGAATTTCCGTCTTGGTATCCACATTTTCTAGTGGTGATTGTTGATAGATTAACCAAATTAGCCCACTTTATTGCTATTAAGGCCACCTTTTCAGTAGAAAAATTAGCTGAAATCTACATATCCCAGATTGTTCGACTACATGGAGTGCCAAAATCCATCATTTCAGATCATGATAGGCATTTCACCTCTCGATTTTGGACAAGTGTTCACAATGCCATAGGGTCGAAATTGAAGTTCAGTACGGCTTTTCACCCCCAAACTGATGGCCAGTCAGAACAAACAATCCAGATACTATAAGATATGCTAAGATCATGTGTTCTAGATTTCAAAGGAAATTGGGATCAGAAGCTGCTGTTGATCGAATTTTCGTATAATAATAGTTACCACGCTTCGATTGGTATGGTTCCATTTGAAGCGCTATATGGAAGGAAATGTCGATCTCCCATTCATTGGCAGGAAGTTGGACAGAAACAGCTTCAAACTACGGATTTCATCAAGAAAACCTCTGGGGATATCAAGATGATTAAATAGAGACTCGACATAGCTTTTTGTTGACAGAAAAGTTATGCCGATAAACGTCGAAGGCCCTTGGAATTCCAAGTTGGTGATTCTATTTTCATTAAAATTGCTCCTATGAAGGGAGTAATGAGATTTGGCAAAAAGGAGAAGCTTAGTCCAAGATACATGGGACCATTTGAAATCCTTGAGAGGATTGGAAAGGTAGTTTACAAACTTGCCCTACCGCCAGAATTAGCTTCGATGCACAACGTTTTCCACGTCTCGATGCTAAAGAAGTATGTACCAGATCCTTTCCACATACTCAGTCAAGAACCAATTGAAATTCAAACGGACTTGACATACGAAGAAAAGACGGTTCGAATTCTGGTTTAGGAAGAGAAGGTCCTAAGAAACAAAACCATTCCTATGGTTAAAGTGTTATGGTAAAATCATAAGGTTGAAGAAGCAACCTGGGAGTTAGAAGATGAGATGAGAAAGAACTACCCCAGTTTGTTTTAATTTTCGAGGACAAAATTTTTTAAGAGGGGTAGATTGTAATAACTAGCTTTTTACGATACTACGATTTCCTTTTTAAAGGAATTTAAGCTATACTATGAAGGTATTTATGAAAAAACAAATACCTAATTGGGGTTTTTATCAAATTTTGTGAGTCCTTATAATTTTATAAGACTTAGTAATGGATTGCTTAGTCAAGCATATTGCCTTTTGAGCAAAAAGGTATAATAAAAATTTATGATTTTATGTTGATCAAAGTTTGACTAGAAAAGTCAAAGGTATGACGGTACTGTAGTATGACGAGTAGTATGGAAAATATATTGCGAAAAAACCGTCATTACGGATAAGATAGTAAAAATAAGATTCAAAACCCCTATAAAAAAGTCAAGCACATTAATTAGGACAATAAGGGCTCAATGGCTTAAAGTTATAAGAAAAATTTTTATGTAGTCCATTTATACACAGATGAATTCTAGACTGCAATCCAATATAACAGTACTGTTATTAGTTGTGAGCAGTATTGGAAATATCTGTATTAGCATGAAGATGGACTGCATTTTAAGAGAAAAGCCAAACAAGGCCTAAGAGGAAGGACACCTCACCTATGGATAATTAAGGATTTATGGAATTATTGGAAATTAGGGAAAGAAATAATAACTTGCTCTCTAAGGAATCTCCATGGCCAGCCACATCATTGGGGGGGGGGGGGTGTGTGCAAATATTTTTGTTTCAAGGACTAATAAGTAATTTTTTGATTAAAAATAAATCCAAAAATTAAATTATTTATCATCTATAAATAGGTGATTTGGGGGGCGGGGGGCCGGGGGGGGGGGGCGCTTCTTTTGTTTCACAAAATTGAGAAAACACCCCAAAACCATGCCAAAATCTCTCCTCACTCTCTCCCCTTAAATCCGAAACCCTAGTGAAAAAAAAAAGGAAAAGAGAAAGAGATAGGTGGTGGTCGGATTTGGAGAATCATCAAGCAAGTGGTGGCTGAAAATTTTTGGAGGATCTCCAAGCTAAGAGAAAGCCGGTTGTGGTAAAAAGCAAGGGGGAAAAAGTTTGAATCCAAACCTAGTCCCAACCTTTGTGTGGATTAAGGTAATTCCCTTTGGTTCCATAAGCTTTTCAATTTAAGCTTTAATTGGAAATTTAAGTGTATTTCCAAAGTTGGATTGTAAGAGCATAAGTTCATTTTATTTCTTATGCCCTAGTTTAGAATTTTAGATTTGTGCTTGATTAGGTTATTGGGTGGTTTTGATCTATGTGTTATGCATGATTATGTAATAATGGTTGCATGATTTTAGGGTTTGCATATATGCTTTATGATGTTAGTTGTATGTCCCCAATGTGCCTAAGAAGTTGAAGGTTATGCATGTTTTTGTTTGAGTTAGGTTGTTAGCTTATGTGATGAATGGATATACAAACCCAAATTTACAAATCCTAGCTTGGTGCAAGAACACCCAAGGGTTTGGATGTGAATGCGTAGATATATTGTAATAACTGACTTTGTTACAAATTGTGATTTCTTGTTTATCAAGGAATCAAAGTTTGTATTATGTATAAGTATATGAATTGCGTTATCTGAGTTATCAGAATTAGGATTTAGGAATGATTGTATTTCGGTCAAAGTTTGACCAGAATGATCTAAAATATGATTGAGGCGGTACTGCAGTATAATAAGCAGTATGAAAATTATAGTGTGAAAAACCATCATTACGGATAGATAAGCAAGTTTAAGGTACGGGATCGCATTAGAAAAATCAAGCACAATATTTAGGACAATAAGGACTAATTAGCTTTAAGTCCAGTTAAACGCAGATGAATTCTGGACTGCAGTTTAGTATGACAGTACTGTTTTAGTTGAAAACAGTATTTGTTATATTTGCATTAGTATGAAGGACACCTTATCTCTTGATAATTATGTAATTTTTTGATTTTTTGGAAAAATTAGAAAGTATTACAATGAGATTACTTTGGCAACAAGCCATCACCTAGTGGCCGGCCACCTCTTGGGTACTTTTGGGCAAATATTTTTTGGTGAGGCTTGGAGTGCAAATTAAAGAATAAAAATAAATCAATAAAGAAATTAAATATTCACCTATAAATAGGTGGAGGGGGGTGACATTTGGCTCATTTTATTGAAAAATACCCCAAAACTTTGGCCATTTTTCTTCTCCTTTTCTCTCCCTCAGCCGAACCTCATAGGAAGAAAAACCAAGAGTGTGTGGTCGGATTTTTAGTAAGGGAAAGCTAGAAAAAAATTTCGGAATCCAAGCTTGTGATTATCTCCATAGTTTAGAGGTAATCCTATCGATTTCCTAAGTCTTTCTATTGAAGTTTTGCGCCAAATTTGCATGTATTTTCAGTTTGGTTGTAAGAGTTTAAGCTCACCAATTATGTCCTTATTTTAGTTGGTTTGCTTAGAATGTGCTTGATTTAGGTTTTAGCAAGTTTAAGTTATGATTTGGTGTATGTTTTAGAATGTATGCTCTAGAAATTATGTGGTTGATGTGTATGATCATTAGGTGTTTGATATATGTCCCCATATGCTTAAACTGATGTTAAATGAATGATTATGGAATTAGTATGCTTGTATGATGAATTAGGGTTGAAGAAAAACCCTAGAAAACCAAGTTTGGTGAAAATCACCTAACGGGTTTGAGTAAATGATTAAATGTTTGAGAATGAATGAATGATCATGAGAACGTTAGATTATACACTGCATGCTTGATATAGGCTCACGGTTGCGACGGTTTGAGGTAGGGTGTGCGTAATTTTACGTAAGAACCAACCGAATCCAAAACTGCCAGTTCGGGTGAAAACTGAGCAGTGATCTGGAAACGGTATTTTGAGGCCTTTAGAGGCCGAATTTGAGACAAGTCAAAACTAAAAAGTTATAGGAAATTGAAAATTCTAGGGGGCATTGACGACAGGTTTTGAAAATAAGGCTCCAAAGGCCTTCGTTTTTATAAAAACCTGAGCCTTGACCACCCAGACCCATGTGCACGGCCAGGCAAATTCAATAAGGAAAAAGTATAAGTTAAAGACAGAACTGGGTTTTGAGCAAAACACGAAAGTTGTAGGGTTTTCAATATCTAAAACTTTAGTGAAGAAAACTTTTTCAAAGTCTAAACAGATTTCAAAGTGAAACTGAATCATAATAGTAAACTCTGATTCAGGAATTTCAAAACAGTGCATGCACAGGAAATTCCTGCACATGCACTGATAATTTGGCTATTTTCAGCAAATTCCTTCAAAAATTAGACAGTTTTATTTAAAAACATTTTTACATGGTTAATCAAACCCAGTTTAGTAAGAAAAGAAATAATTAAGCAAATTAAGCTAAGATAATTGGTAACCTAATATAAGACACATAGTAATCGGATAGGTTACCCAAGGTTATTGGGCCTAGTTACTTAAGAACAAATATTGTATGATTGGGCCTTGGGTCCAAGATTATTTAAGGTAACCAAAAGGAATACCACTTTAATTATTGGGCCTTATTAGCCCAACAGGCTTTTTAAAGTTAAACCTAACTTGGGTCTATACCTAAGATTACTAATAGTAACCTAATAGGATGCCAAGTACTATTGGGCCTTGAGCCCAAAGTTCATTAGGTAATCAAACAGAATACTGTTTGATTGATATTGGGACATGTGTCCTAGGGTTACACTTAGTAACCGAAAGGAATATCATTACAGCATATGAGAGGGACATATAACTAGGGTTACACATTATGTTGGTTAAGGTACCAACATTAAATGAAATAATTATTGGTAAGATAGGATGATTCTTATCTTACTTCCTTTTTGGAAACAGGAAGTAACCTATTGAGGTAACCTGTCGGAACGACAAAACCCCAGACCTAGCGTAACCTGTAAGTACAACTCCGCTTACAGCATAGGCAAATTGTTTTATGACTTTGCATGTTTGTTTATAAAGTTCATTCATTTATGTGGTAAGTATGATGTATGTTTATTATTGTGACATCATGAAGCATGTTCACCAATAATAATTCACATGGTAAGAAGAAAATTACGTTTTAAGTAAGAAACTATTTTAAGAAAATGTCTTCAAGTATAATGATAAGTAAGTTTTCTCATGTCGTATCGACCTGCTTTAGGTCAGGTTTGGTTCATGGTTTGAGTTGGACAGGGCTGGCCGCCCCAACCACTCCATGACTGCGCGCCACGGTATGTACACATGCATGGTTGGTTCATGCATGTTAAATAGGGGCCCAAAACTATGCTAACCTATGAAAGCATAATTGGTTCGTGCATGGTTTTATTATGAAATGTTTTACGGGTTAATAGTTGTACTTGCTGGGCAAAAGCTTACAACTTACGTTTATGCTGTAGGTAAGCTTCCTACTGGCAATATTTGATGCAAGGCGGTGAGGCTTGGCAGGGCTATCTATGAAACATGGGATGGAGACTGCTATGCATTTTGAAATAATTATTTGTATCGTTTACTTAGTACAAGTTATTTTACGCTACGACAAATTTTGAAAAGTAAATACTAAATTAAGTACGTACGTATATTGTTAAATATGTAAGTAGTAAAGTTTTGATTCAAGTTGTTTTAAAAATATATATATATATATATATATATGTACTTTATTTCCGCTAAGTAAGTAAATAAGTTAAAGTATTATGTAAGATAAGTACGGTAACGACATACGTAAGGCGGGTTGTTACATATATGATGATGAGATTTTACATTAGTAAGCACTGAATGATTGTTGTAGGCTCATGATTATGACCGTTTGAGGTAGGGTGCGCGTAATTTGACCGTAAAAATGGACTTAAGACAAAACTGCCAGTTCAGGTAAAACTGGGCAGCTCACTGGAGAAGTAATTTTGAGGCCCTTAGAGGCCGAATTTGGAGAAACTCAATACATGAAAGTTGTAGAAAATGGAAATTCCTAGGGGACAGCATGGATAGTTTTCAAAAATAAGGCTCTAATGGCCTTTGTTTTTACAAAAATCCGAACCTGGTCACGCCTAGACTTCATGCATGGTCAGGCAGGTTCAACAAGGAAAATGAGTAGGTTAAAGACTGAAATGGGTTTTGAACAAAACATAAAAGTTGTAGAGATTTTCAAGATCTAAAACTTTCGTGAAGAAAACTTTTTCAGATTCGACACAGATTTTTAAATAAAATTGGATTCCTAAAACTGTGCAATGAACAGGAAATTCCTTCACAGGATTTTCAAAACATAATACTGGAAAAGGAAATTCCTACATATACCCTAATAATTGGTAGCATGAAACAGTTTCAAAGGCAGTTTCCAACAATTAATAATTTTATTATTCCTACTCAAAGAATCATAGTTTTGGAAAAGGATTTAAAACCATATGGAAAAGGATTTAAAACCATACAAGGATTTTTGTACAAGGATTTGGACAATGAAAACTAGGAATTTTCAAGAATAAAGAAAAAATAAGTAGATAGCTCAAAAGCTATCTTGATAACAGAGTAACAGTATGGCAACCAACGGTAACCGGATAGGATACCCAAGTGACTGGATTAGGCCCAAAGCCCAAGGTTACCTATAGTAACCAACAAGATATGATTTAAGTATGATAGGCCATAAACCATAGGGTTACAATCAGTAACCAAGTAAGTTATTATAGTATGTGTAGGGAACATATAATTAAAGTTATTCATGAATGTTGGCTAGGTTACTAACATTTTTTATGATTTATAGAATCCTTACCCTATGTCTTTTGTAATAGCAGGAGGTAACCTGTTGTTGCGACCTGAATTAGAGCAACAAAGCCTAGGCCATAGCATACGAGGTAAGTACAACTCCACCTGTAACATAGGCTGTTTGTTTGTCTACTTGTATGATTTGTTAAAGTATTTTGCAATGATATGACATAATGTATGATTTAGTATGTGACATCACGAAGCAGGTTCATTAATATATATGGTAAGCCTAAGACCAAAGTATGAAATGATTTAGTAAGTATGTTTAAGATAAGAAAAAGTCTTAAGGAAAATTAAGTAAGTTGGCAAGCTAAGTTGCTTTGTGTCATAGCGACCCACACTAGGTCGGGTTTGGTCTATGGTTTGAGTTAGATTGGGCTGGCCGCCCCAACCACTCCATAGCTGCGCACCACGCTGCGTACACTTATGTTAAGTAAGGGGTCCAATAGTATGTTAAGCTAAGAAAGTATGATGGAACATAATTGATTCATGCATTATTATGATTTGTTTTGTGGATGTTAAAGTTGTACTTGCTGAGCGAAAGCTCACGTCTTATGTCCATGCTGTAGGTAAACAACCTAGCGACAATTTTTGATGCAAGGTGGTGGAGCATGGCACTACTAGCTATGAAATTTGGGATGGTGACCGCTACGCATTTGGTTTATAATATGTGTATTATTTTATACTTATAAGGATTTTATCTAGTAAATGTTTATAAGTACGTACCTTTTCGTATGGGTACATGTTGTATAAAAAAAAATTATGCTAATTAAGTAAGTAAGTAATTATGTAAGATAAGTACGGTAACGGCCTACGTTAGGTGGGTTGTTACAAATCATCATCTTGAAATAAAGGGCATCATCATGCACTCAAGGCATCTTAGACAATCCGGTTCTCATCTCATACGATCCAATCTTATATTTAAGATCACTCCATCTCCACGAGAATCACTCCCAAAGAAGAGATTTTAGCCCAAGGCAAAAGAGATATCATTGGAGATCCTCCTAGTCCATCAAGAATCATCTCCGACCACATCGAGATCATCCCTTAGGGGGTTGAATCATCTCGAAATCATCTCGGAATTCCCACAGTTCTTACATCTTCACCCGATTTCCTCTATTCCCTGCTATTTCTCTCTATTTCCTACAATCCCCTTCTCTATTCTTCCTATTCTTGCTGCTACAACATTTTTTGTCTCTAAATGATGGTAATAAATATCAGCAAGTGCACCCAGACATCCTGACTATATCGGCACCTCCTTAGCATTCTCATCCATTATCTATTCCATTTTTTATTAATGAAAAAAGAAAAATAAAAATGTTTAGAAGAAAATAAAGCAAGAGAAAAATAAAAACAACCCTATTAAGGATAATAAAAAAGCAACAATAAAAAAATCCCTTTAGCTAGAGATCAATCACAAAGAATTAAGCCGAAACTCTCATGTTGAAATATAATCTTAAATATGCCTCATTAAAAACCCTTTGAACAAAATAAATGTCAAAGTAAAAAAAGAGTACATATTTACTAAGAGACAAACAAAGGTCGATTACTTACTAAATCTATAATAAGGTAATCACATCATATCCCTAGAGACCTCAAAAGAAATAATTGTGGGGCAAACAAACCACCAAGCAATGTTTTCGATATAAATCGCATGAGACACTAACTTATCAGCCACTTGATTACCCTCACAAAAAATAGATTAAGCACAGTAGTTTGTATTCTCCAAATAATGCAATGCACATTTCCATCTAGAAAGGAATTTCCATGGCAAATTCTTACCCTTGAATTTGAGAAGATCAACTACATACATAGCATCTTATTCAAACCAAAGTTGTGTCCAATTGAATTGAATAGCAAATTCAATAGCAGTGATGACGCCCATAAGTTCGGCCTCACGTGCATGCAAAATACCAAGAGGTTTAGCAAAACAGCCTTTACAAAAACCTCTATAAGTACGAAAGATTCCCCCACATCTAGCATTACCAGGGGAACTATTAACAGCACCATCTGTATTAACTTTTATGCACCCCGGAGTAGGGTTATTCCACTGGACTTCAATAATTTTTGGTGCTTTTGATATCCTGTTGAAAATTTTGAAACTTTCAGAATCAACAAGTCATCAATAGGATTATGCATAGTACCATAATCCAATGCATACTGCTACGGCATTCACTGTATTATTTTATCAACTATAGTGAAACTCCTGGAGTCACCAGAGAAGACTAGCTCTCACATTGAGAGTGAACCTCTATAAATCTCTTGTGTTCTTTGTCTCATTTACTTAACTTAACTATTATTTTGCTGCTAACACACTCAGTTAACTCAACACACAATTACTCGGCTCAATAATACAACCACAGGCCTTAACCCGACTCGATCCAATTCGACTATAGATTTTATCATCTACAAATACAATAGAAGAAATACACAGAAATTAAATTAGTGGGAAGAAAGATGTAATTTAGCTTTTATACTTTAGAGAAATAGAGTTGATCAGAAGAAGAAAGAAAGAGAGACCCGGTATCGAGAGGAGAGACAGGCTTTCGAAATGGTAAGGGAATAGACTCGAAGGGTATATAACTTCAGAAGATAAGGAAGAACTTGAATACCCGACTTACAAAAAAATTCTCTTGCTTCTATTATTTATATTATTATTGTTATTATTATTATTATATCACTCAAACTCCTATCTGCCACAATAACATAAAATGTTATATATAAAAACAAAATTACTTATATAAAATTTTACTAAACCCAATAAGAAGTAGAATGGGTACTAAAGGGGTACTGACCTAGTCTGGATATCTTGGTGCACCTGTTGATTTCCGCCCTATATGTTTATTCAAAAAAATAAGAAGTGGAATGAACGAACAGTTAGAAAACACAATAAAATGCCAATTAATAAATTATACGTCAATTAACAACACTTTTTTTTTTGCCCCTACCACATCAAGCTTCTTCCACGAGGAGATTAAGCCTTCACACTACACCAGATAACTCAAAAACAAAATCAATTATATTAGTACATAAAACGAGATTTTATTTATTTAAATAAACAATATCAACGTATGCTAAATCAGGTAGTTCAGTAAAAACTAATGATGCAGTGCAATCATATTATTATTATTGACTATACTTGTACGTGAGAATTATGGGCACCACATGAAGCCCCGTGAATCAAGGTATGACATGAAACCTGAATTCATGTTCAAAGAATGGCATGCCTTCGTTGTGGACAAAAAGCTTCAGGTCGGGGAGAGCATCTTCCTTTGGTGGGATGTTAGTGGCCCTATCAGAATTAAGGTTCAGGTTCCACCTCGCCATTACAGGTTGCTCAGCACCACCTTCCTGTATTGACGTAGGTTGAAGTACTAGATCATCAAGTGCATGCATTTCTACGACAGAAGAGGGAAAAAAAAAAAAAAAAAAAAAGTTGGATGAGTTTTAGGGTTTACTTCGTTTGTTTTGTGTGGTGGTTGTTTTTCTAGTACATGAATGAGTGTTATGTCATTGTTGAGTGTTTGGCTAGCTTAAGAATCAATTTTAACTTTTTGATTTGACAGAATAGCTGCCTAATATTTTCTCTACATAGTGTTTATGTCTTTATGTACATATGTTCGAATAAATTGTTGGTTAATTTAGTATAAACCTTTTACATTGCATCAAGTCGAAAGACCCTAAATTCCTATTATGTTATTGCGCTAATTACTTCAGATTAATCTTTTGCTATTGTTAGCATTATAATTAAGGGGAGTTTTTATTTACATAAAAGACTAAATTGAAGACTATGATTTAAAAAATGTTAATTTCTTTTATTTTCATAAATGTCTAAATTAATACTTATAAAGACCCCATAACCCTTTCATCAAGAATTGAAAATAAATACATAAATAATTGATTTTAAAAAAAAGGGAAGAAAAAATCTCTAAAACATTTCAAATTAAGCAAATATTTAATTAAAGAAAAAAATCATTTTACTTGATTTATTATAAAGAAAAAAGAATTGTAATAGATATTAATTGTATGACATATAAAAAACGTTCATTATGATAAATAATTACTCATCAAGATAAATTCACAGTAAATATTTCAAAAAATGAAATTGTAAAAAAAATATTAAAAAGCTTTAAAACCTAAAAAAGACATCATAATCATATACTGAATTATCATAAAGAAGGAACATCATAGTGATATACTAATATCATAAAAAAAAAAAAATTAAATAACACATTTAAAAAAGTATCATAATTATCTAATAATTACCATAAAAATGTAAAAAGTTTAATATCACATTTAAACTTTACAAACTATCTCTTTATCAAAAAAAATTGAAACCATCTATTAAAACAATACCAATAATAATATAAAAAATAAATTATCATAATAACATAACAATTATCATAAAGAACCTAAATCATATTAAAAAAAAAGTTTCTAAGAAACCTAAATCATACTTAAGAAATATGATTATAAAGAAAAACCTAAATTATACTAATAAGCAATCACTATAATCAAAAACTAGTCATTAAGATAAAGATACAAAAATAATGAATAAATAAGGAAAAAAATAATGAATCTAACGACGGAAAATATGTTAAATATGAAAAAAAAAAAAGTAGAATCGGTGGTACATGTGGATGTTTATTTGAAAATAGATATTTACGCAATATTATAAAAAAAAAACGGATATATTTTAAAATGAGGTTTTAAAAATAGACTTTTTGTGTAATAATTTTTTTCTCTTTAACTACACATCCAAAGATAAAGAATTCATGTATTTTTCTTTTATTTTAATAGAATGGCTTATAGTCATACACATAACCTATTTCTTTTTTTTTTCTTTTTTTTTTATTTTGACACGTTATAGTTGAATTTTACACTTCAATTTTTTTTTTCTCTTTTATTTTGAAATAAAATATACTATACTTTTACTTTCTTCTTTTTCTCGGGTAACTTGCTCGTTTAGTCTCTAAATTTTTAACATTGTGTAACTTTGATTACTAAATTTTTTATTATAACTGGAATGCCCCTAAACTTTTAAAATATTGCTACAATAATCCTTTCCATCAATTTTTTGATGGAATCTATTAGTAATTTGATCAAAAAGTTATGCTAGCTATGGATTCTATTAAAAAATAGTTTAGGGCTCTCGCCGGCCCCCCTGGCAGTGTCTTGATCTGTCCCCCTCCCCCGTCGTGGAGTCTCGATCTCGGTCCCCACCCCCCCAAGCCCGCGGCCGCTTCTTGATCTGGGTCTTTCCTCCGACGATCTTTCGGCTCCACAACCACCCCCCTTTCCCCCCCCCCCCCCCCTCTCCCCGCATCTCGATCTGGGATCTGTCGCCGAGCTCGGCCCCCACCCACCGACCTCAAAATCCAGTTCTCAGCCCTGACGGAACCAACTCCCTTTTCCCCAAACTGAATCTTTTGGATTTTTTTTTCTTTTTGGTTTCTGTTTGGTACATTTTTTGTGGTGTGATTTTTTTTCCCCTATCTCCGAACCTTAATTTTTGAATGTTGGAATTTTTTTTTTTGGGAAATGGTTTTTGTTTTGAAAGTGTAGATTATAATGTTTATTGTGTTGTTTTGTGCTGCATTGTTGTTTTTGTTAGGATTTTTTTTTTTTGCCTCAGATTTTGGGGTTTTTGCTCTCGGAATCCTAATTTTTTATTATAGGATTTTTCCCGGTTTTTTCCCTACCAGTACAGTTTTTGTGGTGGAGGTGTAAATTTTTGTTCAGATTATAGATTTTTTGGTCTCACAACCCTAATTTTTTCTTTTGGGTTTTTTCTTTTTTTGGTTTCTGTTCGGTACCATTTTTGCAGTGCAAGTGTAGGTTTTAGTTTTTAGTATGTTCTTTTTGGCTTCATTGTTGTTTTTGTTTGGTTTTTTTCTCTCCCTCAGACTTGGGTTTCGGTCTTTACTCTTCAAACGTTTTTCCTTTTTTTATTATGAGTATTTTTTGATCTGTTTTTCTCATTTATGGAAACAAATGCAGAGTAAAAAACCTAAACGAAAGATTGGGTATGTTGAATTTTTTTTTTAGTTTAGTTTATTTCGGTATTGTTTCCCGTTTTTTGCTTCTGTTGAATTATTTTGATTGGTTTTTGCAGATTGCTATAACAATGATGAGAAAATGAACAAATGCAAGTATCGAGAGGAACATTGAGGATTTTTTCTCTGTTGATTTCTAAATCTGTAATTTTTAGCCCTTTTTCTCCCTGGGTAATATTTTGTTGATTTTCTTTGCATTTCTGATATAATTGGGTTTGTGTGATATTTTATTATCATGATTTTTTATTTTGTTCTAAGTATTTGGTGAGAAATTTAGTGATTGTAGTATATGATGATTTAGTTAGATTCGAATGAATTCTTAGACTTTTATACTATTTGGTTCTCTGCTTATCATTACAGTCTCTAAAATCTGTCTTTCACATTTAATGTTTCTAAATTATCTGTTTTATTTTGTTTTCCTGTTGTAATTATGTGATTTGTTAGAAGGCTTTAGGTTACTGTTCATCATTACTTTGACTGAGCTTTCTTTCGGCTGCAACACTATTATTAATGCAAGTAATTATGTTTTTTCCTCTTATCTATTATCTGCAAAAAAAAAATTCTCACTCTCTCTTGCACCGACTCTCTTCATTTACTTCTCTTTTATAAACAAATTCTCTTCATTTATTGCTTCATCTCCTTCCTTCACTATTAATGCTTCTGTAAAATCCTCTTAACTGCTTTGCTTTGGATCTTAATTAGCTTCTCTTCAAACGTGCTCTGTTTTCCAGGTATTATGTTTATTTAAGACTTTTAATTAGACTTGATTGCTGTTTTCATTTTGTATATTGTTAATAGTTTGTTTTTCGATTTTCCTATTGATTTATATATCATTTCAAGATGTTTATTATTATGATGATGATATCGTAAAGAGATTTATTTTTTTTTTATTGTGTTTTGTTTTTTCCTCTGTTTTTTGTTTTTCTCTTTGTTTTTTTTTCTTTGCCGTTTTTTGTTCCCACAGTGTATACAGTTGTTTTTCTCTTATGTTTGAATGTTCTATGAATATTATTGATATAAGTTACATGATTATGTTACATGTGATAAGTTCACTGTTTTGTATTCTGTTCCTTTTTTTTTTCCCTTTCTCCAATTCTGATTTCTGTCCTCTGTTGGTGTAAATATTTTTAACAAAACTTTTCGATCAGATTTTTTATATGCTATGATGACCTCTATTTAACTATACAATAATGCATATACCAGATTTGTTCTTTAATTTGGTATATCATGCTGAATATGGTATTATTGATAGCATATGTTACAAATACTATTCGACTCTCTTTACTGTTGCCGTTCGTGTTTGGGATATGTGTTCATTTTGTTTTTGTCACCACATAATAGTATTTATAATAAATATTATTGTTTTCATATTATTGTAATATTTTAAAAGTCTTTTCCTCTTTTTATCTATTATCATTGTTTTTCCCATTTGCTTTTTGTGTTTGGTGAAAACATTTGTAAGGCTTGCCTTTTTTTTTTTGTTTTTTGGACACATTTCCAGATATTAAACTTGGTAGCTATCAAAGATGATGTTGAATTCTATTATGACTATCATTAATAGATAATATTAATGAGATCTGAGCATAGTATAAAATATTTAATAAAAATTTTTATGTTATTTTTTGAAGTATATATGTTTATGTATATCTATATATTTAGTTATGTATTGAGATTATTGTATATAATTAAGTATAATGTACATTTAACTTTCAGTTTTTTTTTATTATCTTCCATTATTGTTATTATTCCTGTTTAATTTGTTGTTCTGCACTTTGATTTTTCCCTTCTCTTTTTTTTTTTTTTTTTCCTTCCTATTACCCGAGGAGCTTTTTTTCTTTTTTTTTTTTTAAGTATATTGTTGTAATATTTCAATTTATTATAAGAATTTCTGTATTTTAATACTTTTATGATTAGAAATTATTGTAATTTTAATTGCATGGTTTAACTTTTTTTATTATGTAATTCCATAGTTTTTATTTGTATTGATAAATTTTTTTTCCCTGTATAATATTTAATGGTTAGTTAGCATAACTTAATTTATTCATTATTTGATTTAGTTAATGCAAGTTTTTATTAAAGAGAATAAATCTGTCAAAAAAATGGAGGTGTCCCAAAAAAAAAAAAAACCAAAAAGGTAGCAGTATTTAACAATTTAGTGAATTAGGTTTTTTATTAATGTATATTAAATTTTTTATTGAGTATAAATTTGTATTTTGTTTAAGAACATAACTAAACATAATTTATTGATTATTTAATTAAATAAATCTAAGTTCTCATAAAAAAATAAAAAAGTTAAAAAACAACATTTTCATAAATTGTTATATACTAGGAATAAATAAAATATGTAAAACAAAAATTTTTTGCCATTCGTACGGAATGGTATAGTTAAAACAAATGATAAAAAGTTTGTAGTTACAAATAAATATATATTAAGAAAGCTAAAATAATTTACTCCAATTAATTTTAAATACGTAAAATAACACTACATGAGTAAAACAATATATAGAAATTACAAAATACTCAATTGAAAAAAATTTAGAGGCAAAAAAAAAAATATATATATATATATATATATATATATATATATATATATATAGGAATTACAAAGTATTCAAGTCAAAAAAATTTACTGCATCAAAAAAAAAAAGTTAACATAATAAAAAAATTAATTTAACAAGTAAATAAAAAATTTTTAATAAAACAATATCATATATACCAGCGTAAATAAAATAATATTAAAGAATAATATTTTATTTAATTAATTTTACGTAAAATAAACCTGCATAAATAAAATAATATTTAGAAATTATAAAATGTTAAATTTTTAAAAAATTTGCATAGAAATAAAAAAGAACTGAATTAACTTATTTAAAAATTAAATTAACATAATTAAATTATAATATCAAAAAATTAAAAGGGTAATTGCCCTTCGTTTGTAGTTACTTTTTTCCTTTACTACCGTGTTATTCCTTTTTTATCCCTCTTTTTTAGTTGCTTTTCTTTTTCCTACAAAGTATTGTCAGTTTTATCCCTATTTAGAGTTTGTTTTTTTCCTTAATATTGTTTTTGCCATTTTTTTTAATGGATGCTAAATTTTAGACATTAGATTCCGATCTATTATTGTATTGTGTTTTTGCTCACTATGCCTTTTTTAATTTTTAAACGATTTTTTATCTTTATTTTGGATTTTTTTTCCTGGGGTTTTTTTTTTTGTCTTTTTTGTTTCTTTTGTTATATTTTTTAAAGACCTTTTTTTTTTTGGGATTCTGCATGCAATTTTTTTTTTTGTGTGTCTTTTTTGTTTGTTTTGTTTTATATTTTAAAAATCCTTTTTTTTAACGTTTTTGCATGTATATAACCTGATAAAAAAAATTTTTTTTTTGTTTTTTTGGTTTTTTTTTTTAAAACAGTAAAAAAAAAAGGAGAAAATGGGATATATATTTTATTTTGTTATAATTTTTTTGTTAGGGTTAGTTTTTTCCAGTTCTTTTGAATCTAAAGATTTTTGTTTTTTGTTTTAATTTTTTTTCTTTAAATGAGTATGACTACAGAAATTTTTTTATTTTTTTCATTTTGTTTTCGTTTTTATTATTGTTAGTACTATTGTCATTTTGATTTTACATCTTCATTATTAGGAGAGATTTTGGGAAGAATTATATGTATTATAATTATAATACTTATTTTAACTAAGTGCTTTTATTATATAATACTCAATTTATTTATTTATTTTTTTCTTCCTTCTCCGTGCAACGCACGGGTATTAAACTAGTTATTACTAAAGATCAAATAATAATTTTACTATTTACTTATTTTCTTTTTCTATTCACGAAAATGACAATAAGAATTTATATGTTTGTGTATGCAAGTTATAAATATATGTATTAAATAACTGATGACACGAGGGTTCAAACCCTTTGGCATTATATACATATAGTCGACTTTATATGTATATAAGATGACAATCAGAATACATAGATATATATGTACATGCAAGTTATATATACTTCAGACAGGACAATAAATAAAAAGAGGGTTCAAACCCTTTGGCATTATATACATATAGTCGACTTTATATGTATATATAGTTATTATTAAGGGAGTGGACCCTTTGGCATTGTATGCAAGTCATATATATATATATATATATATATATATATATGTATTAAATAACTGAAAAGACAGATGAAAAGAGGGTTCAAACCCTTTGGCATTATATACATATAGTCGACTTTATATATATATACATCCATAATTGTATCATTTATATACAATTTTGTCTGCAGTTCGGTTTATAAATAATAATTTTAGTATTTACTTATTCTCTTTTTCTATTAAAGAAGATGACAATCAGAATATATATATATGTGTGTGTGTGTGTGTATGCATGTTATAAATATATGTATTAAATAACTGAAAACACAGATGAAAAGAGGGTTCAAACCCTTTGGCATTAGATACATATAGTTGACTTTAAATGTATATAGTTATTATTAAGGGAGTGGACCCTTTGACCCTTTGGCATTCTATGTATATTGTACTATTATATTAAAAAGAAAGGATGTTTTACTATTTTTTATACAGTAGTCAACAATATTTTTTCCTTTTTTTTTTCCGCACCTCTTGTTACAGTATTGTATAGCAAATTTACATTTTTGCCCTCAGTTGGTTATCCCCCAATAAATGGATGATTTTGTCCCCCTAATACTGTGAAGACGGTTTCGCCCTTGGTTGTTTGCCTGTCGATTTCTGTTCTCACAGTGGATGGATGAATTTGCCCTCCAAACCCTATTTTCCCCTTTCTCTTTTTCCTTCCACCACCCATTATCTCCTCCATTATCTCTCTTTATTTTTTTTGTTCTGCCTCTCTCTCTCTCTACCGCTCTCTCTCTCTCTCTTCTTCTTCTTCGAATTTTTGGCCTCCAAACCCTATTTTTCCCTTTCTCTTCTTTAATTCACCGCCCATTATCCTCCTCCATTTTCTCTCTCTATATTTTATGTTCTGCCCCCCTCTCTCTCTCTCTACCACTCTATCTCTCTCTCTCTTCTTCTTCTTCTTCGAATTTTTGGCCTCTAAACCTTAGAGTTTTGGTTTATTTTCTTCTTTTGGCCGCTCAATATTTCTTTTTCGGTTTTGGTTTCTACTGCTGATGATCTCTTCGCCAGTGTGTTCGTTTTCTCCGACTCCAGAAGTTTGGTTTTTGTTCTTCATTTTTAGATTTTTTTTTTCCCTTTTTGATGTTGTTGGGTTATTGTGTTGAAGGTTTAGATATGTTTTTGTGTTGGAGGTTTTGGTTTTGATTTCTGTGTTGTTGTTTTGTTCTTCGTTACTGTTTCAGGGGGGTTTTTTTTTTTTCCCTCTCTCTTTCTCCCCGGTTCTTTTGTTATTTTTTAACTCAGTCATGTATTTTTCTCTCATAGGTCTTCTTTTCTTTGTTTTTTCCGAATGTTGAGCTCTGATCTTTGGAAAATTTTTTTAATTTTAATTTCCCTTTTTTTTGTGGTTGTTTTCGAATGCTAAAATTTGTATTTTTTCGTCCATTTTTTTTATTGTTGTTTCCGTTTCACGTTTTTTTTTGGGTCTTTTGGTTAATTTTTTAATTTGTTGTTTCTTGATATATTCGGCCTCCAAACCCTAGATATTGGTATTTTTTGTTCTCTCAATCACTCATTCTCTCTTTTCATTTTTTGTTTCTATTGTTGAGGCTCTTCTTTATTGTGAGTTTGTTTTCTCCGAATCCTAAAATCTGGGATTTTTTTTTTAATGCTCTGGGGGTTTTTTGTTGAAGGTTTAGACGTGGTTTTGTGTTA
Source organism: Ficus hispida (assembly GCA_025413025.1). NCBI lineage: Eukaryota > Viridiplantae > Streptophyta > Magnoliopsida > Rosales > Moraceae > Ficus > Ficus hispida. Next base: position 14,875,801 of record CM046373.1, read on the forward strand.
AAAGTTTGGATTTTGATTTTTAGTATTTTTTTCTTCTTTATTACTATTTTCGGGTTCTTTTTTTTTTTCCTCCTATCTTTTGTTATTTTCTAACTTACTATTGATTTTCTCTACTGTATTTTCTCTTATTTATTTTTTCTGAATGGTGAGTTTTTATTTTTGTTTTTTTTAATGCCCTGTTTCTGAATCCTAATTTTTTATTGTTGGCCTTTTTTTTTCTTCTTTTCCCGGTATGTTTTTTGTGTTAGAAGTGTACATTTTAATCTTTAGTATGTACCTTTTTTTCATTGTTGTATCTGTTTGCCCTTTTTTCGACCTCTCGGATTTTGGTTTTTATTTTTGCCTGTTGTTCATATTCTTCTTCCTTTTTTTGTCATGAGTATTTTTTGATTTGTTTTCCAAGTTTTTGGAAACAAATGCAGAGTACTAAAAAATGTGAACAAAAATTATGGTATGTTGATTTTTTCTCTCTCCTTTATTTCAGTACTATTTTTTGCTTTTTTTTTTTTTAATGATATGTGATTGTTGCTAATTACTTTTTGCAGATTGGAATAACAATTATGGCAAAATCAACGAATGCAAGTATCAAGTGGAACATTGAAGATTTTTTGTCTGTTAGTTTGTATCTTTGTAATTTTTAATGTTTTTTCTCCCCAGGTAATATTTTGTCGATTTTGTTTGCAAATTTGATCTTTGCATTTTGTATGTTGTTAATTTTCTGTTATATTTAGGATTTGTAGTGTTTGGTATTTTTATTTTGAGTTTTTTTTTTTTTATACAGTTTGCTTTTATTATAGATAGGACATTTTTCTTTATAATGGTTAATTATGATTAGGTTAGTGTGTATGATGTTTTGTTAGCACCGTTATTTGTACTTAACTCCTGCAGAATTATTGTTCTGTTCTGTCTAAAAACTGTATTGCATGATTTAGTTAGATTTTAATGAATTGTTAGGTGTTTGAACTATGTAGTTTGCTAGCAGTAATTATAATACTTGCCAGTATTAAATTATCTGTTTTTTTTTTTTTACCCTTTTCGTTGTAATTGTATTATATGCTAGAAGTTTCTCATTTACTGCCCATGATTACTTTGACTCAGATTTTTTACAGATTCAACTTTGTCAGTAATGCAGTTGATTTTCTTAAAATTTGTTATCCTTTATCTGCTCTGTGTGAAATTTTTTTTTTCTTTCTCTTCAACCGACTCTTCTGATTTAGCATGTTCTCTATTTTAAATAAATCTTCTCTTCATTTATTGCTTCATCTCTTTCCTTCACCATTAATACTTCTGTAAAATTCTCTTAACTGTTTTCCCTTGAATCTTCATTCCTCTCTGTTCAAACTTGTTTTTTTATCCAGGTACTGTTCTTATTTAAACATTTTCATTAGTGTTGATTACTGTCTTATTATTTCAACATGTTTATTATTATTATCATCATATTGTGAACAGAATAATTTTTTTTATTATATGTTGCTTCTTTTCGCTGTTTGTGGTTTTTTACCCTTTTTTTTTTACCTCTCTCTCTCCCTGGCCAACAATATACACAACCCTTTTTTTCTTATTTGTGAATGTTTTGTGAATATTATTTATATTATAAGTTACATGATAATGTCATATGTGATAAGTTTATTGCTTTTTTTTTCTTTTTTTTTTTTTTTTTTTTCTCTTTTCCCCTATTATTGCTTCTGTATTCTGTTGTTGTACATGTTTTTGACAAGAACTTTTGGATTAAAATTTTTGTATGCTATGATGATCTCTATTCAAATATATAAGAATGCATATACCAGATCTATTATTTAATTTGGTATATGTTGCTAGATATGGTATTATTGATAACATATGTTACATAACTGTTATATACTATTTGAACATCTTTATTATTGCTGTGAATGTTTGGGATTTGTGTTAATTTTGTTTTTGTGACAACATAATGGTACTAATTATATTACAGTCATTCTATTGTTGTAATATTCTAAATTTTTAAAAACTTTTTCCTCTTTCTTCCTGTTCTCTCTTTTTTTTCGTTTCCTTTCTGTATTATGTAAGCCTAATTCTCTGTTTTTGTTTTTTTTTTTTTTTTTTTGACACATTCCTAGATATTACACTTGATAGCTATTAAAGATGACGTTGAGTTGTATTATGGTTATTGTTGAGACATATTACTAATGAAATCTGAGCATACTAAAAAATGTTTCATTAAAACTTTTATACTATTTTTTATAGTGTATATATATATATATATATATATATGAATGTGTATATATTAAATTTGTTGTTATTATTTCTACTTTATTTTTTGTTCTGTCCTTTGATTTTTTTTTTTTTTGCCCGGGGCATTTTTTTTCTATTATATTGTTGTAATATTTAAGTTTATTAGAAGAGTTTCTGTATTTAAATCTTTTTATAATTACAATTTGTTGTAATCTTAATTGTATAATTTAAGTTATTTTATTATGTAATTTTATTCCTTGTTTTTATTCCTTTTTTCTGTTTCTATGTAATATTTATTTATGAATTTATATATCTTAATATATTTATTATTTGATTTAATAAATCCAAGTTTTTATTGAAGGCAAAAAATGCGTAGACATAAGGAAGGGGAAAGGGGAAGACTAATGGTTAACATGTTAACGAATTGGGTTTTTTAAATTCATTCATGTTAAATTTTTTATTGGCTATAAATTTTTATTTTGTTTAGTAACATAATTGATCATAATGAATAATAATAAGCCAAGCATTATTTGATTCAAGAAATGTAGGCTCTCATAAAAAATAAAAAATAAAAAATAAAAACTTAAAAAATAATATTTTCATCATTTGTTATATAATACTCAGTTTTTTTATTTCTTTATTTCTTCCTTCCCCATGCAACGTACGGGTATTAAACTCGTTATTACTAAAGATCAAATAATAATTTTACCATTTACTTATTCTATTTTTCTATTCACGAAGATGACAATCAGAATATATATATATATATATATATATGTGTGTGCATGTGCGTGTATGCAAGTTATAAATTATACTATTATACTGAAGGAATGCCCACTTTTCACTGTTCTTTCTACAGTGTTGCACAGTAAAAAAAAAATTTTCCCTTCACTTTTCCGTTTATGTTGCTACAGAAGAGTACAGTAATGCATAGTAATTTTTGGTGTGAAATGATGTTTTTGCCCCTGATTTCCTTCAACCGGTTGAGCTGCCCACATTAAATGGATGGTTTTGCCCTCATTTTATTGTGAACCGGTTTTGCCCTTGGTTTTTGGCTGCTGCCTTCCTTCCTCCACAGTGGATGGATAGTTTTGCCCTCCACACCCTAATTCTCCCCTTCCCTTCTTTCTTTCGACGACCCCTCTCCCTATTGATTTTCTCTTTCTATCTTTTGACTCTCTCTCTCTCTACCGCTCTGCCTCTCTTTCTTCCTCTTCTTCGGATTTTTGGGTTCTAAAGCTTAGAGTTTTGGGTTTTTTTGTTCCTTTGTCTACTCATTTTTTCTTTTTTGGTTTTGGTTTCGGTTTTTACTGCTGATGATCTCTTTGCCGATGTGGTTGTTTTCTCCAGTTGCAGCAGCTTGGTTTTTGTTCTTCATTTTGGAAATTTTTTTTTTCCCTTTTTAATGTTGTTGGGTTATTGTGTTGAAGTTTAGATATGTTTTTGTGTTGGAGGTATTGGTTTTGATTTTTGTGTTGTTGTTTTGTTCTTGGTTACTCTTTCTGGGATTTTTTTTTCTTTTCTGTTTTTTTTTTTCCTCCCTCTCTCTCTCTCTGGTTCTTTTGTTATTTTTTAACTCAGTTATGTACATTTCTCTCATGGGTCTTCCCTTCCCCCCCCCCCCCCCCCCCGAATGTTGAGTTTTGATCTTTGGAATTTTTTTCTTAAAAATTTTTATTTTCTTTTTTTTTTGGTTGTGGTTTTCGAAGGCTATAATTTGTCTTTTTTTTTTCTATGGTTTTTTTTTTTATTGTTGTTTCCAATTCACTTTTTTTTTGGGTCTTTTTTTGAGTTCTTTAATTTACTGTTTATTGAGATATTCGGCCTCCAAACCCTAGATATTGGTATTTTTTGTTCTCTTAATCATTCATTCATCCTTTTTTTTTTTTTTGGGTTTATATTGTTGAGGTTTTTCCTTATTGTGTGTTTGTTTTCTCCGAATCCTTAAATCTGGGGTTTTTTTCTTAATGCTCTGAGGGTTTTTTTTCAAGGTTTAGATGTGTTGTTCTATTCAAAGTTTGGATTTTGATTTTTAGTTTTTTTTTTCTTTTTTATTACAATTTTCGGGTTGCAATTTTTTCCCTCCTATCTTTTGTTATTTTTTAACTTACTATTGAGATTGTTTACTGCATTTTCTCCTTTTTATTTTTTCTAAATGGTGAGTTTTGATTTTGGTTTTTTTTAATGTCCTGTTTCTAAATCCAGATTTTTTTTCTTGGTTTTTTTTTTTTTTGGTTCTCTTTTTCTCAGTATGTTTTTTGTGTTGGAAGTGTACATTTTAATGTTTAATGTGTAGCATTTTTTCATTGTTGTATTTGTTTGACCTTTCTTCGACCTCTTGGATTTTGGTTTTTATTTTTGCCTAGTGTTCATGTTCTTCTTCTTTTTTTTTTTGTTGTGAGTATTTTTTGATTTGTTTTCCAAGTTTTGGGAAACAAATGCAGAGTACTAAAAAACGTGAACAAAAATTATGGTATATTGCATTTTTTCCTTCTTCTTTATTTCGGCACTATGTTTGCTGCCTTTTTTTTTTTTTTTTTATATATATGTGATTGTTGCTAATTACTTTTTGTAGATTGGAATAACAATTGTAGCAAGATGAACCGATGCAAGTATCAAGTGGAACATTGAAGATTTTTTATCTGTTAGTTTGTATCTTTGTAATTTTTAGTGTTTTTTTTCCCCGGGTAATATTTTGTTGATTTTGTTTCCAAATCTGATCTTTGCATTTTGTATGTTGATGATTTTCTATTATATTTAGGATATGTAGTGTTTGGTGTTTTTATTAGAAGTTATTTATTTTTTCTATTAAATTTTTTTTTTTTACAGTTTGCTTTTATTATAGATAGGACGTTTTTGTTTATAATAGTTAATTATGATTAGGTTAGTGTGTGTGATGTTTTGTTATCATCATTCTTTCTATTTAATTTCTGCAGAATTATTGTTCTCTTTTGTCTGATAACCGTATTGCATGATTTAGTTAGATTTCAATGAATTGTTAGACGTGCTTTAACTATGTAGTTTGCTAGCTGTAATTATAAGATTTTTCCCTTTTAAATTATCTATTTTTTTTTTACCCTTTTTGTTGTAATTGTATTGTATTGTATGCTAGAAGTTTCTCATTTATTGCCCATGATTACTTTGACTCAGATTTTCTACAGATTCAACTTTATCATTAATGGAGCTGATTTTGTTAAAGTTTGTTATCTCTTATTTGTTCTATGTGAAAATTTTTTTCTCTCTCTTGCACCGACTATTCTGATTTAGCCGGTTCTCTCTTTTAAATAAATATTCTCTTCATTTATTGCTTCATCTCTTTTCTTCACCATTAATGCTTCTGTAAACTTCTCTTAACTGTTTTCCCTTGAATTTTCGTTGCTCTCTGTTAAAACCTGCTTTTTTATGCAAGTACTATTCTTATTTAAACGTTTTTATTAGTGTTTATTAACGGTATTGTGCTTATTTAAATGTTTCATTAACGGTACTGTGCTTTTTTATCCAGGTACTGTTTTTCATCTCTATTCAAACGTTTTTGGGTCAATTTTTTTTATTTTTTTTTCTTTCTCCCCCGTGCAATGTACGAGTATTAAACTCGTATATGTACTAAATAACTGATAAAAAGAGGGTTCAAACCCTTTGGCATTATATACATATAGTCGACTTTATATGTATATAGTTATTATTAGGGGAGTGGACCCTTTGGCATTATATTACTAAAGACCAAATAATAATTTTACTATTTACTTATTCTCTTTTTCTATTCACTAAATATATATATATATATGTATGCTAGTTATGTATATATATGTATTAAATAACTGAAAAGACAGTCAAACCCTTTGGCAATATATACATATAGTCGACTATATATATATATATATATCCATAATTGTACAGTTCGGTTTATTCACGAAGATGACAATCAGAATATATATATATATATATATATATATGTGTGTGTATGCAAGTTATATATATATGTATTAAACAACTGAAAAGACAAGTGGGTTCAAACCCTTTGGCATTATATACATATAGTCGACTTTATATATATATATATACATTCCATAATTGTATAATTTATATACAATTTTGTCTGCAGTTCGGTTTATAGTTTATGCAGCAAATAGCTAAAAACCAATGTGTAGATCTAAAAGTATATAATATTCTATACTCTACATTATTGAATTTCAATACCATTTTATTTAAAAACACACTAAATAAAATTAATAGTTGTTTGTAAAATTAATAGTTGATATCAAAAGAAATAAAAAGCAAATAAAAAGTACAATTAGCGGTAGCGATAGCGGTAATACCCTTTGGCATTATATACATATAGTCAACTTTATACGTATATAGTTATTATTAAGGGAGTGGACCCTTTGACCCTTCGGCATTCTATGTAAATTATTACTAAAGACCAAATAATAATTTTACTATTTACTTATTCTCTTTTTCTATTCACGAATATGACAATCAGAACATATATATATATATATATATATATATATGTATATGTGTATGGAAGTTATAAATATACAAGTTATAAATATATGTATTAAATAACTGATGAAAAGAGAGTTCAAACCCTTTGACATTATATACATATAGTCGACTTTATATGTATATAGTTATTATTAAGGGAGTGGACCCCATGACATTATAATACTAAAGACCAAATAATAATTTTACTATTTACTTATTCTCTTTTTGTATTCACGAAATATATATATATATATATATATAAATGTATGTATACATCCATAATTGTATAATTTATATACAATTTTGTCTGCAGTTCGGTTTATAAATAATAATTTTACTATTTACTTATTTTCTTTTCTATTCACGAAGACAGCTATGCAGATTATAAATATATGTATTAAATAACTGAAAAGACAGATGAAAAGAGGGTTCAAACCCTTTGGCATTATATACATATAGTCGACTTTATATATATATAGTTATTGTTAAAAGAGTGGACCCTTTGGCATTATATGTATATTTCTCGACGCCGTTTCGTACTTAGAACGCGGAGCTAAAGATTAAATCAAGATAATCTTCCTGACATCTTGTTAAAGATCTCCATCTCACCTCAAGGAGAGACTGAAGACACCACTGGGGATATATTGGCTCTTAGCGGCGCACCTTACCTGGGCGAGCTCGAATATCCTTGTTGGCATTCAAGTTTTCCTATTAACGAGATCGTTAACTTTACCAAGGAAACAAGGGACATCTATTATACTAATCAAACTAGTGTGATAACTGGTAATATTTTACCAGCAGAACCAAATACCTGGATTTTACTATTCTTTTTATAGTAATATACAGTATTTTTTACTTTTTTTTTATTTCTGTTACTTTTGTTATAGTAATATATAGTAAGTTTTACATTTTTCTACAGTGTAATGAATTTTTTACCTTTCATCACTTATTATTTTTTTTCTTCGCTATAGTGTTATGCCAGTTTTGCCCTTTCTTTTTTTTTTGGTCAATTGACAATTTTGCCCTTGGGATAACTTTGTCCTTCGTATTGTACTAATATACTAAAAGAGAGGGGGATTTTACTGTTCTTTCTATAGTAAAATGATGGTTTTGCCCCTCTCCCATGTGTTGACTTTGGCATTCGTACAGTGGATGGATGCTTTTGCCCTCATGTCACTGTGTGGACATTTTTGCCCTCCTGTTTTTGCCTGCTGGTTGGTTTTCCCACAGTAAATGGATGATTTTACCCCCTTATTACTGTGAAGACGACTTCACCCTTGGTTGTTTTCCTGCTGATTCTTGTTCCTAGAGTGGATGGACGATTTTGCCCTCCAAACTCTAATTTCCACTTTCCCTTCTTCCTTCCACCTCCCATTATGCCTCTCTATTTTCTCTCTCTATTCTTTATGTTCTGACTCTCTTTCTCTCTCTACCGCTCTATTTCTCTTTCTTCTTCTTCTTCGGATTTTTGGCTTCCAAACCCTAGATTTTGGTTTTTTTGCGCTCTCGGCTGCTCATTGTCTCTTTTTCGCTTTCATTTTGTACTGTTCATGCTTTTTTTTCCTCTGGTGTGTTTGTTCTCTCCGGATTTGTAAGTTTGGCTTTTGTTCATTGTTTTTGGATTTTTTATAACGCTTTTTGATGTTATTGGGTTCCTCTGTTGAAGGTTTGGATGTGGTTTTGTGTTGAAAGTTTGGGTTTTGATTTTAATTCTTTTTTTTCCTTTTATTACTGTTTCCGACTCCTTTTTTTTTTCTTTTTTCTTTTTTCCTCCTTTTGTTACTTTTTTAACTTACTAATGATTTTTTCTACTAGGTTTTCTTTATTTCATTTTTTCCGAATGGTAAGTTTTGATTTTTGATTTTTTTTTCCCTTCCCTCTCTCCGAACCCTATTTTTGATTGTTGGGTTTTTTTTTTGGAAACGTTTTTTGTGTTGGAAGTATAGATTTTAATATTTATTGTGCTATTTTCCACTTCATTGTTGTTTCTGTTAGGTTTTTTTTTTTTTGCTCAGATTTTGGGTTTTTTGATCTCAGAACCCTAATTTTTTATTATTAGGTTGTTTTTGGTCCCGGTACATTTTTTATGGTGGAAGTGTAGATTTTTGCTCAGATTTTGGATTTTTTGGTCTCGGAATCCTAATTTTTTTATTGTTGGGTTTTTTTTTGGGTACATTTTTTGTGGTGCAAGTATAGGTTTTAATCTTTAATGTGTTGTTTTTCGCTTCATTGTTATTTCTGTTTGGTTTTTTTCCCCCCTCAGATTTAGGTTTCGTCCTCTACTATTCATATTCTTCTTCCTTTTTTAATCATGCATATTTTTTGATCTGTTTTTCAAATTTTTGAAAATAAATGCAGAGTAAAAAACCTAAACAAATGATAGGGTATGTTGATTTTTTCCCCTTCTTTATTTCGGTATTGTTTTTCCTTTTTTTTTTAATTTGATTTTTTTTCTAATTGGTTTTTGTAGATTGGAATAACAAAGGTGAGAAAATGGACGAATGCAAATATCAAGAGGACCATTGATGATTTTTTCTCTGTTGATTTATAAATTTGTAATTTTTGGCTTTTTTCTCCCAGGGTAATATTTTGTTGATTGTGTTTGCACGTTTGATATTTGTATTTTGTATGTTGATGATTTTCTATTATATGTAGGTTTTATAGTGTTCGGTGTTTTTATTATGAGTTATTTGTTTTTCTATTAAATATTTTTTTTTTATTTGGTTTGATTTGTTATAAATTAATACGACATTTTTTTTATACTGATTAATTATGATTAGGTTAGTGTGTGTGATGTTTTATTATCATCATTCTTTATTTTGTTGTATTTAATCCATTAGGAATCATTGTTCTATTTAATAATTGTATTGTATCATTTAGTTAGATTTGAATGAATTGTTAAACCTTTGTACTGTTTAGTTCTCTACTTAGGATCACGGTTTCTAATCTGTCTTTAACATTTAATGCTTCTAAATTGTCTGTTTTTTTCCTTCTTTTTTTTTTGTTGTAATTGTGTTATTTGCTAGAAGTCTGTAGTTTGCTGCTCCATCATTACTTTGACTGAGATTTTTTTCAGTTGCAACTTTGTCATTAATGCAACTACTTATGTTAAAATTTCTTATCTCTTATCTGTTATCTTCAAAAAAAAAATTTACTCTCTCTTGCACCGACTCTTTTCATTTACTTGCCTCTCTTATAAATAAATTTCCTCTTCATTTATTGCTTCATCTCTTTCCTTCATCATTAATGCTTCTATAAATTCTCTTAACTGCTTTGCCTTGAATCTTAATTTATCTCTGTTCGAACTTGCTCTTTTATCCAGGTACTGTTCTTATTTAAAACTTTTAATTAGTCTTGATTGTTATTTTCATTTTGTATATTTTTAATGCTTTCTTTCTCGGTTTTCTTATTGATTTATATATTAATACTCTCATATTATCTCAACATGTTTATTATTATGATGATGATATTGTAAAGAGATTCAAATTTTTTTTATTGTGTTTTGTTTTTTTCCTCTGTTTTTCATTTTTCTCCCTTTTTTTTCCCCCACCCCTTTTTCCTCCCACAATGTATACAATTCTTTTTCTCTTATTTATGAATGTTCTATGAATATTATTGATATTATAAGTTACATGGTTATGTTATATGTGATAAGTTTACTATTTTGTATTGTGTGTTTTTTTTTTTTTTTGCCCCTTCTCCTGTTATTATTTCCGTGTTCTATTGGTGTAAATATTTTTAACAAAAAGTTTTGGATTACAATTTTTGTATGCTATGATGATCTCTATTTAACTATATAATAATGCATATACTAGATTTGTTGTTTAATTTGGTATATGTTACTGAATATGGTATTATTTATAGCATATGTTACATATACTATTTGACCATCTTTGTTATTGCTGTGAATGTTTGGGATTTGTGTTAATTTTGTTTTTATCACAACATAATGGTACTGATTATATTACTGTTTTTATATTATTGTAATATTTTTTTTATTATTTTTTAAGTTTTTTCTCCTTTTTTCCCTGTTCTCTCCATTTTTTCCATTTCCTTTCTGTATTTAGTGAAAACATTTGTAAGCCTTCCATTTTTTTTTTTTGGACACATTCTCAGACATTATACTTGGTAGCTATCAAAGATGATGTTGAATTGTATTATGGTTATTGTTAACAGATATTTTTAATGAGATATGAGCAAACCATAAAATAATCAATAAAATTTTTTATGTAGTTTTTTATAGTATATATGTATATGTATATGTATATATTAAGTTATGTATTTAAATTAGTGTATATAATTAAGTATAATGCAGGTTTAAATTTTTGTTTTTTCATTATCTTGCATTATTGTTATTATTCCTATTTTATTTTTTGTTTTGTGCTTTGATTTTTTTATTTTTTTGTATTACCCGAGGATTTTTTTTTCCATTATATTATTGTAATATTTCAATTTATTAGAAGAGTTTTTTTATTTAAATGATTTATAATTAGCAATTATTGTAATCTTAATTGTATAGTTTAAGTTCTTTTATAATGTAATTCCATAGATTTTATTTGTGTTGTTGATTTTTTTCCTGTATAATATTTAATGATTAATTATGATAACTTAATTTATTTATTATTTGATTTAATAAATGCAAGTTTTTATTGAAGGGAAAAATGCGTAAGAGGGAGGGACGGAGGGGGGGGGGGGGTGGGCGCAAAAGAAAAACGGAGCAGTAGTAGTTAACATTTTAGTGACTTAGGTTTTTTTATTAATGCATATTAAATTTTTTATTCAGTATAAATTTTTATTTTGTTTAAGAACATAACTGAACATAATTTATTTATTATTTAATTGAGCAAAAAAATTTCTTTCCGTCCGTACGGAATGATATAGCTAGAACGGAGAGGGTGAGCAATGATAAAAAGTTGGTAGTTACAATTATATATATTAACAAAGTCAAAATAATATTCCCCAATTAATTTTAAATATGTAAAATAAAACTACATGAATAAAACAACATATAGGAATTACAAAATGGTCAATTGAAAAAAAATTTAGAAGGAAATAGAAAAACCCAAATTCACATAATAAAAAAATTAATTTCACAAATAAATATAATTTTTTAATAAAGTAATATCGCATATACCAAAATTTTTTTTTAACAAACTAAACTACAAATTAAAGAGCAATATTTTCTTCAATTAATTTTAATTATGTAAAATAAAACTGCATAAATAAAATAATATATAAGAATTACAAAATGTTAAATTTTAAAAACATTTACATGGAAAATAAATAAATAAACCGAATTAACTTATTTAAAAATTAAAATAACACAATTAAATTATAATATTGAAAAATTAAAGGGATAATAAATAAATTAAATTAAAAAATAATTAATGAGAATTTGTAAATATAAATTTAGAACAAGATGAGTAGATACAGATTTTTCTCCGCTTTTTTTTTTTTTTTTTTTTTCCTTTCATGGGATTTTATTATAGAAAATATACATTTATAATAATTGAAATTAAATTATTATAGATGTTGTATACAAATATTATTCTTTAAAATTTGATTCATTAAATATGTAATATATTTTTACATTTATTTATTAACTAAGTTATTATCGATATTGTATGAGTCTAATATCCGTGTATTGCACAGGAGAGGAAAATAAATAGATAAACAAATAAGAAAATTAAATAACATTTAATAACGACAGTTGGTTATAATAAATAATATAATTACAATAAGTTTCCAAAAATATAAAGTAAAAAAAAAAAAAAAGGTATTCAATAGTTCTCTTTACATTCCGATTCCACAACCATCATCATTGTAAGCTAGAAAAACAATCAAAAAGCGAAAACTAAATATATATAAATTTAGGGGGGGGGGGAAAAAGCTAGAAATAACTTATAAAAATCAAAAACAGAACAAAAAAAAGCAGACCATACCTATATTTTGCTCCATCTTTTTTGTCTTTAATTTTTTTTTTTAGGATCTCTCTCAATCATAAAAATATAAACTAATAATAATAATAATAATAATAATATCAAAACTTTTCTCCGGTAATACAGAAATAAAGATAGAGAAATAAAAATGATCACGATAATTAAAAATAAAAATATATTAAAAAAACAAAACGAGAAAAAAAAAAACTCAATAGGAAAAAAAAAGATTGGAGAAAAATAACAAAACCAAAAACAGATTCTATTATTTTTTTATATGCTGTTTAAAAAAAAAAGAAATAAATTTCAGTTAGATTATATACGTGCAAAACACAAAAATTAACTATTAACTATAACATCTAAAAAAAACCCCAAAAAATGAAAAAGCCAAAAAAACCAAGCACAAATCGAAAAAACAGAATAAAAAAAATTTGAAAATAAAAAATGTGGAAACAAAAATCATTAAAAATTATAAAATAACAAAAATATGAAGAAAAGATGAATAAAAAACCAAACTTTAAAATTTAAATATTAGAAAGCAGAAAAACAAAACTAAAGGAAAAAAACTAAAAAGGGCCAAAAAAAAAAAAGAGTAAAGAAAAACAACAAAATCAAAAACAGATTCTATTATTTTTTTTTATTGTTTTTTTCAAAAAATAAAATAAAATAAAATAAATAAATTTCATTTAGATTATATACATGCAAACATTACACTTTAACACATTTTCAATGGACAAAATAAAAAATGCACATTAAAAGGGTAATAATGTCCAGTTATTGTAGCTATCAGAAAAGCAACTACAAAGGAAGGGTAAAATCATCCACAAATAATTTTAGAAGGATAAAGTTATCCTAACACTGTAGCAAGCTGTAAAAGTAATTAAAGCCTAAGGGCAAAATTGTCAATTGACCCACAAAAAAAGGGTAACATCGGAATAATACTATATCAAAGGAAAAAAAAAAACAACTATAAAGGAAGGGCAAAATCATCCATTAATAATTTTAGAAGGACAAAATTGTCCCAACACTGTACCAAACAGCAAAAGTAACTAAAATCCAAGGGTAAAATTGCCAATTGACCAAAAAAATAGTAAAACTGACATAATACTGTACCAAAGGAAAACATAATCAGTGATGAAGGGCAGAAAAATCATTAAACTGTAGGGGAAAAAAATAAAAGCTACTGTAGAGACTGTGCATTACTGTAGATTACTGTAGGGGAAAAAAAAAAAAAAAGTAAAAATTACTGTAGATTATTATAGAAAGAACAATGAAAATCCCCATTCCTTTAGTATATTAGAATAATATTAATATTGTTCTATAAGATTGTATTTATTAAATATGTAATATATTTTTGCATTTATTTATTTATTTAATTAGTTTTTTCTTTAATTTTTAACTAGCTTTATTTAAGTTATTAAAATTTTCTTACTGTTAAATTTTCATATTTTTTATTTTATTTGTTATCTATAGTCTTTTATTTAGAATGTATTACTACATTTTATTACGACGAAAAAAATTCTAATGCTGAATATTTTCTTTTAATTTTAATATTTAATATTATTATGGAATTACTGTTTCATTCTTTTTTTTTTTTTTACTAAATAAATTGCATACTTCTTTTTTTTTTTTTTACTTTTATATGTATAATATTTATCTGTTAACAATATTTTATACTGTTGTTTTTACAATTTATATTAAAAAAAACGAAGTTAAGAAGAATGAAAAGAAAAACTTTTAATAATACCAATTATTCAAAACATTCAAAACGTTATAAAAAAAAATTATACAAATGATAATAAAGCATCCACATCGACAAATATACATTTTCCAAACAATCAATTTGAAGAATTAAATACATAAGTTATTATTGGTCTTCGAATTAGATTTATTCAATTATCTTCAACTCATGACACCGGCGAAGGAACATCAATTTCATCTTCTGAGGATTATAACTTATCATCAATTCAAGAAAGTAATTTCTTCATCTTAAATTTTTTTTTATTTTTTTTATGCAATTATAAAATTTAAGAAAATTTTTTTACTAACAATTTTTTCCCCCTTTTTTACACAAATTTTTTATTTAGATTTAAATGATGAATATATTGATATTAGAGATTGTAATTATGTATGTCAATACTGTGGAGCACTATTTTGCAAAAATGAACAACCACAAAATACATATCCACCAAAATTTTCTTTATGTTGTCAAAATAGAAAAATTGTGATACCTTTAAGGAAAAAAGCACTATCAATTTTAGATGAACTATTAAATTATTATGGAGGATCTTTAAGTGCAAATTTTAGAAAAAAAATATTATAGTTTATAATTCTATGTTTGCTTTTACTTCATTTGAAGCAAATATTCAATTGGATATTAATAAGCCATATATTTTTTAAGATTAGTGGACAAATTCATCATCTAATTAGATCTTTACTTCTAATTAATAATAATCCTCCAAAATTTGCCCAATTATATATTTATGATACATAAAATGAAATTCAAAATAGAATAGCAACCTTCTCAAATATTAATGATTTAAATAATTTAAATGAGATTATCATTAAAAAATTAATTATGATGTTAGATGAAACAAATAAATTAGTTCAACTTTTTAGAAATGTTAGGGATATTTATAAAAATAATGAAATGCCATCAATGAAATTAAGATTAATCGGAAGACGACAAGGAGATAGTACACATTATGATCTTCCAACTTCAACAGATATAGGTGGTTTAATTGTTGAAGACTTTGGTTTATATGATAATGGCAGAGATATTATTATTCATAGTCAAATTGGAGAATTACAAAGAAATAATAAATTTTACCCATCTTATATGGCGTTACAATATCTATTGTTATTTCCTTATGGAGAAGATGGGTATAGAGTTGATATAGAATAGAATCCAAATTTTATTAGTAAACAACCACATAGAAATCGAATATCAATGATATCATTTTATACTTTTCAACTTCAACAACGATTACATGTAGGAAATACATTATTTAGAGCTGGATGGCTTTTTCAACAACGTATTGTAGATAGTTATGCTTCTATTGAAGAAGATCGTTTAGATTATGCTAGACAAAATCAAAATAATTTAATATCTGAAATTTACAAAGGTATCCAAGATGCTATAATTAGAGGTTATATAAACCCAGAAGTAATAGGAAAAAGAATTATTTTACCATTATCTTACACTGGGAGTCCAAGATATATGATTCAAAATTATCAAGATGCAATCACGATTTGTAGACATTATGGAAATCCTGATATATTTTTAACATTTACATGTAATCCCAAATGGCCACAAATCAAAAGAAGTTTAAATATAATTTCAAGACAAAAATATGAAGACAGACCAGATATTATAAGTAGAATATTTAAAATAAAATTGAATCGTCTGTTAACTACAATAAAATCAGATGATATTTTTGGAACTATAATAGCAGGTGAGTTGATTTATTTTACATAAGAAAAAAATAAACCATTAAATATTATTATAATTCTTTATTATAATAAATTAAAAAACCTAACATTATCTTTTTTCCTTTTGTCTTTTTCTAGATCTATACGTGGTGGAGTTTCAAAAACGTGGTTTGCCTCATTGATACATGTTATTTTGGTTATATCCTGAACATAAATATCACATTGCTACACAAATAGACAAATTTATTTTGCTGAAATACCAAATCTAATAAAAGATCCTTTAGATTATAAAATTATAACAGAATATATGATACACGGACCATGTGGATATACAAAAACAAATGCACCATGTATGAAAAGCTATAAATGTTCAAAAAATGTCTAAAACAGATAAAAAATGAAACAACTATAGAAGAAAATGGTTTAGTTTTTTTATCATCGTAGAGATATAGAATTTAATGTTATGAAAAAATATATTAAACTTGATAATAGCTATGTTGTTCCATATAATCGAACATTATGCTTAAAATATAGTGCTCATATTAATGTTGAAATATGTTCCCAATCTATGTTAATTAAATATTTAACAAAAGGTCCAGATAGAATACGAGCCATTCTTAAAGATAATATTATTATTGAAAATAACGAAAGAACAATTTATAAAGAGGTCGATGAAATAAAAGCTTATCTTAAATGTCGATATATCACAACTTATGAAACAATTTGGAGAATATTTGAATATTCAATCCATCATAGAAATCTAGCTGTTCAACGACTTTCTATTTATTTACCAAATATGCAAAACATCACATTTAATAAAAATCAACAACTTCAAAATATAATACGTCAACCACAAATTCAAAAAAAAACATTAACAGAATGGATGGAAATTAATAAAACTAATAAAGATGCTCAACAACTTACTTATACAGAATTTCCAATGAAATAGGTGTGGAATAATAAAAATAAAGTTTGGACTTATTGATAAAATGATCATACTATAGGAAGAACATTTTATATTCACCTAGGTTCGGGTGAGTTATATTACTTAAAATTATTATTGAATCATCAAAAAGGAGCAACAAGTTATGAATCACTTAGAACAGTGAATGATATTGTTTATTCTACAAATCAAATGGCTTGCTATGCATTATGTTTATTAAGAGATGATAAAGAATGGGATGAATCAATAAAAGAAGCATCATTTTGGTCGACATCTGCTCAACTTTGACAACTTTTTATTATTATTTTGTAATATTTCTGATCCCACAAAATTTCTTGAAAAACATTGGAAATTCATGTGTGAAGATATTTTATACAAAATAAGACAATTATTTAATAACCCAAATTTAGAAATTCCAGAAAACGAATTATATAATTTTATATTATATGAATTAGAGAAATTATTAAATTTAAATTCATCCTCTTTATCATGTTATAATCTTCCACTTCCAACTGGATCATTAATTGAAGATTTAAACAATAATCTTTTAAGAAAAGAACTCAATTATAATATATATATAAATTAAAAGAAGAAAATATCAAATTAGTACAAAATTTAAATAAAGAATAATATTTTATTTATAACAAAATTTTAAAAGCGATGAAAGACAAACATAATAATCTAGTTTTTATATATGGTTATGGGGATATATACTTATGGAATACTATTATCAGTAAAATTAGATCAAATGGTGAAATATTATTAGCTGTAGCATCATCTGGAATAACATCATTATTGTTACCAAAAAATCAAACCGCACATTCAAGATTTCATATTACCTCTTTCAATTGATGAATTCTCAACTTATCAAAACAAAAAATCTACTCAATTAACGAAATTAGTAGAAAAAAACCACATTGATTTTATGGGATGAAGCACCTATGACTAATAGATATTGTTTTGAAGCTTTAGATAAAACAATGCAAGACTTAAAAAATAACTTTGATCATCCTTTTGGAGGAATGACAATTATTTTAGGTGGTGATTTTAGACAAATATTACCTGTTGTCGCAAATGGCACAAAAGAAAATATTATTGATGTAACTATAAATAATTCTAATCTTTGACCATATTTTCAAATACTTACTTTAACATAAAACATGCAATTAAAAAGAAATAATTATTCTATTCAAGAACAAATAGAAATTACTAAATTTTCAGAATGGATTTTAAATGTTGATTATGGAATGGCAAATGGAATAAAAGATTCAAAAAATGAAGATGCTACTTGGTTTGAGATACTGAAAAATATTTGATACAATACAGTATAAATTCTATTGAACAAATATCTACCACAATATATGATAATTTTTATAATAATTTCCATGATATTAATTATTTAAAACAACGTGCGATTGTTACACCTAAAAATAAGACAATTGATGAAATAAATATATATATATTATCGTTGGTACCTATAGATTCAAAAATTTATTATAGTTGTGACACTATTCTTTCATCATCTGGAAATCTCGAAGAATTAAATTTTTTATATCCCCCTGAATTTTTACATACTCTTAACTTTAATGGTCTACCTCCACATGAATTAAAACTCAAGATTAGAATTTCTGTTATGTTAATGTGAAATCTTAATTAATCAATGCTTTTATGTAATGGTACTAGAATGATTAATACATAATTAACAAATAGAATTGTTGAAGGACGCATAATTAACTCTAATGATACAAATGAAAAGATTTATATGCCTAGAATAGAAATGATAATTCATGAATCAAAATGGCTTTTTATTTTAAAAAGGCAACAATTTCCTTTAAAAATTTGTTATGCAATGACAATAAATAAAAGTTAAGGACAATCTCTGTATAAAGTACGACTATATTTAGAAGATGAAATTTTTAGCTATGGATAATTATATATTGCTCTATCTAAAGTGACTTCACCAAAATATTTACATATTTTATTACACAATTTGATTAACAAATATCCAAATTATGTTAAAAACATTGTTTACAAAGAAATATTACACAACATTAATCAAAAATGATAAATTTCTGTTAAAAAAATAATATAATATTAATTCTATTTTGATTTACTTTACGACATAATAATATTTATAGTCTTCAAAATTTAATACATATATTTATATATATATTATTGCTATTTATAGAAAATGTTCAGTCCAATACGAGTGCCGAAACCAGGAGAGACGCATCAAGCCATATATGCTCGGGTATGTCGATTATGGAGGAACACAGACTACATGACTGGAAACCTAATAAGCCTTGACTGCTTATTGGTTGACAAATAGGTAACTCATTTTATTTCTTATAAATACTATTTTGCTAATAAAATATATCTTTAATTTTAATTCAACATATAATTAATAATGATAATATATAAACATGTTTTTTTTTTTTTATAATACAGGATGAAGCAATACACAGTCTTATTCACGCCAAAGATGTTCAATTCATCACGAGTAAAGTACAAGTAGGCAATATATATGAAATTAACAACTTCTTCATCACGAACAACAAACAAAGATACAAGATCGTTCTTCATGTTGCAATGTTGCAATTTGTAAGATCCACAATTTTCAAAAATGTTGAGGAAGACATACCAGAAATACCTCAACTCAAATTTAATTTTGTGGAGTTTAATCAACTAACACCAAAAGTCGACATCAATGATATTTTATCAGGTAAACTATAATTAATATTCATATTTGCTAATCTATAATTAATAATTAATAAATTAATTCTCTAAAAAATAATAACTAATGACTTCTTACTTATTATATTGTCTCAAATGTGATTGGTCGTATTATGTCAGTCAAAAGTATAGAAGAGTCAACTATAAACGATAGATCAGTAAAAAGACGAAGTGTGATTATTCAAAATATCAGGTAACTATAAATAATATATTATTAAAATCATATTTTTATAAATTTCATGATATATTATTGATAAATTATTTATTTGTATTTATTTTATTCAACAGAGAAGAAACACTTAATGTCACTCTCTGGGGAGAAATTGAAGAAAACTTTGACGAAAATACAATCTAAATAATGTATGAACTAGTCGTAGCAGCATTTTCAGCAATGGCGACCAAACAATATATGGGTAAGTATATCAACAATAAAAAAAAAAAAAAAATTTCCATTCTCCTAGATAAAAATATTTGAAATTTTATATCATCAATCATTAACTATTATGATTATACATATACAGGTGGTCTTTAGATCGTAAGCACCACTGGTACTTCATACTATCTTGATCCAGACATTGGAAACCAAAAAAATTAAAAAAAGGTATTATAAATTTTCACTCATAAATTATCATTATTATTTACATTTATTAATTTAAAAAAAATACTAATTTCATTTAATATATTAGTTTTTTATAGGTTCAGTCATTCTATCCAAGGAATTGATTTTAATACTGGATCAACAAAATAACCATTATCATTAGAAGAATAAAAGACTGCCAACCGATCAACAATCGCAGAACTTCAAGCTCTAAATCCATATCAAAATTAGGTAACTATTTAATTATTATATATAAAATACAAAAAATAATTTAGTAAATATTATTAATATTATTTAATCCAACAGGAGATGAAATTCACTGTTATAGTGACTATTACCGAACTTAATACTTGCCAAGGTTGGTTCTACAATGCCTGTCCACGATGCTACAGATAGATAAAATAATTAGGGACATCATAGTGGTGTGATAGTCATGGATATTTAACCACAATGCCAATCACTTAGTAATATACTTTATTTCTATCCTAATATATATATATATATATATATATATATATATATATAAATACCAAAGTGATTAAAAATTAAATAAATATTAAATTTTTTCAACAGGTACAAAATTAATACACAAATTGAAGACAGAATTGGAGGGATGAACATTGTGATGTTTAGAAAAATTCTTCAATTATTAATAAATAAACCTTGCTCTATACTGACGATTCAATAAGGATATACCGATCCAACTGTTATCCCTCCTATCCTGAATCAGCTGAAAGGCATATCAAAGATATTTGTTATCCAATTTCGTCTCAGAGGTGCTTTTATTGATGTAATCATTGTAAGAACCTTCGATGATGATGTGCAACCAATGTTATTACTTGCACCAACAACTAAGCCCTCTGAAGAAATTCCACCATCATCAATCTCCATTGATCCAGAAACCCCGAGCTACGAGGCAGAAAGATAGCGAAAAAACAACTTACCTTTACCGAACCTATTATTGCAGAAATAGAATCAAGGTATATTGCTATTTAAATTTTAATTTAAATTTTTATATTTTTTTATTTAACATATATATTTATATATCATAAATTATTAGCTAATTAAATATATTATTATTTTATTTCTCAACATCAACCTCCTCCATCACAACTTCAAATTGTATCTCCAATAGATCCATAAAAAATACGAAAAGAGATCAGATAATGTTATATTTCCTGTATAATTACATATCAAATTAACAAATTTATTTCAATTCATATATCAACCATAAACATCACTTTACTAATATATATAAATGTTTTTATTATGACAGATCGGAGAAGAAAATGAAGAAAGTTAAATATGAATGAGATCAGCTTATTCTAGAAGAAAAAATTTCATACCTCAAAACTTTGTGAATGTATAAATATAAATATATATCCATATTAATATATATAATTCAGACATATTAATATAAATTTAAATATATAAAAAAACAAACTAAATTTTCAAAATTATTGTAATTATATTATATTCCTTAATCAACTGTTTTTAATGTATATTATTTATTTTCGTATTTTATCTTTAACTTTTTTTCTCCTATTATCGTACAACGCATGGGTATTAAATTGGTTATTACTAAAGACCAAATAATAATTTTACTATTTACTTATTCTCTTTTTCTATTCACAAAAAAGGATGACAATCAGAATATATATATATATATATATATATATGCAAGTTATATATATATATATATATATGTATTAAATAACTGAAAAGACAGATGAAAAGAGGGTTCAAACCCTTTGGCATTAGTCGACTTCATATATATATACATCCATAATTGTATAATTTATATACAGTTTTGTCTGCAGTTCGGTTTATTGTTTATGCTGAAAAATAGCTAAAAACCAATGTGTAGATCTAAAAGTATATAATATTCTATATTCTACATTATTGAATTTCAATACAATTTTATTTAAAACACACTAAATAAAATTAATAGTTGTTTGTAAAATTAATAGTTGATATCAAAAGAAATAAAAAGTAAATAAAAAGTACAATTAGCGTAGCGGTAATATTCTATATTCTACATGACCTTCTAAATAATTTTACTATTTATTTATGCTCTTTTTCTATTCACGTTTCACAATACGTTATTTGTAAATTAATAGTTGATATCAAAAGAAAAAGACAAAAGAAAAGAAGCGTAAGGTTTTAGCTTGACAATCAGAATATATATATATATAAGATCTTTAACAAGATGTCAGGAAGATTATCTTGATTTAATCTTCAGCTCCGCATTCTAATCATAGAATGGCATCGAGGAGGACATCTCTGTACTGGTCAGGCTAGGCGTCCAAGATAGTGGTATCAGAGCCTGGTGTAGTTATCCAAAGATTATAAGAATATACATACTCTGAAAGTAAATCATTCTTCTCAAATATGGAAAACCAAAATTCTCCCTCTACTAGTTCAGAAATACAACCTACCTCTGCTCCTTTTTCTCTCCCTTCTCCTTTCATTAGAAAATCTACATCCTCTAAATTAAGTTTTCTTTATGAGTTTAACTATGTTCCAGAAGAACAGAAAGTCTCTTTTGAAGAACTTCCCCTTATAAACCCATACCATGCCTTTGTCAAACCTTCCAACACTCTCACTAGAACTCTTAAACATCTGATCAAACATCCCCCCAAAAAAGTCAAAGAATACATCCAGTCTACCAAATTCAGCCAGTGCAATCTTCCAGCCACTACACAGGAACACTTCGTGTCCCTAGAAATTCCTCCCGAATTTCCACCCCAGTGGTTAGCACAGGAGTTTACACACCTCCATTTCGGTGCAGTCAGACTCGCCCTAACATTCCATGGAAGAAAAGGACTTCCAGTTAGTGCCCGAATAGCACTGTTGGACTCTAGACACAAGAGATACAGGGATGCAGTCATAGCAGTGGTGCAGACAACACTAAATGCAGGAACCGTTATCACAACGGTCTTCCCCAACTTCAGCATGTCTCTGCAAGATCCCACCTTACTGAACGCCCTGAAGGTTCAGATACAGATCACAGGGATCGATATGGACCCCAATTCCATCGCATCAACACTTCACTACCAGATGGTGTACAGAATCCAGAATCATGCTCTGGATTTTACTCTCCCGAGGACCAATGATACTTTGCACATCATAGCAGACTCACAGAATGCACCAGTATGCACCCAAATTCCTCAACAAATTTCTACAGAGGAATTAAAGAAGATGCTACCGACCTCATGGATAACCAACTATGAGAAGCTCCACAGCTCTCACACCCCTATCCAATCATCGGAAGCAACCTTCACCACCGAGGATGACGGATCAACCTTGATCGTCTTCAGAAAACCACATGAAGCGCCCAGCGGTCTTTTCCCCACACAATACATGATGACTCCAGTCTCTCCAGAACAACACATGGAGATCTTGTCCTTCAAATCCAATGGACAACCTTTGTATGCAAGAAGATCCCAAACAGGATACTGTTACTGGGATGAATACTACTGTCCAGCCTGCAGAAAGGACTATGACAATGGAGACCATCCAGATCACCCCAAGAAGCTCAGTTCAGGAAAGAAACTGAAGAAGCGCTACCAAGATGGTGATAAACGCGTTGGAACACTCGGACAGCCCTTAGGAAAGTTTGACTACCTAGTCACTTACTCTCCTCCTCCGAAGACAAATGAGCCAATCACTCCAACAGGATGGGATGAAGAACTAGATGACCGTCCAAGGAGACCACCATCTCCTCCATATTCACCATCACTACCACCACAACAGAAAGCACCCTCAGTGCTCCCCTGTTATAGACAGGCCCAGAAATACTTGCAAAAAGAAGGAATAAATCTCTGCCCTCCTACTCTGCAGATGACTCCTCCATAAATATACATGATGGCTTCAACATCATTCGGAGATACCTCATACGAGGATAATTTTCCTTCTCTTCAGGCAGCTACAACAAAAGATGGATCAGAAACTCGGCAACCAAAAATACTCAACTCCAGAATCGATGAACCAGTCGGAACAACAAAAAGAGTGAGCCCAGCCGAAGCAGTGCTAAACTGGCAGTCAGAGAATCTTATTGCCCAGAATAAGGTCCTCCAGAAGATTGACCACAAGATTTCTCAAGTGGAGTCTAAGATTGATCAATCCAATATTGGATTGATGAAATCACAGACAATCATTGAGAGACTTGAAGCACAGATCCAGAAAATACAGCTGGAATTAATGTCACTCGCCAGAAGCTCTTCCTTTTCCAACAGATAATTCATAGAAAGGGAAGCAGAAATGAAGTCCCTCCAGACTCAACTGGCTGCTCTAAGAACCCAGATAGGATTCTCACAGCCCAGCTCAGTGCCATGGCAGTTCGCTTCCATCCCAAAACAGGAACAACCACTTCCTATTATCCCACATTAAGAAGATCACATCCTAAGACTCAAGAGACTTCTTGAAGAGGATGATGCTCTCAGAAAGCTCAAAGGGAAACAAAAAGCAAAGGAGTCAACCTCGACTCAGATGATGGTACAACAGCAACCTCATAATCCTATTACAAGGATCATCCAAGATCACTGTATCCAACAACAGCCGCAGATTCAACAGGACGATTCTTCCTCACAAGAAGAAACTGTCCCAGAAGATTCGGACAACTCAAACTGGTCCTCTGAAGTCTCTTCCACAGAAGAGAAAGAAGAGCCAGAATCTCCACCTCCCATAATGATTAACCAACCTACGGATGAACCAACAGTGACAGAAGTTTTTGAGGAACATGATGAAGAAGTGAATCAACCTCCTCAAAGACAAAATCAGGATGCCAGGACAACAACATCCAGTGGAAAAGTACAAACCTTCACTCTAGAAGATATCCCTCCTTCAAAATAGAGAGATAGATTCCAAGAGTTCAAGGCATACTTAGTTCTCCAATTACAGAAACCTAATGCCCAGACAAGACAAATCCTGCTTGCCTTTGTGTCAAGACTACTTGGAATTCTCCAAGATTGGTGGATAGGATTAGGAGCATACAGGCAAATAATGTTCCTTCAAACTGACTCAATTGAAGGTGCACTAGCTCAAATGTATTCAGAATTCTGTGGAGAAGAAGAACAAGTCGTTGAACAAGCAAGAACAGAGTTCTTCAAGATGAAATGCTGCTCCATCAACAAGAAAATCTCGAAGTCCATTTCCAGAAAATATCGAGACGATTCTATTTGATCAGAGACCTCAACGATCCCAACCTGAAGCAGGCAGTTCTCTCCTCATACCAGAACCCTTAGGAGAAGAAGCATTCAAGCTGCTGTCTCTCTCCGGCAAGAAGATAGCAGATATAACACTTGGTGAGCTCAGACAACTTATTTTCAGAGCTATTAACAAATTGTGCTCACAAAATAAGTTCCTACAAGAACACATCAAGCAGACAAAGAATCTTGAGAAGGTCTGCACTAATAAAGAGCTCTACACAAAGTGCCCAAGTCATCCGATTCCAGGATGCACATGCAGTTCGTGCCTTTCCAAGTCATCATCCAGATCAAGAAAGTTCAGAAGGCGAAAAGGATTTAAGAAAAATAGATTCTTTCCCAGAAAGAAAGGATCGTGGAAGTTTCTTCGCAAAAGAAGAGATTTTGGAAAGAAAATATCAATGAGATGTTTCATTTATGGAAGCAAGAAACATTTAATGAAAAACTGCCCAAAAGCCAAGTCACAGAGGATGATCACTCACATCAAAAGAGAAACAGGCCTCTCCTTTACTGACAATGAAGTAGAGTCCATTCTCTCCACTGACGAAGAAATCAACAATGACACCCTCTGTATACTCCAACTTTCAGACTCTGAATCAGACCAAAGCTATACAGAATCAGAATCAGACTCTGAACAGAATCATGCCTTCCAAATAAATGCTGTCAATCTGATGCAAAAAGCTCCAATGATCAAGATGAAGGTCATTCCCTCGAAGTATGCAAACCCAATCAAGGTTGCTGCTTTCTTCGACACAGGTGCATCATACTCAATGATGAACCCAGACGTACTTCCTCCATCGTACTGGAAAAAGAAGAAGCAATTCTTCAATGCCGCCAATGGAGAAGTCTTTTGCACAGAGCTTATCAGTAAATCCATTAAATTGGAATTCTTTCCATGATGCTCCATAATCCACAAGATTATTGGAACAAAGCTCCCTGGTAAAGATCTAATTATTGGATTTGATCTATACAGCAAGAAACCAGGATTGAAGATCCTCCCACAAGGCCTGGCATACAAGCAGAATTACACTCCATGGGAAACCATTCCCAATTTCTTCCAAGCACACCAAGATCCCTACCAGGAGATCAGACAGAAGCTGATACAATACTCGTGTGCCACCAGTCACTCTGAATTCCTTCAAAAGTGCGACAATCCACCTTAGAAGAATGAAGAGTTCTTCGTTTCCCTACCATTCAAAAAAAATGAAGACATCAATCCAACCAAGACCAGCCATCTAGGAATGAATCCTGATCATCAACAGATGGCAAAAGAAGAATGTCAACAGCTCCTCCAGCAAGGGCTAATTGAACCAACAACATCACCATGGGCATGTCATGCGTTCTACGTCAACAAACGTTCAGAACAACTTCGGGGAAAACAAAGGTTGGTAATCAACTATCAACCTCTCAACCATTTTCTGGTTGATGACAAGTTCCCATTACCAAACAGAAACACCCTCTTTTCAAATCTGTCGAATGCCAAGATATTCTCGAAATTCGATTTGAAAGCAGGTTTCTGGCAACTGGGAATAAAACTAGAAGATAGGCCCAAAACAGCCTTCTACATACCCAATTACCATTACCAGTGGACTGTTATGCCATTTGGCCTCAAAACAGCTCCTTCACAGTTCCAGAAGGCAATGACCCGAATTTACAGCCCAATACTTCACCAAGCCCTTATCTACATAGACGACATCCTCCTGTTCTCACCAACACAGGAAGCCCATTTGAACCTCTTGGCCCAATTCGAATCCATTACAAGAAGATATGGTGTAATGCTCGCAGAAAAAAAGATGATACTTGGACAACCCAAAATAGAATTTCTAGGAATGACTCTCAACAACGGACAATATGAGCCTCAGCCTCATGTAGCCCAAGAATTGTTAAAGTTCCCTGATCAGCTGAACAAAGTCCAAGTCCAACAATTTCTCGGGATAGTCAATTATCTCAGAGATTTTGTCCCTCAGACGGCCCAATACACAGCCTCCCTTGAACAGATGCTCAAAAAGGACCCTCCAGTCTGGTCCACAATCCACACAGAAGCAGTTGAACAGCTAAAACGCAAGATGTAGACATTGCCTCCTCTGAAGATTCCTTCATCAGGAAAAAGAATACTTCAGACAGACGCAAGCAACAAACATTGGGGAGCAGTACTTTATGAAAAGATGAACAGGGTAAAAGAAGCATATGCGGATACAAAAGTGGAACCTTCAAGGACTCACAGCTCTATCACCATTCCACATTCAAAGAACTTCTCGCCATCAAGCAAGGAATCCAGAAGTTCGAATTCCATCTGATAGGACACCACTTTCTGGTCGAAACAGACTTTGCCGCCTCAAAAAGTATGCTAAGATTCAAGCCTAATAAAGTGGTAAATGCTCAGCTCCTTAGACTAGCCGCATGGTTCACACAGTACTCCTTTGATATAACCCATATCAGAGGAAAAGACAATCTTATCCCTGACTTCCTCTCACGACCACCTATAAATATCATCACAGCCAATACAACCACCATTCCACTCATATTCACAATAACAGATATGGCTTCCACCTCTTCCTCCTCTTCCTCTTCCAAAAATCTGGTAGCAATCTTTCCTCATACCATCCTGAAAGACGCTACTAAGATAATTCTCTCGAAAAATCCAAAACAAAAAGCCATTGACCAAGCCCTGGATATCAAAAAGGTCCTCATCAGGATCTATGGAGAACAGATGGTTCGAGACCTCACCTTCCATCCCAGATATCCATTCGCAAAAATCTTTCCTCTTAGAGAAGCCTGGTATATGCCAACCCTGATGACTCATTTCTTTTGGTATTTAGCCAGCTTTTCCACTATCGCCATAGAAATCAATACTGTACCACTCCGAACTTCTAACAGAAGTTTCAAATACCACCCAGACTTCAAGGCCCGTACAAACAACACATGAACCTCCTATCATGGTTTGCTCCTCTGGATATATGGGAAGAGTACCTCTCACAAGAATGGGTTCGATTCAAAACAAGGTATTCCCATCTAAACACCACTCCTGCTCAAACCATAAACCAGTGTTACACTATCTTTTTCATCAGTTTAAATTGTAAAAAGATAGGTAAGAAGGACACAGGTTTCTCTCCCCATCTCGAAATCTACGGTTCTCATGAATCGCCCCTTTCTCTCGGCAATCCACAACTAAGACAGATCGAGAAAGCCCTATTCATAAAGAATCACGAGATTCCAGACAACATCTGGCCCAAACCAGAAGAAGATGCTCCATGGTAACGTTTTCCTCCAGGATAGACCACGATGATAAAAAATATATTGGATGAGATAAATAACCCACAGGCCTCATCATCCAAATAGGCCCCATCATCATCATCCACCCAGAAGGAAGCATCAACAGAAGTAGCTCCTGAAACAGACCAGCCCATAAGGTTTCAATCTGAAGGACCTTCCTTCGAAGAAGAATTCCAGTTCAGGCATTTTACAAATGATCCATATGAATTCGCTCAGAAACCATGGGAAGACTCCTTTGATCAACATACAGAAGACTTAGCTCAGCTAAGAATCCATGAGTCAACACCAGAGGTCACCCAAAGCTGCAAAATTCGTTATGATCTTACTCCCCCAGAAACACATACAGTCCCAAGACCAGATGCGACCCGCCTACCACAGACCGTTACCATACATACATACATACACATACATACTTACTTATTTAACATAAGCAGCGAAATTTTTTTTTTTTTATATATACGGCGCGGATAACGAAATGCATATTAATATAAACGATGTTTAAATGCGGAATAATATACAAGATAAAAACGAAACTCGTAGCGGTTATACATCCCACATTTCACAGCCTGCTCCGCCACGCCCACCATCTTGTATCATCAGTTGCCCGTAGGTTGCTTACCTACAGCATAGACGTAAGACACGTGAGCTTTCGCTCAGCAAGTACAACATATATATCCGCAACAACTAAACATAAACATAACTTATCATGACCTTACATAAACATAGCATATCATACATGTCATACATAACTTCTCATAGCATACATATCATACTGAACTTATCATAACATACATACTATTGCATAATATATGCATGAACCAATTATGCTCTTATTATGCCATCTTATTCATTCTTAACTTATCTTACTTATGGGCCCCTTATCATAAGTGTACGTACCGGGCGCGCAACTATGATTTGGTTGGGGCGGCCAGTCCATTTTCAACTCAAACCACAGTCCAACCCAACCTAACGCGGGTCGGTACGACACAGGCAAGCTTGCTTGCCATCATACTTACTTTTCATGAACTCATACTTGTTCTTATTAGTGAACATGCTTCATGATGTCACTATACATAAATTATGCTCATAACTTATCATCATACTTTTAATCTCATAATCATGATCTTAACATAATCATATCACTACATATACCTCAAACATACTTGGGCAAGTATACAACAAAAGCCTATGCTGTAGGCGGAGTTGTACTTACCTTGATCACTATGTCCAAAGTTGCGCTGATCCAAGACAGGATACCGCTGCAGGCTATCTCCTGCTATATCAAAGGACATAGGGTAAGAATTATGTTCTTACAGAATGTTGGTAATCAAACCAACATTCATACCTAGTTGTGGTTATATGCCCCCCTTTCTTAAAACAGTGCCGGATACTTTCTCAGTATCTTGGATAACCCTATGATTTAGGGTTTAGGACGTACGTACGTAGGTTGGTCACATAAAGTAACCTTGGCTAAACAGTCTTTCATAACTGTGTTAGGTTATTAAACCTAACCTTGGGCCTAAGCTTTCTTAAAAAAACTTCCCATTGGGTTACTCTTGAATAACCCTGGTTTTTAGGCCAAACACTACTACAGAATGTCGCTTCCACGACTGAGATTGGACGACCGTTTTTTAAAAACCGTTGTGGAAACGATGGCAAAAACACGGAACAGAAAAGTGGCATCCGAAAACCGTCGTGGAATTTTAGATTTCCACCACGGTTGTTTAAAACCGTCGTGGAATATTGTATTTCCACGACGGTTGTGTAAAACCGTCATGGAAGTATATATTCCACGACGGTTTATGGGAACCGTCGTGGAATATCTCGATTATTACACGACGATTCTATACAACCGTCGTGGTAGTGCCGTGGATTACACGACGGTTGTCTAAAAACCGTCGTGTAATCCCGTTCTTACACGACGGTTTCCATAAAACCGTGGTGGAAACATCGTACTTTTTTTCAGTCATATATAAAAAGTGTTGCCCTGTTTTTTCCACATTGGTAGAGCTGCTGACGTGAACCAAAATCATATCAGATCGCTCCTTCAACAGTTCCATACACCGCTGTTGGGTGCCACCCACCGCCTCTACTGCTCTCCCGTCGTTTTTGTAAGTCATGATGACACAAATTAACTAAACAAGGAAGTTGTTTTCCTCTGTATTAGTTTTTTATTTACAAACCCGGCCAGATTATATAAATTTTAATTTGTAATTTTTTGGATTGCTTTTGATACGTTGTATACTGCAAAGTGTTTAATTAATTAAGTGATCTCATGACGATCAATGTATTTTTAATTTGGTTTTATTTAAATTACTTTGGATTTTTTAGTTAAATATTTAAAAAATTTTATTTATATATAAATCCTATATATTACGCTGTATTTATAGTTTGTTTTTTTTTGCTAAATAACCCGGGCCGGTTTTTAATTTATAATGGTATTTTTAGTTTTGTTATGTTTTTTGGAGTTTTAATTTAGTAAATATATTATTGATTTATTTAATGCATGAGTCGGGGGTCTTTATATATAACTAGCTATGAATTAAGTGCATGCAAATTAATGATATTCATGCCAAAATTTTAAAAAGATGCACACCTTATATTGACTTATCGATAACTTTTATTGATTGATTTAGGATTTGCGCGCTAATCATGGATAGGAAATGGATGTGGTTTGATAGATTGTCTAAAGCATATGAAGATGGTGTCGAAGAATTTTTATCATTTGCTAAAGCTCATACACAAGACGATAAGATTCGGTGTCCGTGTCAAGTTTGTGGTAATCATAGATCCCATTCAATTGATGATGTTAGAGGGCATTTGCTTGCTTATGGGATTATTTGTTCTTACCAAACATGGTATTTACATGGTGAAGATTTCGTCGGTTTTAAGTATAGTAAGACTAGTACTAAAGATAAGGAGCCTATTGTGGAGGAAGACGGTGGTGAATCTATGTACAATATGATAAATGATTTGGAAGAAAACTTTGTGCACCGTCCGGAGTTATTTGAGGAAATGATTAATGATGCCGAAACGCCCTTGTACGTCGGGTGTACAAAATATACAAAATTAGGGGCATTGGTTAAATTATGGAATATGAAAGCGTCGGGAGGGTGGATGA
Organism: Ficus hispida; assembly: GCA_025413025.1. NCBI lineage: Eukaryota > Viridiplantae > Streptophyta > Magnoliopsida > Rosales > Moraceae > Ficus > Ficus hispida. The sequence continues at coordinate 14,907,740 of CM046373.1, forward strand.
ATTCTAGTTTCACGACTCTTTTAGCTTTTCTAAAAGATGTTCGACCGGCGGATAACAAAGTGCCACCTAGTATGTACGAGGCGAAAAAGACTTTGAGCACGTTGGGAATGGAATACGAAAAGATACATGCTTGTCCAAACGATTGCGTACTTTATCAGAAAGAAAATGAAGATTTAGATGAATGTCCGGTTTGTAATGAGTCAAGATGGAAGAAGGGCAAGATTCCATCGAATGGTAGTAAAGGAGTGCCGGTGAAGGTGTTATGGTACATTCCACCAGCTCCACGTTTCCGCCGTTTATTCCGTAATGCAAAACATGCTAAGAGTTTGACATGGCATCACGATACACGTGTTGACGATGGCAAGCTTAGGCATCCAGCCAATGCACCGCAATGGAAGACCTTTGATGACAATCATCCAGACTTTAGTGCAGAACCAAGGAATTTACGTCTCGGTTTGTCGACGATGGAATAAACCCGCACAGTAACATGAGTAGTCGGCATAGTACCTGGCCAGTCATACTTGTCAACTACAATCTCCCTCCAGACGTTTGCATGAAGCGGAAGTTCTTGATGTTGACATTATTGATATCAGGCCCTCAACAACCAGGGAATGATATTGGTGTTTACTTGGCACCATTAATCGATGACCTAAACAGGTTGTGGGATGATGGTTTACAAGTAAGAGATTCTTACCGTCAAGATACGTTCAATCTTCGCGCAATGTTGATTTGGTCAATTAATGACTTTCCTGCACTTGGCAACCTATCTGGTTATCCTGTGAAGAGTTCTATAGGTTGTCCCGTTTCTATGAAGGAAACATCTTCCATCAGGTTGAAATACGGTAGGAAAACCGTTTACCTTGGTCATCAGAGGTTCTTGCCGAAAAATCATCACTATCGCAAACAGAAGAAGGCTTTTGATGGTAATACCGAAGAAAGAATCGCTCCTCGGATTTTTACTGGCGAAGATGTTTTTGAGATGGTTAAAGATGTCAAGGTAGTTTTGGGAAAGAGAAAACATAAGGATCCAGCTGTCGATGGCCCTTGGAAGAAGAAGTCAATTTTCTATGAACTTCCATATTGGAAGTCACTTTACGTTCGGCATTCTTAGACGTTATGCATATTGAGAAAAACGTCTGTGAGTCGATAGTGGGCACGTTGCTTGACATTCCAAATAAGACTAAAGATTGTGAAAAGGCACGGTTGGACCTTAAAGAGATGAAGATTAGACCGAATTTGCTCCCCGATAAAAGATCGAACGGCACTTACTTACCACCGGCGAAGCACACATTATCTAGACACGAAAAGAGAAAGCTTTGTGAGTGGCTTGCTTCCGTGAAAGTGCCAAGTGGGTACTCTTCTAACTTCAAGCGGTTGGTTTCGATGAAAGATTTGCGGCTCGTTGGAATGAAATCACATGATTGTCATATCTTGATGCAACAATTATTACCACTTGCTTTGCGGGGAGTTTTAACAAAAGATGTGAGATACTCAATTACAAAGTTATGCTCATTCTTCAATTCGATATGCTCCAAGGTAATTGATCCAATGATGTTAGATTCGCTACAATCGGAATTGGTTATGACCTTGCGCCTGCTTGAGAAGTATTTTCCACCATCCTTTTTTGATATAATGATCCATCTTTGTGTGCACTTAATTCGGGAAGTTAAGTTATGTGGCCCGGTGTATTTGAGGTGGATGTATCCTTTTGAAAGGTACATGAAGGTTTTGAAGGGATATGTGAAGAACCGAAACCGTCCGGAGGGTTGTATAGTGGAAAACTACATATCCGAGGAAGCTGTTGAATTTTGTTCTGAGTATTTGTCCAACGCGGACCCAATAGGGTTGCCAACGAGTGGGCCATTTATATCGAAAGGACTTTCTGTGGCCGTTCATTCACCGGTAAATCAAGATGAATGGGAAAAAGCATGTTTGTATGTTCTGCACAATGCTAAGGAAATGGAGCCTTTCTTTCAAGTTCATATGGCGGAATTAAGAGTTGAGAATCCAAGAAAAGGAAGAAGTGAGAAGTGGTTTCAAGAAGAGCAGAATCGGTCATTTCGGGAGTGGATAAGAAAATATTTGCATATGAAGCAAGGCGTTTCACAGGACATAATGAAGCTATCCAGAGGTCCATCATCGATAGTCACAAGATATACATCGTATTTGGTGAATGGCCACTCCTTCTACACTCGGGCAAGAGATGAGAAGCATCCCGTACAAAATAGTGGTGTCACACTTCGGGCCGAGTCTATGCATATTTCATCCGCAAAGGACAAGAATCCGGTATATAGTTCCATGAATTACTTTGGGTTCATTGAAGATATTTGGGAACTTGATTATTGCGGCTTGCGAATAGCCCTATTTAAATGCAAGTGGGCTGACAATAATTATGTTAAGGTTGATAGTGACGGCGTGACAGTAGTGGACTTTAGGCGATTGGGCTACAAAAATGATCCTTTCATCATGGCGTCACAAGCGGTACAAGTATTTTATACAACGGATCCTGCAAATTTAGAGTTATCTTTGGTTGTGCCAATGAAGCCAAGATCAATCCGGGATGGCCAAGAAGATATTGAAGATTGCACCGACATTCCACCTTTTACAAAGGGTTTGCCACCGGTGGATGAGATTGATGATTTTGACGACGACGTTTCACACTTACTTCGATTGGACGTCGAGTGGACATGTGTCGAGAAGCCCAAAAAAAAGAAGGGAAAAATTGCTTAACATACAATTTCACGTTTCTTACGTTGTAAACATTTCGATACGGGTTTTTATTATTTACGCGAGAAATATGTATCATTGATTATTTATACATGCAAAAGTGTATGGAAGCATATAGCAACAGTGGTGAATAATTGCACAACTATCAGGATTGGCCGCTTATCTGGATTACGGTATAAAGTTGAAAACAAATTTTGCATGTTCGAAAGATACCACGACGGTCTTTTTCAAAGACCGTCGTGGTATCTCATATACCACGACGGTCTTTACTAGGACCGTCGTGATATATTGATATACCACGACGGTTTTCTTAAAAGACTGTCGTGGTATATACAAAACCCTTTTCGATTTAGCGGGCCCCTTAATTCTATACCACGACGGTCAATTAGAAAACCGTCGTGGTATTATTTTATTTTAATGCTCCTTTACCACGACGGTTTTTGTGCATGGCCGTCGTGGAATCTGTCCATGAAGTCTACCACAACGGTTGAACCAAAAGACCGTTGTGGTAGGCCTCGAAATTTGAATTCTTTCCACGATGGTTTTTTAAAAACCGTCGTGGTAGGCTTAAGGCGGCTCTTTTAAAATTTTTGGGAATAGGTTAAAATTTTCCCGCATTTAATAAAACCCAAACAGACACCATTTTTCCCCAACCCATTTCATTCGAAACCTATACTCATCTTTTCACTCACTGCTCAAATCGCAAGTTTGCCCAAAAAAAATTCTCTCATCCGACTCCATCGACTGTCTTTTACAATCATCTGACACTCCATTCTTCGCTCAATCCTCCACCAACGCCAAGGTTTTTCGGTCATTTCCAAGTTTCTCTCGCCGCCCACAACCCGTGTTGGCCCAGACTAGAAACCAATCTGCCCGTGCCCACGCTCTACACACCGGTAAGTTGAACTCTATATTGCTTGTCTAAATTTCAAGTTCGGGGAATGAAATTTCTGTTTGTTACAGCATAAAGCATATGAATGTGGTTTGCGAAAATATTCATTTCTTGCTGTTGATTGTCTCAGTCATTCAGGTTTATTTTAAATAGTTGGGTAAGGCTTAGGTTGATAACACGTTTGATTAAATGCCTCTTAATTTGTTTGATAATTAGTTTTAGAGTTCCTTAAATTGGATGTGTTTGGCTCGGCTTTGGGCATTTTAAGGTTAAAAGGTCATGATTTTGTTCGTTAAATGTTTTTGTTCGTTATATGTTTGGATAGTAATGTGTTTCAGAACCACGGCCTTTGTAATGATTTAATGTCAATGATGCTTTGTTTATAACGGTTCGTGTTGCAGTTTTTTTTCAGATTGATTAACAATGTCAAACTTGCACGAGGAGGATTGCTCAACCCAAACTCAAGCTGCGAAACCACGACGGTCGAACGCACCAAGATTCAATGCTGATGAAGATGGAAAAAGACGAGCAACTCTCCTTAAAAGAGTGCACGCTGTTAGGACGAGGGGAGAACGAATTCCGGTTTCCTTTGACGCGAAAGGGCAACCATTAGGCAAGGGAGGTGATGAATTACAGAGTTGGGTTGGAGTGCTTGCTCGGGAGCACATTCCCATTTGGATTGCTGACTTCAGAAGTGCTGATTTGGAACCGAGGAAAGAACGAGTGTGGTTGGAAGTAGTCACTTCATTCACTGTTGACGAATCGCACAAAAAACAGGTTTTGAAGTCATGTGGGGAGTCGGCGAAGGGTTTCAGATATGATCTGTACCAAGCCTTTGTTAGGGATCATATCCACGAAGAAACCGTTTGGCAACGACCGGCCAGAGTGGTTCGAAATTACCCAACCATCAGCCAGGACGATTGGGAAAGGTTTATTACGTATCGACAGACGGCTGATTTCAAGCGGCTTTCCCAACAAGGAACTGAGATAAGGAAAAAGAGCAAATACGGATCTACGACAGGCCGTGACGGATATAGGAAACGCAATCAAGAAATCGTACGTTAATTACTTTGCCAAACAACTTCAACTCAATAATTAGTTAATTCACATTACGTGTTTTATGTATGTTTCTTATGTTTAATTGTTAAACTACAGTTCGAGAAGACGGGGGAATATGCTGCCCGACATTTTATTTGGCGGGACACGCGTCTCAAACCCGATGGACAGTACAAGAATCCGTCGGTTAAAATTATTGGCGACACAATAGTAAGTATACGAAATATTTTTGATATTCGGCTACGATTGTCTCCATTATGTTTACGGGCTCAATAACATATTGTGTATTTGTTATAGGACGATTTAACACAACAACAGACGCAAGGCAGCTTCGAATCCGTGGGTAAGGAGGACATTTTGACCAAGTCTTTGGGCAATGCCGAGCATTCCGGTCGTATTCGTGGGCAGTCAAAATTTGTCACGCAGACGCAATACTACAATGCCATGAATATATCGAGCGAGAATCCTGAAGTCTCCTACATGAAACAACAGTTGGCTGCCTTGGAAAGAACGGTGCAGGAACTTTGTGCAAAGCACGGTATCAACCGTGAGACGATGGCTGAGGAAGCATCCCAACCTGCTGTTGATCAACACAATAGTGTCAAGGCTAGTTGCACCGTCAATGAGAATGAAGCCGGCCCGTCGGATCAGCAGCCCATGCCTAATGAAAGTAAGGAATGCCAGCTTTTTTTGACTGATGTCATTAATGGTGGAGAAGTTCTGGTTGCAATTGGCAGGGCATACATGGACTGTGTTCCAACCGACATAGTCCATGGGATTCCATTAGGCGAGGGGAATGTGCGTGTGACAATTAGCGTCCCAAATATTAAACGTGCACTCCTTCCGATTCCGTGGCATGAAGCCACCTATATTGAAGAGGCCATCGGGGGTTTGTTGCGTGGCCCAAAAAAAACATCGTCCTGTAAAGCAGTTTAAGCCAGGCCAGTCGAGGTCCCAGTCAAGCTCCCGAGCCAACTGCAAAGGGAACCAAACGAATAAAGAAGAGAGCCGGGAGGAAGAAACCATACTCAGAACCGGAGGTACAACAGCAAACCGGTGAAGAAGAACTGAGGTTTGACTTTGATACCATTCCGGTTGATATGAGACCGTTCGCGAACTACGCACAACGGTGCTTGACTGACGGTACCTAGATCGCGTGCCCACAACAACAGTCTGTCAATGCTGATGACATGCCCATATATATTGGGTATGAAGATGTATACCAGTTCATTTCTTTTCAAGAAATAAGTGCAAGCAGTATAATGGTTTACATCAGGTAATGGTTTTTTTCGTAAACAAGACTTATTGTTCCAATTAGAATGGTGATACTGTATTACAATTATTTTCGGGCTGCAAGTTTGACTTAATTATTTTGGAGCTATCTAGCGGATTGTTGTGCAAAAGCCGGAATGGATCAGCGTTACGACTTTGTTTCTCCATTCCTTGTCTCGCCAGTGCAACAGAATATAGATCGCGTAGCGTACATTAGAGAGAGAGCCGACAATAACATCCGGATCATAACAAACACACCAAGGGGAAGGCTTGTTCTCATGCCATATAACAGCGGCCAACATTGGATATTGGCTGTTATTAATCCGTGGGATAACTCGGTCCTCTATTTTAATCCTCTTGGAAACGATCCGGGTGAAGATTTTCAACAGCTAATTACGTTGTAAGTATTCTTTGATGTTGGTATTAATGATTAGATTGATATTCTTGTTGTTGTACCACCGGATGTATTGATATTTGTTAAATTGTTAGGGCACTAAACGATTGGAAGTTGCTGGTGGGACGAGGAATAACAAAGCGACGCAACTGCCAGACGTTGATTCAGACTGCTCGCTGTCCTATACAACAAGGAAATGTGGAATGCGGCTACTTTGTATTGGGGTTCATGCGAGAAATATGCTTGACCGTCGATGGCCTTGCCCTACTTCAAAACAAGACGTCTTATACAGAAGCTGATTTGAATTTGGTTAGGCAGGAGTGGACTACATATGTCATGCGCTTCATACAAGATTAAGCACATTAGCATGCTATTGAATTTTGTATAGGCGTTATATTTAATTTTTTTGTACATTGTGACATTTTATTATACATGTCAGTTTTGTTATTTTTTTATTCTTGGCTGTGTGATTAATCCGTGGGATGAATGAATTCCCTGGTATTCAAAATGAACGATTTGTAATTTGTTTTGTTTACTTGACAACATACCACGACGGTTTTCAACAGAAACCGTCGTGGAATTACAAATAACACGACGGTTTATAAAAGAACCGTCGTGGTACATAACCTACCACGACGGTTAAGTATATAGACCGTCGTGGTAGAGCAATATAACACGACGGTTTCAACATACCATAGAGCCACCGTCGTTGTAAGGAGAACTACCACGACGGTGAATCACGTAAACCGTTGTGGTAGATTGGTCTACAAAATGATTTAAAACAAATCACCGTCGTGGTATGTAGTATACCACGACGGTGACATAAAATAACCATCGTGGTATACTACATACCACGACGGTGAGTTGATAAAATCCGTTGTCGTAGACCAATCAACCACGACGGTGGCTCGAAAGAACCGTGGTGGTATGTTTAATTCCACGACGGTTTTTTTCATCAAAAACCGTCGTGGTATGGTTCTAAATTATCCATTTTTTGGACCTATTTCACCTATTCCACGACGGGAAAAAAACCGTCGTTAAATATTAAAAGATTCCATGACTCTGGATTCCACGACGGTTGGAGAACCGTCGTGGATTTATTCCACGACGGTTAAAAACCGTCGTGGAATCCACATTTTGTAGTAGTGCAACTAGTTATTCTTATCATTCTATTGGGTTACGTTGGATAACCCTTGGGCTTTGGGCCCAAACCAATAACTCGGTACCTTCCCGGTTATTGCTCATTCAACTTGGTTTAAAAACTCTTTTTCTTAACTTTAGAAAACTTAGAGTTTTAAACTCACATTTTCCTTAAAATCTTTATAAACTTGAAACCTTATGAGTGGATCTTTGTAAAAACCATTAAAAATAGAAACTACCTTTGGAACAGTTTCTTACTGTGAATTGGTTAGTGGATGTGCAGAAATGTCCTTTTCCTGCACTGTTTTAGAAAACCCTGTGCAGGAATTTCTTGTTCACTGCACAGTTTTGAAATCCAATTTTCTATTTAAAAATAAAAGCCGAATTTGAAAAAGTTTTCTTCATAAAAGTTTTAAAGCTCGAAAAACCCTAAAACTTTTGTGTTTAACCCGAGACCCAAATCGGTCTCTAACCCACTCATTTTTTCTGTTGAACTCGCCTGGCCGTGCATAGGGTCTGGGCACAGTCAGGCTCGGGTTTTCTTAAAAAAGAATGCCATTGGAGCCTTATTCTAGGAAATATCCTACTCTACAACTTTCATGTTTTAGGTTTTCCCAAAATCAGCCTCTAAGGGCCTCAAAACTGGCTTTCCAGAAAACTGGCCAGCTTGAACCCGAATTGGCAGTTTTCATTCTTTTAAGTTGATTTTACGTCCTAATCGCGTAAACTAACTCAACCAGCCACCGCGGGAGCCTAGGATCAACATGCACGTTTTCTAACGTCCCAATTTAACTTACATGAAGCCCAAACACATTCATGCAAGTCAATCACAAAATTACAGCATATAGGTTTAGGGTTTGCATTGGTTTTGGCTTTTCATCAAACCATTGGCATGCACATTCATTCTAGCACCCTAACATACTTTTTACAGCAAGCATAAACAGATTTGGGGGAACATATAACTCACTAAATATTCTATCATGCAACCCTATTAATCAACCAACATAAACATAATTCAAACCATAGCTCAAAATCATAAATCAAACCACCCTTAACTAATCAAGCACATAACCCTAAGATCTAATCTAGGCTTGAAAATTAAATTGAGCTTATGCTCATTACAAACCAACTTGAAATACACTTAAATCTTCAATTTAAAACTTGAATTGAAAGATTTAAGGTTCAAGAGAATTTTTACCTCACTTAATCCAAGAGTAGGTTTGCTTGGCTCCAAAATTTTTTTCTTCCTTTCTCCTTGATACAGCCGGCCTTGCTCCTTCAATGAGCACCAGAAATTTTTTCCAGCCACTTAGGGGTTGCTCCAACACTTCTCCGGCCACTCAACACAAAATCAGCCACCTTCCAACAGCTTCCCCTTTCACTTTCTCTTCTACCTTTGCTGCTGCCTCACAACCGGCCACCCAAGGCCAAGTGGTTTCCAAATTGTTTCCAACTTCCTAGCTTGCTTCCTAGTGAAACCCGAACTCTCCTAAGACTATTTCCTTGAGTTTCCAAACTTTTTCTCTCTTCCTTGGCTGCTCTCAAGTTCGGTTTTTGTGAGGAGAAAATTGGGCAAAGTTTGGTTGCTTTTCTCAATTTTTGTGAACAAAAATGTTCAAATGGCCACCTATTTATAGGTGAAGGAAAACTCTTCAAATTGCTCCAAAAACCCTCCAAATTTTTCAATTTTTGCACCAAGTCCTCTTAGTTGGCCGGCCACCTCATTGTCTAGAGCATTCCATAATTCTTTCCATAATTTCCTTAATTATGGAAATGATGTCATAATTTAAAAGTTAAGTGATATCATCCATAAAGGCCTTGTTTGGCTTTTTCCTTAGTAAACAGTCCATTTTAATGCCAAATAGGTATTTTTAATACTGTGCTTTCTTATACACAGTACAATCTTCTGAACTACAGTCCAAAATTTATCTGCGTAAAAATGGACTGTACGAAACTTTTCCTTTTTGCTCCAAGCCCTTTGGCCTTTACTATCCTACTTAATGTGCTTGATTTTTCTATGATGGTTTTAAAACTTATTCTTACTATCTGCTTCGTAAAAACGGCTATTCGCAGTATATACCTCATACTGCATAACATACTTAAGTTTCGACATCTAGTTGACCTTTTTAGTCAATCTTTGACTTCTCTTAGTCGACGTTGCCTTTCTTGGCCAACGTTGACTTTCTTGGTCAACTTTGACTTTCGTGGTCAACTTTGACATCTTTTAGTCAAACTTTGACCAACATAAACATCATCACGTTTTTATACCTTTTTACTCAAAAGGTGTCATGCTTGACTAAGCAATCATTTTTGAGTCTTATAACGCATAAGAACTCACAAATTTCAATAAAAATCCTTAACCGGATTCTTTCATAAATACCGTCATGGTACAATTTAAATTTCTATACAAGAAATTGTAACATTGTAAAATTCTAATTATTACACCAGACACTCAACAACTCTGGTTTATAGACGAAGACTGGGAAGATCCATAGATCAGAGACAAAATCCTCAGAACCGTTGAGGAGATAGAATCCCTCGAGGCAATTGACAGAGCAGACAAACAGGAAAGAGAGAGAAAGACCAAGAGACGTCATCAGTGACATCATCAAGCTTCGACACGTCACCCATGACGAATCCAGCCGCCCTACGTAAGCCCTTACGTCAGCACCCACCTTGAAGCATAAGATTCCCTCCACCAGCCGCCTTTGTCCATATGTGTCAGCGTAATAGTATTTTGTTGGCCGCATGTTTTCAGCCGAACTTTTTCCTTTTCTTTTTATCTTGTCAGCCATTTACTTTTGGCCCGTGAATTATTTTCTTTGTTGGCCATCTAATTTTGCTTTAGTATTTGTCGGCCACCTGTTAGGCCTCGAATAATTAGGTTTTAAAATTAGTTCAAATCCGGATTTCAGATCCGGAAGTTTTTCTTTTCTATAAAAGGAATTCTCCCATTCAATAAGAAGGCAGAGAACCCGAAGAGTGAATGTAAGAAAGTTATAAATAAAATATCCCCTATCTTAATATTTTTTCCAGAATCATGTATAGCTAAACCCTTCTCTGATTTACATTAAAGAGTCCCTGTATAGATTATAATCTAGGATAGTGATCCAGGTATTTGGTTCTGCTAGTAAAATATTACCAGTCATCACACTAGTTTGATTAGTATAGTAGATGTCCCTTGATTCCTTAGTAAAGTTAACAATCTCGTTAATATGAAGACTTGAATGCCAGCAAGGATATTCGAGCTCGCCCAGGCAAGGTGTGCCGCTAAGAGCCAACACATCCCCAGTGGCATCTTCAGTCTCTCTGTAACGACCCGCCTATCACAGGCCGTTACCATACATACATACATGCATACTTAATTAATAGGCGTAACGTAAGCAGCGGAAATTTTTTTTTTTTTTATAATGCGGATACGTGAAATGTATAACATATGTAAGTATGTTTGCATACGATTTAATTTACATAATAAAAATCAAAACGCGAAGCGGTTATCATCCCCACATTCCACAGCTCGCCCTGCCTCGCTCGCCACCTTGCACCATCAGTTGCCAGTAGGTTGCTTACCTACAGCATAGACGTAAGTCACGTGAGCTTTCGCTCAGCAAGTACAACATACATATCCGCGACAATTAAACATAAACATAACTCATCATACATAACTTTTCATAGCATACACATCATACTTAACTCATACATAACATACATATCATGTCACATCATCGCATAATATATGCATGAACCAATTATGCTCTTATTATGCCATCGTATTCATTCTTAACTTATCTTACTTATGGGCCCCTTACTATGAGTGTACGTATCGGGCGCGCTCTATGGACTTACTCTTGCCATAGCTCAACCCGACCTGATGCGGGTCGGTACGACACAGGCAAGCTTGCTTGCCATCATACTTACTTTTTATGAACTCATACTTGTTCTTATTAGTGAACATGCTTCATGATGTCACTATTCATAATTAGGCTCATATCTTAATATCATGCCATAATCTCATGCTCATAATCATATTGTAAACATAACATCATCTCATCATAAACATCAAACATACTTGGCAAGTATACAACAAAAGCCTATGCTGTAGGCGGAGTTGTACTTACCTTTAGTACTATGTCCCGAGGTATGTTGATCCAATTCAGGATGCCTCAGCAGGCTATCTCCTGCTACATCAGAGGACACAGGGTAAGAATTTAGTTCTTACGGAATGTTGGTAATCAAACCAACATTCATGCCTAGTCATAGTTATATGTTTCCCCCCTTTTCTTAAACAAACCCGGATACTTCCTCTGTATCGCGGATACCCCTAAGGTTTAGGGTTTACTACACTTAACGTGTATTTTGATTGGTTACACCAAGTAACCTTGGCTAAACAGCCATTTTTAGTAGTGTTGGACTACTGTTTTTAAATCTTGGGCCTATGCCTTCTAATAAACAACTCAAAGGGTTATTTCCGATAACCTGAGTTTTTAGGCCCGACTAGTCATTTTTACTATTATATTGGGTTACGTTGGATAACCCTTGGGCTTAGGGCCCAAACCAATAACGCGGAACCTTTTCCGATTATGGTTCATTTAAACGTGCTTAAAAAAACTCTTCCTTTTCTTTGGAAAAACTTAGGGTTTTAAGAGCATTTGTTAAAAAAACGTAGAACGGGTCTTTGTAAAAATTATTAAAAGCAGAAACTGCCTTTGGAACAGTTTTTCACTGAGAATTAGTCAGTGGATATGCAGAAACGTCCTTTTCCTGCACTGTTTTAAACATTCCTGTGCAGGAATTTCTTGTTCACTGCACAGTTTTGAAATCCAATTTTCTATTTAAAAATCGAAGCAGAATTTGAAAAAGTTTTCTTCATGAAAGTTTTAAAGCATTAAAAATCCTAAAACTTTCGTTTTGAACTTGAGACCCAAATCGGTCTCTAACCCGTTCGTTTGCCCTGTTAAACTCACCTGGCCGTGCTTAGGGTCTGGGCATGGTCAGGCTCGGTTTTTCTTAAAAACAAAGGCCATTGGAGCCTTATTTTTAAAAACTGTCCGCGTTGTCCCACAGTAAAAACCCTACTCTACAACTTTTGTGTTTTACGTTTTTCCAAAATCAGCCTCTAAGGGCCTCAAATTTCGGTTTCCAGAAAACTGGGCAGATCTAACCCGAATTGGCAGTTTTCGGTATTTTCTTGGTTTCTCGTCCTAATTCGTGCACACTACCTCAACCGAACTCAGCGGGAGCCTAGAATCAACATTCAGCGTTTTTCTAACGTCCCAATTTAACTTTCATGCCATTTAAACTCGTCCATGCAAGTAAATCACAAAATGGCAGCTTATAGGTTTTAGGGTTTGCATGGTTTTGGCTAATCATCAAACCATTTGTATGCATGTTCATTCTAGCATCCAACTAAATTTTTACAGCAAGCATAATCAGATTTTGGGGAACATATAACTTACTAAACTTTCTATCATGCAACCCTAATCATTAACAATCATAAACATAATCAAAACATTGCCTAAACTACTAAATCAACCACCCTTAATACCTAATCAAGCACACTTAAAAATCTGACCTAAATCAGAAAATTAAATTGAGCTTATGCTCATTACAAAATAGCTTGTAATACATTTAAATCTCCAATTTAGAACTTGAATTGAGAGATTTAAGTGCCAAACGAATTTTACCTTAATCCGAGTGGAAATGGGTTTGGTTGGCTCGATCTTTCTCCCTTCCTTTCTCCTTGGTGCAGCCGGCCCTAGCTCCACCTAATGAGCTTGAAATTTTCCAGCCTCCTAGTGCATGCACCAACCAAGTTTCCAGCCAAGTTTCACAGCAATCAGCCACTTCCTCACTAGTTTTCCACCTCAAAATTTCGCCCCCCTTGCAGCAGCCACACAACCGGCCACTATGGCTAGTTTGGCTCCCAAAATTTTTTTCAGCTTTCTAGCTTGATTCCTAGTGCAAACCGAACCCTCCTAGGACTAAATTCTTGGTTCCCCAAACTTTTTCTTTCTCTTTGGCAGCTCCTAATATGGTCGGATTTTGTGCTGAAATTTGGCCAAAGTTTGCCTAAATTTTCACATTTTTGTGAATAGAATGCACTCCTATTTATAGGCAAATTTGAACTTTTCAAAATTGTAAAATAGTCCTTCAAAGTTAGCCAATTTGCACAAAAAGGGGGTGAGGTGGCCGGCCATTCCAAGTCTAGAACCAACTAATTCTTTCCAAAATTTTCATTAAATCAAATTAATGATGTCATAATTAAAAAGCTATGTGACATCATTAAACCCTTGTTTGGCCTCATTCTTGATTAAACAGTATACTTTAATACCAAACAGATATGGTTGGTACTGTGGTCTTTGATTCACAGTACCAATTAATAAAATACAGTCCAAAATTTATCTGTCTAATAATAGGCCATACGAAGAATTGTCTTTTCGTTTCTAGCCTTTTGGCTTTTAATTTCCTATTTAGTGTGCTTGATTTTTCTATGGTGGTTTTGAATCTAACTCAAACCATTTTATCTGAAAAATGGGTTTTCCGCAGTATACTTCCTATACTGCTTACCATTCTTTGATATCATCAAAGAATTGATCTTTCTAGCAAATTTTTTGGCTTTCTTAGGTCAAATGTTGCTTATCCTGGCAACATGAACTTATTTGGTCAGCTTGACGATTTTCGGTCAAACGTTGACTTTCGGGTCAACTTTGACTTTCGGGTCAAACTTTGACTTTCGGGTCAAACTTTGACTTTCGTAAAAATCATGGCGTTTTCATACCTTTTTCCTCAAAAGGTCGTATGCTTAACTAAGCAATCATTTTTGAGTCTTTTACAAACATAAAAACTCATAATTATGAATAAAAACCCTAAACCGGGCTTTTCATAAATACCTTCATGGTACAGTTTAAATTTCTATACAAGAAATTGTGACGTTGTAAAATTCTAGTTCTTACAATCTACCCCCCTTAAAATTTTCGTCCTCGAAAATTAGAACAAATCAGGGTAGTTCTTTCTCATCTCATCTTCCAACTCCCAGGTTGCTTCTTCAACCATGTGGTTCCGCCACAATATTTTAACCATGGGAATGGTTTTGTTCCTTAAGACCTTCTCTTCCCGATCCAGAACTCGAACTGGCTTTTCTTCATAGGTTAAGTCCGTATGAACCTCCACTGGTTCCTGACTAAGCACATGGGAAGGGTCTGACACATACTTCTTGAGCATCGACACATGGAAAACATTATGCATCGAAGCTAACTCAGGCGGTAGGGCAAGCTTATAGGCGACTTTTCCAATTCGTTCGAGAATCTCAAATGGTCCTGTATACCTCGGACTAAGCTTTCCCTTTTTACCAAATCGCATCACTCCTTTCATAGGAGTAATCTTGATGAACACCGCATCTCCCACTTGAAATTCCAAGGGCCTCCTACATTTATCGGCATAACTTTTCTGTCTGCTAAAAGCTATGTCGAGCCTCTGCTTGATCATCTGAATATCCTCAGAGGTCTTCTTGATGAAGTCTGTGGTGTGCAGCTGCTTCTGCCCCACTTCCTGCCAGTGAATAGGCGATCGACATTTTCTTCCATACAATGCTTCAAATGGAGCCATACCAATCGAAGCATGATAACTGTTGTTGTAGGAGAATTCGATCAATGGCAGCTTCTGATCCCAGTTTCCTTTGAAATCCAGCACACATGATCTGAGCATATCTTCCAGTGTCTGGATGGTCCGTTCCGATTGACCGTCAGTTTGGGGGTGAAATGCCGTACTGAACTTCAATTTTGACCCCATAGCATTGTGAACACTAGTCCAAAATCGAGAAGTGAAGCGTCCATCACGGTCCGAAATGATCGATTTTGGTACTCCATGAAATCTGACGATCTGGGATACATAGATTTCAGCCAATTTCTCCACTGAGAAGGTGACCTTAATCGCAATAAAGTGGGCTGATTTGGTTAATCTATCCATAATAACCCAAATCGAATCATTCCCACTTGAAGTTCTGGGTAGCCCTACTACGAAATCCATAGTAATTTGCTCCCATTTCCATTCAGGAAGCTCTATCTTCTGTAGCTCTCCACCTGGATGTCGATGTTCAGCCTTAACTTTCTGACAAGTTAGGCATTTCGATACATATTCTGCTACCTCATTCTTCATATTGGGCCACCAATAACTCAGTCGAAGGTCTTTATACATCTTGGAAGCTCCTGGATGTACTGAATACGGCGTCTTGTGGCTTCTGACAAGATCTGGTCCTTAAGAAATTCAAAGTTAGGAACACAAATCCTTCCTTTGAAGTACATAGCACCATCTTCGGAGACTCTAAACTCCTTGTTTTTCTCATCAAAGAATTGTGCTTTCAGCAAAGAAGAATCTTTCCTTTGATGTGACTTGATGGTTTCCATAAGATTGGACTGGAGGGATAGAACAGACAATCTTCCCGTTATCAATTCCAAATTGAACTCGGAAATCTCCTTTTGTAGTGGTCTAGGAAACATTCCAATAGACATCAGCATGCCTACGGATTTTCTGCTTAAGGCATCTGCTACCTTGTTCGCCTTTCCAGGATGGTAAAGGATCTCACAATCATAATCCTTCACAAGTTCCAGCCATCTACGTTGTCTCATGTTGAGCTCCTTCTGAGTGAAAATATACTTGAGGCTCTGGTGATCTGTGTAGATTTCACACTTGTTCCCGTACAAGTAGTGTCTCCAGATCTTAAGTGCGAAAACTACTGCCGCGAGCTCCAAGTCATGCGTGGGATAATTCCTTTCGTGAATCTTCAGCTGTCGGGATGCGTAAGCAACTACCTTCCCATTCTGCATCAAGACGGCTCCTAATCCATTTTTAGAAGCGTCACTATAGATCACGAAATTTCCTGCATCTACATCAGGAATTATCAACACAGGTGCACTTGTCAATCTCTTCTTGAGCTCTTGAAAATTCTCCTCACATTTCTGAGTCCATTCAAATTTCTTTTCTTTACGGGTAAGAGCGGTGAGGGGTGTAGCGATCTTGGAAAATCCCTCGACGAACCGTCGGTAGTAGCCAGCTAATCCAAGGAAACTCCTTATTTCCGTAACATTCTTGGGTGCTGGCCACGCACTAACCGCCTCAATCTTAGCAGGGTCCACTGAAATTCCTTCTTTTGATACTACATGACCCAAAAAGTGGACTTTTTCCAGCCAAAATTCACATTTCGTAAATTTGGCGTACAGCTGGTTTCGTCTAAGCGTCTCCATCACCAATCTAAGATGACGCTCATGCTCTTCTTTGGACCTTGAGTAGATCAAGATGTCATCAATAAAAACAATGACGAACTTATCCAGGTACTCTTTGAAGACTCTGTTCATAAGGTCCATGAATGCAGCTGGGGCATTGGTTAGCCCAAATGGCATAACCAAAAACTCGTAGTGCCCGTAACGCGTTCGAAAAGCCGTCTTGGAGATATCTGACTCCTTGATCCTGAGCTGATGGTAGCCTGATCGTAGATCGACTTTCGAAAATACTACCGCTCCCCTAAGTTGGTCGAAAAGATCGTCAATCCTTGGAAGGGGATACTTATTCTTGATCGTAATCTTGTTAAGCTCACGGTAGTCGATACACATTCGTAGTGATCCATCCTTCTTCTTTACGAACAATACTGGTGCTCCCCATGGAGAGTAACTTTGTCGGATGAATCCCTTGTCTAGCAATTCTTGTAACTGCACTTGTAGTTCTCTAAGCTCGGCAGGTGCCATACGATAAGGCGCTTTTGATATCGGTGCAGCTCCAGGTAGCAATTCAATTTCGAACGAAATCTCACGATCCGGCGGAAGTCCTGGTAAGTCTTTCGGAAAGATATCCACATATTCCTTTATAATGGGAACATCTTCCGGTGCAATTCCACTCACAATCTTTATCCACCATGTTAGCTAAATATCCTTGACAGCCATTAGCTAACATTTTCCAGGCCTTCATTGCTGAAACCAATTTAGTTGCTGAATTCCGAGATTGCCCGTAGAAATTGAACTCCTCCTTTCCATAAGGGTTGAATGTTACACAGCGTTTTCGGCAGTCGATCCTGGCGTCGTATTTGCCTAAGAAATCCATTCCTAAGATCACATCGAAATCCTGTAACTTGATCGCGATGAGATCTACAAGCAATTCTCGGCCACAGATAGCTACGGAAGCATTTCGTATCCAAGAATTGGACCACAAAATCTCTCCGGACGGCAAAGAGGTTTTGAAGGGCTGATCTAAACTATTCACACCTCTTCCTAACTTCTGGGCGAACTCCAGGGATATAAATGAGTGAGTAGCTCCAGAATCAAACAAGGCGATAGCATCATAGGTGGCGATAGAAATCTGACCTGTCACCACATGTGAAGTCCCAGCTTCAGCATCACCTCTGGTGTAAGCATATATCCTGGCTTGAGGTTCAGGAGCCTCTAATCTGCCTTGGGTGATTGAGGGTCCTTCAAGCCTAGTTTGGACAGCATGCAACTGACTGTTCGTATTCCGGCTCGGGTATGGAGGATTCTGGCCTTGATTGTTCAGATGGCAATTCTTTGCATAATGCCCCTCCTTGCCACACAAGAAACAGGCATTCGACCCCATTCTACAAATTCCCGGATGTTTTCTCCCACACTTGGCGCATGCCGGGTAGTCAGTGTTATTACCCTCATTTCCTTTATTATTCCTCTTCTGAGGGTAATTCTTTTGTTGTCCCTGACCCGAGAAATTTCCCTTTCTCTTGTTCCTCCCAAACTGTTTGGAACCTTGGGCAGGGTTACTGACTTGTCCTTTCGGGGGCGTTTCAAATTTCTGACGGGGCTGCGTCGGCTTCACCACGGCTTTTTCATCCCTTTTTGCCCTGAAGATCTGAGCCCTTGCTTCTCTATCCTGGTTAATCCAGTATTCGGCCCTTATCGCACGACTCACGCAGTCGGATACCAGGGTAGGTGGGCTACTGCCAGCGCTAACTTGCTTGGCGATATCTGTCCGGAACATCTTCATCATTCTTCTAACTTTTTCTGTTTCATTGGGGACCAGTTCCGGACACAACCGGGCCAACTGTTCAAATTTCTTGACAGCCTCCATTACCGTCATTGATCCCTGTTTCAAACTGGCGAACTCATCCTGCTGGGCTGCCAGAATCTCCCTATTGTAGTACATGGTGCGGAACTCTGTCACAAAATCTTGCCAGCTCATGACGGTAACATCTCGCCGCATCTGTACCGTCATCCACCAGTGTCTGGCGTCTTTCTTGAGGGCGAAGGAAGCACAGAGAACCTTTTCCTGTTCCGATAGTCTCATGAAGTCCAGGATGACTTGGACATCAATCAACCAATTATCTGCAGCTATCGGATCCATTACTCCCTCAAATTCAGGTGCCTTCATTCTCCTGAATCTCTCGTACAATAAATCTTCCCGTACTGGCGGTAGGTTCGCAGGAATCCCTGCAGGTGCTATCGGAACCTCGAAGTTCTGTGGGATCTCTGGTGGAATTTCCGGTGCCTGAGGTGCTACCGGGTCTACTCTTTCGGGGTGTGGGGGAACTTCATCTCCCCTAGGTCTTTGGTTCATCTGAATTAACTGCTCTCGCAGTCTATTCGTCTCTTGCTGCTGTTCCAGCAGCTGCCGTTGCAAATTTGCAACAATGGTTGCGAGATCCGGCTCAGGCGGATTTTCAGGCACTGCTCGTCGTGGACGAACCATTTTCTCGATCCTATTAAAACATAAGAAAAGATATTATCATACTGGAAATATCCCTTCTTTCATACATTTATCGTCATACATAACATAATTCTTCATATCATAACTTTATCATCGTATCATGGCACACAACAACTCGTAACATGCCTTTCATCATCATATCATAATATTTCATCATTGAACTTTCTTTTTGTATTCTTACAAAAGTGCATTATATTCACAATTTCATAAATACATTTTGATACGATTTCTGTACATATAGGGTCAACATTTCGGATGGAAGTGTCTAACACTTTCC
This sequence comes from Ficus hispida, assembly GCA_025413025.1. Taxonomy (NCBI): domain Eukaryota; kingdom Viridiplantae; phylum Streptophyta; class Magnoliopsida; order Rosales; family Moraceae; genus Ficus; species Ficus hispida. The sequence continues at coordinate 14,927,213 of CM046373.1, forward strand.
CATCATACATCAGTACAAGCCTATCATCCAAAATATAAGCTAGTACATATCCGTCAAAAAGTAAAAATATATACAGAGTTAGCCTACTCTATATCCTCGTCTGTAACTATCGAGGGCGCGTCGGAGTCTGCATCGTCATCTCCATCGTGCAATGGAAACTCCTCAGGGTCCTCATCAAAATCCTCCTCCTGCCAGTCCTCAGGCTCAAACTCTGGCCCGGGCTCCATATCCTCCTCCTCATCGTCCGCGAACCAGTCCTCCTGCTCTGGCTCCGGCTCCGGCTCCATATCCTCCTCATCGTCGCTAGGAATATCAATGATCGGAGGGTCTGCTGGCTGATCCTCTGGAGCAACAATAAAATCATCAGGGTCGAAATCGTCCCCTACCCCGTCAGCCTCGACGTCCTCGGGCGGCACTGCCTGTACTGGCTCAGCTGGAATCGGGTCCTCGGGAAAAACTGGACCAGGCCCTAAAAATGGCTCTCCCATCCCAGCGTCGTCGACCGGTGCCTGAGGTCCCTCTCCAACCTCAGCCTCCTGAATAGCCTGTATGACAGCCTCTGCCTCTAAGATATCGGCTATCAAATGCTCTACTGTCGAGCCAGGTAACGGCATCGGAACATACTGCCGGATATGCTGAGGCAATCCGTCCCGAAAAGTCTGAAGTGCAAATGCCACCATGTTCTCCAAGTCCTGTGGAACGTATGGCAGCATCTCCTCCTGGAACCGCCTACAATAATGGCTCATGGGCTCATCAGGGAAAGCATGCCAGACCACTGCGAAACTGAGGTATCGAGCACGATACATCTCCCGATACATCACCGGGTCACGAGGAGGTACACCCTCGTCTGGTAGCGGTCCGAAACGGGCGACTATCAACGCACGAAAATGTGCCCAAGTGCGACTCGGCATCGCTCTCTCACCTATCGTCATCCACCATAATCGAGCGTCTACAGAAAGACACCGACTGGCTAACGAAACCTGTAATCTCTCCTCTATATGACATAATCTGAATATCAACTCCATGTCATATAGCCAGGCAGCTAACGACACCGTACGTCTCGTCCCGTCAAAAATCATCGGGTGCGCCTCATGAAAAGACGCAACAGCACGTCGATCCCCATCCGCTCCAGCGGGATCCATAATGTCGTATCTATCATAGCATAATCACGTAATAATTATTTACTCATAAAAATAAAATTACTTACAATGGTGGCGGCGACAGCAGGCATACTGTGAAATTGGGTAGCAGGGAACCGCTCTGATACCAACTCTGTAACGACCCGCCTATCACAGGCCGTTACCATACATACATACATGCATACTTAATTAATAGGCGTAACGTAAGCAGCGGAAATTTTTTTTTTTTTTTTTATAATGCGGATACGTGAAATGTATAACATATGTAAGTATGTTTGCATACGATTTAATTTACATAATAAAAATCAAAACGCGAAGCGGTTATCATCCCCACATTCCACAGCTCGCCCTGCCTCGCTCGCCACCTTGCACCATCAGTTGCCAGTAGGTTGCTTACCTACAGCATAGACGTAAGTCACGTGAGCTTTCGCTCAGCAAGTACAACATACATATCCGCGACAATTAAACATAAACATAACTCATCATACATAACTTTTCATAGCATACACATCATACTTAACTCATACATAACATACATATCATGTCACATCATCGCATAATATATGCATGAACCAATTATGCTCTTATTATGCCATCGTATTCATTCTTAACTTATCTTACTTATGGGCCCCTTTTATGAGTGTACGTACCGGGCGCGCTCTATGGACTTACTCTTGCCATAGCTCAACCCGACCTGACGCGGGTCGGTACGACACAGGCAAGCTTGCTTGCCATCATACTTACTTTTTATGAACTCATACTTGTTCTTATTAGTGAACATGCTTCGTGATGTCACTATTCATAATTATGCTCATATCTTAATATCATGCCATAATCTCATGCTCATAATCATATTGTAAACATAACATCATTCATCATAAACATCAAACATACTTGGCAAGTATACAACAAAAGCCTATGCTGTAGGCGGAGTTGTACTTACCTTTAGTACTATGTCCCGAGGTATGTTGATCCAATTCAGGATGCCTCAGCAGGCTATCTCCTGCTACATCAGAGGACACAGGGTAAGAATTTAGTTCTTACGGAATGTTGGTAATCAAACCAACATTCATGCCTAGTCATAGTTATATGTTTCCCCCTTTTCTTAAACAAACCCGGATACTTCCTCTGTATCGCGGATACCCCTAAGGTTTAGGGTTTACTACACTTAACGTGTACTTTGATTGGTTACACCAAGTAACCTTGGCTAAACAGCCATTTTAGTAGTGTTGGACTACTGTTTTTAAATCTTGGGCCTATGCCTTCTAATAAACAACTCAAAGGGTTATTTCCGATAACCTGAGTTTTTAGGCCCGACTAGTCATTTTACTATTATATTGGGTTACGTTGGATAACCCTTGGGCTTAGGGCCCAAACCAATAACGCGGAACCTTTTCCGATTATGGTTCATTTAAACGTGCTTAAAAAAACTCTTCCTTTTCTTTGGAAAAACTTAGGGTTTTAAGAGCATTTGTTAAAAAAACGTAGAACGGGTCTTTGTAAAAATTATTAAAAGCAGAAACTGCCTTTGGAACAGTTTTTCACTGAGAATTAGTCAGTGGATATGCAGAAACGTCCTTTTCCTGCACTGTTTTAAACATTCCTGTGCAGGAATTTCTTGTTCACTGCACAGTTTGAAATCCAATTTTCTATTTAAAAATCGAAGCAGAATTTGAAAAAGTTTTCTTCATGAAAGTTTTAAAGCATTAAAAATCCTAAAACTTTCGTTTTGAACTCGAGACCCAAATCGGTCTCTAACCCGTTCGTTTGCCCTGTTAAACTCACCTGGCCGTGCTTAGGGTCTGGGCATGGTCAGGCTCGGTTTTTCTTAAAAACAAAGGCCATTGGAGCCTTATTTTAAAAACTGTCCGCGTTGTCCCACAGTAAAAACCCTACTCTACAACTTTTGTGTTTTACGTTTTTCCAAAATCAGCCTCTAAGGGCCTCAAATTTCGGTTTCCAGAAAACTGGGGCAGATCTAACCCGAATTGGCAGTTTTTTTTCTTGGTTTCTCGTCCTAATTC
>CM046373.1:14930475-14952727 GCA_025413025.1 Ficus hispida
ATTGTTAAAAAAAACATTAATTTTAACTGGGAAAATGACTTTTTATTTTTTAAATTAAAAAATCGATGAAATCTGGTTACAAAAACAAAAAAAAAATGTTTAACATGTGAAAATAAAAACCGAAAAACAAAAATGCACAATTTTCCAAAAATAAAATAAACAAAAACAAAAGTGAACACACAATGATAATTAGTAGGATAATTGTGATAAAGAATTATACGGAGAATATATTTGAATTTCTTGCATATAAAACTTTTCTCGGCTCTCTTTTAGATAAATATGACTTATTTATCATAATGACCCTACTACGACATGAAAGTGAATACACGGTAACAAATACGTAGGAAAAATATATATATTTGTGGTAATAAGAGTTTAATTAACGATTGGTCACTTTTTCGTTTTCACTTTACCGTCATTCCCAAATATGAAATACTAATACCGACAGAAATATTAGTTGTCCAATTTTACGAAAATTTTAGAAATATTATAGATATTGGTGAAAACATCGGAAAGAGTTACGGAAGTTATGGACATATGCTTCAAAATATATTTTCAACATCTTAGGATACGACAAATGTTGAAAGATACATATGTATATTTATTGATCTCTTCCCAATGTATTTTCATAAAAGAAAATTGTGTAAAGTTTGTAGAAGTATAAAAGAATATATATAATTATTTCAGCTTTTATGTGTTGGTTTTTAATTTCTTTTATCCATGTTTTATTAGATAAGTATAACACACTAGTTGCTAGTTACTTTCTCTCACATTTATTTTAAAAAGAAGATAATTATAGCATGCCAAAAAAATAGTAAATGAAAGAAATTCCAAATTTTTAAAATTTCCAAACCAAAATTACTTCATCAATATTTTCTGATATTTTATAAAAATTTCACTACATTTTACTGATATCTATATTTTATCAATATTTCCTAATATTTTTATGTTATTATACTTAAAAGATATTTTGGTCTCTCTTAATATGAAAATTTTGGAAATATAGTGGATATTTGTGATCACGATCATTCCATGGTCAAAAGATGATTCACTTTTTAAACCCCATTTCCCTAACTACTGTATGAAATACGTAACTCGGCAATAATTCTACTTTATTTTACCACCCATTGTTTCTGGTTCGTTTGTTTGTTTGTTTTTTTTTTTTAAATGACACTTGTAATTTCTTTCTTTCTTTCTTCTTTCTTTCTTTCTTTCTTTCTGTTTTTCCTCTTTGCACATTATTAAAACAATTAAATTTTTAGAGTGATACTAGTAATTTTTTGTATTTTGTTTGTATGTTATTATAATACTAATTGATTTTAATATAATATTTTTGAATGATATCTATCTCTTGTCCGTTGTCCTAATCGTTCAAAATAAATTAAAAAATTATACTAAATCAATTAGTAATTAGAAGATTTAAATACGATGTTACGACGGTGGGATTTGTCATTTCCTATTTTCTTATATGTTTTCTAGGATCGAGAAGGCAGTCAAAAAGATGTTCACATGAGCATACCTTACTAATTAATACCATCACGAAGGACTTGTTTAGGGGAAGATTTAATATCTGAAAAACTCATTTTGCCTTTTTCTCCTAAGAGGGAAATAATAATAAATTACAGCATAAATTTAATGGAATAGAAAATAATAGCAGAATTTAAATTAAAATGCACAAAAACCCAAAACCCTCGTCTTCTCCAACCCAAAAACTGGCAGTAACCTCACCGCCGTCGTCGAGTTCGTGTGCTTGAAGATCGCCCTCATCGATGACGGTTCCGCCATTTGCTGCTGTAACCAAATAAATCACTCTTTACCCGACACCGTGAAATCGCAACGGAACCTTGCGACTGAAGGAACAGCGAGATGCAATCTCCTAGCCTCTCTTTCTCTCTCTTCTTTGAGTTTTGGTTGTTAGCGACGGCCTTCACCTTGCACCAACGAGAGCTGTCGTGCTGGTTCTGAGAAATGTAATTTATTATGGATATAGTGAAAGTTGATATCGGACTACGGTTCCGTGGTTTTCCCTTCATATTAAAGGTTTTCCACGTAAAAATCGGTGACCCTTATGTGGTTGATTATTTTGATTCTTGTTGTTTGGTTGGTTTATTTGGCTTTGCCGAAACTTATTCGGAGAACCCATTTTATCGCACAGAGGAAAGATTTAATTGATAGTTTTCCCAACATTTGGTGGGGAAAGAATTGCTGAAATCTTGACGATGGCAATCGAAAACGGGTTTGATCAAGAAAGATTGATTGGATAGGGAAAAGGCAAACATATAAATGATGGCTTAGTGATGGAGGAATTAGATTAGGAAACATTACCATATAAACAAACATTCAAGTTTAGGTACCGATATTCTCATGAAATTCATTTATGTCTTGAAGATTGAAGTGAATTGGGGAATACAGACAAATTTAATCAAATTTGATATTCTTCTTGAAAAGTGTTCAAAGCAAGATAGATTAGGATCTAGAAATGTATTATTGATTGTATTTGCCAAGATTATATGGAATTTCTTGTAAAGACACTGAATTTCTCAAAATAAATAACAACCATGAATAAAAAAGACTATAAGTTTTTAATTATTATACTAAGTGAGTAGTTTCTTTACCAGACAAATTTATAGTCCATTGATTTGTGGTAAAGCCAGAGACATAGGATCGAAAAACTTGCTACTTGTAAAAAAAAAATATGAAAGTAAACTTTAAGTGCCTTTTAAAAAGTAAGCATTTTGCCTGGTACATACACAAAATTGTTCATCTCAGACCATTACATCAAGAAAAATAAGATTACTTCAATGCATCGTTGAGATCGGCCTGGAGGCATTTCGAGATTCTGGGCAAGATCGTCCTTTTCTTCATAGCCTGTCGATCAACAAGGTGAACGATTTCATTTAGAAGCAAAATGTAAGATTTTTTTTGGTGTGCATCCTTGTATGCCTCAGTAATCGAAAGAAAGAGTTTCTGCGTCACAAAAATGGAACATGTAAAAATCATTCCTTATTGAGCACCTCACGAAATCTTCCAGATGATGTTAAAAATATCTAGAAATGATTTTCTATCATGCCCAAATGAGAAGGGAAAAAAATGATGGTAAAATCAATAATGAAAAAGTATAGAGATGCCACTTTGGGACTCAGACGCGGCCAAAGTAAAAATCCGTTGTAAAAACACTTTAGAAACCTCTTTTTTATTGTTTACAAAGAATTGAGAGCTACTCTTTTTTATTAGCTACAAAGAATTGAGAGTATTAATATTTGTATGTTTACCAAATCGTAATGGAATATAATGTGAAAAGTAATAGGTCTGGGGATCATTGATTCTCTTTCTTACATTTCCCTATCTATTAGGATGGGGAATTGGAAAAATATAATTCCGTCTCTATGTTTACTAAACATATTTAGGAATAAGAATCTTATCAATTTAAATACTCAAATATATTTGTGCATAATGAAATAATTATTTGATATCATTGACTCTATAGGGAAATATAAGTTATTTCAGCGTCTATTCCAAAGAATGGTGAACAACACCAAGGGTAAAGGAAACTGTAGGGAAAAGTAGAACCATATATGCCAATACAATGGATCTTTCATGATACTTGATTGATAATCAATCCAGATGTCATGACCCAACCTACATAGGGCCATTACAGTTACTTATTTAACTTAAATACCAATCACTGTTATAAAATGTAGATTTCATGATAGAATTTCCACGACCATTTTTAAAATAACGGTCGTAGAAAGTACGCTAAAAACACGGCATGGAATAGGGTTTCCAAAATCCATCGTGGAAGTAGAAGCTTCAATGACGGTTTCCAAAAACCGTTGTGGAAGTTTTTGGCTTCCACGACGGTTTTTGGAAACCGTCGTGGAAGCTTAGGATTTCCACGACCGTTTCCAAAAAACCGTCGTACGTGGTATGTCTTGCATTTTAAAAACTTTGTTTTTTCAAAATTTCACGTGAATTCGCCACTTTTTTTTTAAATAATAATAATAAACTACGACATACCACGATAGTTTTTGACAAAAACCGTAAGCCGTCATGGTATGTGGTGCATTTAAATTTTTTTTTTTTGTAAACTATCCGCCACTTACAAAAAAATATATATATATCCCTCACTCCCTCTACATTTTCACTCTCGTACCTCTTTCACCTTCGTCTCTCCAAACTCTCCTTTGAAACCCATCTCCTCCACCGTGACCCCTCCTTCCATTTTCTCTCCTACCTCACCTTCATTCTCTCTCAGCCTCTCCCTTTCTCTGTCGCCTCTCAGCTCCGCCAGCCGCGACTCCACTACTAATTCTCTCTCGGGCCTCTCCCTCTCTCTCTTGCCTCTACTCGCCACCACGACTCATCCCTCCAATCTCTTCCTTGAAACCCATCCTCTGCTGACTACTCCACTACGAAGCCGACCACACCCACGGCTGTGTACTTGGTACGTCTCTCTCTCTTGCTCTCTCTTGCACCACACATATTATGGAAGTTTATTTGGTTGATTGTAAACGTGAATTTAGGTTATTATTGATTGTGTTTGTGATTTTGAGTGATTGTTTTCTTGAAAAAATTTTTGAATGTGTTTGTGATATTTTTGCATATTACATGTTCGACAAAATAACCGTTTAACTGGATTGTGTATTTTTTTTACATAATTATGTTAAGATTTTGTTTAGATTGATTTACAATTACACAAGTATGTTTTTGTGTGATTTTTTTCGACCATTTAGGTGACATGATTGTAGAATGATTTATTGTCACATCTTGACCATTTTTTACATGTTTGGGTGCATAGTTGTTTTAGATTGATTTAAAATTTCACAAGATAAGGAGGATGTGTCAACAAGTTCTCAACTTAGAAAACCACAATGAACAAGTTCGCCTAGATTCAATCCCGACGAACGTTGATTGATACTGTTCGATGTTCGCTACAAGAAAGTTATGTTAAGCGCGGTTATTTTGTTTTAGCCTATATGCTAGAGATAACCTTGACTCTCAATGGACTAGCCCAACTTCAAACTAAGGATTTTTATACCGACAATGACATGAGTTTAGTAAGGCAAGAGTCGGCCAATTATGTAATGTGGTTCATCCAATGTAGTTAGAAGATAATCTACAAATTTTGTAATATAGTGCATGTTTTTGTAATAATTGTTGTATATTGTGACATAAAATCAATTGAAGATTAGCTATTATTTTAATTTGGGCTATGCAATGGATAACATACGGTATTTGTCACCCGTGGGAAATCGCATAAATTGGGTAAAAAAAATTTTTGTGGAATGACCTACCATGACGGTTTTTTTAAAAAATGGTCGTGGTAGGTCACCTACCATGATGATTTTTTGTGAAAACTGTCATGGAAAGTTACTGTCTACCACGATCATTTTTTGAAAAAAACCGTCGTGGTAGATAACCATTCCACGATGGTTTCTGAAAAAACCGTCATGGTAGGTTAACCTACCACGACCGTTTTTTGAAAAAACCGTCATGGTAAGTTACTATCTACCCACTATTTGACACCAGTTTTGTTTATTTCACGACGGTCAAAAAACCGTCGTAGAATCCAAATAGATTCCACAACCCTAGATAACACGACGGTTAGAAAACCGTAGTAGAAAAGATACCATGATGGTAAAAAACAGTCGTGATATCCTCTTTTTGTACTAGTGAACTTTGCAACGACCCAATTTCGTGCCGTTACCTTACCATGCTTACTTAAACATACTTCATCTTTCTTACTTTTGTATTGCGTAAAAATACGAAAATATTTTTTTCTTTTTTCTTTATTCATTTGAAATTTAAAACTTTATTTATTCTCATACTTATTTATATGTACTCACTCGACTACCGAGCTTTAAAACCATATTTTAACAAATCATACTAGTTATCATAGACCAGTACCATCAACTTATCATAACATTATACAAACACATTTTACATAACATATTTCCAAAACCCGTGATGGTGGCCAACCCAAATTTCACAATCTACAGTACCATCACTCTACAGTCTTGCATCAAGCATGTCCGATAGATTGCTTACCTATAGCATAGACGTTAGTTATGAGCTTATACTCAATAATGTTGGAAAAAATGGACCCGATATCAGAGTTGCGGCGCAGCGGAAGTTTTAAAATTTTTATGCCGTTTCCGAAAAGAATCTCATGATGCATATAATAATAAATTAAATTCATGATCAAGCGTACCTTATTTCTTGGATTCTGGAATCACTAGAGCGTTTGACCAACGTGTCTTCTCTACTATTCTCAAGTTCCACGTCTCAGAGTGTATGTGGGCACACGTTCTATGAATCCAAGCGACCGGTAATAGTTTCCGAAATCTAGTTCCCTCCTTCTCAATTCCGATGTTCCTCGTTGAGAATATAATCCAACTTCCTCCTATGAAATTTATTCAAAACTACAAAACAAGAACCGGTTAACCTCCTATGAAAATTATCACTCGGTTTAACCTTCCTCACAGTTTTGATTCAATGGAATTTTCTCTCTTTTTCTTTCTCAAGAGATAGCCGAATTTTGATGAAGTAGAAGAAACCACAATTGGTTTTTCTCTCACTCACAAAAACGTTTTCCCTCTTGAAAATTATCAAAAATTTGTTTCTCAAGAATTCCTAGCCTTTATATAGAAGTCTAATTCTTTTCAAAATTTAATTCCTCCTTGAAAAATAATTAATAATTATTTTTCTGGATAAATTTTGAACCAAAAGATCATACAACTTTAGGACTAGATTCATTGAACCTAAAAACGTTTTTTCAAGGAGAGAATCTCTTCAAAAAATTCGATCACTATAGGATAAATCTAGATTGGTGGTTCAAATTTTAAATCAAGAATCTAGGCTAGTGAAAAGATCCTAGTCCTATCTAGATTCAAATTACTTTTAAACCTTTTTGAATTTAAATAAGATTCACTTGTTTGAATTAAATATTTTTCCTCAAACATCAACCATATTTATTAATTTAAATAAATAGAATATTTGAATTCTTTTCTCCTCTCAAAACCGTGCACTACAATTTAAAGGAAAAAAAATCATCAAATAATCTCTATTATTTAAATCAATTAATAATTTAATGTTAGGAATATATTTGAACAATTTTGAAACAAAATTTTCTTCTCTCCAACTATCTAAAAACCATACACTTTATTTAGATTAGGAGAGAAAAATTTTGTTTTCTAAAATTAAATAATTCAAACACAATCTTATTTCCAAAATTCAAATTAACCAATCACATGTTGACAAATCATATTATTTGTCTACATCAATCCTTCAAGTCCAATCATTTTCCGGATTGCATGTTAAAGAGTACCATGTCTTAATAGACATTATAAAATTCCATTTAAATTTACCGATCTCATTAGGAACAAATCCTGAGACGTGATATGGAACTATATGAGCTAATAGAGGAACCCGATGGAAATATGTAAAGAAGCTCCTATAATTGTGAAAAATTAATCCCATATTAATTATTCATCAATTATCAATTTCAAAACTATTCCACTAAAAGTTTGAAGCTGAACTCCTGTTTACATACCGTATTACGAAAGCTCTCTCACACAGTGCTTCTTCCATAATTTATTCATCGCTTGCTTAATCCCCATATGTTATCCATGATTGAATTAAGGACTTTTTCCGTTTTACCTTTTCAATCATTTTAACTTAAAGTTCCATTATTCTCCATTGAAAAAATCACCAATTATAAAACCATACAATTGGTAAACCATCAGAGAACACAAAGTAAACCGATGGCCAAGATTTTGTTATACTATCTTTCAATCCCCAAATAATACCTTTAAGTAGATAACATGTACTATCGTTAAGATAGCTATGGATTCCATATCTATGAATCTTGATTTCTCTATCCATAAGTCATGCACCCAAAACACAAGTATATTGGCCATAAAATAATAGTGTCTCACCTGTAGTGTATTAAAGTACATAAGTCATGGATACGAACTCAAGTAATCATTTCAGGATTAAGATTAATACAGGATGATAATCAAAGCGTCATTGATTCTTATAAACGGAATTATTAAACCGAATTTAACACTTTAGGTCCAGTCCAATGTCATACCTCAATACTGGTATACATTAAAGTTTCCACTCGGAACCTATCCGATGGTCAAGACAAACCATCCCTCCAAGGAAGTAGACAACCTTTACAATCTTATCATGAATAAGATCCCTAAGTGTTATTTCATCGATTGCGGACTATTTATTTTTACTGTTATCAAATTACCATGTCATCTATGTATACCTCGTATACATATGGTAATCCGATATATTATCAACAGTCAAGGAGTATTTTATGTTTGCTCAAACATACAATCAACAAATGAAAGTAAATAGAACACAACTTATTAAACATGAATAACCTCCTCTTATTAATATCAAAATGTCATATTTACAGAAAATCCCTAATATTAATTTTCTACTCTTAGGGCACATTTAGATCCCAACAAGTAAGTACAACTTTCTATTCCGCAAAATATTTTTTGTAAAAGAATACATGAACCGATTATGTTTTCTTACGAATCAATTATGCTTCCTTATGTTAATTTGGTTTTGGGCCCCTTGTATCAACATCATATCATGAGTGCACGTACCATGGCATGTAGCCATGGAGTGATTGCAGCAGCCAGTCCAATCCAACTCTAACTATGAACTAAACCGTTTAATATGGAGTGGTTGGGGTAGCCAATTCAATCCAACTCAAACTATAGACCAAACCATTTAAACCCGGCCTCATGGCAAGTCAGTACGACACAAGAAAATTTGCTTTCTTATCTTATTATAGGAAAACTTGTTCTTGGTTGATCATACTTGAAAACTTAAATCTTAACTGTTTCTTACTTAAAAACTTAATCTCGTTCTTATCATGTGATTTAATATTAGTGAACATGTTTTCATGATGTCACAATAATAAAACATAAACATAAAACATATTTACATCATGTAAATCAATGCATGATTTTTGAAAAAACATGCAATGTAATAAAAATATTTTGCCCATACTGTAGGCGGAGTTATACTTACAAATTATCTTACGCACTTGGTCTATCATTCCAATAAGGCACAACAACAATTTTAATATAATATTCATGTTTTCAAACAGGGCATAAGATAAGAATCGTCTATCTTACTACAAACCATAACATATTAGATCGGTATCCAATTCGATTATCATTGGTAATCATAGATATAGGCCCTAACATAAAAAAAGGTATCCTATCTGGTTACCATCAGTTATACACTTGTTACACTACAACAAAAATACTCATCAATAGCATTAAAAGATAGCGGTTTTGAAAAAGTGTGATGTTTGCTCCTTTTCAATAGGCGGGAATTTTTGAACAAAAACAAGACAGCTTTCGTTCAGCCAAAAAAAAAAAAGCGGGAGCAGCTTCCCTCCTTTTTTTTTTTTTTTTCAAGGTAAATATCTATACCGCACATCAAGGTAAATATATGAGATTTTAAAAAAAAAGAAAGAAAAACTCCCACAATACTGCTCGTCAAAACCAGAGGGGCTTTCTCCCTCTGAACTTCCTCTCGTTTTCATCCGTTGCAAGACATTGTAAAGAATATTGTTAATCGCTTAGATTCTTGGATTCACTATGTGGAAAGAAATAAAACATTTTCCCACAAAAATTAAAAAAAAAAAGGAAATAAACCTTTGCACTCCAAATTTGTAGTCGACTAGTGTGATTAAAATGATTCTGAATATGTATAAATATAGATTAGATAGATACATAATTTTTTGAAAAATATGAGTGACCCAACCATTTTTCTTCCTACCGAAACTCTCTCTCTGAGGATTCAGCATAACTTCTTCCGTCTTCTGTAGTTCTGTTGAAATTCCCAAATGGGTTGGTCTCTAAATGGTTTCCCTCTCAAATTTTATTTTAACCGATTTCCCTCTCAGATTTTGTTTCTGAGACCAGTGAAATAAGAACACCTCTTCTCAAACGGTTTCCTCTTGTTTTCTTTTCCTCGATTTTCCTCTCCCACGATTCTCATCTCCGTAGCCAGTCATCACATCAAGAACGTATTTTGCTATCAACATTTCAATCGGTGAGTTTTTTCTATTACATAGGTTTGATTTAACATTCTTTAGATTAGTCATAGGAATTGATTGCGGTTTGCAATTACAAACTGAGGGGTAGACCTTTTTCAAAGCCTTCAACATTCAAAGAAAAATCTAGAAAAGCACTAGAAACTTTTATTCTTAATCAGTCACTAGCAACTTAGTTTGTTTACTATTGTTATTATTATTATTATTTTGTTTTGGATATGATACTATTTTTATGGTTTGTCCTTAAGTGGAATGAAAACGAAGAAACAATTCTATACAAGTCAAATTTATTGACTCCTACAATATTGTTTATTTTTTCTTTCTGTAACTATGTTGTTGTAGTTAATATTTTTTAATATGCAGGTTTGATTAAAATGGCCGATCAAAAGAAGAGAAAGCTTTGCAAATTAGGAGGACAAGCAAAATCACATGAAGTAGACCCTGTAAATGCCCAGACGTTTACAGCACCGTTACAACTACAACGAATGCTTGAGAAAAAGAGACGAGAACTTCTGTTGATGCTTGGACCGAAATGTGATTCTTTTTCAATTGAAGGTCACTCTGTACCTCATAAAAAGAATTCACTTCATAAGCTAGCAGCACCGGTTCAAAAAGATCCAGATTCACCTGCGAAAAAAGCTAAAATGCCCATTCGTAAGATGATTGTGAGAGAGGAATCTCCTGAAGTTAAACCTTTTCCAACACTAGCACAAGTTTCAAAAAAGACACAACAAACACATCCACTCCGAGATTCCCCTGCCACCCCTACCAAGAGAGCTCTCCATAAGAATTCAATGACAGGGGAAAGTCCTGAAGCTAACCTACTACCAACTCAGACTAACCAACCACCATGGAATAACTTGGATGAAAGCACCCAGGTTATTGAAGATCGAAGTGCTAATGTCCCTATGGAAGATCCTAAAGAATTTAAACAAAAGCGAGGTCCAACGAAAATGAAAAGCCTTTGCATGGATGCTAATGGTCGCGTTGAGATCAGGTTCAATTCGAAAGGTCAACCCATCGGTGCTGGATCTGTTAGTTTGTCTTCTTTTTTAGGGCCACTCGTTAGAGAAATTGTACCTGTAACAATTGTTGATTGGAGGAGGGTAACTAAAGGGATGAAAGAAGTTTTGTGGAAATCTGTCCAGGTATAACTTCATTTATACAAGTCTTTATGTTATTACTGATTTGGTATAGGGATACTAAGGAATCCCTTTTCTTCCATTTTACTTGCAGGCAAGATTCAAAGTAGACAAACCATGGCAACAAGATTACATATTTAAGCAGATGGGTGAACTTTGGAGAGCTTCAAAATCAAAATTAGTTACAAAACTACGAGATGCACCAAATAATGAAGAAAGACTCAAGTTGAAGCCAGATAATATAAAATCCAATGTTGAGTGGAAAGCTTTTGTGCGTGAGAAAACAAGTGTAGAATTCACGGTAACATCGATGGCTTGTTAACTAAATTGATTGGTTTACTGTTCAAAATATCTAAACTATATAATCTTTAATGCAGGCTAAAAGTGATGTATTCAAAAGATTAAGAAAGAATCAAATACCACACACCAGCAGTCGCAAGGGATATGCTCGACTTATTGATGATATGGTACATTGATGCTTACAATAGTTTTGCTTATTTCAATCTTTTTTTTCTTATTTATAATCTATTTCTTTTACAGAGCAAAGAAAATGCAGGGAAGGCAGTCATATCTAGAGTTGATGCTTGGAGTAGGGCTCACAAGAAAAAGAATGGTGAACCTGTAAATGCATTAGCTGCTGAAGTTATTGTAAGACAATTCTAATAAATTCTTTATCTTTCTTATTTATAAATAGCTATATGTTATTCAGTTTTGATAGTTTTCTGTCATGGTACTATGAAATTTGAATCTTTTAGGAAAAGTTGGAAGAAGTTGAACATGCTATACCATCTCCTTCTACCAATGTAAAAGAAGATGCCCTTTCTAGAGTTCTTGGTCCTGAAAAGCACGGGCGATTGAGAGGCCTTGGAAAAGGAGTTAGTCTCTCAAAACTGTCTTTCATGTTAGAGAGGGATGATCATCTGAACTCTTTAGAAGAAAAATATGGAAAGGTTCTTGGGCAGCTGATACATATGAATGGCTTAGTTGAACTTGTCATGAAAAATCAGGCAAGCAATTCTTGTAATGTAAGGGTCTTGTATATATATATATACTTTATACCATATAAATTAAATAATATTTGGCTGGTACTTTGTAGAGTTCAAGTGATAAAAGTGGTAGCAAAGCTAATGCGCATGCACCTGTTCCAATGGTAACAATATTAGATTCTAACTGAATTTAACATTCCAAAATATTTTTTTCTTTCACTTACTATTTTTTCTTATTTTGTTTCTTTTTTTTATTTGTTATATATTATTGCTTTCTTTTAAAGAAAGTGAATATTGAGTCATCTGAAGACAAGAACTGCAAAATCTTAGATTGGTTTGGATCGGGAGAAGTTGTTGCTAAAGGGCATTGGTCCTCAAGTGATCCCAAAGACTTAGTTCATCATGTTCCTCTTGGACCTAATGCCATTAAAGTTTGGATACATGTACCAATAAAGCCCGATGCTTTTTTGTGGAGGCCTAATTCTGAGATGGTTTGCATTGAAGATGCTGTTGGAAGTATAGTTGCATGGCCTGTTGACAAAGTCGTTATGTAGGGTGAGTAGACCATAAATGACATACTTTGCAACTTGTTTCTATGTTTTTATGTCTGAATATTAATATCTACTCCATGGGGTTGTTTTTCAGGTGCTTAAAAACAATGTCTTGGAAGGACTATTCTGTTGAACAATTGAGCTAAAATGTATTGGATTCTTTTGAGACTAGTTTAACTCTATTTTTGTAAACAATGCATGTATTTTGGAAACCTCCCTGGTTTAATGTTTTGATATATGTTGGTTCAAAGACTTGTGATCAGGAAGTAATATATAAGACTAGGTACTTATTCTAGCACTTCTGAACTCATGAGAAGATATCATGTCAAAGACTTTTGAAGTACTATGGATTGTGAAATTATTCCTCGAATCCACTGTATTACTAATTTCAATAATTCCAAAAGTTTTAAGTGGATCGAAATTCTAGTATAATAATTAATTAACTATCAAACATATTCCAATAAGGAAAGAAAAAATACTTATAGTTTGACTGCAAATTTTGAACGGGATAAAAATAAATCTATAGTGTTTTAAAAATGCTATTATATTAATATAAAATAAATAATTACCTATCCGTTATAATTTGTAACCATAGCATTTTCCCCCTGTTATAGATGACAGTTTTTGTAATAGTGTTACCATATTCTTATGTCTCAAAAATATCACAACTTTATAAATCAAGTATTTATTATCATAATACTTGAAATTACCTTTCATAAAACATAGTACGTTTTTAAAAATCACTTGGGAAATTCCATTGGATTTAAACCTTTAAAAACTATTTTTGTAAGGCTGTAGTTCTTTTTTAAAAGAGATCGTAAAACTTAAAAACTGCTTTTAAAACAGCCTTTTAATTTACTAGAATGCATGAGTGCAAAAAATTCCCCGTACCATGCACAGTTTTGAAAATCCTATTTTATCTTTAAATCAGTTTAAAATTTGGAAAACTTTCTTCATGAAAGTTGTAGATCTCACCTACAATGTTTGTTTTATGTCCAAAACTTAAATCTACTTCTAACTTGTCCATTTTTCTCTTTGCAAAATTATGGCCATGTATAGTACTTGGACCAGCCAATTTTGAAAACTGATTAAAACGAAAGCCTTTAGAGCTGTTTTTTAGAAACTATCCATATAACCCTTGGATTTTCTGTGTTCTAAAACTTTACAGTTTTAACATTTTCTAAATTCGGCCTCTAAAAGGCTCAAAATCTAGTTTCCAGAAAACTGTCTAGATTATTTTTCAAAAACCGGCAGTTTGCATTTTTTTGTTGGTTTTCGTTTAAAAATCCGTGCACCATACCTCAAATGGGCAAAGCCGTGAACCTACATCAACATGCAGCGCGTTGGATTTGTTCTTAACATTCAAACATACACTTATCTCATGTTCTTAAAAACACAACATTGATAACTTGCTTGTTTACCAACTTGTGTTTTTAGGTTAATTTCTTAATCAACATACACTTAGCATTCACATCATCATCATCATCATTTATCATAAAATCTCCCTACTTAAACATGTGAAGGCATTTTCACAAACACATGGTGAGCAATGAGCACACATAACCTTAAACTCAATATAAAGCACATAAAAATCAAACCCAATGCTTAGAGCTAGCAACCAAGATAACCTAAGCATAAATCTAGTATAAACAATAATAAAAAATCATAATATAAGAAGCATGAGCGTATGCTTTTACAACTCATAGCTTGAAATACACATAAATCCCATAAACCAAAACTTAATGAAATTCTTAGTTAGAGGGTTGAGATTATACCTCTAAAGCTGTGAAAGAGTGGTTCTAGACCTTGCATGAGCAAAAATTCTTACTCCACTTTCCAGGGTAGCAACCGGCCACCCCTCTCTCTCTCTCTCTCTCTCTCTCTCTCTCTTTTAAATTAATTCTAAGGCTAGAGAGGAATAGTTGAGAGGAACTAGAAGTTGGGAAGTTCACTAACCACCCCTATTTATAGGTGAAAATTTTCAAATTTTCCACAATTATTTTTTAAAAATTCTCCTTGAATTGCATATTGGTCCTTAAAAATAAAATATTTACCTTCTAATCCCCGTGATTTGGCTGGCCATGTGGAGCATTTTTGGGCTAAAAATCCTTTCATAATTATCCACTTTTCCATAATTTCAAAAGTCCCCAAAATTATGGATTTATCTATGATGAGGTGTCCTCCAAGTAGGATCGTGCTTGACACTCCCTCCTAATATATAGTCCATTTTCTTAATAATCTAGATAGTATCAATATTGTTTTAACTATTATCAATACAGTAATACTGAACTCCAGTCCAAAATTTATCTACACTTAACTGAACCGCGTATAGGTTTTTCTTAGGACTTGATGGTACTTAGTCCTTATTGCTCCAAATGTTATTTCTGATTTTTTTATAATGATCCCAATCCTTATTCTTGCTTCTTCATTTGTAATGACGGTTAGCCACAGTATAATTTCAATACTGCTTATTATACTGCAGTACTATCTTATTTAAGTCATAAATTATCCTGGTCATTCATTGGCCTAAACAAAAATCATTATTCATGGTTCGGCCTTTTTTATCATAAAGCCTTATCATTGACTTAATAAATTATTATTGAGTCTCATAATACTTATAAGAACTCAAACATACTCTGATAATCAAATCAGATCATGAGCTTCATATTGACATACATGATTCAAACTTTGATTTTTCTTTATATCTAAGGAAATCATAAGTTCATTAAAATTTTGGGTTGTTACACTAGGACTACCAAAAGTACCAAAAAATAAAAATAAAAAAAGATAAAACACAAGTACTATGCAATTCCATTCGTCTACAATAGATTTTCTCTAGAGAAAATTATGTGGAGAGCCATGTTTTGAATACCTCCTTAAAATTTTATCCACTCGAATATTAAAATTGATAATTTAGTGTTAGGAAATGGTAAAATTATTAATTTTAATATTATAATAGACATAAACATAAGAATGTGTTAAATTTATAACTTTTTTGCACATAACCCTTTTCACTATCATTTGCTATTATGATGGACATAAACATAAGAATGTGCTATTTGGACGGCATTTGTATTAGCCCAAATCTTTCCGCTGTGCAAACACTAGAGATGGTTGGTTGGACGTGTCCTTGGTGATGATAGTCTAATATTTATATTTAAAATGTTTTATATCACATCTCTATATATATTATCATTAAAATATTTAGTAAGGGTAGGATGATATATATAATCCTTATTAAGGAGTAGAACCCGATCTAAGACGTTCGATGAACATTCTTATCAACATCTACGAAATTTCTTTGATAATGCTTAAAGAATATGCCATTGCTAGTCCTTTCTCTAAAAAAAAAAAAAAAAATTAAACAAAACATGTAGAAACAAATTTTGCAAATTTATATCCTCCATATACTTCGACGAAAGTGCTTTAAAGTTAACCACTTTCCCTTTCATTTCTTTCTTTGAGAATTTGGAGGTTTCTCGTTCACATAGTGTCCATTAAAGTTCTCTGTTTTCTTATCATACTTTCCAAGGAGAATTTCATAGAAGAAAACTGAGCAAGAAGCTTAATTCACTACTACATCACATAAGAGGTGTGTTTATGTAAGGCTTCTTCTTCTTCTTCTTCTTCTTCCTTTTTTTTGTTTTGTTTTTGTTTTTGTTTTTTTCCTATCAGTGCTAAGCCTAATATTGTTAATTTATATGTATTGATATCTACAGTTTCCCGTCTGAGTGATCAACTATGCATATATATGGCTGCTGCTTCTTCTGTTCCTGTTCAAAAAATAAGTTGTACGATGTTTTCATCAACTTCAGAGGTGAGGATACTCGTAATACTTTCACTTGCCATCTATACAATGCTTTTGTGCGTAAAAAAATCAAAGCTTACATAGATGAGGAGAGCCTAACAAAAGGAGATGAAATCTCACCTGCACTTCTAAAAGCAATCCAAGAATCAAAGATTTCCGTAGTCATTTTATCGGAAAATTATGCTACTTCCTCTTGGTGTTTGGAAGAACTCGGTCATATTCTTGACTGCAAGGAGACAGATAAACAGATTGTGATACCGGTTTTTTACAACATAGAACCATCAAATGTTCGACACCAGAAAAAGAGTTATGCAACTGCATTTACTGCTCATAAAATGCGCTTTTGCGATGAGATGGACAAGGTGCAGAAATGGAAGAACACTTTGACAACAGTGAGCAATTTATCTGGATTCCATTCATCATCAGTCACTGGGTAATTTCTAATAACCTTATTAGATGTCATACTATGTATGGTTTTATAATTATATGCTTTAGCCACTAGAATTATTGCTCCTGCAGTAATTTTCATTACAATTAGTAATAGGAAAACTTAATTTCCATGTTGTCTAATGATTATTTTGGCATGGTTGGGATATCAATTTGTTAGAAAATTGAAACTTGTCTATAGTGTAGGACTGAATTATCACACTAACAAAGTTTTAGTCCAATTAGTCGGATTATTTTTGTAACAATATCGTATATATTTTTCCACATTTTTAGAGATTCGTGTACATAATTGAACTCTTAGCTAATTAATATCATCAGCTACGGTTGTAAATTTAAGAACTTATAGGGTAAAGATTAGTATTGGTAAAATAAATTTTTTGGGAAAACTTTTATCGATAAATCAGGCAGCAACCATAATCAAAAGCTCTATCCTATGATGAAAATGAACCACCGTCTTTATTAAATAGTAAAAATTATAAAAAATAAAATAAAATAAATAAATACAAAGATCCGTAAAGGGGGGATAGTTCATGCCCAAAGGCTTATAGAAACAACGAAACTTACTCCAATTAACAGGCACGAAGTAACAGAAGTGTATATTAAAAAATGGAATAACAATTAATTTTTATTTTTAAATTCACACAAAATGTCAAGAAAACAACTTCAAAATTCATCATTTCCTAAAATAATACCAAAAGAGATAAAAATATGTTATCAAGTTCAATTCCATTCAACAAGGATTGTTCTGCACTAATAAAAAGGTTGCACTTATTTATATGATAAAACAAAAATGGATAACTAAGAAAAAACAGTCTAAGCATAATTAGAAAATAAAGAAATGCAAAACTTTTCAAGAAAAGGAAAATTTTGAACGAGAATGGGAAATCGTACCCATCGGACTCAAAGATTAAGGAAATGCTATTTAGAATGGGAATTCAAAATTCCTAGGTCAACTTACTCCCAAACAAAAATTACCATAAAAAGGAAAAAACATCATGTTGAACATCATATGTTGTGGCTATACAATGTCACGAGTCTTGGTCGTTGGTTCGTTTCTACACAAAAAAAAAAACAAAAAACAAAAAAACAAAAAACAAAAACAAAACAAAACAAAAACAAAAAACAAAAAACAAAACAAAAACAAAACAAAACAAAAAAACCTAATTTTTCTCCCAAAAACCTAATTTTTCTCCCAAATCTAACACTGTCAGCAAAGCTTCTGAAAATTAGAAATGTGTATTATTTAACCTTGAGATGAGCCATCACCGTATAAAAGCCCGGATCTTGCTGCCCCACACCATCTTCAAGATGGAGAAAATTTATTATTAACAACCAAGATGGTTAGTTACACACATATGGACCTTAAAACAAATGGTCCATATTTAAAAGGCACAAGAGAGCCCAAATAACATAGTAATAGCTCATATCGTGTTGTTTTAAGGTTTACTTAATAAGGAGCAGAGAATGAGAGTTAATTTCTTACTTACTTGTTTATTTTTTTCTAGAATGGGAGTGGAAATGATAGGTCACACATCAATTTGGGATTAAGAATAGTATTGGCAATTCCATGCCCTCCAGATTGTGATTCCTAATCCTGATATTAGTATTAAATTACAATCTTATCCTTTGTTCACTTACAAATTATTATATTAAAAAATAATAGCAACCTATATTAATTTTTAATTAACTAAATATAATATATTTTTTATTAACTTAATATTACATAACTGTCCTAATTATTATTAACTCTATTACCAAGAATAAAGAACTTAATTTTATCATAATATATATATATATATATATATATGAATCTATTTTTATGCTCTATTTTTTATTTTGCTTATGTTAATTCAATTTTTTTTATTCTTTTTAGCTTGTTTTAAAACCAAAAAAGTTACACAACTTAAGTTTTATTGTCTTAATATTTTTACTTGTAACGCCCCTAAGTGGGGGTTAATTAGTAGTAATAAAGTAATTAAAATAAACAAAATGAGATAATTTCATAAATACTTAAAAACATTGCCCATGGGACTTGAAAGAAAATTTTGAAAATACAGTTATACATCATCAAATCCATAATAAGAGTAGCATCATAATTTTCTTTTAAGTACCTTTAAATCCATTATCATCGGAATAATCCAAGTCAAATATTAATTTGATACATTCTACAACGATAAGTTTATAATTAAATGGAAATGTAAAAGACCCATTGTTGCAATAAAATACTCCTCTACGATCTCCACAGCAAGATCCCTCGACTTACTCCTTGCCGGATAAGTCGCAATGAACACTAACTGAGAGGTTAAATATAAGGGGTGAGCATCGACATGCCCAGTAGGAATGCTCACTCCGATTATGTATTAGTAAAAACACCAATAATATGTTCAGATAATAATCATGCACCTTTAAATTATCTGTTACAATTCAAACAAGAACTTGTCCGTGCCTAATTCGTTCAAATGGCTACACATGAACATGAATTGAAAAAAAAAAAAAAAAAAAAAAAAAAAAAAAGAAGATTTTATAAGCAACATTAACATTAAATGAGAACGTCTCTGCCATAAGTCTCTTTGATTTCTTATCATAACTCATTGCTATTTACTCTTCATGGTGGTAGGTCCGATTCTAAATTAGTTGAGGCAATTGTCAAAGATGTTATGGGGAAGTTGAATTGCTTATCATCAAGCAATAATTTCAAGGAAAAGGACTTGGTTGGAATGGACCAACGAATTGAGCAATTTGAATCATTGTTGAACACCGGCTCACAAGAAGTTCACATTGTAGGCATTTGGGGCATTGGCGGTATTGGTAAGACAACCCTGGCTCGTGCCATTTTCAACCGATTTGCTTCTCAATTTGAAGGTAGCTTCTTTCTTGAAAACGTCAAGGAAGAACCAAAAAGTGGGCTCACTAATTTACAAAAAGTACTTTTTTCTAAATTATTGGGGTGAGGAAGTTCGCTGGAAGTCAACGACTTGGCAAAGGATAGGCTTCAGCGTACAAAAGCTCTTGTTGTTCTTGACGACGTAGATAGTGCTAAACAACTAGAATATCTAGTTGAACAAGTTTCGTTTGGTCCTGGCAGTAAAATCATTATAACAACCAGAGATTCTCAAGTGCTCAATAATATTGCTGCTCATGAAATATACCCAGTTGAAGGATTAAATTTTGAAGAAGCACTTCAACTCTTTTGCTCAAAAGCTTTTCGACGAAACTCTCCCCGGAGGGTTATGAATCACTGTCGCATAGGGTGGTCGAGTATACTCGAGGTCTTCCATTGGCTCTTAAAGTTTTTGGTTCTCACCTATATTCCGAGAGCCCTGAGAGCCCAGAAATATGGGAAAGTGAATTGAAAAAATTGAAAAAATGTCTAGACAAGGACATCCATGAAGTATTGAGAATCAGTTATGATGGTCTAGATCGCAATGAGAAGGAGATGTTTCTTGATATAGCATGCTTCTTCAATGGCGAGGATAAAGAATTGGTAGAAAGAAAACTACATGCTCTCGATCTTGATGTGCCAATAGGAATTAAGATTCTCAAGGCCAAGTCTCTCATAACTCTCGAGGAAAACATGTTACGTACACATGACTTGCTACAAGAAATGGGGTGGGAGATTGTTCGTGAAGAATCTTATAATGAGCCTGGAAAGCGCAGTAGATTGTGGCCGGCTAAGGATATCTACCATGTCTTGAAATATAATACTGTAAGGAGCACCTACAATAAATTTTCATTAAAATTTGAGTAAACTGTCTGCATGAAAAATAGAAAGCACAAAACCATTTCATTTAATTTGTCTATAACCGCGCACACATATGTTATGTCAGCATTTAGCATGATTTAGTATGTTTAAATTAAGATAATCAGATACCAAACACCTAGATTTGAGCGGACAAAAAGGAAAAACTACAATGTGTGCATATGTAGTGGTGTTTCTAGTTATTACAAACTCGTCTCTATACCTTACATGAAGTTTACATTTTACAATTTTGTGTATGTCATATATGCTCACGACTCTGTTTCTTCTCAATTTTCAGGGGACAAAAGAAGTCCAAGGGATTTCTCTGAATATTCATGAACTTGAAAGTGACATAGACTTGGATCCTCTAGTCTTCAAAGACATGATCAATTTAAAATATTTGTTAATTGCTGAATATTTTGATGATCATACCAAAAAGTTAAACCTTCCACGAGGTCTTCTGTCTCTTCCTGACGAGCTTAGATATCTTTGTTGGAACTGTTACCCTTCAAGAACTTTGCCTCCAAATTTTAAGCCACAAATCTTGTTGAGTTGAACTTGCAGGGGAGTAAGCTAGAGAAACTTTGGGATGGCGTTCAGGTAATATTTAGTTCCAATAGCTTTAATCTTGTGTAATTAATCTAATATAAGTTTCTTTATTCCATTTCTATTTGGTGACAGAATTTTGGGAGCTTAAAAGTTCTAGATCTTAAAGAATCTGAGAACCTGATTGAAATTCCAAACCTCTCTCAAGCACTAAATGTGGAGAAGATCTATCTCACTGGTTGTACAAGTCTTGAGCATCTTCCAAGCAGCATTGGCAAGCTGAAGTCATTGCAACATCTTCATCTAGTCCAGTGCTCAAACTAGAGTACTTGCCAGAAATTTCGGAGCCAATGCCAAATCTAAGGGTTCTTGATTTATCGGAATCAGGGATTATTGATTTGCCGAAGTCAATTTACAATCTGATTGGGATTGAATCTTTAGTCCTTAATTTTTGCCAAAATCTCAAGAGTCTTCCAACCACCTTCTTGAGTTAAAATCTCTCCAAGAACTTGAACTCTCTTCTTGCTCAAAACTAGAGTACTTGCCAGAAATTCGGAGCCAATGCCAAATCTAACATATCTTCGTTTATCGGGATCAGGGATTATAGATTTGCCAGAGTCAATTTACAATCTAATCGGGATTGAATATTTAGACCTTGATGAATGCCAAAATTCAAGAGTCTTCCAGCCAGCATCTGTAAGTTAAAATCTCTCAAAGATCTTTCGACTTTCTTTTTGCTAAAAACTAGAGTACTTGCCAGAAATTTCAGAGCCAATGCCAAATCTATGGGATTTGATTTATCGAAATCAGGAATTATAGATTTGCCAAAGTCAATTTACAATCTGATTGGGATTGAATCTTTAGACCTTAAATGAATGCAAAATCTCAAGAGTCTTCCAACCACCATCTGTAAGTTAAAATCTCTCAAAAAACTTCGACTCTC
>CM046373.1:14952827-15174221 GCA_025413025.1 Ficus hispida
TCCGAAATTTTGATGACTCTAGATTTCCTTAGAAATAAGGAAAACCTAAGTCTGGATCAAGATTGGAATGAAATAACAGTATAAGTTTGAGCTCTCGGTTAACTAGCTACGAGACTCAACGATAGATTACTTAACCTGGTATGGGCGTTTTGAGAAAAACGGCATGACAAAATTTCATGATTTCATGTTGGTCAAAGTTTGACCAAAAAGTCAAAGTTGACCAAGAACAGTCAAAGGTATGACTGTACCATAATAGGATAAGCAGTATGAGAAATATACTGCGAAAATTATCTTTTTGGACAAGATAGCTGGAATAAGCTTTGAGACCACCCTAGAAAAATCAAGCACACTAAGTTGGATATCAAAGTCCTAATGACTTTCAGAAATAAGAAGAAAATTTTTACAGTCCATTTTTACGCAGATAAATTTTGGACTGCAGTCAAGTATAACAGTACTGAATTGTACTGTGTATTAGTGAACACAGTATTGGATTTATCTGTGTTAGATTAAGATTGGACTGCTTTTTCAAAAAGTAGCCAAACAAGGCCTTATGGTGACATCACCCTATCTTAGAATTATGACATCATTTTGATTTAAGGAAATTGTGGAAAGAAATCTTTGCCACCTAAGCACCATAATGGCCGGCCACCTAGGGGGCATTTTTGTAAGAATTTTCACTTTTGGGGCAAAAGTGCAAATTTTGGAAAATTGATGATGTAAGCGAAGTGATGTCATCAAGATGATGTCATCAAGGTGAGATAAGCTTGGCTTGTTCACCAAGAAAGCAACCGGCCACCTAGGGGGCATTTTTGTAAGAATTTTCACTTTTGGGGCAAAAGTGCAAATTTTGGAAAATATGATGATGTAAGCATGAGGTAAGCACATGATGTCATCAAGATGATGTCATCATGATGAGGTAAGCAAAACTTGGGCTCCAAGGCATGCAATGGCCGGCCAACACTTGTAGGGGTCAAAGTGCAAATATTTTTGCTTCAAGGACTAAAGTGCAATTTTGGAAAAATAATTAAATCCAAATTCAAGGACTTTTTAGCAATTTTGAAAGTTCAAAATCAGCTATAAATAGGGCCAAGGGGGGGGCGGATTTCAGCTCAAAAAAATTAGAAAAACAAGCCAAACTATGGCAAAATTTTCCCTCACCCATTTTCTCCACCAAAACCGACCCTAGGAAGAGAAAAAAAAAATGGTTGGCTGGATTTTTGGTAATGGCCAGACCTTATGTGAGTGTGTGAGGCTCAATTTAATTGGCCAAAATTTTTGGAACCCAATTGGAGGGAGGCCGGTTGTGTGGAGCCAAGGAAAAAGGGAGAGAAAAATTGGAATCAATCAAGCCAATCTCTTGGATTGATCTAGGTAAATCTCTAAACCCTTAAGTTTTTCTATTGAGATTGAAACTAGATATTCATGTGGTTGTTTTTCATGAGGAATGGCCGAAAATTGGAACCCATTTGGGGGAGGAGAATCGGCTGCAATGGCAGCCAAGGGGGAGTAAGGAAAAAATTGGAATCCAAGCTTGTGAACCAACTTCCAAACCCTAGAGGTAAACCTTATGACCTTAAACCTTTCTAATTTGAGCTTAAATTTGGGAAATTTAAGTGTATTTCCATGTTTGGGATGTAAGAGCATAAGCTCATTTTCTTATGCCATGCAATAAGTTATGTGCTTGATTAGGGTGCTAAGGTCTCAATTGTGGTTTGGTTATGTTTATGCTTGATTGAATGTTAGGGTGCATGTTAGATGCATGATGGATTGGAACGTTAGAAACGATTGCATGTGTGACTTTAGGCTCCCGCTGTGGTCGGTTGAGGTAGCGTGCACGTTTTAGGACGTAAAACGAAATTAAGAACCGAAACTGCCAGTCTCGGGTCAAGACTGGGCAGTGTTCTGGAAATGGTATTTTGAGGCCCTTAGAGGCCGAATTTGAAGAAACTCAAAACTACAAAGTTGTAGATAAGGGTTTTTCCTAGAGGGCAACGCGGACCGTTTTTCAAAATAAGGCTCCAATGGCCTCCGTTTTTACAAAAACCCGTGGCTAGTTTGCCCAGACCCAGTTTACAGGGTCAGCCAGTTTCAAATTAAAACTGGTACGAATCCAAGCAGAACTGGACTTTTCGTAAAACAGAAAGTTTTAGGATTTTTCAAGATCTAAAACTTTCGTGAAGACAACTTTTTCAAATTCAATGCATATTTTTAAACTGACACGGATTTCTATAGAGTGTGCAGGAAACAAGAAATTCCTGCACAGGATTTTCTAAAACAATACAGGAAAACTGTATTTTTGCACCAACACCAATGTTTTGACTGTGGGAAACTACTCCAAAGGCAGTTTTCAACAGTTAATAATTTTTACAAACCTTTCTCAAAGAATTACAATTTTTCAAAGTTAAACTAGAATTTTTGAACAAAGAGAACTAAGTTTTTCCAAAGCAAAGAGAAAAACAAGTTTTTGGATTCAAAAGTTATCTTACTTTTGGTAACAAAACAATGATGGACGGTAACCGGGAAGGATACCCGAGTTACGGGATGGAGTCCAAAGCCCAAAGTTGACTTAGGATAATTGAACTAAGTTTGACTACCTCAAGGGTTACTCAAGGTAACCCAACAAGGTATAAAAATTGAGTTTGATCTTAAAACCCAAAAAGGATTAAAATTAAAAATGACAAGGCATAGGCCAAGGTTAGGATGATACCTAACCCTATTCATATATGATTGGGATTAATACCCAAGGTTACCTTAAGTAACCAAGTAAGTCATCATAAGTTATAAGGGAGACTTACAGCTAGAATTTCGTAGGCATGTTGGTATGGTCACCAACATTCCACAATACTAATTAGACCCTTACCTATGTCCTTCATCAAGCAGGAGGAAGCCTGCGGCTACCCGGAAGAGGAGCAGCTTTACGTAGGACATAGTAAAAGAGGTAAGTACAAACCTCACCTGCAGTATGGAAAATAATAAAAGATATTTTCCAAGTATACATGCTATGCTATGCTATGCTATGTTATAATGCTATGCTATGTGATGCTATGCTATGTTATGATATGAGATGCCATGTAATGATGTGATGCTATGACATGTTACATATTATGCCATGTTTTCTAAAATGTCATGGTTTTAAAAATGTCATGTTTTCAAGAATGCCATGATATGGCAAATGTTAAGTTTGGATTTGACCTTGTGACATCATGAAGCATGTTCACTAATATTGAACCACATGGTAAGATAAATCAAGTAAGGTGTCGTACCAACCTCCCGTGATCGAGGAGGCTACATGTTCAAAACCAGTGGTGACATTTACCTCTCGTTGATGCGTGAGGGTCACGTTATAATTCCCAGAACTGTTAGGGCCTTGCAAACCCTAGCTTTGTCTGGAGGCTGCGCGCTTTTGGTACGGACACTAGGGGCCCACATGTAATCAAGATAATGAGTAAAAGTGCCTAAAAGATTTATAATTGGACATAATCGGATCATCCATAAACTACATGATGATTGATATGTTACTTGATGTTTGAAAGGATTTTTGTGAGATCATGTTTGTACTTGCTGGGCGAAAGCTCATTTGTATATTTCATACTGTAGGTAAGACGCCTGCAGCATTACTTGATGGGCCATGGAGACGATGCAGCGAGTGAAGGGCGGTGTGGGATACCACTACGCAATATTTTCCGCAAATGTTTTTAAGTATGATGTTGTATATGGATGTGATGTAATGTTTCCAAGGTCCGATTTAAAAGGTCATGGTAACCTTATAATCGGCATAACAAGTAAAAGGGGTAGACATGATGAAGTTTACCCGTCAGTACAAGTTAATTCAAGTTGAGTTTCGAGTTATGATTTTTAAAATAAAATTTAAAGTTTTAAAGTTTAAAGAGAAAAAAAAATTTTATACTGAAATTTTTCGATAAAACAAAGATTTAAGTTTAGCAAGTTTGGTAACGGCCCACGTTTACGTAGTCGGCCCTACGTAGATTTTGGGGGCGTTACAAAGTTGGTATCAGAGCGGTATCCTGCCAGCCTACTTCACTTTGCTTCACATCGTTTCTGCAAGTGCCCAAGTAAGTTAATTTATTTTTTTTTCCTTCGATTAGAAATGTGAGGAATTAAGAACTAGAATTAGAAGATGGTTCATCGTGCATACGAACGAACCAAATTTTTGCAAGAGTCTAATCTTGCAACTATAGTGATTAAGTTATAACGATAATTGCTGGAATAGCAACAAGAAAAGACTAGGCTTCGAGATCATATAGCCTATTGCCTCATCTCAGGTATAGTGAGATTAAGGAACTTTTCCTTCTAAGGAATGGATCAATACCATGGAAGTTAAGTTTCCTGATTGTGAAACTTTTGCCCCATAAGAGTATTATTAAATACGGGGAAAATTTTGATGATGCCTTAGTTTGGGGGTAGCAACTAGGCATTAAGCCAATGTGAGTTGGATGCTATCAACAACAATTTATTAGGCTATGATAATAATGATGATGGCTATGAGTCTGATGATCAAGTTAGTGAGGTTGAGATCAATAGTAACAACCTTGGAGTCGATATATAATGGTTTGACTAATGTCGACTATATACGACCTTTTAAGTAATGGAATCATGAAATGATGATGGGAAGTTTTACATATTCCTTAGAGCTATGATTATGTGCTATAAAGGAAATGTCCGAAGCAATGAGAAAAGCTTTTACTAGTTAACAAGTAGCTAGTTGATATGAGGATATCTTTCACTGCATCACTCGAACAGTAATACGTTTCAATAATACTATTTATTATTGTTTTCCATGATTAACTTGGAAAAGATTCCAAGAAGTTATTTTATGTATGGTGCTTGATCTTATGCTTATTAGAACCAACTCACGTTATGTTGTGATATGTTATGGGCTGAACCCTTGAGGAATAGAGTTCCAAGAGAGGGGCCATCATGTCAAGAAAAGGGCCGATCCTTGAGGAAGAAAAATATTTCCAAGATAGGGGCCATCATGATAAGAAAAAGGGTTCTAATAGCAAAAGATTAACATTGTACCAGAGGGTTCTCAGCTTTAGTTAATTGAAAGAAAAATATTTTCAATATGATATATTCGCTGAGCCCTCAAATAAAGTTAAAGAAAAGTATCTTAATTATAAGATACAATATGTTTTCTTTTCAAGTATGGAAAAGTTATATATACTTTTCAAATATAGCAAGTAATATGATATACTTTTCAAATATAGCAAGTAATATGATATACTTGCTCAGTTTTTTATGTAAATAGTTCTTGTGATGCAGTATGAAAGGAAAGTATGAGGACATGAAAACATGGGAGTATGAGGATATAAATTATGAAGATATAGAAAGAAGATTATGGTTCTATATAAGAGACATGATCCCATTAAGATGTTAAAATGGGAACATGAACAAGTTATTCAATCTAAAGTAACTTGTGAAGAATTGATAGTGGATTGAAGAAAAGCCATTTAGGATTATTCGAATTTTCGAGGACGAAAATCTTTTAAGGAGGGTAGAATGTAATATCCGAAATTTTGATGACTCTAGATTTCCTTAGAAATAAGGAAAACCTAAGTCTGGATCAAGATTGGAATGAAATAACAGTATAAGTTTGAGCTCTCGGTTAACTAGCTACGAGACTCAACGATAGATTACTTAACCTGGTATGGGCGTTTTGAGAAAAACGGCATGACAAAATTTCATGATTTCATGTTGGTCAAAGTTTGACCAAAAAGTCAAAGTTGACCAAGAACAGTCAAAGGTATGACTGTACCATAATAGGATAAGCAGTATGAGAAATATACTGCGAAAATTATCTTTTTGGACAAGATAGCTGGAATAAGCTTTGAGACCACCCTAGAAAAATCAAGCACACTAAGTTGGATATCAAAGTCCTATTGACTTTCAGAAATAAGAAGAAAATTTTTACAGTCCATTTTTACGCAGATAAATTTTGGACTGCAGTCAAGTATAACAGTACTGAATTATACTGTGTATTAGTGAACACAGTATTGGATTTATCTGTGTTAGATTAAGATTGGACTGCTTTTTCAAAAAGTAGCTAAACAAGGCCTTATGGTGACATCACCCTATCTTAGAATTATGACATCATTTTGATTTAAGGAAATTGTGGAAAGAAATCTTTGCCACCTAAGCACCATAATGGCCGGCCACCTAGGGGGCATTTTTGTAAGAATTTTCACTTTTGGGGCAAAAGTGCAAATTTTGGAAAATTGATGATGTAAGCGAAGTGATGTCATCAAGATGATGTCATCAAGGTGAGATAAGCTTGGCTTGTTCACCAAGAAAGCAACCGGCCACCTAGGGGGTATTTTTGTAAGAATTTTCACTTTTGGGGCAAAAGTGCAAATTTTGGAAAATATGATGATGTAAGCATGAGGTAAGCACATGATGTCATCAAGATGATGTCATCATGATGAGGTAAGCAAAACTTGGGCTCCAAGGCATGCAATGGCCGGCCAACACTTGTAGGGGTCAAAGTGCAAATATTTTTGCTTCAAGGACTAAAGTGCAATTTTGGAAAAATAATTAAATCCAAATTCAAGGACTTTTTAGCAATTTTGAAAGTTCAAAATCAGCTATAAATAGGGCCAAGGGGGGGGCGGATTTCAGCTCAAAAAAAATTAGAAAAACAAGCCAAACTATGGCAAAATTTTCCCTCACCCATTTTCTCCACCAAAACCGACCCTAGGAAGAGAAAAAAAAAATGGTTGGCTGGATTTTTGGTAATGGCCAGACCTTATGTGAGTGTGTGAGGCTCAATTTAATTGGCCAAAATTTTTGGAACCCAATTGGAGGGGAGGCCGGTTGTGTGGAGCCAAGGAAAAAGGGAGAGAAAAATTGGAATCAATCAAGCCAATCTCTTGGATTGATCTAGGTAAATCTCTAAACCCTTAAGTTTTTCTATTGAGATTGAAACTAGATATTCATGTGGTTGTTTTTCATGAGGAATGGCCGAAAATTGGAACCCATTTGGGGGAGGAGAATCGGCTGCAATGGCAGCCAAGGGGGAGTAAGGAAAAAATTGGAATCCAAGCTTGTGAACCAACTTCCAAACCCTAGAGGTAAACCTTATGACCTTAAACCTTTCTAATTTGAGCATAAATTTGGGAAGTTTAAGTGTATTTCCATGTTTGGGATGTAAGAGCATAAGCTCATTTTCTTATGCCATGCAATAAGTTATGTGCTTGATTAGGGTGCTAAGGTCTCAATTGTGGTTTGGTTATGTTTATGCTTGATTGAATGTTAGGGTGCATGTTAGATGCATGATGGATTGGAACGTTAGAAACAATTTCATGTGTGACTTTAGGCTCCCGCTGTGGTCGGTTGAGGTAGCGTGCACGTTTTAGGACGTAAAACGAAATTAAGAACCGAAACTGCCAGTCTCGGGTCAAGACTGGGCAGTGTTCTGTAAATGGTATTTTGAGGCCCTTAGAGGCCGAATTTGAAGAAACTCAAAACTACAAAGTTGTAGATAAGGGATTTTCCTAGAGGGCAACGCGGACCGTTTTTCAAAATAAGGCTCCAATGGCCTCCGTTTTTACAAAAACCCGTGGCTAGTTTGCCCAGACCCAGTTTACAGGGTCAGCCAGTTTCAAATTAAAACTGGTACGAATCCAAGCAGAACTGGACTTTTCGTAAAACAAGAAAGTTTTAGGATTTTTCAAGATCTAAAACTTTCGTGAAGACAACTTTTTCAAATTCAATGCATATTTTTAAACTGACACGGATTTCTATAGAGTGTGCAGGAAACAAGAAATTCCTGCACAGGATTTTCTAAAACAATACAGGAAAACTGTATTTTTGCACCAACACCAATGTTTTGACTGTGGGAAACTACTCCAAAGGCAGTTTTCAACAGTTAATAATTTTTACAAACCTTTCTCAAAGAATTACAATTTTTCAAAGTTAAACTAGAATTTTTGAACAAAGAGAACTAAGTTTTTCCAAAGCAAAGAGAAAAACAAGTTTTTGGATTCAAAAGTTATCTTACTTTTGGTAACAAAACAATGATGGACGGTAACCGGGAAGGATACCCGAGTTACGGGATGGAGTCCAAAGCCCAAAGTTGACTTAGGATAATTGAACTAAGTTTGACTACCTCAAGGGTTACTCAAGGTAACCCAACAAGGTATAAAAATTGAGTTTGATCTTAAAACCCAAAAAGGATTAAAATTAAAAATGACAAGGCATAGGCCAAGGTTAGGATGATACCTAACCCTATTCATATATGATTGGATTAATACCCAAGGTTACCTTAAGTAACCAAGTAAGTCATCATAAGTTATAAGGGAGACTTACAGCTAGAATTTCGTAGGCATGTTGGTATGGTCACCAACATTCCACAATACTAATTAGACCCTTACCTATGTCCTTCATCAAGCAGGAGGAAGCCTGCGGCTACCCGGAAGAGGAGCAGCTTTACGTAGGACATAGTAAAAGAGGTAAGTACAAACCTCACCTGCAGTATGGAAAATAATAAAAGATATTTTCCAAGTATACATGCTATGCTATGCTATGCTATGTTATAATGCTATGCTATGTGATGCTATGCTATGTTATGATATGAGATGCCATGTAATGATGTGATGCTATGACATGTTACATATTATGCCATGTTTTCTAAAATGTCATGGTTTTAAAAATGTCATGTTTTCAAGAATGCCATGATATGGCAAATGTTAAGTTTGGATTTGACCTTGTGACATCATGAAGCATGTTCACTAATATTGAACCACATGGTAAGATAAATCAAGTAAGGTGTCGTACCAACCTCCCGTGATCGAGGAGGCTACATGTTCAAAACCAGTGGTGACATTTACCTCTCGTTGATGCGTGAGGGTCACGTTATAATTCCCAGAACTGTTAGGGCCTTGCAAACCCTAGCTTTGTCTGGAGGCTGCGCGCTTTTGGTACGGACACTAGGGGCCCACATGTAATCAAGATAATGAGTAAAAGTGCCTAAAAGATTTATAATTGGACATAATCGGATCATCCATAAACTACATGATGATTGATATGTTACTTGATGTTTGAAAGGATTTTTGTGAGATCATGTTTGTACTTGCTGGGCGAAAGCTCATTTGTATATTTCATACTGTAGGTAAGACGCCTGCAGCATTACTTGATGGGCCATGGAGACGATGCAGCGAGTGAAGGGCGGTGTGGGATACCACTACGCAATATTTTCCGCAAATGTTTTTAAGTATGATGTTGTATATGGATGTGATGTAATGTTTCCAAGGTCCGATTTAAAAGGTCATGGTAACCTTATAATCGGCATAACAAGTAAAAGGGGTAGACATGATGAAGTTTACCCGTCAGTACAAGTTAATTCAAGTTGAGTTTCGAGTTATGATTTTTAAAATAAAATTTAAAGTTTTAAAGTTTAAAGAGAAAAAAAAATTTTATACTGAAATTTTTCGATAAAACAAAGATTTAAGTTTAGCAAGTTTGGTAACGGCCCACGTTTACGTAGTCGGCCCTACGTAGATTTTGGGGGCGTTACAATTTAATGGGTCCATGCACGATTTATTTAAATTAAACATCTAAATATTTAGTCTGATATATATATATTTAACAATGATGATAAGGTATTGGGACGGCAACACTTTCTGTGTTTATTATATTGGAATATAAGCCTATGTTTGGTGAATGAGTTTAACTCAAACTCAACTCAAATTTTTTATCTCAATTTTTGTTTTTTTTCTGAAAAGTCAACAAAATTTATAACTACTTTTAAAAAGTCAATTCAACTCAAACTTAAAAATTTCATCTAATCTCAAACTCAACTCAAACACAAAACAAACCCTAAACATCTTGCCGTTCAAGATTTGCAAGCCGAAGATATGTATCTATTAGCGAATTAACTAAAACATCTTCCTGCGTCCTTGATTAATTTGGCCACCATCAAAACCAACAAACAACACAAATTGTTGAAACATAAAATTTTCTCATAGAGGCACAACATGGAAATTGAAGCTTTCTCATACATTTGGCTAATTCGGCCGGTTCTTTCTCTCTCTCATTTGGAAGATAGGTGATGACATAAAACTGACATGAACAATTAGAAGGAAAACAAAAAAAGAAAGAAGACGAAGAAGAAGAAGAAGGAAAGAAAAGAAAAATTACAACAACAGAACAACGAAGTCCAAAAAGCAAAGAAAAGAAAAGACAAGAAAAGAAGCAACAACAGAACAACGAAGTGACATAGGCACAAAACCCAAAAATCCAAATTCATTAGTGACGTACATATCCTGTGAAGGAGAACAAAAGCGCAACGCGCAACCAAAAGGCCATGGTCATCCATCCAAAAGGATGACCGATCCTAAAAAAGAAAAGAAAAAACCCAAAGAAAAAAACCATGGTCATCCATCCAAATGAAAGGAAAGAAAAGAAAAGACAAGACAAGACAAGAAAAGAAAAGAAAATGATGACCGATCCTAGAAAAGAAAAGAAAAGAAAAGAAAAAACCCAAAGAAAAAAAACCATGGTCATCCATCCAAATGAAAGGAAAGAAAAGAAAAGAGAAGAAAATAAAAGAAAAGGATGACCGATTCTAGAAAAGAAAAGAAAAGAAAAGAAAAAACCCAAAGAAAAAAACCATGGTCATCCATCCAAATGAAAGGAAAGAAAAGAAAAGAAAAGACAAGACAAAAAGAAAAACCCAAAGAAACCCATCCAACCCACATCACTCTCGGGGACATTCCCTGTGAAGGAGTACAAAAGCGCAACGACAGTACTTCAATAGAGGAAGGTGGTGCCGAAGAGCCTGTGAAGAGAAGGCGGATGACGAGCCCTAATTCTGAGACCGCCACGGTCATCCCTCCAAAGGAAGACGCTCTCACCGACCTTGAGCTTGTTCTCTTTAACGAACGCATGCCAGCCCCTGAACATGAATTCAGGCTTCTTGTAATACTTTTTCTGATTAGGCTGATTAGGCTGCTCAGGCTGCATAGGCCGAACCGTCAAGTGGAACGTGTACTCCATCCCGAACTCGTCCCTAAATGAAAGTGGAATAGGCTCTGAATTAGGTTCGAGGTCAGGGAACAGATTACCAAGCGAATCTATTGGCACTGGCTGCTTCTGACTGATGGATGTGTTTGTGAGGGTTATCTGATAGCAATTAATCGGCTCCCCCATTTTTCTCCAATAAGTACTTAAAAGTGGTGAAGTGAGGGTATTTATTGGCGTTTGATACCTATAATTTTTATATCTAATTTTCATATATAATTTTTTTTTTCTTTTTGCTGAATAAATCTTGAACCTGTTGAAACCATAGAGTGTAGCTTTAGCGTCATAATATATTGTTTTTTATTTTTATTTTTTATGAGAACTTTAAAGTAATAATTAGTAGATAACTAAAAGACTACATTAGGTCCGCCAAGACCGGATCAAGACAGGATATAAAGAATAGGATAGAATAATTTCAAATAGGGCTTGTCTAACTGGTATATTCAATGCCTGCCTTTCTCTTTCTTTCTCTAGAAGTTTACCGCACACCACGAGCAAAGGACGATCTAAAGGGCCCTACCATTATTCGTAAAGGGTCACACACTGACGCTAACATTACTCCGTCAAGCCTTACTTTTTAAATCGAGAATTAAAATTTTTAATTTTGTATTGATAATTATTTAATATAATCAAAATTAAAAGTTTGACATTTTAGTAAAATGTTATTATTGTTTTTGCTCGAATTTAAAATATAATCCTATCCTACTAGTACAATACCAAGCAAAGGATAGGATTAACCAAAATCCAATCCATTCCTTTCTTATGTACTCCAATCCAATCTTTTAGTATTATCCAATCTAATACAATCCTATCTTGAAAACCAAATGGACCTATAAAAGAATGCTTTCTTATTCGATAACCAATCTGAAGAGACATATATAACATCATATTTTACATCTTATAATTAATAGTTAATTTAAGTAATTTTGTACAAAAAAGTTGCATCATCATGAAAAGACATAAATAACTTAACCAAAATTTTGAGTAGTATATTTATGAAACTTTACTATTTTAATATAGTTATAGATAGATCATGGATATAGATATATTCAGCAAAAAGTTAAATACAATTTACATATAAAAAATATTTACCAAAAAATACAAATTAAAATATAAGGATAGGCAACACACATAAAGTGAAACAAGATAAAGCTGATTAGAAAACTATGTGAAGATCGCCTTTTCTTTAAATTGCATGTAGTCTTGAGAAGAATGAAGCAAAATACATATTGATTTTTTCCTGAAAACATTTCAAGTCATATTTTTAAAACTCAACTCAACTCGAATTCCAAAACTCAAACTCCAATTGTCTCCACAAACGGTCACCAAGTCTTGTGAAAAGATCAGTTCTTTCAGCTAAATAATAATAATAACAATAATAATAATGTCTTGTCAAAAGAGTAGCTTTCTGCACAAAGGGCGGCATTCCTTTTAGTCAGAAGGCCAATCTTTGAAAATGAATTTTGTTTGTGTTTACATCCACGTTCAATTCGTTGAGATATGTAGGTCCCAATTTCAGCAACCCGTATTGTGGCTTATATTTCCAACAAGTTGAGAATTTCGGCTAAGTCATGCGTTACTACGTATTTTTTTGTTTTTGTTTTGTTTTTGTTTTTAAACGTAAAACCAAGAGAGATATTTTCAAGTGTTACCATTATAGGTCTATGTATTATATATACATATACCCATACATATATACTTGCTTGTATTTATATAGGAAATGCTTGAATCACTTGTCCCATTATTCCTTTTATCACCCTCTCAAGTACCTCATACTATTATCATATATCATCCTTCACTTTAAAGAAATAAAACCTACTTAAAATCCTAATATGAAGGAAAATGATAAGAAAGAAAAACATGGAAGGAATCTGCCACGTAAACATATAATGAACCAGTAATGATTAAAAAAGTTCGGAAAAAAAAAAGAGAGAAAAAGAAAAAGTATCACATGCTTGTCTAAAAGGAAATGCCATTTCCGCTTGTCATGTTTGTATTCTATTTGGTGAAAAACAATAAAAACAGAAAAAGAAAGAAAGAAAGCATGCAAAACGGAGCGTATGGACAACGACTAGCGATATGAGCAAAATAAATTATACATGTGCCAATTTCTGTGGTGACCAACTTTTACCGGGAAAAAGAATTATCAAATCCTCCTTGATTTTAGGTGACAAAAAGAAATTCATTGTTAGTTTACTTTACTATACACATATTCTTGTTTTGAGGCAGGAGACACATGAGATTGGGTTTCCAAGCCAAAATAAAAATTATATATATATATATGTATATATAAAGTCAGTGCTTTTCATTTCTTGGACCCCATTGTATATATATATTGCGCACTTTAATTAATTAAATTGTCATGTACCAAACGTCACATCAGATTGTTGGAAAGCTAAAATTAAATGAGTGATATTCTAATATTATGCATATATTTAGATGCAAATATAACTATAATAATGACCATAACAAAGAAAATTTAATTATTTTGGATTTTATAGGAGTCAAGTAATTGAATGGACAGAAACAGGAAACAAGAGAGGGATTATAAGTGGTTTACGAAACTTTCATACTTTTGACTAAAATGTCATTGCTTTGGGCGCAACTATGGCTACATGTTATATGCTAACCTTGAGTCGTATAATAAATATATATAATGGATAAGTTTCAAACAAGTTTTGTTTGTTTGTTTGTTTTTTAAATGTACTATAGCGTTGAATTTTGCTTAAAAAAAAAAAAACAGATTGATATTGATTTCGATACTATCTAATATTAGGAAACCAAATAAAGTAATTAAAATTCACATGTATCAAATATTACTAGAGTTTAATAAAATGTACCTTTCTCAAAAATATATATAAGGACGCAGTTTCTGTATGTACACACAAATTATGGCGGTGCATAGTAGATTCTCAGTTCAGCTCACTCATTGACACTGATACCAGCAACCGCCATAAGCATGAAATTTAATTGCAAAATATAAAAATCAACGAAAAGAAAATTATGGCTTTGATTAATTTGTTGTAAAAATAGTAAAAAAAAAAAATCCTCCTTGAAAAATTAAAAAAAAAATCTTGGATTGTTAGCAATTTTCAGAATTACATATAATAAAAAAAAGAATCCAAGATCATACCTCCGGTCAGAGTAATCAGATTCATAATTTTTTAGGGTGGATAAGAAAACAAGAATATTAGGGATTGGTTGACTATCGACTGATATTTACATACTCTCTCTTGAAGACTAGTGACCGTTCTTCCTCTGAAATTTTACGTAATGTTTTCCTGGTGTTTTCTTCCCATCAAAGAATACAAATAAATAACAAATGAGTAATTATATCACCAAAGGGTGTCACCCTTCACCTTTAGGAAAATATATGTGAATTAATGGGTGTGACCCCTTCGCCTTCAGTGAAATATATCTGAGGTGGAATTTAATTTAAAATTTAAATGGACCAAAAAATTTTGAAACATTTATTTTATTTATTTGACAAAAAAAAAATGTTCCAATATTCTGCCACTTGACCCATAGATCACTTAATATATATGTAATAATTAAATTTAATACATGAACAAACTTTTCCCTAAATCCTTATACTGAACTAAAAGAGTTAAATCACATGAATCATGGCATTAAGTCCTCTAATTAAGAGCAACTATTACCTTCCGTGTATTGCATTGTAATTAACTTTCTCATTTGAATGAGAACTATATGTGGATTATTTCTTCATGAATGAGCTTCCAAATGCGTATTCAAATATGCATATTGTCATTATGTAATATTTATGCATACAACCAAAAATGAAGAGTGGCCAACACCGAAGAGTGTGACTGAAGTGCGAAGCTTTTTAGGTCTAGCCGGCTACTACAGAAGATTATTGAAGGATTCGCGAAATTAGCCACACCACTTACTGCACTTACTCAGAAAGGAAAGAAGTATGAATGGACAGAGAAATGCGAGGCAAATTTTCAAGAATTGAAGAAGAAACTCACGGGTGCTCCTATTCTCACGATTCCATCAGACGAGGGAGAGTTTGATATCTACAGCGATGCATCCAAGATGGGCTTAGGAGCAGTTTTGATGCAGAATGGGAAAGTCGTGGCTTATGCCTCATGGCAATTGAAGAAGCATGAGAAGAACTACCCGACCCATGATCTGGAACTAGCAGCTGTGGTGTTCGCCCTTAAGATCTGGCGACACTATCTTCACGGGGTTAAATGTCAGATTTTTACAGATCATAAAAGTCTTAAGTATATTTTCACCCAGAAAGAACTCAACATGAGACAAAGAAGATGGTTGGAATTGGTTAAGGATTATGATTGTGATATTCTTTATCATCCCGGAAAGGCCAACAAAGTCGCTGATGCACTGAGTCAGAAGTCATCTGCTACCCTCATGTCAATTCAAGCACTATCACAACCGCTTCAGAAGGATATCTTCAAGCTTGGAATTGAGCTCATTACGGGAAAACTTTCTTCATTAACTCTCCAGCCCACAATCCTTGGTGAAATCAAGGAAGCTCATGGGCTCGATTCTAGTTTGATCAGGATAAGGAAGGAAGTCACGGAAGAAAAAAAAACTAATTTTGATGTGGCAGATGAGGGTATTCTTCATTTTAAAGGTAGGTTATGTGTGCCTAGCAATGAAGAACTTCGAAAACAGATTCTATCTGAGGTCCACGACACCCCATACTCCATTCATCCTGGAGCGACTAAGATGTATAAAGACTTGAATGAGCATTTTTGGTGGAACAAGATGAAGAACGACATGGCTAAATTCGTGAGTAAATGCCTAACCTGTCAGAAAGTTAAGGCAGAGCACAAGCGACCAGCTGAAATGGGAACATATCACTATGGATTTTGTGGTCGGATTGCCAAAAACAATTGAAGGTTATGACGCCATCCGGGTAATCGTAGATCGTTTGACTAAATCAACACGTTTCATAGAAATTAAAGTGACTTATTCCCTGGAGAAGTTAGCGGAATTCTACGTATCTAATGTCGTTAAGCTGCACGGCATTCCCTTATTAATCATATCAGACCGCAACAGCCGTTTCACCTCCACTTTTTGGAAAAATGTTCAACGAACAATGGGAACAGAGCTCAAGTTTAGCATTGCTTTTCACCCTCAGACGGATGGTCAATCCGAGCAAACCATTCAAACCTCAGAGGATATGCTTCGTGCTTGCGTTATGGACTTCAAAGGTGCATGGAATAAGAAGCTACCGTTGATTGAATTCTCATACAACAACAGTTATCAGGCGACTATCGGGATGGCACCCTATGAAGCACTCTACGATAGGAAGTGCCGATCACCGGTACACTGGCATTATACAGGGGAGAAGCAATTGGAAACCACAGATTTCATTATCAAGGCCACTGTAGCAGTCGATAAAATATGACAATGAATGGAAGCAGCTCAATGTCGAGAGAAGAGTTATGCCGACAAGCAAAGGAGGCCCCTTGAATTTCAGAAAGGAGACTTTGTTTTCTTGAAGGTAGCACCAATGAAGGGTGTGATGCAATTTGGAAAGAAGGGCAAGTTGAGCCCGAGGTACATAGGACCCTTCGAAATCACAGAACATGTTCGTAAGGTAGCTTA
Source organism: Ficus hispida (assembly GCA_025413025.1). Classification (NCBI taxonomy): domain Eukaryota; kingdom Viridiplantae; phylum Streptophyta; class Magnoliopsida; order Rosales; family Moraceae; genus Ficus; species Ficus hispida. The sequence continues at coordinate 14,969,463 of CM046373.1, forward strand.
TAGATTAGCATTACCATCTGAGTTGTCAACAGTGCACAATGTTTTTCATGTCTCAATGCTAAAGAGATAAGTCCCGGATCCGTCTCACGTAATAGAGCATGAACCAATTCAAGTTCACGAGGACCTCACTTATGAAGAAAAGCCGGTGAAATTCTGGCTCGTGAAGAAAAGACTCTCAAAAAGAAGACCATACCTCTTGTCAATGTATTATGGTGAAATGACAAGATCGAGGAAGCCACTTGGGAACGTGAAGATGAAATGAGGAAAAATTTTCCGTTTTTGTTCTAATTTTCGAGGACGAAAATTTTGTAAGGATGGTAGATTGTGATGCCCTAGGAATTCATAAACTTAATTCATGAATTATTGTTATGGATTTCCTTCTTTAATATACTCCTAATGAATTATTTTGCTGAATATGAAATTTCAAGATCATGAATTATTGTATATGCATTATCAGTGTGATGATGGTGATGATGGTGATGATTTAACAATGTTAAGTTTCTCTATTTAAATGAGAAATTTTAATTATATAAAGATGGGTTGAACGACATATTAATTTATACGAAAAATTTATTATGTCGTATTAGAGGGATAATATTGATTTTTGGGAAGAACCCCGATTTTTATTTGTAGGTCAATTTAATGATCTTCATATTTATTTTTTATCATACTAATAGCTAAGCCTTGGGAGTATGATTGGGAAATTAATGTGTCACATAAATAGAAGATGAGCGATTAGTATTTACTTATAGAAAATCCAAAGGTGGAAGATTGATCAAGAATTGTGCTTAAATTTGAAATCAATGGTGTAGATTTGATGCTAAAGAATCCTAGACAAATCAATGGCCAAACTTTGGATGATAAGTGACCAATAAGAACTTAGAGTAAGGATTGGTGTGTTGGAAGATCCAATGGATGAGAATAAAGATGACAACCGTAGATCAATGGTGGAAATTGAAAGAAAGAAAAACAAAATAAAAATGAGAAGCCAAGGGGAGAATCCGGATTTTTGGTTCAAGAAACAAGAAGAAAGTTGAACAAATGAGAGAAAGGGAAAATGGTGCATAGATGCAACTTCATGTAAGAGATGGCATGGTTTATTTTGACAAGTTGACCCAAGGAAGAGACAAGTGAAAGTGACCCCTTGTCTCCACCTTGTTGAGCCAAATTTTCACTCCAAACCCCTCCCAAAAGTGTCGGCAATGCAAGGCCTGATTCAGGCAAAAAATTTTCAAATTTACCCCTAAAAAGACAGCTCCCCTTAAGGTAAAAGTAGGCTGAAAATAAACCCCTAACACTTCATTTTGTTCTCACACAAATTAAGTTCAAAAGCCCTAGCTCTCTAGCCACCACTAAGCTCAAAACAAAAGAAGAACCACCAACACTATTCTCCACCTCCAACACATCTCTAACACCCTCCTCCATCCATTTTTAGGCTCTAAGAAACCCCGTCCCCAAGATCAAAGAAGTGTAAGACAGAGTTAGAGGACGTTTTACTAGAGGTAACCTAGTAGTATTCTTTATGCTTTAGTCATTTTTGTAGAACTAAAGCATGATGTTTAGTTATGATCTTAATGTTAGACTTCTTCTTACCTAGGAAAAAGTTTTGAGAAGAACTTTGGAGATCCGAGATCTTAAAGGATCCACGGAGCATTTCGGTAAGTTCTAAGAACCTTGTTAGAGTTTGTAGTTGTTGTGGGATATGGCATGTATTGGAAACTTTAGTATGAAAAACAAACTATATATTAAGATTCTACAAAGGATAAGCTTCATTTTAGACTTTGGAATCACTTGATTTGCTTTTATATATGTCTAAAGTTATATGCCTTTGAAGTTGTGACACAAAACTAGAGAGAAAATGAACCTCTAGGACACAGCCTAGCCACGGGTTTTCTGTGCTACAAACCCTTTGGACTTAAAATTTTAGAAAACTAAAAATTAGATTCTTTGAGCTTTCCAACAAGGTAACATACGCCTTAAACGGATAAATGTGCAATTTTTGGCGAATTTTACAATTTTGGGCTACGAACCGAAAATCCTTACTGGAACCCTGTACTAGCCATAGGTTTTACAAATTTTGAGTTAGTAAACCTTAACTTCTTGTGAAAATGTTCTTATCATACAAAATAGACATTATAAGCTTTCCAATGATGTATCTTTTGTCTTATTTGAACTTGTAAGTAAATTGTTATGATTTTTGCTAATTTTACCTGTGAATCTAGATTTGTGGTTCAAATGTGAAACCAACAGTTACAAAACCTAAGTTAATGATATGGAACACTCAAGTAATGAAGGAAATAACTTTACCACATTATGTGTTTAAAACGGATATGTACATAAATTTTAATAAATCCCTTAAGATTGTATTGTAATATGGTAATCCAAGATTTTACCATAAGACACTATGAAAAGACATTCATATTAATGTTTGAAATGCTTGAAATCTTAGAAAACAAATTATGAAGACAGAAACTAGATGTTTTAAGCTTTCCAACAAATCATCAAGTGTCCAAACAGGATTATACTCAAATCTAAATAAATCTTACACGTTAAAATCCTACACCGATAAATCGATTAAACATTAAAATGTGACATAAGAGTAAGTCATAACATATGAATATAATTAGTTATGAAATAAGTTGATTTTAAGTGTATGATCAAATAATGTAAAAAACCCTAACCTTATAAAGTTGAATAACAAGTTTTAATAGGCTAAGTTAAAGTATACTAAAGGGTTAGTGGGCATATACCAAGAGACTATCTTAGCCCAACTAAATGAGCATAAATAAGGGGATTGGACTAGCCCAATAATAAAAAAGAGGTATACACTTAGGTGACTTCTTGTCACCTTCATGGATTAATAAAATTAATTACTTAATTAATTAATTAAATAATAAATGCACAATCAAATGTAATTAATAAAGTAATTAATTTATTAATTGATTAATAATTACTTAATTACTTATAAGAGTTAGTAGATGATAATCAAGATTATTATGTTGAATAATTACATAATTATAATACACGAGTAATTAGAGATTAATTAATCATTAATCATTGATATAATCATCAAAGTAATTATGGATGATTAATTAGAGCTTAATCAAACATTGATTATTGGGTTAATCAAATTATTAATTATTACTATTAGGATTAATAATTAATAATTATTATATGAGAAATAATATTTAAGTAACATAATTAAATTATTAACAATATAATTATTTATAAGTCAATTAAAATTATATAATTTAATTATTCAATTAAATAAAGTAATAATTAACTATTACCTAATTAATTTGTTAATTAATTAATTAACTAATTAACCAATTGATTAATTAATAAATTAAATTTTAAAAAAATAAATAATGATTAGTAGAAATTTATTTTAACACTTAATAATTAATATGAATTAATTGTTAAGGTTAATTATGATATAAGTAAATTAAGTTCACTATAGTTTATAAAATAAATAATAAATGAATAAAGTAATATAATTAAGATTATGTCTAATAATGAGATATGGTTTAATCAGGATAATTCCTCAAATCTGCGAAGTAAGAGATACAACTCCAGAAGTTTAACCACATAAGATAGGTAAGTACAAACCTCACCTATAGCATGGAACAAGATGTTTTTCTTTGTTGATGCTCTACGTTTGCTATGACTTGACTTGATGATACGATGAGTATATGAGTTATACATATTGCTTTGGTTAAGTATTTGATGTACATAATTTTTCTTGCACTGACATGATCGACATGCCTCACATATAAGTATGCCAAAATGATAGATACATAGTGACATGAAAATCTACACATTGTCACAATTAATAAGAATGAGACAAATAAAAGATAGGATTAAGTATTGTACCAACCTCCAATTAATGAGAGGATATGAAAAGAACGAAAGTTATAAGATATGACCTTGGAGGTTGTTGGAGGATCGCTCCCCTAACTCCCCATTGGTTACACGCATATGGGTACGACATAGGGGGCCCTAAGTAGACAAGATATGTAAATAATAAAGCATAACTGAATACACATAGTTCATATGCATTTTTGAACATTCATGAAGTTGCATGTGATGATATGATTTTATATAAATGATTTGTGAGATATTGTTTGTACTTGCTGAGCGAAAGCTCATCATTGTGTGTTTGTGCTGTAGGTAACATATGTAAGCAGCCCGCTACTTAGATGTTTTATGGACTGACAAAGCTGTGCGGAGGCGATGAAGACGAGATTGGGATACCACGAATTAAATTTCCGTATTTAGATTTCTTAAACTATTTTGTATCGACTATATTTATAACTATGTTCCAATATTTTGGCACTACTAAACTAGTATGAGTATTTTATGAGAAAAAGACTTTAGACTCTTTTCTTTGAATTTACATGAACATATAACTTTTTTAAAATATTATCTAAATATGATTCTGAATAGGATAATTAGTTGCTAGAGATTTTCAATTTCCTTAGTTAAGAATTTTAGAAATTCTAACTTTTGTAGTACGAATATGATTTTTTAAAAAAAATTATGTAATTTTCGGAACCAAACACAAATGAGTGTTAAGACTAAATTAAATAAGAATAAGTAAGCTAGTTACCGGTCCGAAAAATCGGGTCGTTATAGCAGTAGTGTGAAAAGTGGTAGAATTGATAAAAGCTAAGTTAGTAAGTATAAGATTTTTCATTCAGGATTTCTTTTACCTGATCATTTTATTTTGTTATTTTTTATTGTTGCTCATTTTCAATTAGATTTAGGTGCAGCTTGGCTCACTAGGTTGAACTCAAATTTTTTAGTTCAAGCTTAACTCAAAACATTTGGAAATGGAGTTTAACTGCAATGCACCTTTGAACCGTCTATGCATCAAATCCAAGGCAAACTGTACTTGGTTTCCCTATTGGCCATATGATGTTCATCCATTACCCGATTTCTCCCTCCCTCCTCGCCCATCGCCACACCTTCCCTCACCCTCCTCAGGGCCTCGTTGAGATTGCGACACCCGCAGATGAACGGAGCTCAGAAATCGTGCAAGCTCTGACAACCTCGGCGAGCTTGGCTTGGTCGACAGTGGTGACCTCGAGAATGGCGCCGCCGCGCAGCATTTGTCAAACAGGGATGAGGCCGACGAAGATGAGGATCCGAATAAGAAGCCTGACATTCTCTCTCATTCTCCCATCTGTTTGTTTGTTTCTCTCCTCCGAGCACTGGTGTCGTCCACGCGACACCCCGTGACCGTTGGTTGGAGGCAGGTTTGGCTGGTCGGTGGCCACTGGGGGGGTCTCGTGGTGGTGGTTCGCCGGGGGGGCTTGCCAGAGAAGTAGTGGCCGTGGCCGTGTCCGCCGCCGAGCACCGACGGCGATCTGAGGTTGGCGCCGAACTTGCCTTCTGCTCCGATGACGGCGTCGACGGCCGTGGCTATGAGCGAGCTCAGAGTTGAGCCGTAGTGATTTAAACCCGTTGGCTGCGGCGGCGGTGGATCGATCGGCCACTGAGATTGTGAAAAGGAGGTTGGGGGGTACGAGAGAGAGAGAGAAAGAGAAATAGAGAGAGGTAAATGAAGAGAAATGAAAGTTGGTCAGAGAGAGAAAGCGATGAGAGAGAGAGAGAGAGTTTAAAATTATTATTATTATTATCATCTATCCTATGTTATAACTTTAATTTGGTATATCATATTAATCTATTCATTATCATCTGCTGGATATTACTCTATTGATGAGGTGAAAATCCTTATCTCATTGTAGAATCTCCAAATAACCATTATGTGATCAATCATTGACTATTTAAGAAAATTGATTAACTATCTTACAAAAGAAAATTTTGTACCTTAATTCTTGTTGTTGTATTTTATGGTTATGTAAGAAATATTGTAAAAAGTTTTGATGTATGTTGTTGATGTGTATTTTTATTTTAGTTTATTTTAATTTTTTCCATTTTTCTGATCAGAAACATACAATGGAATGTTAAATTTGATTTAAAATTTTTTACTCAAATTTTTTACATCCAAATAGGGCCCTAACTCAAGTTAAACTTTTTAACTCAAACTTTTTTACCAAATACTAAACTCAAATTAAATTTTTATCTCAAACTTTTTACCAAGCACTTAACTCAAGTTAAACTTTTTATCTCAAACTTTTTACCAAACACTCAACTTTTAAACTCAACTCAACTTATCTTCAACTCAACTTAAAATCTTAACTCAAACTCATTCACCAAATACTCCCTTATTGTTTGCTTATTGCACTGTTGCATTGTTTCTGCTACTAGCGAAGAAAATTCCATCTAATGGGTAATTGTTTGTCTTTGTTCCACTATTTATTTATTTTTTGGATTCTCATTTAATTGTGTGTTTAATATCAATTTACTAATATTTATCTTTATTTTCACAGATCTAAAAGTTTCAGTTCAATGTCCAAATGACGAAGCTGTAAGAAATTCACAGGTCTGAAATTTTCTGGTCTGCTTCCACTCTCTATTGCATAGGTATACATGTTTCCTCTGTATATATCTGTTTTTTGATTTTGGTGAACTAATGTCATTTTCATTTTCAAACTTCTTGTTGCCCTGTTCCTGTTGTTTTGGTCTTTGGTGTTTTGTCCTTTCTTACTTTTAAATATGATAAGATAGTTGTTAGTAACCATATAAGAATGTGAGGTTAGTCCAATTTTGAATCATTGTAATTTACTATAGTGTATTTACCTGTTAACATTAACTATGAACTTCTTTTAATAATTTAACTAAGTTTTCAATACTCACTTTTTGTAGGACTATTTTGTTGCAGCACTATCTGATGTCCTTTTTTATTCTTTTGTGTTTAGTTGAGGTTGAAAGATGCACCAAGGTAATAAAGTTTACAACCTTTGTTCTATTGACACTGGTTGGAAATTATCATAGCCTAATGGGTACAATACAACTGCTTAAAAATACCGTGTTTTTCAATATGTTTTGTAGGAGAATTTACATAACATGTACAGTTTGATAGTAATACAAATTATTTTGACTGTGTATTTATGTCCTTTGCCATGTCTTATTTCAGGAATTTTGGAGGCTTTACAAGTTGGGTACGTGTTAAATTTTTGTCTATCCGAACATTGTTCAAGGGTTGTTTTCAGCAATCTTGTAGTCCTTTAGCCCAGATTGGATTTAAATCTTAGCTGGTTTTACATTTTGAATTTAGATTTCCTTGTTGGAAACCAGTATTTATCATTTGTAATTGGCTTTGTTTCTTGCACTTATGAGTCAATGTATTAGATTCTATAACTGTTGAGTGTTTAATAAACTTTCCTTTTTGTATTTGCTTATTTATCTAGAGATGTCAAATTATTATTATTGTATTATATAAATTATACGAGTACTAATATAATCAGATGTAGTGACGAAAAAAGTTTATTTACCTCATCTCTTAAATGACAATGCCTTTTTACAATCAAATTGGATTTCATAAGACCAACATCACACTATCTAAATTTTCTAATAGCATCGGAAATCTACTATAGAAAGAGTAGACATAGTGTTAAGAAAATGCTATGATAGGTCTACACTTTTAATAACGTGGGCTAATGTAACGTTTTGGAAACCGCTATCGAATTGTTCTATAGCGTTTTTTTGGAGCTATGGAAGGCAGTTTTTGTTGTAGTGACGAGGTATAAATTCGATTCTTGAAGGAGTCAGTCTTGATATTGTGGGTTACAGCTTATATAATTCATTCGAGCTTTGGTCAAGTTTTTGTTTGTAATGTTCTTATCTCTTTATTTGTTTCTTTAGAGTATTCGTTTTAGGGGTCTTTTCTATTCTGGAGTGCCAAAAAGTACTACTGGTTGCTAAGCATGATGGACAAGTACCTTTGCATGAGTGTCTTCTTTGGCTCCTTCTAATAGGAAAGGTAAATTCTCTCTACCCTATGTTTGAATTACAATCTATTTGAATGGCATAATAGGAAAAAAGAAATGGAAAAAGTCAACTTGTTGAGTGGCTAACCACAAGTGATCTGTTCATTCTAGCTGAATCTTGTGAAAGATATTTCTAATGGTGAATTTTAGTGCTAAACGCCCAATTTCAACCTTGGATGAAATATGAGCACATAATTCTCTCAGTTACCAATTTATTTAGCATTCTTCTTCTTCTTTTTCCCCTTTACAGAGTTGTTTTCCTTCTAATAATTAAAAAATAAATAGAAAAACTTTTGTTCCTCTTCTTTTTCAAGTATCAACAAAAGATCAAATAGATGCATTATCCAAGGACTTGCATGCTCGTGCAGTACTTATAGGTTACAACTTTCTTGTGTTTATTATTATTATTTTTTTTTTTTACTTTTTGTCCATGATTTAGAGCAACTTATACATCATTAGCCTATTGTTATTTAACTACTTATTGCAATGATGGTATTAGAGTAGAACACAATAGTGCGCATCTAAGAATGAGAAAGTAATGTTCAGGTTTTGAGTTTGTAGATGGATGGGTCATTCTATAATTTGAGCTTTGTACATGTTGATTTTTCTCAATGTAAGAGTGGTTGTTTTCTTCATTTGCGTTTTTTTGTTTTTGTTTTGTTTTTTGCTGAAACGTTTCTTCATTTACAATATCTTTATAGATGTTATTTCTTTCTTATGAAATAGTTTTTGGCCCAGCAAATTTAGCATGTAGTTAATCATTATAATGGTGCAAAAAAAAAATTTTTTTTTTCCACGAGGCACATACCACAATGGTTTTCTGGGGAAACCGTTGTGGAAAGTCCACATACCACGATGGTTTTTCTGGAAAACCATCGTGGAAAGTCGAATTCCACAATGGTTTTCTGAAAAACCGTTGTGGTATGTGGACTTCACATCTATTCAGATATAAGAAGTGACATATCGGTCTTCCACGACAGTTAATAACCGTTGTCAAAACTTCCGACGACGGTTAAAAACCGTCATAGAATTGAATATTTCTACTAGTGACCATACACTTCATGCATATATATACATGTATGTGTGTGCAAATAGCGAAGGTAAGAAAATTAAGTTTATATGGCTGGAAAACATCGTGTAGGAAGTTAAGTTTATTTTATTGGAAAAACTCGTGTAGAAAATAGTATGATCATATATATCTCTTTTTGTTCAAATGAATTTTCCGTTTCAATCACATCCACGTTCACTTGATTGAGATACACAGGTCCCAAAAATCAGCAACCCATGCGTCTTTTTTTTTTTTCTTTTTTTATTAATGATCAACAATTAAGATTATTGCATATTATTTATAGTAATCAGGATAATTAATATTGTGGTAGTTACTAAGACGCAGCAAAAGAAAATAACAAAGATGGCATGGGGTCTCTCTAGAGTTTAAGAGAAGCGGAATGTTGAGAAAATCTCACTTGCATATCCGAATTGAAGAGAGCCAAAGCTAAGTCTAGCTAGAGATGTTAAATCAAGTACTTCTTGGGAGGCACCCCAAGCTCTATCACCTTAATTTCTTTTAAAATTTTCTTTTAGTTTGCTTTCTTTATATATCTATATATTTTTGTGTGTTATTTGAGTGATTTCTTAGTATACATATATATATATTTTCTTTTTTAGGTGCTCATGGGCAATTGGAGTCATGGAAAGAATTTAGAAGCATTTCGAAAAGTTTGGGAGCAATTGGAGAAGTTTGGAGGTAATTTTGTGCTTCATCTTGGTGTTCAAAAAAGGGGAAGGTGCACTGTAGCATGCCAAATTTGCACTGCAGTGCACCACTAGGCGTCAAGCAGACCCGAGAGGCCATATTTTGCAGGCTGTAGCACAATTCTAGCCTGCTGCAATGGAAAAAGGAAAAAAAAAATGGCACCCTACAACGGGCCTATTAGGCGCTGCAGCGCATGCCACTAGACACGAGAGGTCGTTTTCTACAGGCTGCAGCGCCAAGAAGCCCCCTGCAGCAGGGACCATTTAAAAAAAAAATTGGGGTGGGGGGGGGGGGGGGGGGGACACGCGCTGCAACGCGTGTTCGTAGGGCACATTATAACCTGTAAGTTTTTGCCCCAAATCTCATTCTCTCTGTTCTCCAACCGTCGTGGAATCTTTTTCCCGTCATGGAATAGGTAAAGTAGGGCCAAAAAATGGATAATTTAGAACCATACCACGACGGTTTTTGATGAAAAAACCGTCGTGGAATTCAATGTACTACGACGGTTCTTACGAGCCACCGTCGTGGTAGATTGGTCTACGACGACGGATTTTATCAATTCACCGTCGTGGTATGTAGTATACCACGATGGTTATTTTATGTCACCGTCGTGGTATACTACATACCACGACAGTGACTTGTTTGAAACCGTCTTGGTAGACCAATCTACCACGACGGTTTATGTGAGCCACCGTCGTGATAGTCTCCTTACAACGACGGTGGCTCTATGGTATTTTGAAACCGTCGTGATATATTGCTTTACCACGATGGTTTATATATTCCACCGTCGTGGTAGGTTATGTACCACGACGGTGCATTTATAAACCGTCGTGTTATTTGTAATTCCACAACGGTTTCGGTTGAAAACCGTCGTGGTATGTAGTCAAGTGAACCAAAAAAATTACAATTCGTTCATTTTGAATACCAGTTCATTCATTCATAATAAGAAAAAATTACACAGCCAAGAATAAAAAAATAACAAAACTGATATGGCAAATAAAATGTCACAATGTACAAAAAAAGTAAATATAACGCCTATACAAAATTTATCTTCATGCTAATGTGTTCAATATTGTATGAAGCGCATGACATATGTAGTCCACTCCTGCCTAACCAAATTCAAATCAGCTTCAGTATAAGACGTCTTGTTTTGAAGTAAGGCAAGGCCATCGACGGTCAATGTTATTTCTCGCATGAACCCTAATACAAAATAGCCGCACTGCACATTTCCTTGTTGTATAGGACAGCGAGCAGTCTGAATCAACGTCTGGCAGTTGCGTCGCTTTGTTATTCCTCGTCCCACCAGCAACTTCCAATCGTTTAGTGCCATAACAATTTAACAAATATCAATACATCCGGAACTACAACCTTGGAATATCAAATTAATCATTAATACCAACATCAAAGAATACTTACAACGTAATTAGCTGTTGAAAATCTTTACCCGGATTGTTTCCAAGAGGATTAAAATAGAGGACCGAGTCATCCCACAGATTAATAACAGCCAATATCCAATGTTGGCCGCTGTTATATGGCATGAGAACAAGTCTTCCCCTTGGTGTGTTTGTTATGATCCGGATGATATTGTCGGCTCTCTCTCTAATGTACGCTACGCGATCTACATTCTGTTGCACTGGCGAGACAAGGAATAGAGAAATAAAGTCGTAACATTGATCCATTCCGGCTTTTGCACAACAATCCGCTAGATAGCTGTAAAATAATTAAGTCAAACTTGCAGCCCGAAAATCAACATATTACAATCTCACCATTCTAATTGGAACAATAAGTCTTATTTAAGGAAAAAACCATTACCTGATGTAAACCATAATACTGCTTGCACTTATTTCTTGAAAGGAAATGAAATGGTATACATCTTCATACCCAATATATATGGGCATGTCATCAGCATTGACAGACTGTTGTTGTGGACACGCGATCTAGGTACCGTCAGTCAAGCACCGTTGTGCGTAGTTCGCCAACGGTCTCATATCAACGGGAATGGTATCAAAGTCAAACCTCAGTTCTTCTTCACCGGTTTGCTATTGTACCTCCGGTTCTGAGTGCGGTTTCTTCCTCCCGGCTCTCTTCTTTATTCGTTTGGTTCCCTTTGCAGTTGGCTCGGGAGCTTGACTGGGACCTCGACTGGCCTGGCTTAAACTGCTTTGAAGGACGATGTTTTTTTTGGGCCACGCAACAAACCCCCCGATAGCCTCTTCAATATAGGTGGCTTCATCCGTCGGAATCGGAAGGAGTGCACGTTTAATTTTTGGGACACTGATTGTCACACGCATATTCCCCTCGCCTAAAGGAATCCCATGGACTGTGTCGGTTGGAACACAGTCCATGTATGCCCTACCAATTGCAACCAGAACTTCTCCACCATTAATGACATCAGTCAAGAAAAGTTGGCATTCCTTACTTGCATTAGGCATAGGCTGCTGATCCGACGGGCCGGCTTCATTCTCATTGAGGGTGCAACTAGCCTTGAAACTATTGTGTTGATCAACAGTAGGTGCGGATGCTTCCTCAGCCATCGTCTCACGGTTGATACCGTGCTTTGCACAAAGTTCCTGCACCGTTCTTTCTAAGGCAGCCAACTGTCGTTTCATGTATGAGACTTCAGGATTCTCCCTCGATATATTCATGGCATTATAGTATTGCGCCTGCGTGACAAATTTTGATTGCCCACGAATACGACCAGAATGCTCGGTATTGCCTAAAGACTTGGTCAAAATGTCCTCCGTACCCACGGATTCAAAGCTACCTTGCGTCTCTTGTTGTGTTAAATCGTCCTATAACAATTACACAATATGTTATTGAGCCCGTAAACATAATGGAGACAATCTTACTCTATATTTGAAAAACATTCCGTATACTTACTATTGTGTCGCCAATAATTTTAACCGACGGATTCTTGTACTCTCCATCGGGTTTGAGACGCGTGTCCCGCCAAATAAAATGTCGGGCAGCATATTCCCCCGTCTTCTCGAACTGTAATTTAGCAATTAAAGTTAAGAAACATACATAAAACACGTAATGTCAATTAACCAATTATTGACTTGAAGCTTTTTGGCAAATTAATTAACGTACGATTTCTTGATCACGTTTCCTATATCCGTCACGGCCTGTCGTAGATCCGTATTTGCTCTTTTTCCTGATCTCAGTTCCTTGTTGGGAAAGCCGCTTGAAATCAGCCGTCCGTCGATACGTAATAAACCTTTCCTAATCGTCCTGGCTGATGGTTGGGTAATTTTGAACCACTTTTGCCGGTTGTTGCCAAACGGTTTCTTCGTGGATATTATCCCTAACAAAGGCTTAGTAAAGATCATATCTGAAACCCTTCGCCGACTCCCCACATGACTTCAAAACCTGTTTTTTGTGCGGTTCCTCAACAGTGAATGAAGTGACAACTTCCAACCACACTCGTTCTTTCCTCGGTTCCAAATCAGCACTTCTGAAGTCAGCAATCCAAATTGGAATGTGCTCTCGAGCAAGCACTCCAATCCAACTCTGTAATTCATCACCTCCCTTGCCTAATGGTTGCCCTTTCACGTCAAATAAAACCGGAATTCGTTCTCCCCTCGTCCTAACAATGTGCACTCTTTTAAGGAGAGTTGCTCGTCTTTTTCCATCTTCATCAGCATTGAATCTTGGTGCGTTGGTTCGTCGTGGTTTTGCAGCTTGAGTTTGGGTTGAGCAATCCTCCTCGTGAGAGTTTGGCATTGTTAATCAATTTGAAAAAAAAACTGCAACACGAAGCGTTATAAATAAAGCATCATTGACATTAAATCATTACAAAGCCCGTGGTTCTAAAACACATTACTATCCAAACATATAACGAACAAAATCATGACTTTTTAACCTGAAAATGCCCAAAGCCGAGCCAAACACATCCAATTTAATTCACTCTAAAACTAAATATCAAACAAATTAAGAGGCATTTAATCAAACGTGTTATCAACCTAAGCCTTACCCAACTATTTAAAATCAACCTAAATGACTAAGACAATCAACAGCAAGAAATGAATATTTTCGCAAACCACATTCAACCAATTATTCTGTAACAAACAGAAATTTCCCAAATTCATGCTTTAGACAAGCAATATAGAGTACAACTTACCCGCGTGTGGAGCGTGGGCACGGGCAGATTGGTATCTAGTCTGGGACAATACGGGTTGTGGGCGGCGAGAGATACTTGGAAATGACCGAAAAACCTTGGCGTTGGTGGAGGATGACGTCGTGGATTTTGAGCGAGGAATGGAGTGTCAGATGATTGTAAAAGCGAACTAGGGATTCGGATGAGGGAATTTTTTTTGGGCAAACTTGAAATTTGAGCAGTGAGTGAAAAGATGAGCAGAGGTTTCGAATGAAATGGGTTGGGGAAAAATGGTGTCTGTTTGGGTTTTATTAAATGCGGGAAAAATTTAACCTATTCCCAAAAATTTTAAAAGTGCCGCCTTATGCCTACCACGACGGTCTTTATAACACCGTCGTGGTAAGAATACAATTTTCGAAGCCTACCACGACGGTCTTTTTGTTCGACCGTCGTGGTAGACTTCATGGATGGATTCCACGACGGACATGCATAAAAACCGTCGTGGTAGAGAACCATGAAAATAAAATAATACCACGACGGTTTTCGTATTGACCGTCGTGGTATAGATTTACCATGACGGTCAATACGAAAACCGTCGTGGTATCTACCACGACGGTCGTTTTGTTCGTCCGTCATGGTAGACTTCATGGACTTCTACCACGACGGACATTCACAAAAACCGTCGTGGTAGAGGACCATTAAAATAAAATAATACCACGATGGTTTTCGTATTGACCGTCGTGGTATAGATTTACCACGGCCGTCAATTAAAAAACCGACGTGGTATCTACCACGACGGTCTTTCAATAAGACAGTCGTGGTATATCTATCTATCACGACGGTCCTTATGAAGACCGTCGTGGTATATGAGATACCACGACGGTCTTTGAAAAAGACCGTCGTGGTAGGTTTCAAACATGCAAAATTTGTTTTCAACTATATACCGTAATCCAGATAAGCGGCCAATCCTGATAGTTGTGCAATTATTCACCACTGTTGTTATATGCTTCCATACATATTTGTATGTATAAATAATCAAGTATACATATTTCGTGCATAAATAAAAACCCATATCGAAATGTTTACAACGTAAGAAACGTAAAATTGTATGTTAAGAATTTTTTGTCTTCTTTTTTTTCGGCTTCTCGACACATGTCCACTCGACGTCCAATCGAAGTAAGTGTGAAACGTCGTCGTCAAAATCGTCAATCTCATCCACCGGTGGTAAACCCTTTGTAAATGGTGGAATGTCGGTGCAATCTTCAATATCTTCTTGGCCATCCCGGATTGATCTTGGCTTCATTGGCACAACCAAAGATAACTCTAAATTTGCAGGATCCGTTGTATAAAATACTTATACCGCTTGTGACGCCATGATGAAATGATCATTTTTGTAGCCCAATCGCCTAAAGTCCACTACTGTCACGCCGTCACTATCAACCTTAACATAATTATTATCAGCCCACTTGCATTTAAATAGGGCTATTCGCAAGCCGCAATAATCAAGTTCCCAAATATCTTCAATGAACCCAAAGTAATTCATGGAACTATATACCGGATTCTTGTCCTTTGCGGATGAAATATGCATAGACTCGGCCCGAAGTGTGACACCACTATTCTGTACGGGATGCTTCTCATCTCTTGCCCGAGTGTAGAAGGAGTGGCCATTCACCAAATACGATGTATATCTTGTGACTATCGATGACGGACCTCTGGATAGCTTCATTACGTCCTGTGAAACGCCTGGCTTCATATGCAAATACTTTCTTATCCACTCCCGAAAATGTTCGATTCTGCTCATCTTGAAACCACTTCTCACTTCTTCCTTTTCTTGGATTCGCAACTCTTAATTCCGCCATATGAACTTGAAAGAAAGGCTCCATTTCCTTAGCATTGTGCAGAACATACAAACATGCTTTTTCCCATTCATCTTGATTTACCGGTGAATGAACGGCCACAGATAGTCCTTTCGATATAAATGGCCCGCTCGTTGGCAACCCTATTGGGTCCGCGTTGGACAAATACTCAGAACAAAATTCAACAGCTTCCTCGGATATGTAGTTTTCCACTATACAACCCTCCGGCCTATTTCGGTTCTTCACATATCCCTTCAAAACCTTCATGTATCCTTCAAAAGGATACATCCACCTCAAATACACCGGGCCACATAACTTAACTTCCCGAACTAAGTGAACACAAAGATGGATTATTATATCAAAAAAGGATGGTGGAAAATACTTCTCAAGCAGGCACAATGTCATAACCAATTTCGATTGTAGTGAATCTAACATCATTGGATCAATTACCTTAGAGCATATCGAATTGAAGAATGAGCATAACTTTGTAATTGAGTATCTCACATCTTTTTTTAAAACTCCCCGCAAAGCAAGTGGTAATAATTGTTGCATCAAGATATGACAATCATGTAATTTCATTCCAACGAGCCGCAAATCTTTTATCGCAACCAGCCTTTTGAAGTTAGAAGAGTACCCACTTGGCACTTTCACGGAAGCAAGCCACTCACAAAGCTTTCTCTTTTCGTGTCTAGATAATGTGTGCTTCGCCAGTGGTAAGTAAGTGCCGTTCGATCTTTTATCGGGGAGCAAATTCGGTCTAATCTTCATCTCTTTAAGGTCCAACCGTGCCTTTTCACCATCTTTACTCTCATTCGGAATGTCAAGCAACGTGCCCACTATCGACTCACAGACGTTTTTCTCAATATGCATAACGTCTAAGCAATGCCGAACGTAAAGTGACTTCCAATATGGAAGTTCATAGAAAATTGACTTCTTCTTCCAAGGGTCATCGACAGCTGGATCCTTATGTTTTCTCTTTCCCAAAACTACCTTGACATCTTTAACCATCTCAAAAACATCTTCGCCAGTCAAAATCCGAGGAGCGATTCTTTCTTCGGTATTGCCATCAAAAGCCTTCTTCTGTTTGCGATAGCGATGATTTTTCGGCAAGAACCTCCGATAACCAAGGTAAACGGTTTTCCTACCGTATTTCAACCTGATGGAAGATGTTTCCTTCATACAAACGGGACAACCTATAGAACTCTTCACAGGATAACCAGATAGGTTGCCAAGTGCAGGAAAGTCATTAATTGACCAAATCAACATTGCGCGAAGATTGAACGTATCTTGACGGTAAGAATCTCTTACTTGTAAACCATCATCCCACAACCTTTTTAGGTCATCGATTAATGGTGCCAAGTAAACATCAATATCATTCCCTGGTTGTTGAGGGCCTGATATCAATAATGTCAACATCAAGAACTTCCGCTTCATGCAAACGTCTGGAGGGAGATTGAAGTTGACAAGTATGACTGGCCAGATACTATGCCGACTACTCATGTTACTGTACGGGTTTATTCCATCCGTCGACAAACCGAGACGTAAATTCCTTAGTTCTACACTAAAGTCTGGATGATTGTCATCAAAGGTTTTCCATTGCGGTGCATCGGCCGGATGCCTAAGCTTGCCATCGTCAACACGTTTATCGTGATGCCATGTCAAACTCTTAGCATGTTTTGCATTACGGAATAAACGGCGGAAACGTGGAGCTGGTGGAATGTACCATAACACCTTCACCGGCACTCCTTTACTACCATTCGATGGCATCTTGCCATTCTTCCATCTTGACTCATTACAAACCGGACATTCATTTAAATCTTCATTTTCTTTCCGATAAAGTACGCAATCGTTTGGACAAGCATGTATCTTTTCGTATTCCATTCCCAACGTGCTCAAAGTCTTTTTCGCCTCATACATACTAGGTGGCACTTTGTTATCCGCCGGTAGAACATCTTTTAGAAAAGCTAAAAGAGTCGTGAAACTAGAATTCGTCCACCCTCCCGACGCTTTCATATTCCATAATTTAACCAATGCCCCTAATTTTATATATTTTGTACACCCGACGTACAAGGGCGTTTTGGCATCATTAATCATTTCCTCAAATAACTCCGGACGGTGCACAAAGTTTTCTTCCAAATCATTTATCATATTGTACATAGATTCACCACCGTCTTCCTCCACAATAGGTTCTTTATCTTTAGTACTAGTCGATGTATACTTAAAACCGACGAAATCTTCACCATGTAAATACCATGTTTGGTAAGAACAAATGATCCCATAAGCAAGCAAATGCCCTCTAACATCATCAATTGAATGGGATCTATGATTACCACAAACTTGACACGGACACCGAATCTTATCGTCTTGTGTATGGGCTTTAGCAAATGACAAAAATTCTTCAACACCATCTTCATATGCTTTAGACAATCTATCAAACCACATCCATTTCCTATCCATGATTAGCGCGCAAATCCTAAATCAATCAATAAAAGTTCTCGATAAGTCAATATAAGGTGTGCATCTTTTTAAATTTTTGGCATGAATATCATTAATTACATGCACTTAATTCATAACTAGTTATATATAAAAACCCCCGGCTCATGCATTAATTAAATCAACAATATATTTACTAAATTAAAACTCCAAAAAAATAACAAAACTAAAAATACCATTATAAATTAAAAACCGGCCCGGGTTATTTAACTAAAAAAATAAACTATAAATACATCGTAATATATAGGATTTATATATAAATAATTTTTTTTAATTATTTAACTAAAAAATCCAAACTAATTTAAATAAAACCAAATTAAAAATATATTGATCGTCATGAGATCACTTAATTAATTAAACACTTTGCAGTATATAACGTATCAAAAGCAATCCA
This sequence comes from Ficus hispida, assembly GCA_025413025.1. Classification (NCBI taxonomy): domain Eukaryota; kingdom Viridiplantae; phylum Streptophyta; class Magnoliopsida; order Rosales; family Moraceae; genus Ficus; species Ficus hispida. The sequence goes on from CM046373.1 coordinate 14,987,953, forward strand.
AAAAATTACAAATTAAAATTTATATATTCTGGCCGGGTTCGTAAATAAAAAAACAATACAGAGGAAAACAACTTCCTTGTTTAGTTAATTTGTGTCATCATGACTTACAAAAACGACGGGTGAGCAGTAGAGGCGGTGGGTGGCATCCAACAGCGGTGTATGGAACTGTTGTCGGAGCTATCTGATATGATTTTGGTTCACGGCAGCAGCTCTATCAATGTGGAAAAAACATGGCAACTCTATCTGATATATGACTGAAAAAAAGTATGATGTTTCCACCACGGTTTTATGGATACCGTCGTGGAAGAATAGGATTGAACGACGGTTTTTAGACAACCGTCGTGTAATCCACGGCACTACCACGACGGTTCTATACAACCGTCATGTAATAATCGAGATATTCCACGACGGTTCCCATAAACCGTCGTGGAATATATACTTCCATGACGGTTTTACACAACCGTCGTGGAAATACAATATTCCACGACGGGTTTAAACAACCGTGGTGGAAATCTAAAATTCCACGACGGTTTTCGGATGCCACTTATTGTTCCGTGTTTTTGCCATCATTTCCACGACGGTTTTTAAAAAACGGTCGTCCAATCTCCGTCATGGAAGCGACATTCTGTAGTAGTGCTCCCTTTGATAATTTGCAGAAAAAATGGCATTGTGGATGATTTTGGTTATTTGGGGGCTTAATGGGTTGGTTTGTTTGATGTGAAAAGTTGAAGATTTTGATTGTTTTGGGTATCATATTATGGGTTATTAGTTTGATTTTGTGGAGGTGATTAGCAATTGTGGTTTGGTTGTTTGAGGTTTGGTTATTGTTGGTTTGGTTGTTTGCGGAGGTGTTTGAGGTTTGGACGTGGTATGGTTGTTTGGTTGTATTGTGGTTAAATTGTGCTTTCTGATAGTTGGTGTTTCCTATTTGGTGTTGGAATTATTTGGTAATTGGCATTTATGTAAAAAAAAAAAAAAAATTGTTGGTGAAATCTGTTACCAAAAGACAAAGGGTGAGAGTTCCATAACTAAGGATACCGGGTCTAGTTTGAATGTCTTTGTTTCAATGGCTGCGGAGGAGCAATAGAATAATTTCAATAAAAATTGAGCTTGTATCCAAGAAAGGGGTTTCTCTCTTTTATATAACCCAGCTTTTGCTCTTTTTCAAGAACCCATCCGAACCCATGGATGGGCGACATATTGTTGCCGCCCCAAGGACGAATCTATGACGCTCGTGCGAGAATTCTATGCAAATGCCAAGGAGCATTGAAACCATAAAACCAAGGTTCGTGGCATGCTAGTAAGGTTCTGTAATAACCAACCTTTGTACAAATTACGATTTTTGTTATTTGAAATCAAAATTTGTATTATGTATGTTTATATGAAATGCCTAATCTGATTTTATCAGAATTAGAATTTATGTATGATTTTATTTCGATCAACACTTGACGGGAAAAATCTAATATATGATTGAGACGGTACTACAGTATAGTAAATAGTATGAAATTATACTGTGAAAAAACTGTCATTATGAATACGGAAGTAAGAATTAGGCACGGGACCATTGTAGAAAAATCAAGCTCAATATTTAGAGTAATAAGGCCAAGAGGCTTCAAGTCCAAAGAGAAAATTTTAACGCAGTCCAGTTAAGTATAGATAAATTATGGACTGCAGTTCAACATAACGATACTGTTATTAGTTGTAAACAGTACTGATAATATTTATATCAGTATGAAAATGGACTGAGCTTTAAGAGACAAGTCAAATGGGATCTGATGAGGGGACACCTCACCTAAAGGATAATTAAGTGAATTTTGGATTTTTGGGAAAATATGGAAAGTATTAAAAAAAAAAAAGTACATCACTGAAATTTGCTTGGCCACCAAGCAAGCTCTTCATGGCCGGCCACCTCTCATGGGTTTTTGGGTAATTACTTCTCTTTTGGGGGATTGTTATGCAATTTTTAAAGAAAACAAAGTCACCTATAAATAGGTGATGTGTGAGAAATTTTGGACCATTTAGTTCCACCCTAAGGCTTTAGTTCATTTTCTAGTCTCACCATCCCTTAAGAGCCGAACCTAAAAGAAGGAGAAAAAGAAAAAGTGTGGTCAGATTTTTTAGAAGAAAAGCAAGAAGAAATTATTGGATTCAAGCTTGAGAATTATTTTGCAAGTTCTAGAGGTAAACCCTCTCAATCTCCTAAGTCTTTTACTAAGTTTTGGAGCAAGATCTTTAAATATATTTCAAGCATTGGATGTAAGAGCTTAAGCTCATCTTCTCTCCTTTTCATGTAATGATTTAAGTAAGCTTAGTATGTGCTTGTATAGGGTTTAGTGAGCTTGATTTATATGGTTGTGTATGTTTTTGATTTATGCTCTAGAAATTATGTGCTAAGGGTGTATGCTCACCATATGCTTGTTATATGTCCCCACATACCCAAGAAGGATATTGGATGTATGGAAATGAGATTGGTGATGTATGATGTGTAAGGGTTTCCAAAAACCCCACTACTACAGAATACAATTTCGATGACGGTTAGAAACCATCGTGGTAACACTTCAACGACGGTTTGAAAACCGTCGTGGAATCCACCGTCGTGGTATATATATGGATACTATGACAGTTCATAAACTATGGCTACCACGACGGTTGCAAAACCATCGTGGTATCCTGGATACCACGACGGTTGCATAAACCGTCGTGGTATCCTGGCTACCACGATGGTTTTGCAACCGTCGTGGTGTGAACCAGATAAAAAGTTTTAATATTCGTTTCATGGGTGACAAATCAACCAATTATAAAATGCTAAATAACTGCCAATAATGACCTAGATTTATAATATGCTTAGTACAAAATTGAAACATTGTTTCATGGGTGACAATTATAATATTCATATAGTACAAAATTGATACATTGTTTTTTAATATTGAATAAACTGCATAACAAACCTAGCCCACTCTTGCCTAACCAAACTCATGTCAGCATCAATATAAAAATCCTTCGTTTGAAGAGCCTTTAGTCCATCAACAGTGAGGGTTATTTCTCGCATGAAAGCTAACACAAAATAACCGCACTCTACATAACCTTCTTGTATTGGATATTGAGCAGTATCAATCAAAGTCTCTAAGTTCCGCCGTTTCTTATTCCTCTTCCCTCCAGCATCTTCCAATCATTAAGTGTCCTAACAATTTCACAAATTTCAAAACAATATATTACAACAATGATAATTGTATGCATAGAATCAGATATATAAATTCTTCAAAAACTACTTACGTCATAATTAGGTCTTTAAAATCATCACCTGGTGCGTTTCCGAGAGGATTAAAATATTGGACCGAGTCATCCCACGGATTAATAACCGCTAAGATCCAATGTTGGCCGCTGTTATATGGCATGAGAAACAGCTTTCCTTGTGGAGCATTTCTTAAGATCTGTAGAATGTAATCGGCCCTCTCTCGAACGTAGGCGGCCCGATCAGCAACGCGCTGAATTGATGAGACGAGGACTGGAGAAATAAACTCGAATCGTTGATCCATACCTGCTCTTGCACAACAATCCGCTAAGTATCTGTAAAATAATTAGGCTTACTTGTTACACAAACCCTTTGCATATAAGATTAAGAAGGATAAATAATTAAATAGTGTAATGAAAAATGTATTACCTGATGTAAACCATTATACTATTTATACTGATTTCTTTAAATGTTATGAAATGGTAGACATCTTCAAACCCAATATATATGGGCATGTCATCGCCAATGATGAACTGTTGTTGATGGCAAATTATTCGGGTACCATCACGCATGGAATTTTGTGCGCAATACGCCAACGGTTTCAAATCAAAGGGAATGTCAGTAAAGTCAAAGAAAGGCAATTCTTCTTGCGCCGGTTGTTGTTGTACCTCAGGTTGTGACCTTATTTTCTTCCTCCCTGCTCTCTTTTTGGTTCGTTTGCTCCCCTCGGGTTCTCGGTCAGGAGCATGACTGGGACCTTTGCTTGCCTGGCTCAAACTTGTTTGAACGACGACTAATCTTTTCGGCCAAGCAACAAACCCACCGACAGCTTCTTCAATACATGTGGCTTCGTGCGTCGGAATAGGTAGAAGTGCACCTTTTAGTTTTGGCACTGTAATTGTCACTCGTACATTCTCCTCACCTAAAGGAATCCCATGGACTGTGTCCGTTGGAACACATTCCATGTATGCCATGCCGTTTGCAGCAAGCACATATCCCCCGTTAATTAAATCAGGAAGGAATAGATGGCATTCCTTACTTGTATTTGGGTCGGGCTTCAGATCTGACGCCTCAGCTCCTTTTTCATTCAGAGTGCAACTAGCCTTGAAGCTGTTGTGTTGATCAACTGTCGGTGCGGTGGGCTCCTTCGCCATTATCTCTCGGTTGATACCGTGGTTCGCACATAATTCCTGTATGGTTCTTTCTAATGCGGCTAGCTGCCGTTTCATATCCAAGACTTCAGCATTTTTCGTTGAACTTCTCGCAGTGTTAAAGTATTATAACTGCTTGACAAACTTAGATTGACCTCGAAGCCGACCCGAATGCTTAGCATTGCCTAAAGCCTTGGTCAATATGTCCTCTGTCCCCACAGATTCGAAACTTCCTTGTGTTTGTTGTTCACTGAAGTCATCCTGTAACAATTGCACAGTATGTTATGACTTCGTAAACATAAACGAGTCTACGAAATTATTTGATTTTAATCGGATTCGAAAACTTACTATTGTATCGGCAATATTTTGACATTCTTCATTCTTGAAAGATCAATCGGGCTTGGTGCGCATGTTCAACCAATTTTCATGCCGCTCTGCGTATTTGCCCGTCTTCTCGAACTACAATTCAATAATTACCATTAGTAAACCTATAAGTAGAAATTGGAAGTAAAACATACCATTTACGAATTTTGTGTAAGTTATTCACGTACATGTGCTTGGTCACGTTTCCTATATCCGTCGCGACCTCCCGTTGATCCGTATTTGAGTTTCTTTCTTATCTCACTTCCTTGATCGGAAAGTCTTTTGAATTCCGTTCTCCGACGATACGTAATGAAAGTTTCCCAATCATCCTGGCTGATGGTTGGGTAATTGTGAACCACTTTTGATGGTCGATGCCACACAGCTTCTTCGTCAATATGATCCCTTACAAATGCTTGGTAAAGATCATATCTGAAATTTTTTGCCGACTCTGCACATGACTTTAAGGCTTGTTTTTTAAACGATTCACCCACAGTGAAAGAAGTTACGATTTCCATCCACACTCTTTCTTTCCTTTGGGCTAAATCGGCACTTCTAAAGTTCGATATCCAAATGGGCATGTGCTCTCGAGCAAGCACTCCAATCCAACTCTGTAATGCATCTCCTCCCTTCCCTAGTGGTTGCCCTTTCGCGTCAAACGAAACTTCAACTCGTTCTCCCTTTGTCCTAACTTGGTGGACTCTTCTCATAAGAGTTGCTCTTCGTTTACCATCTTCATCGGGATTGAATCTAGGTGAGTTGGTTCGTTGTGGTTTTCCAATTTGAGTTTGAGTTGAGTGTTCCTCCTCCTCGTGGTCTTGCGACATTTTAAATCACTATAAAGCAACTCGGCAGCGAAACACGTTACAAAACAAAAAATGTTTGTGATTAAATCATTGTAAATCCATGCATATGCAAGTAAACATAAGTTTCTACTTAATTAATTACGGAAATGACACATAACTTAATCAAACCCATGACATGTGCTAACATCTAAGTCATGACATCAACAACGGTTAAGGAAAATTGTCGAATCCGTGCATAACTTAATCAATTTAATTCAATATAAAACTAATTCAAACTCAAATAAGCATATTATTGAACATGTCAAGCAACATAATTCAAGCTATAACTATCACCGAATGGGCGCAATTTTAATCTTATTTAAATCACCGACACAATCAACAATAACAGAATGTGGTAGCCCAGGATTTGGGTAGACCGTCGCCTCACCCAACCATTGTACAACAAAACCGAAATTGGAAAACACTCAAAGAGGAATTTGGTCAAACATGTAGTGTGCATAAATTAAACATGCAAGAGCAACACTTTTTTCCATTTTAAAAATAACCAAAAATCATAAACACAATCAATAATGGGCGAAAATAAAGTTTACAATTATCTTAGCTCACTTCCATCAACCGTTTGGTGAAATAGCAAACATAAACTTACCGTTTAGTGTGGGTATAGGTTGGGGCGACGGCGACAAATTATTGGAGTATAAGCGGGGACGACGTCGACAAACCGTTGGAGTGGGCCTTGGCGACAGCGTGGGCGTCGGAGTGGGCGACGGCAAAAATCCAAAAACACCAGACGGGGTGGCCGAAAATTACCAAGAGAGAGGGCAATGAAAAAGAGATAATGGAGGATGCAAGGCAAAGAAAGAGGGAGAAAGTGGAGTTGCCGAAATTTTGAGAGAGAAAGTTGAGGGAGTTACCGAAAATTTGAGAGAGAAAGTTGAGTAAGTTACCGAAAATTTGAGAGAGAATGGAGGATGCAAGGCCGAAAATTCAATTGTAAATGAAGGATGCAAGGCAAGCAAAGAGGGAGAAAGTGGAGAGATGTACCGAAAATTAGAGAGAGAAAGTGGATGGAATAAGGTATTTCATTTGACCGTCGTGGTATCCCCTGGTCTATCACGACGGTTTTCTTAAAAAACCGTCATGCTATTAATATACCATGACGGTTTTTTATTTAAACCGTCGTGATATTTTTGACCGTAGAAGTTCCATAATATATTTTTTCCAACTATATAATCCCATAGGCGAGCACACCTGTGTGTAATGCATAAACCAATAACCCATATATATATATACCAAGACTCTTTTTGATAATGTATTCATTTACACCATGGCATATAATATATAATATAATATACACTTGCAATTAACATATAAGGTATATAATACAACTTATAAAATGTATACAATTAATAGAAAATTAAAACATTGCCTTCAAGTTTTTTTCCGTTTTTTCTTTTTGGACTTCTCAACACATGTCCACTCGACATCTAAACGAAGCAAGTGTGAGGAATCATCGTCCAAATCATCAATCTCCTCCACCGGTGGCAAACCTTTCGTGATAGATGGAATGTCCGTGCAATCTTGATCAACATCTTCTTAGCCATCCCGGATTAATTTTGGCTTCATTGGCACAACTAATGATAACTTTAAATTGTCGGGATCCGTTGTGTAAAAGACTTGGACTGCTTGCGACGCCATAATGAAATGATCATTTTTGTATTCCATACGCCTAAAGTCCACCACTGTCACGCCGTCCTTATCAAGCTTAACAAAATTATTGTGAGCCCACCGGCATTTAAAGAGTGATATCCGCAAGCCGCAATAATCAAGTTCTCAAATATCTTCAATGAACCCAAAGTAGTTCATGAAATCGTATACCGGGTTCTTGTCCTTTGTGGATGAAATATGCATAGACTCGGCTCGAAGGCTCACACCACTATTTTGGACTGGATGCTTCACATCTCTTTCGCGAGTGTAAAATGTATAGCCATTGACAAAGTACGATGTATATCTTGTGACTATCGATGACGGTCCTCTTGCTAGCTTCATTAAGTCTTGGGAAACGCTAGGCTTCATATGCAAATATATGCTTATCCACTTCCTGAATGTCTGGTTGTGCTCATCTTGAATCCACTTCTCACATCTTGTTTTCCTTGGATTCGTGACTCTTAATTTCATCATGTGAATCTCAACGAACGACTCCACTTCTTTAGCATTGTGCAAAACATACTAACAAGCTTTTTCCCATTCATCTTGCTTAACTGGTCAATGAACGGCGACGAATAGTCCTTTCGGCGTAAATAGCCCACTCGTTGGCAGCCCTATTGGGTATGCATTGGACAAATACTCAGAGCAAAATTCAACCGATTCCTTGGCTATGTAGTTTTCCACTATACATCCCTCCGGCCTATTTCGGTTCTTCACATAACCCTTCAAAACCTTCATGTACCTTTCGAAAGGATACATCCACCTCAGATGGACCGGTCCATATAGCTTAACTTCACGAACTAAGTGCACCGTTAGGTGGATCATTATATCAAAAAAGGGTAATGGGAAAAACTTTTCAAGCATGCACAAAGTCATCACCAATTTAGATTGTAGCGAATCTAGCATTAGTGGATCGATTACCTTGGAGCAAATTGAATTGAAAAACGAGCATAACTTCGTAATTGTATATCTCACATCTTTCGTTAAAACTCCCCGCAATGCAAGAGGTAATAATTGTTGCATCAAGATATGACAATCGTGCATTTTCATTTCAATGAGCCTCAAATCCTTCATCGACACCAACCTTTTGAAGTTAGAAGAGTACCTACTTGGCACTTTCACGGACGCACGCCATTCACAAAGCTTTCTCTTCTCTTGTTTGGATAATGTGTGCTTTGCCGGAGGTAAGTATGTACCATTCGGTCTTTTGTCGGGGAGCAAATTTGGTCTAATCTTTATCTCTTGAAGATCCAACCGTGCATTTTCACCATCTTTAGTTTTATTTGGAATGTCAACCAACGTGCCCACTATCGATTCACAAACGTTTTTCTCAATATGCATAACATCTAGGCAATGACGAACGTAAAGTGTCTTCCAATATGGAAGTTCATAGAAGATTGACTTCTTCCAAGGTCCATCGACAACTGGAGCCTTACGTTTTCTTTTTCCCAAAACTACTTTCACATCTTTAACCATCTCAAAAACGGCTTCTCCAGACAAAATCCGAGGAGCTGATCTTTCTACGGTATTACCATCAAAAGCCTTCTTTTGTTTGCTGTATCGATGATTCATTGGCAAAAATCGCCTGTGACCAAGGTAAACGGTTTTCTTACCATTCTTCAACCGGATAGAGGCTATTTCCTTTATACAAACTGGACATCCTATAGAACTCTTCACGGGATAACCAGATAGGTTGCCAAGTGCAGGAAAGTCATTAATTGACCAAATCAACATTGCCCGTAGATTGAACGTATCTTAACGATAAGAATCTCTAACTTGTAAACCATCTTCCCACAAGCTTTTTAGGTCATCGATTAATGGTGCCAAGTACACGTCAATGTCATTCCCCGGTTATTGAGGGCCTGAGATCAATAATGTCAACATCAAGAACTTCTGCTTCATGCACAATTCAGGAGGGAGATTGTAATTGACAAGTATGACTGGCCAGGTACTATGCCGACTACTCATGTTACTATGTGGGTTCATTCCGTCCGTTGACAAACCGAGACGTAAATTCCTTGGTTCTGTACTAAAATCTGGATGATTGTCATCAAAGGTCTTCCATTGTGGTGCATCGGCCGGATGCCTAAGTTTGCCATCGTCAACGCGTTTATCATGGTGCCAAGTCAGATTCTTAGCATGCTCGGCATTACGGAATAAACGACGCAAACGTGGAGCCGGTGGAATGTACCATAACACCTTAACTTTTCTACCATTCGATGGCATCTTGCCCTTCTTCCATCTTTACTCCTTACAAACCGGACAGTCATCTAAATCTTCATATTCTTTACGGCAAAGGACACAATCATTTGGACAAGCATGTATCTTTTCATATTCCATTCCCAAAGTGCTCAACGTCTTCTTCGCCTCATACATACTAGGTGGAACTTTGTTATCCTCTGGAAGAACATCTTTTAGAAATTCTAAAAGAGTCGTGAAACTAGAATTCGTCCAGCCTCCTGACGCTTTCATATTCCATAATTTAACCAATGCCCTTAATTTTGTATATTTTGTACACCCGACATACAAAGGCATTTCGGCATCATTAATCATTGCCTCAAATAACTCCGGCCGATGCACAAAGTTTTTTTCCAAATCATTTATCATATTGAACATATTATCACCAACGTCTTCCTCCACAATAGGCTCTTTACCTTTAGCATTCGGCGATGTATATTTAATATCGAAAAAATCTTCCCCATGTAAATACCATGTTTGGTAAGAACAAATAATCCCATAAGCGCGCAAATGCCCTCTAACATTATCGATGGAATGAGATCTATGATTACCACAAAGTTGACACAGACACGGAATCTTATCATCTTGTATGTGAGCTTTGGCAAATGACAAAAATTCTTCAACACCATCTTCATATGCTTTAGACAATCGGTCAAACCACATCCATGATTTACAAATCCTATACAAAAAAATTAAAATACTTATAAGTCAAAGCACTAACACCGGCCCATTAATTTGTCAACAAAAAAAATTTGATAGAACATAACAAAACCATCTAAAACCATAATGAATAATGTCTAAATACCGGCCGGGGGAAAAGTAACATTTATTGAACACCTATTGAACAATTTAACTCTAATTAAATTGATCCCAAACATATATATATATAAATATAAATATATATATATATATATATATATATATAAAACATGCACTCCGTAGATCTTCAGCATCAATAATATTAATTCTACGTACTAAGACAAAACAACAACAAGGAAGACGTTAATTAGTTATCACTTACAAATAGTAACTTGTGACGTCCAATGGTATACTGACTGTATTCAGGATGACCTGATCTTCTTTTGGGATATACAGAGAGTTGTTGATGTGAAAAAATTAAGGACGACAAACACTCGGCGTTGTGTATAAATTTTTAGTGAAGCTTCCACGACGGTTAAAAAAAACTGTCGTGTAATATCGAATATTACACGACGGTGTTAAAAAAACCGTCGTTGAATACATGGAATCAATGACGGCTTTTGCGCCAAAATTTTAACCATCGTGGAAGCTCCAGGCTTCCACGACGGTTCTTGTCAACCGTCGTGGAAGCTCGAGGCTTCCACGACGGTTATTTAAAACCGTCGTGGAAGCTCGTCCTTCCTCGACGGTTTTTTTGTTACTTTTCGGCTCCGTGTTTTTCCGAATTTATGATGACGGTTTTTTTAAAAACCGTCGTCGAATTTCCGTCGTGGTATCCATATTTTCTAGTAGTGCCCAACTTTGGTAGAAATTGCCATTTGGGTACATGTAAGTTGTTTAATGTGAATTGAATGCATGATAAGGCAAACGATTGGAAATACACTGCATGCTTGTTGTAGGCTCATAGTTTTAACCATTGGAGGTAGTGTGCACGTAATTTTGTGTAAGAACCAACCGAAAGGGAAGCTGCCAGTTTCAGACCAAAACAGGCCAGCAATCTAGAATCAGAATTTGGAGGCCTTTAGTGGCCGAATTTGAAGAAAGTTAAAACATTAAAGTTGTAAGAAAAGGAAAATTCTTGGGGGCAACACAGAACGTTTTCAAAAATAAGGCTCCAACTGTAACGCCCCGGCCATCCACGTAGGGCCAACTACGTAAACATGGGCCGTTACCATGCTTGCTTAACTTAAACCTTAGTCTTAAATACTTAACCTTACAGAAAATTTCAGAATAAATTTTTTTTTCTTTAAACTTTATTTTAAAATCACAACTTAAAAACATTGCATATACAACATTGTACATATTCCTTAAAACATATATATACAACTTGATAATTTAAACAATTTACGGAAAAAAACTTGCGTAGTGGTATCCCATACCGCCCTTCACTTGCTGCATCGTCTCCATGGCCCACGAAGTAAAGCTGCAGGCATTTACTTACAGTATGGAATATACTGATAAGCTTTCGCCCAGCAAGTACAAACATAATCTCACAAAAACATAACCAACATTGTGTAACTTATGCATGAACCAATTATGATCAATTATGTATTTTTTTTTATAATCAATTATGGACTTGAACTTTTTATCTTGCTTAACATGTGGGCCCCTAGTGTACGTACCAAAAGCGTGCAAGCCTCAGAACGTTAGGGTTTGCAAAGCCCTTAACAATTCTGGAAAACATGAACATAACCCTTCACGCATCAACGGAAGGTTGATTATCACTTTACCCTCACGCATCAACGAGAGGTTGATAATCATAAACTTGAACTTGTAACATACATGATCCTCCTGCATTAACAGGAGGTTGGTACGACACCTTACTTGACTTGGTTTAGTCTTAGTCTTGTTATATTTTCAAGACTAAGAATCTTTACATGTGATCTTAATAATCATAATGCACATGAGACTAGACATGGCATAACTTGATATATCATAGCTTAACATGACTTAACATAACTCATCGTATCATAACATGGCATGACATAGCATAACTTAGCATCATAGCATTGCATGACATAGTATAACATGGTATTGCATAGCATAACATGGCATTGCATAGGATAACATGTAATCAAGTCATATATTTGAAAATAGCTTACTATTTTCCATACTGTAGGTGAGGTTTGTACTTACCTTTCGTCCTATGCTTTTCGTTAATCGTCCGAATCATGGCACGACAACAGTTCATACTCCTGTTTCCAAACAGGGTGTAAGATAAAAGTTATACACCTTTTATCTTACCATAAATCATGATCGCTAAATGTTGGTGATCTAACCAACATGCGTTTATAGTCTTAGTTATATGTCCCCTCCTGTACAAAATATCTTACTTGGTTACAATAAGTAACCTCATTGCTAAGCCCATATCCATACAGGTCAGGTTAGGTTACTATCATAACCTTGGGCCTATGTCTTATCATTCTTGATCCATAATCCATTGGGTTATTACAAATAACCCTAGATCTTAGTTCATCACAATCTCGGTACCTTATTGGGTTATGTTGGGTAACCCTTGAGGTGATAAACCTTGGTCAAACTTGGTCAACCAAAGTCAACCTTCTATGGGTCAAACTTGGACTTTGGGGGTCAAGCCCAATAACTCGGGTATCCTTCCCGGTTATCATCCGTTACTGTCTTGCTACTTAACCTTGGCTTTAAAAATCTCTTGTTCCTTTATCTTGGAAAATTTGTTGAATTCGGTTTAAAATCCTTTGCTTAACTTATAAAATTTGTTAAGGGCTGAAAACTGCCATTGGAACAGTTCTCACAGTCAAAACATTGGGTTTAGTGAAAAATACAGTTTTCTTATATTGTTCTAGAAAATCCTGTGCATGAGCAGGAATTTCCTGCTTATGTACTATTTTTCTGAAAATCCCGTGCTGGAATTTCTGTTTCCTGCATAGTTTTTAGAATCCAAATTTTACTTTAAAATCTGTTCCGAATTTGATAAAACTTTCTTCATGAAAGTTTTAGATCTCAGAAAATGCTTCAACTTTCATGTTTTGAGGAAAACCCAATTCGGAATTTAACATGCCCTTATTCTTTGTTGAACTCACCTGGCCGTGCATAAATCCTGGGCACGGTCAGCCTCGGATTTTCATAAAAACCAAGGCCTTTGGAGCCTTATTTTGAAAAACGGTTTATGTTTTCCTTTAGGAAAAACCATTCTCTACAACTTTGTAGTTTTGAGTTTCTTCAAATTCGGCCTCTAAGGGCCTCAAATTACCATTTCCAGAATGCTGCCCAGTCTTGACCCGAGACTGGCAGTTTTGGTTCTTAAATTCGTTTCTCATCCTAAAACATGCACACTACCTCAACTGACCACAGCGGGAGCCTAAGATCACACATGCAGCGTTTCTAACGTTCCATTCCATCATGCACATAATCATACATTCATTCTTAAACCTATGGGGACTTATAACAAACACTTAATAGGCATAATCAAAAACCTACAAGCATATCATCAAACATGCATCAAATCATAAACTAGAGACCACCAACCCTAATCAAGCATAATCAAGCACTTTAAGCCTTGCTAGGAAGATAAAGGATGAGCTTAAGCTCTTACATCGAATGCTGGAAATACACATAAACTTGAACCAAAACGTAATTAGAGGGTGGAGAGGATTACCTCAAGATTCAAGAAAATGAATCTACCCTCGGTTGCCCATAACCGGCCCTGCTCTTCTAATGAGCACCAAAACTTTTTGGTCCCTTGGTGGCTGTCCCTATACAGACCCGGCCACTCACACTCACCAATCTCTCTTCACTTTTTTTCCTTTCTCTTTCCTATTCCCTCACAACCGGCCACTTTGGCCAAGTTGGTTCTCCAAAATTTTTCCATTCTTTGGCTCGGCTTCTAGGGAAGATTTGGAGAAAACTGGGTAGAGTTTTGGGATGATTTTGGCTGCCAAAAACCGCCCCCTTCATGCCCTATTTATAGGTGAAAATTACAAATTTTCACCATTTATTTTTATTACCAAAATTGCATATTAGGACCTAAAAATAAAATATTTGCTAACTAGTCCCTACACATGTGGCCGGCCATAAAGAGTCCTTGGAGGCCAAGTAATTTGCTTACCTCATGCTTACATCATCTTGCTTACATCACCTTGCTTACATCACCTTGCTTGCATCACCTTTTTCTTAAATTTGCACTTTAGTCCCTAAAGCACAAAATATTTGCCCATTAATCCCTATAGGTGGCCGGCCATAATGGATTTGCTTGGAGACTAAGTTTGCTTACATCATCATACTTACATCATCATGCTTACATCATCAACGTAATTTCTTAAAATTACACTTTGACCCCTATGGACAAAAATATTTGCAATTTAGTCCTCCAAGTGACCAGCCATCTTGTGCTAGGTGTCATCCAAAGATTTTTCCCAATTTTCTTTAATCAATAATGATGTCATAAATCCCAGATAAGGCGATGTCATCATAAGGCCTTGTTTGGCTTGTTACTTAATATGCAGTCCATTTCTATGCTAACACAGATATTTCCAATACTGTTATTAACTAATAACAGTATTTTATACTGTACTACAGTCCAAAATTTATCTGTGTAAAAATGAACTGTATAAAATCTCTCTTATTTCTTGGAACCTTTCTTGCCCTTAATACCAAACTTGGTGTGCTTGATTTTCTAGGGTGGTCTCATAGCTTATTCTTATTTATTCGTCCGTAATGAAGGTTTGCCGCAGTATAATTTCATACTGCTTTGCCAAATCACAGAACCTTCATCTATTTGACCTTCCTGGTCAACCTTTGACTTTTTGGTCAACTTTGACTTTTTCGGTCAAACTTCGACCAACATGAAATCATATAATTTTTCTTCCCGTTTTCCTTAAAGGCCTAATGCTTGGCTAAATAATCTATTATTGAGTCTCGTAACTGTTTAATCGAGAACTCAAACTTATACTATTATTCAACTCTGATCATGATTCAGACTTAGGATTTCATTGTTCCTACGGAACTCTCAAGTCATCAAAATTTCGGGTATTACACCAACGGCCTCAGTTTTCATCAAAACCCGAGCCTAGCCTGATCAGACAAGTGTTCACAGCTAGGCAGATTCAACAAGACAAATGGGTAAGTTAAGGGCTGAACTGGGTTTCGAGTAAAACACAAAAGTCGTAGAAATTACTGAGATCTATAACTTTCATGAAGAAGACTTTTTCAAATTTAAAACTGATTTTAAAGTAAAACTGAATCTTAAAAACTGGGCAGTGCTTGATACAAGATGGTGGAGCTGGGTAGGGCTATCTATGAGATTACGAGCTAGGAACCACTATGCGTTTGGTTATAATATATGTATGCAGTTTTGTTATATAATAAGTTTCAGACTGAAGCACTTGATTAAGTACTTATACATATGCGTATAAGTATGTTTGTATGTAAGTGTATGAATTAAGTTGTAAAAAAAATAAAATAAAATATATAGTCCGAATTTCCGCTATTTAAGTAAGTCAAGTAATCATGTAAGTTATGCAAGGTAACGGCCTACGTACGGTGGGTCGTTATAGGTTCGATGAAGAGACCATTAACTTACACCTTGGCCTCATGGCGGCAGAAGAGGACAACCTCGCCAATTATACTAAACAGGCCGACATGCAGCAGGTCATGGACACCATTTGTTTCAACAGGTCAGCATGTCAGGCATCTTTTGATTCCAAATATTTGGAGAAGAACATGAAGGTGTGGTTCAACTTCATCAACGTAAGATTGTACCCGACAATGCATGTGTCTGAATATTCAAAAGAGAGAGCTTTAGCTCTTTTTGCCATTGCTAACGGAATGAGAATGAATGTCAGGGCAATTATCAATACCGCTATTCTCTATGCCACCAACATCGACAATGTTGCATTGCTATTTCCATCATTGCTCACTGCATTGTTCGATAAGGCAGGAATCAACACGAAGGACAATTCCGTTTGCAAACCCATCCGGGCCCTTGATCCTAACGGCATAGTTCACATTTGGAATAACCAGCCAGAAGAGGGAGAGGACGAAGTGGGACCTTCAAAAGTGTCAGGTAGGCGAAAAAGTAAAGCCTCAATCTCGGACCTTCATGAGATGTATCAGCATCATGATGAGCGACTCGATGATATTCAAGCTCAACTTGCTTATGATCGTCAATGGCATCTAGAGCGTGCAGAATATCAAACCTCCTGTTTCAACACCATGAAAAAAATATCCCAACATTTTGGCTTCAATTCAGGCCAAGATATGATTGGATTTGTTCAGATGTCACATTTCCCCGACCGCCTCCGCCAGCCTTATCAGCAAGCCTCACAGTCACAAGAGGATAGCCAAACCAACATTCAAGAAGACGACAAATAGGAGGCGAGACATCATGTCTTGCCTCCCAGGTAAGCTTCTCATTCTTTAGACATTGCGGACGATGTTTTACTTTAATTTTAGGGGTGAGACACTTAGTTGGTTTTATTGTTCTTATTGTTAGGTCTTCTTGTTGTTTTGGTACTCAGTTGCTCATGATTTCTGTGGTTTTTTTTTTTTTTTTATAATCTTCTTTGTGGTTTGTATGTTAATTGTTTCTTTTTGTGTTATTATTTTGCTTTTTGTGTTATTTCATATTAAAAAAAAAGGGGGCGGGGAACACGTGCTGCAGGGCTAAAATTTTTTTTTTTTTAGTTTTTTGTTGGCAAAAGATGACCGTGAATCGATGATAGTGACAACTACAAATTGTTCTCTTGAAGTCATTTGTAACGTCTTTCAATTGTGATTTATGTGTGCTTGACACTCACGCTAGCTAGAGACACTTCTGACTCTTAATTGCTTTTTATGTTATTGTTCTTATCCTTTGTTGTCCCCTTTTTAGCCTTTAAGTCAATTTCTTCTTCACCCACATTAGTATAACCTAACCAATCAAAGAATTCACCAAATACTTAACCCATCACTTTAGGCACGAAATGCATACCTCATTGTATTCGAGTGTATTTTGATTCAACATGAGCTTAGGATTGGGGTTTGAATCATTCTTTGCTGGTTGTATTTTATCAATTTTCATTGTTACTTAAATCAAAACAAAAAAAAAAAAAAACCAAGTATTCATGTAAATAAATAAGTTTAGGGGTGTAAAAAAAAAGTAAAAAAAAACAGAGAGAGAAAAGAAGAGAAAAAGACATAAATTTTTTTTTGAGTTTGTTTGCTTTTATATCGTTTTTATGGAATGAAAGAATGATTGATTGATTTGATGCCAAAATTGGGTATTTTGGGGTTTTCCATTGAATATATGTGAAGTTGGTGAGGGCAAGGCATGCCTAGGGTGATTTGAGTTTAAATATTTCCTTTTTCACCTACCTTTTACCTTCATCTTACGTTACAAGCCTTACAAAGTCCTATTGATCTTCGGTGTTATGCTAACCTACATTAGTGGAGAGTAACACTAACTTGGGCCTATAGTAGTTCTTACGTTCATCATTTAGCGATAAGTCCATGAACTTCCTTAATGCATAAATCAATCCAGTGTTTGATTAGTTTGGTGGTTTTGGTCTTCACACACACACATGAGAGTCTTGTGTGGATTTGCGCTAGTATTAAGTGTTGAAAATTCTAGATAATCACAATGGTTGATTTTCCTTTCGAGCTTAAGACATTTGTAGATTTTGAGGTAAAATTCATAGTCGTCAATTTTGTTACTTAAACTGACACTGTGTTTTTATTGTTCTCTTAGCTTTTTCCCTGTTTTTTTTTTTTTTGCTCGAGGACTTTGGGGGTATTTGATGTAGTGATTTTATCGATCTTTATTCTTCGGCATTTAGTTGGTTTTTGAGCACTTTTATTAGTGTTTTTTATTATGTTCATGTTGTTTTGAAGATAAATTGCAAGAATGATCAAAAAGGTACCAAAAGAGAATCCAAGAAGCACGAATTGGGCTGCAGCGCACTAGACATTTGCTGCAGTGTGCTAAAGCTCCCAGGCCAGAGAGTTGAGGCTACATCACACATAAAGCCCACTATAGCCTGCCCCTCCCCTATTTCAGGCATGCTGTAGCGCACAAAAAGCCTGCTACAGTGCCCCTCCTAAGCACATGCAGCCCCCGTTTCATCAGCTGTAGTGTCTGCACACGTGGATGACTAAATTTAAGGCGAAAATGAGCTTATTTTTGGGGCATATAAAAGGGAATGGTGTAATAGTCGCCCTTTTTGCTGATTCATGATTTATTTTTTAAGGAATATGAATGTTTATGTAAAATGTCTGATTTGATTTTATCATATTATGTTTGAGTTCTTATAGCCTTATAAGACTCAATAATAGTTTGCTTAGCCAAGCATTAGGCATTTTGAAGAAAAAGGCAGAATAAGAATTTATGATTTTATTTCGATCAACATTTAACTAGAATGACTCAAGGCATGATTATGACAGTACTGCCGTATAGAAATTATACTGTGAAAAACCATTATCACATATGGAAATGTAAGAATAAGGTACGAGACCACTTTAGAAAAATCAAGCACAATATTTAGAGTAATAAGGACTAAGTGGTTTCAAGTCCTAAGAAAAACCTACACGCCGTCCAGTTCAGTGCAGATAAATTCTAGACTGCAGTCCAGTATAACTGTACTATTATTAGTTGAAAACAGTATGAGCACTATCTAAGTTATTAAGAAAATGGACTGCATATTTAAAAAGTGCCAAACATTGTCTTATTAGGTGACACCTCATTCAAGATAACAAGTAATTTTTGAATTAAAAAGTAAATGGATAATTATGCATTTATTGAGTGCAAAATGGCACCCTTATGGCCGGCCACCTTAAGGGATTGGTTAGCAAATATTTTATTTTTGGGGTTGGATATGCAATTTTAGGAATAAAAATAATTCTAGAAAACAAATTAATTTTCACTATAAATAGGTGATGATGGGGGAGTGTTGGACCATTTAGTTACACCCCAAAACTCTAGTTCATTTCCAACTCTTTCTCACTTCCACCTTAGGAGCCGAACACGAAAGAAAGAAAAAAAAAACAAAAAAGAAAAAAGAAAAGATTGGCCGGTTTTGTGAAGGTGAGGAAAGGAAGGAAAATTTTCTCAACCAAATGATAGATCCACTCTCCTAAGTCTAGAGGTAATTCTCTTCATCCTTTAAGTATTCAGTTAAGTTTGATTAAGGATTTAAGTATATTTCATGTTGGGTATGTAAGAGCATAAGCTCACCTTTTATTTTCATGCAATAGCCTAAGATTGCTTGATATATGCTTGATTAGGGTTTAGTGGCCTTGATTTATAAGTTGGTGCATGTTTTTGATACTATGTGTTAGAAATTATGTTATATGTGTGAATTCCTATTATGTGTTTGTAATATGTCCCTACATGCTCAAGAAAGGGTATTGTATGAATGATAATGATGATGATGATGTATGATGAATGGAGGGTTAAAAATTAACCCAAAACCCTAATTTGGTAAAGATTACCATTTGGGTCTGTAAGGATGGAAAACTAATGCATGATGATGAAAACCATACATAACACACTGCATATTTGAAGTAGGCTCACGGTTTCAACTGTTTGAGGTAAGGTGTGTGAAATTTTACGTAAAAATGAACCAAATTTGAAAACTGCCAGTTTCAGATTAAACTAGGCAGCAATCTGGAAATAGAAAAGGCATTTAGAGGCCGAATTTGGGAAAAGTCAAAACTACAAAGTTATAGAGAATTGAATATCCTAGGGGACTACATGGATGGTTTTTAAAAATAAGACTCAAAAGGTCTCTGTTTTTATCAAACCCGAGACTAGCCTGAACAGGCAAGTGTCCACGGCTCGGAGGTTTCAACAAGGAAAATGGATAGGTTAAAGGTAGAACCAATTTTTGAGTAAAGCACAAAAGTTGTAGGGTTTTTTGAGATCTACAACTTTCATGGAGAAAACTTTTCTAATTCAAAATAGATTTTAAGAAAAACTGGATTTTCAAAACTGTGCAGGATATAGGAAATTCCTACACAGGATTTTCAAAAGAGTACATAAACAAGCAATTCCTGCACAT
Organism: Ficus hispida; assembly: GCA_025413025.1. NCBI lineage: Eukaryota > Viridiplantae > Streptophyta > Magnoliopsida > Rosales > Moraceae > Ficus > Ficus hispida. The sequence continues at coordinate 15,008,153 of CM046373.1, forward strand.
GCATTAATAACTGAAACTATGGAACTATTTTCAAAGATTGCTTTCAGAATTTGACAGATTTTGTTTAAAAGTTACAGTTTTTAAAAGATACGGTTTCAAGGGATTAAAGTTTTATAAAAGATTTTTAAAAGAAAAAAATTAAACAAAGTATTGTTAAGAAAAGAGGAAAATAAATACATAGGCCAAAACTATTTTGAAAACATAGTAACAAAACGATGACCATTAATAATTGGATAGGATACCCAAGCTATTGGGTTGGGCCTAAAACCCATGGTTACCAATAGTAACCTAATAGGGTATTACTTTAAAAATAATTGGGCCTTGGTAACCTATTATGGTATTAGTCTAAATATGATTGGGCTTCTACCCAGGATTATTAATAGTAACCTAATAAGATACTATTTAAGTACAATTGGGCCTTGTACCCAAGATTTCATTAACTAATCAAACAAGATACTGTTTGATTATAATTGGGTCATGTGCCCTAAGGTTACATTTAGTAACCAAATAAGATATCATTGTAGTATGTAGGGGACATGTAACTAGGGTTACTGGTGAATATTGGTTAGGATACCAACATTGAATATAATGATTTATGATAAGATAGGATGATCCTTATCTTAAGTCTTTTTTTGGAAACAGGAATATAACCTGTTGTTGCAACCTATTGGAGTAACAAACCCAGGATGTAGCCTAACCTATAAGTACAACTCCGCCAAAAGCATAGGCAAAATGTTTTTACTATTTTGTATGTTTTCAAAGCTCATGCATTCATGTATGTGTTGCATATGATTACGCTTTATTATTATGGTATCATGAAGCATGCTTACTAATGATAATTCACATAGTATGAAGAAGATTACGTTTCAAGTAAGAAAGTATTTGCAGGTATGAAATATTTTTCAAGTATGAAACGGTTTTTCAAATATGTTTTAAAGTAAGAACAAGATTTCAAGTATGATGGCAAGCAAGTTGCCTTGTGTCATACCGACCCGCTCTAGGTCGGGTTTGGTCCATAGTTTGAGTTAGATTGGATCAACCATCCCAACCACTCTATGGCTGCGCGCCATGGTACGTACACTCATGTTATGTAAGGGGTCCAAGAAGATGCTAACATAAGGAAGCATAACTAATGTGATAAAAAAACATAAATGGTTCATGCATATCTTTATCAAAATTGTTTTGCGGATAATAAGTTATACTTGCTGAGCGAAAGCTCATGACTTACGTTTATGTTATAGGTAAGCAGCATGTCAGCAATGTATGATACAAGACTGTGGAGATGGCACTGCAGATTGTGAAGTTTAGGTTGGTCACCACCACGTATTTTGAAAATTTATTAAATTATGTGATGCAGGTTCGAGGGTACCTAATAATTGGTATGAGTTATGAGATAAATTATAAAGGTTTGAACCATATTTCTTAATTAAGTATGTACTTGTATATATATATATATATATATATATATAAGTATAAGGTTTTGGAAAAAAAAAATTTGATACTTTTACAAGGATGAGTAAGATAAGTATTTAAGTAAAGTAGGCATGGTAACAGCCCTACGTAGGTGGGGTGTTACAGAGTTGGTATCAGAGCGGGTGTCCTACCATCTGGTTTCACAGTTCTGCTACCAGTGCCACGGTTTTTGTAAGTTAATTTCCTTACATTGTTGTATGGGTACTTATTATGCGAAGTATGATATGGTAGTTAAAGATATGGACCCGAGACGGATTGAAGAAGATCGTGATGCTTCATTAGCATTATGGGAAATGAAGCCGTGTACGTTCGATGGAACCTAAGGAGCTGCAGTTTTAGCCGAGTGGCTATACGATATGGAGACTATCTTTAGATTATGTCATATTGGAGCGCACCTCCAAGTTATGTTAGCGAGTCGACGACTGAATGGTGAAGACTGTTTATGGTGGCTTAGTATGAGAGATCTCGGGATTCCTACGGATGTATGAATGAACTTCCAATCTCTGATTACATTACGATATGGGCCACTACTGGGAGAGGGATTTGATGTACCCTACCGTAATCCTGAGATTTACACTGATATGTATAGGAGGCGATATGCCAGTTATGTTGCAGCTTGGCGTGTCTATCCAAACGAGTCTATGGGTCACTATTGTTAGTGATTTCGTGATGCTATGCTACCGTACACTCCACTAGGCACACCTACAATACAGACTCTCTGTATTCTCAGGGGTGGTTTAGCTCCTGAGATTATGCAGTTCACGCTGCTCGCCGCACCCGATATGACATTAGATGAGATGATGGAGGCTATTATGGATGTCGAGATTTTGGCTAACTGGATTAGGGCTGTTCTAGAGGTCCCCGTACCTATGTTTGAGGACAACCACCCGTTTGTGCCGATGGATGATGCAGGCATGGGTGAGCCTGTTTTCTACGGAGGTCCGTTCATACTGGAGGATCCCATTCCAGCCGTACCGATTCAGGAGATCCCTCCACAGGAGGAGGATACAAATGATGCAGAGATGGATCCGGCTGATCAACAGGCTGACCCAGAGGAAGATGTAGAAGACCCGCCCATGATCAACATCGCCAGCGACGACGAGGATGAAATAGAGGAAGAAATTGAGGAAGATCCCGAAGAAATCCTATTTAATGATGATGAGGAGTGGGATGTCTTTTCTGACATCACAGTAGAGTGGTCAGTTCAGATCATAGTTTGACATTCTTTGATTCTTTTTCACTTTATATTGTATATAAGTACATTATGGTTAAGTGATCTGTAATGACCCACCTAACGTAGGTCGTTACCGTACTTACCTTACATAATTACTTACTTATTTAATTAGCGGAATTTTTTTTTATACAATGTGTACCCACACGAATAGGTACGTACTTATAAACGTTTACTAAATAAAATCCTATGAGTATAAAATAATACACATATTATAAACCAAGCACGTAGCGGTCACCATCCCAAATTTCACAGCTAGCAGTGCCATGCTCCACCACCTTGCATCAAAGATTGCCGCTAGGTTGTTTACCTATAGCATAGGCGTAAGACATGAGCTTTCACTCAGCAAGTACAACTTTAACATCCGCAAAAAAAATCTTAACAATGCATGAACTAATTATACTCCATTATGCTTTCTTAGCTTAACATACTATTGGGCCCCTTACTTAACATAACTGTACGTACCATGGTGCGCAGCTATGGAGTGGTTAGGGCGGCCAGCCCAGTCCAACTCAAACCATAGACCAAACTCGACCTAGTGCGGGTCGGTACGACACAAGGCAACTTAGCTTGCCAACTTACTTAATTTTCCTTAAGACTTATTCTTATCTTAAACATACTCACTAAATCATTTCATACTTTAGTCTTAGGCTTACCATATACAATAATGAACATACTTCGTGATGTCACATACTAAATCACACATTATGTCATATCATTGCATAAACTTTAAACAAATCATGCAAGTAAACAAACAAACAGCCTATGCTGTTGGCGGAGTCGTACTTACCTCGTATGCTATGTCCTAGGCTTTGTTGCTCCAATTCAGGTCGCAACAACATGTTACCTCCTGCTATTATAAAGGACATAGGATAAGGATTCTATAAATCATAAAAAAAAATATTAGTAACCTAACCAACATCCATAAATAACCTTAGTTATATGCCCCCACACATACTATAATAACTTACTTGGTTACTAATTGTAACCCTAGGGTTTATGGCCTATCATACTTAAATCATATCTTATTAGGTTACCATAGATAACCTTGGGCTTTGGGTCTAATCCAGTAACTTGGGTATCCTACCCGATTATCGTTGGTTAGCATACTGATACCGTGTTATCAATATAGCTTTTGAGCTATCTACTTATTTTTTCATTATTCTTGAAAATTCCTAGTTTTCATTGTCCAAATCCTTGCACAAAAATCCTTGTATGGTTTCAATCCTTTGCAAAAATTGTAATTCTTTAAGTAAGGATAATAAAATTGTTAAGTGTTGGAAACTGCCTTTGAAATAGTTTCATGCTGTCAATTATCAGTGTATATGCAGGAATTTCCTTTTCCTGCACTGTGTTTTGAAAATCCTGTGCCGGAATTTCTTGTTTACTGCACGGTTTTTGGAATCCAATTTTATTTAAAAATCTGTGTTGAATCTGAAAAATTTTTCTTCACAAAAGTTTTAGATCTTGAAAAACCCTACAACTTTCATGTTTTGCGTAAAGCCCAGTTCAGTACCTAACCTACTTATTTTCCTTGTTGAACCTGCCTGGCCATGCATGAATTCTGGGCATGACTAGGTTTGGATTTTTGTAAAAACAAAGGCCATTAGAGCCTTATTTTTGAAAACTGTCAACGTTGCCCTCTAGGAATTTCCATTTTCTACAATTTCATGTTTTGAATTTCTCCAAATTCGGCCTCTAAGGGCCTTAAAATTGCCTTTCCAATAAGCTGCCCAGCTTTACCCGAAACTGGCAGTTTTCGGGTAAAACTGGGCAGCTTCCTGGAAACGTGAATTTGAGGGCCCTTAGAGGCCGAATTTGAAGAAAGTTTAAAAATAAATCACCAAAGGCCTTTGTTTTTGTGAAAACCCGAGCCTGGTCGGCCAGACCCAGTGTGCACGGCCAGGCAGGTTCAACAAGAAAAATGGATAGGTTAAAGGCAGAACTAGGTTTTGAGTAAAACACGAAAGTTGTAGTATTTTTCGAGATCTACAACTTTTATGAAGAAATATTTTTTAATTCTGAACATATTTTAAAGTAAAACTAGATTCCCAAAACTGTGCAGGAAATAGGAAATTCCTGCACAGGATTTTTAGAAAAATAGTGCAAAAGCAGGAAATTACTGCACATGTATTGATAACTGAAATTAAGGAACTGTTTTCAAAGATTGTTTTTAGAGCTTGACAATTTTTAATTGTCTTTGCTTAAAACTTAACAAAGGTTTGTCAAGAAAGAGCAAATAAATAAATAAAATAAGCCAAGTCCTATGGTAAACAACTATAGGACAAATAGTAACCGAAAAGGTTACCAACTTTTAATATGCCAAATAATTTAGGTTACTTATAGTAACCACATGAGATACCCAAGCTATTGGGTTGGGCCTTAGTAAGATTAGTAACCTAATACTATTCAAGTATAATTGGGCTTAGTACTCGGGGTTACCTAAAGTAACCTAATAAGATATTGTTTAAGTATGTTGGGCCATAAGCCCTAGGATTACCGTAAGTAACCGATCGAGTGATCATAAGAAGATATGGGGAACATATAACTAGGGCTACTCATGGATGTTGGTTAGGATACCAACATTTAATGATTATGATTTATGGTAAATTAGAATATGTATGACTCTTATCTTACACCCTGTTTGCAAACAGGAGTAGGAACTATTGTCGTCCCATGTTTGGATGATAAACCAAGAGCGTAGGATGACAAGTAAGTACAACTCCACCTACAGCATGGACAAAACATTTTTACATGACATATTTTTCAAGAAATCATGTATTGATGTACATGATTTACATATGTTATATGTTATGGTGCTTTATGTTATGATGTTTATGTTATGATGTTTACGTTATGATATTTATGTTATGATGTTTACGTTATGATGTTTATGTTATGATGTTTATATTATAATATTTTATATTATGGTGTTTATGTTATAGTTTGTTATTATGCTATGTTATATGTTTTAATATAGTGACATCATGAGGCATGTTCACTAATATTAAACCACATGGTAAAAACATGTTTTTAAGTCATAAGATAAGACAAGCTAATGTTATTGTGACGTACCGACTTGCCACGAGGGTGGGTTTAAACGGTATTGTTCATGGTTTGAGTTGGATTGGATTGGTTGCCCCAACCACTCCATATTAAACAGTATGGTTCATGGTTTGAGTTGGATTGGACTGGCCACCCCAATCACTCCATGGTTACATGCCACAGTATATCCACTCATGTTATATAAAGGGCCCATAAATCAAATCAACATAAGAAAGCATAAACAGTTCATGCATTCTTTTATTAAAATGTTTTGCAGATTGAATATTGTACTTACTGGGCATAAGCTCATTATTTACATTCATGTTGTAGATAAGCAACCTACCAGCAATTGCGTGATGCAAGATTGTGGAGTGATGGTGCTATAGATTGTGAAATGTGGAATGGACACCGCTACGGATTTTGAAAAAATATGTTTTGTAAAATATGTCTGTAAATGTGTTTTATGTTATGTTATGATATAATAAAGTAATGGTATGGATAAGGAAAAGTTTTCAAGTATGACGGCAAGTAAGTTACCTCATGTTGTACCAACCGCACTAGGTCAGGTATGGTCCACAACTTGAATATGATAGCTTTCCAGTGTGAAATGAAAGCTCGGTACTCGAGTGAGTACATATGAGTAAGTATGAGAATAAGTATGAGTATCAGTATGAGATTAAGTCAAGTTTAAGTTTGAGTTTCAAATAAAGTTTTAAGAAAAAAAAAATTTTTACTCTGGAAATTTCAGTAAGCTTAAAGTATTTGATCAAGAAGTAAGTTAAGTAAACACGGAAGTTACGGCCCTACGTAGCATAGGTCGGGGTCGTGACACTCACGAAGCCTATTTGTCTCCTGCTGCTGTTCTAGCAACTGCCGTTGTAAATTGGCTATAACATTTGCAATATCCAACTCAGGTTGATTTAGGTGTACTCGTCTGCGTAGGCGTATCATCTTCTAATTTACTATTTTGTTACAACAAAAAGATATTATCGTACTACTAATATCCTGTCCTTCATGCATGGCTTATCAGATCATATCTTAATACATCAGGTCATAACATCACCATACTTATAATATCGTAACCTAACATCATCGTATCCTTATCATAACTTATCATAAGATTCTTGATCATAACATAACATCATTACATACATTTCATACTTGAACTGTCTTTTTGTATACTTATAAAAAGTACATCATATTTATAATATTAATATGTACATATTATTTACATCGTATTATACATACATGATCAAAACTGGGGTAGAAGTGACTACCACTTTACCATTATACATATGTACAATCCTAAGGTCAAAAAGAATAAACTAATAAAAGTCAATCCTATGTCTAAGCTATCTACTCTGTAGTCACGTCCGAGAATACGTCCCAATCTTCATCACCAAATAAAATCTCGTCCAAGTCGTCCTCGGCATCATCCATATCTACCTCCCATACTTCTTGCTCTTGCTCTTCCCATTCTTCTTCAAATTCTTCGTCTACGTCTTCTTCATCATCATCACTATCGATGATGATCGCTGGGGGATCCTCAGGTTGACCTTCAGGAGCAGCCATAAAATCTGCAGGGTCCACTTCATTTCCTTCCGTGTCGACATCTACCTCCTATGGCGGTATCTCCTACAGTGGAACTGCTGGAATCAGATCCTCTGGAATAACGGACCTTCCTCGAACAGTGGCTCCCCTAGACCAGCATCGTCAACTGGCACCTGATAGTCGTTTACTAAGGCATCCACTTGCAACATGTGGGCTATTATTTCGGCTTCCATAATGTCATCTATCATGTTCCCTACTGTCATTCCCGCCATAGGTGCTGGAACAAATCTTCTAATCTCGGGAGGTAACCCTTCCCTGAGCAGATGTAACACCTGCAACTCTGGGCTGCCTAAATCTTATGGGATGTAGGGCAACATTGCATCCTGAAACCTCCTACAGTAGTGGCCCATAGACTCATGTGGATATGCATGTCAATCAGCTACATAACTAAGATATCACCCAAGATACATGTCGTTGTAAATCTCGGGGTCGCGGTAGGGCATATAGGCATCCTCGTCTGGTAAAGGCCCATATCATGCAATCATTAGGGCACGAAAATCGTCCCATGACCTTCCTGGCATCGCTCGCTCCCCTAAGGTCATCCACCATAATCTAGCATTCACTACCAAGCATCTACTAGCTAACAAAACCTGAAGACAAGCCTCTATATGGCATATACGAAATATCAGCTCCATATCATATAGCCATGCTACTAACGATGCGGTCCGGCGTGTCCCATCAAATAGTAGGGGCTACATCCCGTAAAATACTAACGCTACTTCCCGATCCTCATCTACTCGATCCAGGTCCATCTCAACTAATCTATCATACCATAATTGCATAATAAATATATATGCACAAAATAAATTTTAACTTACAACGATGGTGGCGATGGTAGGAGGACTATGAAATAGGAAGGCAGGAATCCGCTCTGATACCAACTCTGTAATGACCTACCTAACGTAAGCCATTACCGTACTTATCTTGCATAATTACTTATTTACTTAATTAGCGGAAATTTTTTTTTTATACAATGTGTACCCAAACGTATAGGTACGTACTTATAACCGTTTATTAAATAAAATCCTTTAAGTATAAAATAATACACATATTATAAACCAAACTTGTAGTGGTCACCATCCCAAATTTCACAGCTAGTAGTGCCATGCTCCACCACTTACATCAAAGATTACCGCTAGGATGTTTACCTACAGCATAGATGTAAGACGTGAGCTTTCGCTCAGCAAGTATAACTTTAACATGCGTAAAACAAATCTTAACAATGCATGAACCAATTATGTTCCATTATGCTTTCTTAGCTTAACATACTATTGGGTCCCTTACTTAACATAAGTGTACGTATCGTGACGCGCAGCTATGGAGTGGTTGGGACGGCCAGCCCAGTCTAACTCAAACCATAGACCAAACCCGACCTAGTGCGGGTCGGTACGACACAAGGCAACTTAGCTTGCCAACTTACTTAATTTTCCTTAAGACTTATTCTTATCTTAAACATACTTACTAAATCATTTCATACTTTGGTCTTAGGCTTACCATAAACAGTAATGAACATACTTCGTGATGTTACATACTAAATCACACATTATGTCATATCATTGCATAAACTTTAAACAAATCATGCAAGTAAACAAACAAACAGCCTATGCTATTGGCGGAGTCGTACTTACCTCGTATGCTATGTCCTAGGCTTTGTTGCTCCAATTCAGGTCACAACAACAGGTTACCTCCTGCTATTATAAAGGAAATAGGGTAAGGATTCTATAAATTATTAAAAAAAAAAAAAAAAAAAAAAAGTTAGTAACTTAACCAACATCCATAAATAAACTTAGTTATATGCCCCTCACACATACTATAATAACTTACTTGGTTACTAATTGTAACCCTAGGGTTTATGGCCTATCATACTTAAATCATATCTTATTAGGTTCGTATAGGTAACCTTGGGCTTTGGGCCTAATCCAGTAACTTGGGTATCCTACCCGGTTACCGTTGGTTGCCATACTGATACCGTGTTATCAAGATAGCTTTTGAGCTATCTATTTATTTTTTCTTTATTCTTGAAAATTCCTAGTTTTCATTGTCCAAATCCTTGTACAAAAATCCTTGTATGGTTTTCAATCCTTTGCCAAAACTGTAATTCTTTGAGTAGGGATAATAAAATTGTTAAGTGTTGGAAACTGCCTTTGAAACAGTTTTATGCTGTCAATTATCAGTGTATAAGCAGGAATTTTCTTTTCCTGCACTGTGTTTTGAAAATCCTGTGCAGAAATTTCCTGTTTACTATACAATTTTTGGAATCCAATTTTATTTAAAAATCTGTGTTGAATCTGAAAAAGTTTTCTTCATGAAAGTTTTAGATCTTCAAAAATCCTATAACTTTTATGTTTTGCTCAAAACCCAGTTCGGTTTCTAACCTACTTATTTTCCTTGTTGAATCTGCCTGGCTGTGCATGAAGTCTGGGCATGACTAGGTTCGGATTTTTATAAAAACAAAGGCCATTGGAGCCTTATTTTTGAAAATTGTCCATGAGACCCCCTAGGAATTTCCTTTTTCTAAAACTTTCATGTTTTGAGTTTCTCCAAATTCGGCCTCTAAGGGTCTTAAAATTACCTTCCCAGTAAGCTGCCCAGTTTTACCTGAAATTGGCAGTTTTGCTTGAATCAGTTTTTTTTTTTTTTATGAAAAAAAAATCTACGTGCATACTACCTCAAACGGTCGCAACCGTGAGCCTACGACAAACATACAGTGTTTCTAATGTAAATTTTTCATTAACATACATTCATTCATACACATATAACCCTTGTGATGTTCTAGCACCAAACTAGGGTTTAAGGTTGGTTTGCATAACCAAATTGTCATACAAGTTCCTAACCTAGCTCATTCATCAATCATACATAACCTATAATTTCTTAAACACATGGGCACATATAACAAACATCATAAAGGCATACATGCAAACCCTAATATCATACAACCATTAAAAACATGCATAAAACATAAATCAAAACCACCTAATTCCTAATCAAGCACAAATATAAACTAACCTAAGCTATTGCATAAGAAAATAAAATGAGCTTATGCTCTTACAAACCAACATTGAAATACACATAAACCTTAAATTAGAACTTAACTGGATAGCTCAAAGGTTTTAGAATATTACCTTTAAGCTTGGAGATGGGTTCTAAGCATTGGATCAACTTTTTCTTGCTTTGGTGTTCCTCCAAAAAAATATCCAACCACCCTAGCCTTCTCTTTCTCTTTCTCTTTTTTTTTTCTTGGGTTCGGCTTTCTAAGGGGGGGAGAGAGTGAGGTGAAAATTTGACATAGTTTTGGGGTAGTTTCACATAAAATGAACCAAAAATGCACCCCCCCTCCCAATTACCTATTTATAGGTGATAATTATTTTCTTTTTTTATTTAATTTTAATTCTAGAATTGCATACTAGTCCTTAAGAGCAAAGTATTTGCTCAAAACACACTTGAGGTGGCCGGCCATGAAGTGTTCCTTGCAGCCCAAGCAACCTTGCAATGTTCATCCACCTAAATACTTTCTAATTTTTCTAAAATTCCAATAATTCACATAATTATCTCAAGGATGAGGTGTTCCCCCATTAGGGTCTTGTTTGGCTTTTCTCCTAAAATGCAATCCATTTTTATACTAATACAGATATTTCCAATACTGTTCTCAACTAATAACAATACTGTTATTCTAGACTGTAGTCCAGAATTCATCTGTATATAATTGGATTGCATATAAATTTTTCTTATGACTTAAAGCTGCTTAGCCCTTATCGTCCTAAATAATGTGCTTGATTTTTCTATAGTGGTCTTGAACCTTATTCTTTCTATCTTATCCGTAATGATAATTTTTCGCAGTATAATTTCCATATTGCTTGCTATACTGTAGTACCATCATAACTTAGGTCATTCTGGTCAAACATTGACCGAAAATAAGATCATAAAATTTTATTATGTCATTTTCCTCAAAAGTTCATATGCTTGACTAAGTAATCCATTATTGAATCTTGTGAAATTATAAGGACTCACAAAATTTGATAAAAACCCAAATCAGGCTTTTCAAAAATACCTTCATGGTATAACTTTAATTCCTTAAAAAGGAAACTGTAACTTTGGAAAAAAAAAAAAAAACTAGTTGTTACATGATAGACACTTCCATCCTGACTATGTACATGACTATGTATATGAGGCCTGACGTGTATCGGACAAGTGTTAGATACTGCTGAAAAGCTATACCCTTTTTATACAATGTATATAGTGGTACGGTATATATATGAATGTGTTTATGATGATGCTATGATTAAGTGCTGGTTTTCATGACAAGATTATGATGAGTTGATGATACGAAATGATGAGATCATGATGGATCTCTAATATGATGTTCTTATGATACGATACGGTATAATATGATTTGATATGGTATGATGAGATCGAGATGAATCTCTAATATGTACTATAAGTTATGATGGATATATGATATGATATGATACGATATGAATGAAAGAATGGACATTTGAAATATAACAATATCCTTTCTTATGATTATATAGGAATTAGAAGATGGTTCGGCCACGTGTTCGATTAAACCCAATTCTGCAAGAACCTAACCTTGCGACGGTGGTAGCCGACTTACAATGGCAATTGTTGGAGCAACAACTAGAAACAAATAGGCTCCAAGAGAAAATAGCTAATCTAAATCAGATGCCTCATGTTGGGGAAGTTCCACCTCGGGACAATGCGATGCCCTCAGTATCTCCTCATGCACCGGAAGTCAGTCAAGGGATTCCATGGAATCCCGAAGTCCCAATAGTGCCTGTCGCACCAGTTGGGATGCAAGAGATCTCGCCCATGGCCCGAGAAGACTTGTTGTACGAACAATTTAGGCGTATGAAGGCACCTGAATTTGAAGGGCTCATGGACCCAATTAAAGCAGATAACTGGTTGATGGATATTCAAGTTATCTTGGATTTTATGAGACTCACAGAGCAAGAAAAAGTCCTTTGTACTTCCTTTTCACTCAAAAAGGATGTCTGGCATAGGTAGAGAACAGTCTAGCTACGTAGAGATGTGGCGAATATGAGCTGACAGAATTTTACGACTGAATTCAGGTAATGTACTACAATCAAGAAATCCTTACGGCCTAACAAGATGAGTTTAACAGTATGAAGCAAGGGTCGATGACAGTGTTGGAAGCTATTAAGAAATTTGAACAACTAGCCAAAAAGGACCGGAACTCGGACCAAATGAGATTGTGGAGATGGCACTGCGGACAAGTTTATGTTGGAAAAAACGGATCCGATATCGGAGTTACGGCGCAGCAGAAGTTTTAAAAATTTTTATGCCGTTTCGAAAAGAACCTCATGATGCATATAACAATAAATTAAATTCATGATCAAGCGTACCTTATTTCTCGGATTCCGGAATCACTAGAGCGTTTGACCAACGTGTCTTCTCTACTATTCTCGAGTTCCAAGTCTCAGAGTGTGTGTGGGTACACGTTCTATGAATCCAAGCGACCGGTAATGTTTTCCGAAGTCTAGATCCCTCCTTCTCAATCCGATGTTCCTCGTTAAGAATACGATCCAACTTCTTTCTTCAAAACTACAAAATAGGAACCGGTTAACCTCCTATGAAAATTATCACTCGGTTTAGCCTTCCTCACAGTTTTGAATTAATGGAATTTTCTCTCTTTTTCTTTCTCACAAGATAGCCGAATTTTTGTGAAGTAGAAGAAACCTAAATTATTTTTTTTTCTTTTCTAAAAAACTTTTTTCTCCTAGAAAAATACCAAAAAATTAGTTTCTCAAGAATTCCTAGCCTTTATATAGAAGTCTAATCTTTTTCAAAATTTAATTCCTTCTTGAAAAATAATTAATAATTATTTTTCTGGATAAATTTTGAACCAAAAGATCATACAACTTTAGGGCTAGATTCATTGAACCTAGAAACGTTTTTTCAAGAGGAAATCTCCTCCAAATTTTCGGCCACTTTAGGATAAATCTAGATTGGTGGTTCAAATTTTAAATCAAGAATCTAGACTAGTGAAAATATCCTAGTCCTATCTAGATTCAAATTTCTTTTAAACCCTTTTTGAATTTAAATAAGATTCACTCATTTGAATTAATATTTTCCACAAACATCAACCATATTAATTAATTTAAATAAATGGAATATTTTAATTTTTTCTTCCTCAAAAATCCGTGCACCACATTAATAATCCGTGCACCACATTGATAAAAAAAATTCATCAAATAATCTCCATTATTTAAATCAATTAATAATTTAATGTTATGAATATATTTGAACAATTTTGAAACAAAATTTTCTTCTCTCCACCTATCTAAAACCGTGCACCTCTTTTAGATTATGAGAGAAAAATTTTGTTTTCCAAAATTAAATAATTCAAATATAATCTTATTTCGAAAATTCAAATTAACCAATCATATGTTGACAAATCATATTATTTGTTTACACAAATCATACATGTCCAATCCTTTTTCGGATTGCATGCTAGAGAGTACCATGTCTTAATAGACAGTGCAAAATTCCATTTAAATTTACCGATCTCTTTAGGAACAAATCCCGAGACGCTATTTAGAACTATATGAGCTAGTAGAGGGACCCGATGGAAATATGTAAAGAGGCTCCTATAATTGTGAAAAATTAATCCCAGACTAATTATTCATCAATTATCAACTTCAAAACTATTCCACTAAAAGTTTGAAGCTGAACTCCTGTTTACATACCGTATTACGAAAGCTCTCTCACGCAGTGCTTCTTCCATGATTTATTCATCGCTTGTTTAATCCCCATATGTTATCCATGATTGAATTAAGGACTTTTTCCGTTTTACCTTTTCAATCATTTTAACTTAAAGTTCCATTATTCTCCATTGAAAGAACCACCAATTGTAAAACCATACAATTGGTAAACCATCAGAGAACACAAAGTAAACCGATGGCCAATATCTTGTTATACTATCTTTCAATCCCCGAATAATACCTTTAAGTAGATAACATGTACTATCGTTAAGATAGCTATGGATTCTATATCTATGAATCTTGATTTCTCTATCCATAAGTCATGCACCCAAAACACAAGTATATTAACCATAAATTAACAGTGTCTCACCTGTAGTGCATTAAAGTACATAAGTCATGGATACGAACTCAAGTAATCATTTCAGGATTAAGATTAATACAGGATGATAATCAAAACTTCATTGATTCTTATAAACGGAATTATTAAACCGAATCAATTAACACTTTAGGTCCAGTCCAATGTCATACCTCAATACTGGTATACATTAAAGTTTCCACTCGGAACCAATCCGATGGTCAAGACAAACCATCCCTCCAAGGAAGTAGATAACATGTACAATCTTATCATGAATAAGATCCCCAAATCTTATTCCATCGATTGCGGACTATTTATTTTGACTGTTATCAAATTACCATGTCTTCTATGTATACCCCGTATACATATGGTAATCCGATATATTTCCAACAGTCAAGGAGTATTTTATGTTTGCTCAACCATACAATCAACAAATGAAAGTAAATAGGACACAACTTATTAAACATGAATAACCTCCTCTTATTAATATCAAAATGTCATTTTTACAGAAAATCCCTAGCATTGATTTTCTATCCTTAGGGCACATTTAGATCCCAATAATCTCCCACTTGCCCTAAGCGAGTAAATGTGACATATTACTCATCCACATGCCTTCAACGTGTTCTACGAATCTTCTGGCCAACAAAGTCTTCGTGAACAGGTTAGCAAGATTGTCCTCTGATGCGATTTTGCAAACCGTCACATTTCCACTCTCAACAAAGCCTCTGATGATGTGATATTTTATGTCAATGTGCTTACTCCTCTTATGATGCCTAGGATCCTTGGTGTTAGCTACTGCTGCACTGTTATCACAGTAAAGCACCATAGCTTTATCCATACCAGGAACGACCTCAAGGTCATTAAGGAACCTGCGGAGCCATACCGCTTCCTTTGATGCCTCACTGGTTGTCACATACTCGGCTTCCATGGTCGAGTCAGCAATGCAAGATTGCTTAATACTCCTCCACACAACGGCACCACCTCCAAGGGTAAAGACAGAACCTGAAGTCGATTTCCTTGAATCCTGATCTGATTGAAAATCAGAATCTGTGTATCCTATAGGAACAAGGTCCTGACCGGAATACACTAGCATATAATCCCTCGTTCTCCGTTGATACTTGAGTATATGCTTGACCGCAGCCTAATGGTTCGGTCCTGAATTCAACTGATATCGACTTACCATATCAATCGCAAAACAAATGTCAGGCCTTGTGCATAACATAGCGTACATAAGACTACCTACCGCAGATGCATAAGGTACATTTTTCATACGCTCCCTTTCTTCCGATGTCTTGGGACAGTCATCTCTAGAAAGCTTGATTCCAATCCTGAAAGATTGGGCACCTTTCTTGGAATCTTTCATAGAAAACTTTTCAAGTACTTTATCAATGTATGAAGCTTGGGAGAGTGCTATCGTTTTGTTCTTTCTATCTCTAAAGAGTTGAATTCCAAGAACATAACTAGCTTCTCCTAAGTCCTTCATGTCAAACTGTTTGGCTAACCAAACTTTGACAGATGATAACATTGCCATATTGTTTCCAATAAGCAATATATCATCCACATAAAGTACTAGGAAAACCACTTTCTCGTTCTTGATACATTTATAAACACATGGTTCATCAATGTTTTGTTCGAATCCATAGGTTTTGATTACTTGATCAAACTTAATATTCCAAGAACGAGATGCTTGCTTTAATCCATAAATGGATTTAAGCAACTTGCATACCTTGTCTTCTTGGCCCTTTGCCTTGAACCCGTCTGGTTGTATCATATAGATATCTTCCTCAAGAGAGCCATTCAAGAAAGCTGTCTTGACATCCATTTGCCAGATCTCATAATCGAGAGCAGCCGCAATGGATAAAAGAATGCGGATTGACTTGAGCATTGCTACAGGTGAGAAGGTTTCTTCATAGTCGATTCCTTCCTTTGCGTATAGCCCTTTGCTACAAGTCTTGCCTTGAAAGTTTCCACTTTCCCATCCACACCTCTTTTCCTCTTGTATACCCACTTACACCCAATCGGTTTTATGCCTTGGGGTAAGTCTACAAGTTTCCAGACCCCATTGGAATCCATAGATTCCATCTCGGTGTTCATAGCCTTTTGCCAAAGACTAGAATCAACATCCTCCATATCTTCTTTGTACGTAGCCGGATCATCAACATGTTCTATAGATTCTGCTTCAAAAACTTCACCATTGAACATGTACCTTTCAGGTTCCCTGATAATCCTCCCACTACGACGAAGCTCCCGTGGTTGTTGATTCTCTAGTGGGTTTTCCATAGGGTTTTCTGTGACTTTAGGAATATCCAAATCCGAAGTCATCTCCTCAAGCACTACTTTGCTATGAGGTTTAAAGTCTTCCACATAACTTTCCTCCAGGAATGTTGCATGTGTAGAAACAAAGACTTTATTTTCCTTCGGGTTATAGAACAGACCACATTTTGTCTCTTTTGGATAGCCAACAAACAAGCACACTTCTGATCGTGACTCCAATTTCGTCGCTTCCTTATCCAGGACGTGTGCCAGACAACCCCAAATTCAAATATGATTCAAATTAGGTTTCCTACTCGTCCATAACTCGTAAGGAGTTTTAGGAACCGATTTGGAGGGAACGTTATTCAGAAGATAGCATGCAGTTTGTATGGCGTGCCCCCAAAATGACAAAGGTAATGTGGAATAACTCATCATAGACCGGACCATATCCAATAGGGTCATATTTCTTCTCTCAGCTACACCATTCTGTTGAGGAGTACCAGGTGCAGTCAATTGGGATTGTATCCCATTCTCTATCAAATATCCTAAGAACTCATCCGATAGGTATTCTCCACCTCGATCCGATCGAAGTGTCTTAATGGACTTACCTAATTGTTTCTCCGCTTCAGCCCGAAATTCTTTGAACTTGTCAAAGGCTTCGCTTTTGGGGGTCATCAAATAGACATATCCATACCTTGAGTAATCATCAATAAGAATGATATAATACTCATACCCACCACGTGCTTCTATGTTCATGGGACCACAAACATCCGTATGCATAAGTTCTAAAAGTTCCTCGACACGACTATCCTTAGCAGCAAAGTGCCGTTTAGTCATCTTGCCCTCCAAACAGGATTCACATTGTGACCAAGGTTCAACCTCATACAAGTCAAGGCTTTCCTCATTTACCATCTTTTGAATTCTGTTAAGGCTTATGTGACCAAGTCGTAAATGCCAAAGATATGATTTGTTAGAGTGAGAAGACTTAAGTCTTTTAGAGTTCTTTTCCAATTCTGTATCAAACAGTGAGTGCATCTTAGGTTTGATAAAATAAAGATTTCCATGCATCCATCCATTACAGATAAGAGAATTGTTTTTCCTAATAACAACTTTATTATTAAAAGAAACTGAATAAGAATCTTTAATCAAACAAGCTACCGAAATTAGGTTCCTCTTAAAACTAGGAACATAAAAACAATGTCTTAAAACAATAAACATAAATTCATCAAAATAAAGATGCACTTCTCCCACTGCTTCAGCTCGCACCAACGTCCCATCACCGGTTCTTAACGTGAAGTTCTCCTCACGCAAACTTCTAGTTTCCTTGAACCCCTTTAGAGAAATACAAACATGGTTAGTGGCTCCAAAATCTATAACCTAATTGTCCTTAGATTCTTCCACTAAACAACCCTCAGGATACAGGACATTGAAATTAGCTTTCTGCTTTTTCAAAGCCAGGTATTCTCGACAATCCTTCTTGAAATGTCTTTTCTTCCCACAGTGAAAACACTTAGCCTTTTTAGGATCCACCTTTCGCTTCTTAGTCTTGGTAGACTTCTTAAAAACAGGTGCATTTCCCTTGTTCTTCCCCTTTTCCTTCTTCCTTTTAGGATTAGGAGCAGGCGAACTAGGTTCAGCCACATTTGCCTCAGCCTTAGATCCAGAACCCTTAAAAATGTTCTCAAAGGCTTGCAACTCTTTCATCAATTCCGTTAAAGACATCTCCTTCTGGTTAAGGTTGTAGGATGCCTGAAACAAATCGAAATCCTTGGATAAGGTTTGGAAAACCATAACCAATTGAGTTGCAACATCGATCTCAGCCCCATTTGTCTGAGCCTCAGACAAATAAGCCATGACTTTCATCATGTGCTCCTTAATGGGAGTTCTAACCTTCTGCCTGCAGTTCATGAGACCTTTGATAGCATCGGTCTTAGCCTGGATAGTTTGTTCACCAAACATCTCCTCCAGGTTATCCATGATCTGCCTAGCAGTTTGATGTTCCTCATGCTGTTTCTGGAGCACGTTAGACATGCTCGCCCTAATATAGCACATGGCACTTAGGTTAGAATTGTCCCAGCGCTCAAGCGCTACAAATTCCCTATCAGGAGCATCGATCGCAGGCGTAGGTGGTCTGGGTTAGGTTAGGACGAAACTGTGTTTCTCAAAGTTTAGGACGATAAGCAAGTTCCTTTTCCAGTCATTAAAGTTTTCACCAGTTAATTTGTTTTGCGTAAGTATCACAGATAAAGGGCTCGACATTTTGATCTATAATAAGAAGACATGTAATAAGTACGAGCAAACATCCTATCAGTTTATAAAATATGATTTTGTAATGAAACATAAAGATCTAAATGCAATCTAAATGTTCATGTGTAAAAGCCTTAAAACACATACCTTACAACGATAATTCCTAGCTTCTGCTTTCTAAGCTACCGAGGGGTAATCATAGAATAACTAGCCAAGAACACGGATCCCTTCTGATTAATACATATTCGTCCATGGAGCAAACTCCATTAAATATATATTAACTATCGTTTATTTGGCCACTACTTTACATATCAGAGCCTCGAGGGAGGATTAATAAATAAAGAAGCATGAGTGTATAACCATCGTTTCCAATTTTGAATCCATATTTTACATCCGCCACCGAGGGGTGATCTAAACATAAAATATGCCCAAAATTATTATCCTTTCGGAAATCCAAATCAGTGTGCGCTCTAGGTAAGATACCTATCCGAAGAGAATTCCCGGGTCAAAACCGAGTAGTAGGCACTACCATGCGTAACTATTGGACCAACGATGGAGACCGTAGGTCTTAGTGTATAAAACCTTCTCCCACTCAATCTTTTAAATTAGGGTTTTTGTTTTTCATGCATAAACAATATTTATTGAGTGGCACTCCCTAGTCTATATGGCATGTTATCAATACATCACGAAATAGTATAACATATTAATCTAGCAGCACATCATCCATGGTTTGCAAAATATGTAAATAGCCGTGGATCATGATTCCATCCTAGAGAAAAGAAAACTGCAAAATTTACAAAAATTAACCGAAACATATATCGGCCTTCATTTGTAGATCCATGCCTTGTATCCTTCTTCAATGTGTCTTCCTTCTCCAATGTCACATCTTTTTCAATTTAAATTTAAATTTAAAATTCAAATTTCAAAAAGATTATATGTGATTTTTTAATTTTAATCAAAATTACAAAATATCAAAATTTAAATAAAAATCCGGTTTATTAAATTTTAAAATTCAAAAAATTTGAAATTTCAAATTTCAAATTTAAATCTCAAAATTTTAAAATTCATAATAATATCCATTAAATTTAAATTTAAATTTTTAATTTTGATTTTCAAATTATCAAGATCACATATCATTGGAAAATGAAATTTTCAAAAAGATTTTGTGATTTTTTTTTATTAAAAAAAACGTCTTTTAATTTGAAAAATAACAAAAAACACAAAATCACATCTTTTGAAAATTTCCATACCTTTGCTCATCTTCAATCTCATCGAATCCATTGTAGCTCGAATTTTATAAAAAAATTCCTATGCCATTTCCGGTTTACAAAAATTCTAGGAATTGAAAGAACAACCTAGGGGTGATTATAGACCGCATCTATTACACTTGAAAAACCAAGATACAAATTCTAACCTCTAGGGAATCATGACCGGCAAAATTGAACAAGTATCATATATTATAAAAATAATATAAAGCATTCAACCATACATCCATTCATAATATATTTAACATACACAAAATAAAACCTAGAGTGTCAACTCTCTAAAATATTTCATTAATGCATAGAGAGAAATTTATTTGATCAAATAATTTATGTTATATGAATAATCATGAGTAGGCTCTGATACCAATTGTTGGAAAAAACGGATCCGATATCGGAGTTACGGCGCAGCGGAAGTTTTAAAAATTTTTATGCCGTTTCGAAAAGAATCTCATGATGCATATAACAATAAATTAAATTCATGATCAAGCGTACCTTATTTCTCGGATTCCGGAATCACTAGAGCGTTTGACCAACGTGACTTCTCTACTATTCTCGAGTTCCACGTCTCAGAGTGTGTGTGGGCACACGTTCTATGAATCCAAGCGACGGGTAATATTTTCCGAAATCTAGATCCCTCCTTCTCAATCCGATGTTCCTCGTTGAGAATACGATCTAACTTCTTTCTTCAAAACTACAAAACAGGAACCGGTTAACCTCCTATGAAAATTATCACTCGGTTTAACCTTCCTCACAGTTTTGAATCAATGGAATTTTCTCTATTTTTCTTTCTCACAAGACAGCCGAATTTTTGTGAAGTAGAAGAAACCCAAATTATTTTTTCTTCTCTTCTAAAAAACGTTTTTCTCCTAGAAAAATACCAAAAAATTAGTTTCTCAAGAATTCTTAGCCTTTATATAAAAGTCTAATCTTTTTCAAAATTTAATTCCTTCTTGAAAAATAATTAATAATTATTTTTCTGGATAAATTTTGAACTAAAAGATCATACAACTTTAGGGCTAGATTCATTGAACCTAGAAACGTTTTTTCAAGAGGAAATCTCCTCCAAATTTTCGGCCACTTTAGGATAAATCTAGATTGGTGGTTCAAATTTTAAATCAAGAATCTAGACTAGTGAAAAGATCCTAGTCCTATCTAGATTCAAATTTCTTTTAAACCCTTTTTGAATTTAAATAAGATTCACTCATTTGAATTAATATTTTCCACAAACATCAACCATATTAATTAATTTAAATAAATGGAATATTTGAATTTTTTCTTCCTCAAAAATCCGTGCACCACATTTAAAGGATAAAAAAAATTCATCAAATAATCTCCATTATTTAAATCAATTAATAATTTAATGTTAGGAATATATTTGAACAATTTTGAAATAAAATTTTCTTCTCTCCACCTATCTAAAACCGTGCACCTCTTTTAGATTAGGAGAGAAAAATTTTGTTTTCCAAAATTAAATAATTCAAATACAATCTTATTTCGAAAATTCAAATTAACCAATCATATGTTGACAAATCATATTATTTGTCTACACAAATCCTACATGTCCAATCCTTTTCCGGATTGCATGCTAGAGAGTACCATGTCTTAATAGACATTACAAAATTCCATTTAAATTTACCGATCTCTTTAGGAACAAATCCCGAGACGCTATTTAGAACTATATGAGCTAGTAGAGGGACCCGATGGAAATATGTAAAGAGACTCCTATAATTGTGAAAAATTAATCCCAGACTAATTATTCATCAATTATCAACTTCAAAACTATTCCACTAAAAGTTTGAAGCTGAACTCCTGTTTACATACCGTATTACGAAAGCTCTCTCACGCAGTGCTTCTTCCATGATTTATTCATCGCTTGTTTAATCCCCATATGTTATCCATGATTGAATTAATGACTTTTTCCGTTTTACCTTTTCAATCATTTTAACTTAAAGTTCCATTATTCTCCATTGAAAGAACCACCAATTATAAAACCATACAATTGGTAAACCATCAGAGAACACAAAGTAAACCGATGGCCAAGATCTTGTTATACTATCTTTCAATCCCCGAATAATGCCTTTAAGTAGATAACATGTACTATCGTTAAGATAGCTATGGATTCCATATCTATGAATCTTGATTTCTCTATCCATAAGTCATGCACCCAAAACACAAGTATATTGACCATAAATTAACAGTGTCTCACCTGTAGTGCATTAAAGTACATAAGTCATGGATACGAACTCAAGTAATCATTTCAGGATTAAGATTAATACAAGATGATAATCAAAGCTTCATTGATTCTTATAAACAGAATTATTAAACCGAATCAATTAACACTTTAGGTCCAGTCCAATGTCATACCTCAATACTGGTATACATTAAAGTAAAGTAAACATGGTAATAGCCCTACGTAAGTGGGGTGTTACAAATGGTGCAAAAAAGAAAGGGAGTTTTTGGGGAGTTTTTTGGGAGACCCTAACCTCAGACGAAAAAAGAGAGAATGAGAACCATCGAGTTCCCTTCAATCTATATTTTTGATTGCTTTTATTTTGCAAAACCTTAGTTTAATTTAATTACTTAATTTAGTTGCTTATTTCATTTCCCTTTAATAGCTTAGATAAAATTGAGTCATTTCAATTGCGGTACTTAGCTAGTTTCTTAATTTCAATATCTGTGGGACGATGTGTAGGTGGTTTAATGAGGATTTGGGTTTTAATGGACATCTCCAAGTTGCTGTGGAGAAGAGCTCGAATCCAGCTGGTGGGGGGTGGGGAGATTGTTAATGTTGATTTGAAGTATGAATGAAGGCCCGATTTCTGTTATGGGTGTGGGATTATTGGGCATACTGTCTTGATGTGTCCTGAAGAGGACAATTATGCAGATGCTGAAGAACTCGGGTACAGCGATTGGTTGAGAAGTGAGTCCACTAGTCGTTCCCAAGCAAGGTCAGGTGTCGTGATTTGGGAAGAGGAAAGGCTATTTCGTCTGGTCGAAGTGGTGGTGATCGATCTCGGAGAGTGAGAGAGCCGGCGGATATATAAGGGAATGTTTCCGATTACAACAATTTCTTAGCCGGTTACGGAAAATGTGGCTCCGGATGTTCAGGCATGCTCCAATACAGAAAACCAAGGATTAAATTCGGAGAGAGTTATGGAATGTGTTGATTTCTCTATCAAGAAAGTAGGAATGTTGTAATTTCAAAGGGGAAAGAGGTAGAACGAGGAGATTCTGATTTAGGGGCAAAAGCCATATTACGCCCTGGAGGTGTTGGGCCTAATGCGGAAGTGAGGGATAAGAATGGAAGTAGCCCAACAACTGAAAGTGGGTCTGACGGATTGGGCTGCGCACGTTCTGAGGCTCCAACGCAGAGTTCGGTTGGGGTGACTACTGAAAAACGACAGGCTGTTTTGAAGGACTGGTTTTGTTTTTTCGAGTTCTTCCCCAAAGAAAAACTGGAAACGTCCGGCTCGTGAGAAGAATGTTGGGAGTGAGACAAATGCTTCTTCCAATTTGGGGAAGAAAATAAGAGAAATTGCAGATGGTATCGTCTCTGTGGCAGAGTGGGGAGATATCAAGGTTAGGAAAATTCTGTCATCTATTTCTACTCAATTGGATGGGGGGATCGACGGAGGCTGAAACCCAGCCCCGTCGACCTCAATGAAGCTCTTATGCTGGAATGCTCGGGGCTTGGGGAGTCCCCGGGCATTCTAAAGGACGTGGAAGTTACTCCGCAAGTATTCTTCCGAGGTGGTGTTTTTGTTGTGAAACTGAATTGGAGGGGCTTAGAGCAAAATCCGTTATTCGTCGATTATGTTTTGCAAATGGGGGCTTCTTTGTTAATTCTGAAGGATGTAAGGGTGGATTGCTGATTCTCTGGAAAGATGATGTGGACCTGTCTATGGTTGGCTACTCAATGGGTTGATTCGGAGATTGTTGATAAGGAGGGTCTTAGGTGGAGATTCACATGGGTGTATGGACACTCCAACAAGAATGAAAGGAAGCATACTTGGGAACGTAGAGCTTTACTTTTAGAAACTCTCCTGAAGAATGATGGAGGACAATGTGAGAAGGGGGAGAGGAGACAACTTTCGCTTTGAGCCTTGGTGGTTGAAAGACGAGGAGAGCTTGGAGGTTATTACAAATGCTTGACAATTCCACTGTTTTGATGGATCGGTGGTTAATGGGCTTTGCTAAATGCGCCAATGAATTAAGGGTTTGGAGCAGAAACAAAGTTTGGCAGCCTTCCCGAAAGACTCAGGAAAGTGCAGGAGCAGCTAGAGAAATTGTACCAGAGTGCCCCTACCAGCGAAGATTAGGAATTAATCAGAAGCTAGGAGAAAGAAATGGACCAGCTATTGGTGTTGGAGGAACATTATTGGCACCAGTGGGTGCGGGCTGATTGGATAAAGGCGGGGAACAAAAATACAAAGTTGATCTATAGCAAGGCATCACAGAGGCGTGTTAAGAAAGAGATTGATGGATTAGAAGATGCTAGTGGCTCTTGGAAGGCAGATGATAATGACGTTGGAGACATTGTGGAAGACTTTTCGTGAGATTTTTACCTCTTCTAACCCTGTACAGGATGATATTTCTCAGGTGTTGATCCTTGTATCTCACAAGAGATGAACGAATATTTGGATGAGCCTTTCACTAATGATGAGGTCAGACGAGCTCTTTTTGACATGGGAGGGCACAAAGTTCCCGGGCCTGATGGTTTCCATGCGGCTTTCTTTCATTACAATTGGGATGTGGTAGGGCTTGTAGTTTCTAAAGCCTGTGGCGGTTTATGTCTTATCCCTAAGTGTAAAGCTCATAAGAAGATTAATGATTTTAGGCCTATTAGTTTGTGTAATGTGATTTATAAAATTGTCACAAAAACACAT
Source organism: Ficus hispida (assembly GCA_025413025.1). NCBI lineage: Eukaryota > Viridiplantae > Streptophyta > Magnoliopsida > Rosales > Moraceae > Ficus > Ficus hispida. The sequence continues at coordinate 15,033,259 of CM046373.1, forward strand.
GTCAATAGGCTTAAAAAGGTGCTTATTGAGGTGATTTCGCCTTCCCAAAGTTCTTTTGTTCCGGGTCGACTGACTATAGATAATGTGATAGTAGCTTTTGAGCTATTGCATTGTTTGTGTAGAAAGGGAAACGGGAAGGGAGGTTGGCTTGCACTCAAACTTGATATAAGCAAAGCCTATGATAGAGTCAAGATGGGATTTGGGAATAGATGGATATCACTAGTAATGCAGTGTATTTCCACTCCTAAGTTTGCTTTTCTCATCAACGGCGAACCAGTGGGGAAGGCGCGCTCTCAACAAGGTCTGTGACAGGGATGTCCTTTGTCTACCTATTTATTTACGATTTGTGCTGAACGTTATCTGCCTTAATCAAGAAGGCTGATAGGGATGGTTGTATTACTGGATTGGCTTGTTCTTGCTATGGGCCTAAAGTAACCCATTTAATTTTTGCTGATGTTAGCTTGGTTTTCCGTAAAACTACTGTCGATGAGTGCAGGAAGGTGAAGGATTTGTTGCAACTATATAAGAGGGCTTCATGTCAAGTGGTAAATTTCCAGAAATCGGCTGTTACCTATAGCCAGAATGTAGGAGAGGATTTGAGACGGGATATTCAAGAAGTCTTGGGGCTAGATGCAGCTTTGGCCCATGAGCACTATTTGGGGCTTCCAACTTTGGTTGGAAAAAATAAAAAAACAAACCTTCAAGGCAATTAAGGAAAAGGTGTGGAAAAGTTGCATACTTGGAAGGGGAAGATGTTTTCTCAAGAGGGGAAGGAGGTTTTGATTAAAGCTGTAGCTTTAGCAATTCCATCTTACACAATGAGCGTGTTCAGAATTCCGAGTATGTTGTGTGACGATCTCCAAAAATTGATTGCTCGGTTTTGGTTGGGAGGTGATGTGGATAGTAGAAAGTTGGGAAAATCTTTGTCACCCAAAGATGGAGGGCGGGCTTGGATTCCGGGATCTCAGCGTGTTCAATCAGTCTCTGCTTGCTAAACAGGCTTGGCGGCTTATCCAAAGCCCGGATTCGCTAGTCAGGGCAGGTGCTTAAAGCTAGATATTTTCCGACTAATTCCTTTTTGTAGGGACAGCTAGGAAGCAATCCGTCATACATTTTTTGAAGTCTTCTTTTGGGGCGATAAGTTTTGGATATGGGGTTAAGGTGGCGTGTCTCGTCAAGTCAATTAGGGTGTTCAAGGACCCATGGCTTCCACGACCGGTCTCTTTCAGGCCTATTTCCCAGCCGAGCGATGTCATGAGTAACCTCTTAGTCGCTGATCTCCTAAATCTGCCTTCGAATTCATCGCCAGGTTGGAATACACAGTTGCTCAAATCAGTGTTTAATGCTATTGATGTAGAGACTATCATGATCATTCCGGTAGGTGTTTTTCGGAAGGATGATAGTCTGATCTGACATTTTAATGCAAAAGGAAAATTGTGGGAAAATATGAATTAGATCCCTTAATTGGTGGTAGTCAATCAAATTGTAAATAATCACTTTCTAGAAATCAGGAATGTGATTTTGATATAATTGTTACTAAATATAGGGTTTCCTGATTTAGCTAAGTTAGTTTCCCTTTTCCGTTGATATTGTAGTTTCCCTTTCTTATTGTAATCTCGTGTATATAAGCCCTGTAATTGTGAACAGAAATAGACAACTTTTCTCTCATTTTACCACATGGTATCAGAGCTTTAGGTTCTCTTTAAAAATAAAACGTTTTTTGGCCTTCATACTGCTGTTTCTTTATGCCCTATTTTTGCTCTGTTTTTTGCGTCCAAAACAGAATATTTCGCACAGTTTCTGTTCAGCCAATTCAGTCTTCTTTTTGCTGGCCTTCATTGCCGTGTATCAGTCTTCATAGCCTTTTTTTCTGATTTGCCTTCATTGCAGTTCCCTTTCTTGCCAATCAGATTAGCAATTTTTTTTTATCAACCCATCTCTTTTTCTTTTGAGCCTTCATTGCCAATTGATAAAGAATGTCAGAGACGACTGTTCAATCATCCCAACAACATGAAGAAGAGCCAGTCCAGCGTTCCATCGGGGAATTGCAGAATATTCAACCGGCATACCGACTTAATGGCCGAAATTACTTGAAATGGTCTCAGTTGGTTAAAACTTTTTGAAAGGAAAAGGGAAAATTAGCCATTTGTTAGGAGCAGGACAGAAGAAGAGTGATGTAGGATTTGATGTGATTGAGAAGCCACAGGAAAATGGAGTATTCAATAGTGACGAGATTGAGAAGCTGAGGAATCTGATGGGAACTCTCGAGAAGCCATCCTCTTCTGGTGCTTGTTCATTGGCCCTCTCAGGTGAGTCCTTATTCTCCTTTCGACTGAATGTTTCTAGTAAATTGTTTGAAGATTCATGGATCATAGACTCAGGAGCCACATACCACATGACACATGCCTCAAATTTTTTCCATACTTACACCCCATGTTCCAGCACTAGAAAAATCAGCGTTGCCGATGGCACCACAGCCACGGTAGCCGGTGTAGGAGACATCACTATCACTCCACGTCTAGTCCTTAAAAATGTTCTACATGTCCCAAAATTAACCACCAACCTTGTGTCCATTCAAAAGCTTACTAGAGACTTAAATTGCCATGTTACGTTTTATCCTTCTTATTGTGACTTTCAGGACCAGGGTTCGGGAAGGAGGATTGGACGTGCTAAAGAAAAGGATGGACTTTACTATCTTGAGACATCACCTACTCCAAGTATGATCAAGAAAAATTTATTCTCTTCATTTCTGTCTTCTTCCAATAAAGATGCCATATGGTTGCATCATTTTCGTCTTGGGCATCCCTCTTTTGCAGTTTTACAAATTATGTTTCCTTCTTTGTTTAAGGGATTAAATATTAGAACCTTTCATTGTGATATTTGTGAGTATGCCAAACACACTCGTGTTGTTTTTCCCATAAGCAATAAAAGAAGTTCTTTTCCTTTCTATTTAATTCACAGTGATATATGGGGACCTTCTACAGTCCCGAATGTTTTTGGTTCCCGGTGGTTTGTGTCCTTTATTGATGATTGCACTAGAGTCTCCTGGATATTCTTGCTAAAAAACAAATCAGATGTGAGTACTGTCCTACCAAATTTTCATATGATGATTCAAAATCAGTTTGGTACCAAAATAAGAAGGTTTAGGTCTGACAATGCAAGGGACTATTTTAATCAAATCTTATCTCCCTACTTTCACAAGGAGGGAATCATTCATGAGTCATCCTGCATTAATACCCCACAACAAAATGGGATAGCTGAAAGAAAAAACGGTCATCTCCTAAACACTACTCGGGCACTTTTGTTTCATCAAAATGTACCAAAACAATATTGGGGGGAAGCAGTTCTTACATCTGCCTACATCATAAATAGAATTCCTTCACGAGTTTTAGGATCAAAAAGTCCAATGGAAGTTCTGTCTAAATTCTACCCCGACATTAGTGCTACAAACATGCTTACGCCTAGGATATTTGGATGCACTTCATTTGTTCACGTCCATAGCAATAATCGGGGCAAATTAGATCCTAGAGTCATTAAGTGTGTCTTTGTAGGATACTCCTCCACACAAAAAGGTTACAAATGTTTTCATCCACCCACTAGGAAACTCTATATCTCAGTTGATGTTACTTTTGCAGAAGGGAAACCATATTTCACTGAACCTTATCTTCAAGGGGAGTCATCTATCATAGAAGATAAGGATTTCTTTCTACTTGATCTACCACCCTCATTTTCGTCTCAATCACCATCCTCTTCTCCTGTGTCGAACTCTCAGTCCACTTCAGTAAATGAGTTCATCTCAAATACAGAACCCGTGTCCCCTGTCTTGTCACCCATGTCTCCTGAACAGGATAATAGGACTCTTGATCATATACGATACGGAAAAGGGAAGGTGTACTCAAGGAAGCAAGGTCCAGCTCCTGATCTGATGCAAGCCCAAGTCTCCAATCCGATTTCTGAGAATGAGGTAACCGTATCTAAACCTAATTTCATCCCACTTGTAGAACACCAACTTCCTGAAACTCAAACAATTGACCAGGATTTACCTATAGCCGTGAGGAAAGGAACTCGAGAGTGTACTAAACGACCATTGTATCCTCTAACCCATTTTGTGTCCTTCGAGAAATTCTCCCCAACCCATAGGAACTTTCTTACAAGTCTGAATGAAATCTCTATTCCAAATAATTTATCTGAAGCATTATCTAATGGAGAATGGAGGAAAGCCATGAGGGCTGAGATGGATGCATTGGAAAAGAATGGAATATGGGAGTTAGTAGACCTGCCGAATGGAAAAAAGACAGTAGGGTGTAAGTGGGTATTCTCCTTAAAGTATAAGGCTGATGGATCATTGGAGCGCTACAAGGCAAGGTTGGTTGCCAAAGGATACACACAGACATATGGAGTTGACTATCAAGAAACCTTTGCTCCAGTCGCGAAGATGAACACGGTAAGAATTTTACTGTCATTAGTAGCCAACTGTAATTGGGAACTACAGCAGTATGATGTGAAGAATGCCTTTTTACATGGGGACCTAGTTGAAGAAATTTATATGAGTATCCCATCAGGATTTGGAGGGGTAGAAGGAAAAAGGTATGCAAGTTAAAGAAGGCCTTGTATGGGTTGAAACAGTCACCTCGTGCTTGGTTTGGGAAACTTACTAAGGTAATGACAGCTACGGGATACAAGCAGAGTCAAGGGGATCACACTCTCTTCATTAAACACTCAGCGGCAGGGGGAGTCACAGTCTTGATAGTCTACGTGGACGACATGATTGTAACTGGAAATGATGAAGAGGAGAAGCAAGCTTTGAAGCAATGTTTGGTCAAAGAATTTGAGATTAAAGACTTGGGGAGGTTGAAATATTTTCTGGGAATTGAGGTTGCTCATTCTAAACAAGGCATCTTCATTTCACAGCAAAAATATGTTACTGATCTTCTCAAGGAAACAGGAATGCTTGGAAGCAAGCCGGTTGCAACGCCTATAGAGCCAAATCATAGACTTGGAGAGGCTATTGGAGAACAGACAGTAGATAAAGAGATGTATCAGAGATTAGTTGGAAAGCTTATCTATCTTTCTCATACTCGGCCGGATATTGCATACTCTGTGAGCGTCATCAGCCAATTTATGCACGATCCCAGAGAAGTTCATCTTCAGGCTGCCTACCGTGTACTTCACTACTTGAAAGCTAATACAGGGAAGGGAATAATGTACAAGAGAAATTCCGAGCTAGTTCTTGAAACCTATACAGATGCAGATTATGCAGGGTCTCCAGTGGATCGAAGGTCAACTTCGGGTTACTGTACTTTTCTTGGAGGAAATTTGGTAACATGGCGAAGCAAAAAGCAAAATGTTGTAGCCAGGTCTAGTGCAGAAGCGGAGTTTAGAGCAATGGCACAGGCTGTGTGTGAGCTGTTATGGATGAAGATTATACTAGAAGACTTGAAGATTAGATGGAGTGGACCATTGAGACTCTACTGTGACAATAAATCGACAATCAACATTGCACATAATCCCGTGCAACATGACCGAACTAAGCACATTGAGATATACAGACATTTTATCAAGGAGAAATTAGAGAGTGGATTAATTTGCACACCATATGTTCCCACAGGAGGTCAACTGGCAGATGTTCTTAGAAAGGGGCTCAACAGTTCGGTGTTTCGGGATCTGATTTCCAAGCTGGGAATGACTGATATCTATTCACCAGCTTGAGGGGGAGTGTGGGAAAATATGAATTAGATCCTTTAATTGGTGGTAGTCAATCAAATTGTAAATAATCACTTTCTAGAAATCAGGAATGTGATTTTGATATAATTATTACTAAATATAGGGTTTCCTGATTTAGCTAAGTTAGTTTCCCTTTTCCGTTGATATTGTAGTTTCCCTTTCTTATTGTAATCTCGTGTATATAAGCCCTGTAATTGTGAACAGAAATAGACAACTTTTCTCTCATTTTACCACAAAAATTCACTGTGAAGTCTGGTTATCATGTGGCAATGAATGGTAGATGTACAACTAGGAGCTCTGATAAGAGATGGTGGCAGATGGTGGCAGTTTCTATGGAATTTTTAAATTCCTCCAAAGGTGAAGATTTTTATTTGGAGGGCTTTTCAGAACATTTTGCCTGTTTATGCTAACTTGGCTAGACGGGGAATTAATTGCTCCGGAGGATGTCGGCGGTGTTCAGAGGCCAGAGAAACAACTTTCCATGCTTTGATTGTTTGTTCTGGAGCTGCTGAAGTCTGGTACAAAAAGCGCTTTCTGGCAGGTGCTTGTTCATTTCCGTGGTGATACTATGGATTCTTAACTGTTACCTTAATTTTTTGAAGTGGTATGTATGGTCCTTTGGTTCATCTGGAAAAGCCGTATTACACATGAAGGATGAATAAAATGTTTAGAAGATGCTGGAATGCGGCTGGCGGAGTATAAAGCTTATCAAGGGAACATTGCTTCTCCCCAAAGTGTCTTGAGACCCAGAATTATAAATGGTAGGCCCCTTTGGGTAATTCTTTAAAGTTGAACGTGGATGCTGCAGTCAACTCGTCACTCAATTTCATAGGAGTTGGAGGTCTAATTAAAAGATGCTACAGGGTTTGTCCTGGGAGCTTTTCTAGAAAACTTGTAGGATCTATTTCTCCCTATGAGGCGGAGGATTTGGCCATCAGAACTGGTTTATTATTTGCCATGGATAGTGGCAAGTATCCTATGTGGAGAGCAACGCCATTGATGCGGTCTGTGCGATAGAAGATGAGGATTCTTTGGGTGAAGATGATTTTATTTTCAGCGACATTCGCACCTTATCGGTGAAGCTGGTGGTGGTACATGCTGCAATTGCCCTCGACTGGGGAATATGGCAGCCCATACACTTGCTAAGTTAGCCCTATCTTTGGTGGATGAAAATCGCTTTTGGTTAGAGGAGTATCCTAGTTGTATTCAGTCGTTTGTAAGTGCCGAAATGGCCGTTGCTTATTAATACAACAACTTCCAATGTCAAAAAAAGAAAATAACAAAGATCAATGATATTTTATGAAATGCTTTTTTTCTTAATTATTAATTAAATATTAACCATGACGGTCATGAGGCTGGTTCTGATACATGCTCTCTCCAAACGAGTAAATCTAATAATATAGATTCCCTCCAAGGGTTATCATTTATCTATTCTTATTTTTTTTTAATCTACTTTTAATATTTTAATATCAAAATTTGTATCGTTTCTATATTTATAATTGATGTTTTTATCAAAAGAAAAAGGTCCATGGGAAAAAGACCAGTGCTGAAGCTCTCCAATCTGATTGGAAAAAGAAGAAGAAAAGAGCCTACAGTTTCTAGCTTGACAATCAGAATATGCATTTAAAGGTGATATATATATATATATATATATGTGTGTGTGTGTATAGTTTAAATAAATAAAAAAATGGACTTGCATTTATATATTCTTAATAGTGTGTTCATTTAACACACCACTATATACTTATTCTCCTTTCTTTATTCACTTTTTAATATTTAATAGTTGATGTCTTTAATCGAAAAAGACCCATGGGACCAATCCGAAATTGAAAAAAATAAACAGATCGTCGATGCATAACAAACATCCATAATTTATATACAATTTGTTGTATAGATAATTTATACCGTTCCATATTTTATAAAGGGTTAAGTGATACTGACTCCTATCCCATCTTTTTTTCCTATCTTTTTTTCGTGGTTTTGAAACATCCATAATTTATATACAATTTGATTTTATATATAATTTATACAGATTCATAATTTATAACGGGTTAAGTGATATTAACTCTCACCTTTTTTTGGTGGTTTTTAAAGAAAATATTGGAAACAGGCTGGACAAAAAGACAAGATCGTCTACGCATAAAGAGTTGCTGTTTTATACATAATTTATATATAATTTGTTGTATATATAATTTATACAGATCTATAATTTATAACGGGTTAAGTGATACTATCTCCCATCTTTTTTTTGTGATTTTGTGTTTGTTTAACACACCACTATATACTTATTCTCCCTTTTTTGTTCACTTTTAATCACATATTTTAATATTTAATATTTAATAGTTGATGTCTTTTATCGAAGACCCATGGGACCAATCCGAAATTGAAAAAAATGAAGAGAAAAAGAAGCTTGACAATATATATCCCAACACTAAATGCTTGATTGGTCAATACACGCATATGATTGACGTCGACGTCGACGTTGATTAATTTGGCCACCATCGTCACTTTTATTAACCCTTGGCATGGTTTTTTAGTGACGACGTTTTCTTAAATAACAGCACGTGCAACAACATATCCCAAAATTAAAAAGTAGCAGCTTGAATTAATTTTAAAAAAATCGAAAAGTGATAGTGAATTAATTTATAAAAAGCTGTATTATTTATAGAAGACATTAGAGACAGGCTGGACAAAAAGACTAGATCGTCGACGCATAAAGAGCAACTTTTTTATACAAACATCCATAATTTATATACAATTTGTTGTACACATAATTTATACAGATCCATAATGTATACGGATTAAGTGATACTAACTCCCATATTTCTATCTTTTTTTTGTGGTTTTGAAACATCCATAATTTATATACAATTTGGTTATATATATAATTTATAAGATTCATAATTTATAACAGGTTAACTAATACTAACTTCCATCTTTTTCTCGTGGTTTTGAGAGAAAATATTTATATTTAATATTTAATAGTTGATGTCTTTTATCGAAGACCCGGGACCAATCCGAAATTGAAAAAAAAATGAAGAGAAAAAGAAGCTTGACAAAACATACCCCTACACTAAATGCTTGACTAGTCAATACATGTCGACGTCGACGTTGATTAATTTGGCCACCATCACTTTTATTAACCCTTGGCATGGTTTTTTAGTGACATATATACGACGTTTTATTAACCTATTAACCCTTGGCATAAATAACCGGACGGACGTGCAACAACATATCCCAACTAAGTCTAAATGCAAATGATTGATGTCGATGGTCAATGCATGTATTGATGTTGGTCAAAATTTTGGCCGGCCACCATCACTCTTTTCCGATAATAAAACAAACTTTGTTACATAGTTACATACTAAAATTAAAAGCAGCTGAATTAATTAAAAAAAAATCAGAAAGTGATAGTTAATTAATTTAGAAAAAGCTGAAGTCATATATTATTTATAGAAGACATTAGAGATAGGCTGGATAAAAAGACAAGATCGTCAACGCTTAAAGAGTTACTCTTTTATACAAACATCCATAATTTATATATAATTTGTTGTATATATAATTTTTACATATCCATAATTTATAACGGATTAAGTGATACTACTTCTCATTTTTTTTTCGTGGTTTTGAAAGAAATTTTGATGAAAGAGATTAAGTGGTAGTAATTCGAATTTAGTAGAATTTTTTAAGTATTATTATTATTTGTCGATTTTAACGTGCTAATATTTGCGTTTGCAACCCGTACCAAATCTATTGGTAGTGTTCAACGATGCGTTAAATATCAAAATAACCAACAAATAACACAAATTGTTGAAACATAAAATTTTCTCATAGAGACGCAACAAGGAAATTAAAGCTTTCTCATGGCTTATTCCAGTTCTTTCTCTCTCACTTTCAGAAAGATAGATGATGATGTAAAACTGACGCGAATAATTAAAAAGGAAAAAAAAAAAAAGAAAAAAGCAAAAAAAGAAAAGAAACAACAACAGAACAACGAAGTCACAAAACCCAAAAACCTTATGATCACTCTCGCAGACATTCATGTAGTGACGTACATATCCTGTGAAGGAGAACAAAAGCGCAACGAAAGTACTTCAATAGAGGAAGGTGGTGCCGAAGAGCCTGTGATGAGAAGGCGGATGACGAGCCCTAATTCTGAGACCGCCACGGTCATCCCTCCAAAGGAAGATCCTCTCACCGACCTCGAGCTTTTTCTCTACAACGAACGCATGCCAGTCCTTGAACATGAATTCAGGCTTCTTGTCATACCTTATTTTACTAGGCTTCCAAGACCGAACCGTCAAGTTGAACGCGTACTCCTTCCCCAACTCGTCCTTAAATGAAAGTGGAATGGGCTCTGAATTAGGGTTGGGGTCAGGGAACAGATTACCAAGCAAATCCATTGGCACTATCAACTTCTGATTGATGTCTGTGCATGTGAGGGTTTTCGGATAGTACTTCGGCGCCATTGATCTGTCACAAATACTAAAAGTGGTGAAGAAGAGTGAAGAGAAGAGTGACGCATTTATAGAATTATAGGTGGTGCCTAGGTGGAGTGAACGAAGTTCAAAAATGGACCAAAAGCAATAAGGTTGGTGCCTAGAGTTCAAAGATGGACCAAAAGTAATTCATTTGTCTAATTATGACTCAGCTCGAGTTTTTTAGTCAAATCATTTTTCGGTTCACACACTGACGCTGACATTTTATTGTACAATACCAAACAAAGGATAGGATTAACCAAAATTCAATCCATTCCTTTCTTATATGTACTCTAATTCAATCTTTAAGGGTATGTTTATTTACGTTAGGATTCGGAGTGAACATAATTTGGAGAATATGATTTGGAATCTGAATAAGTTGTTTACCAAGACGAATCTCATTCATGCGTTTACTTGAACCCACAATCAAAGTAAATTATTGTAAATTTACTTGTATATTCTTTTATTTATTGTGTTTTCAAAAATTAAAAAAATAATTAACTTTTTTTTATTTATTATCATATTATTAATCAAAAGTAAAATAATAATTATGATATTAAGGCTATAAAATTAAATTTTAAAAAAAATTAAAAAGATTAAAAAAATTTTGAATTAAAATAAGTAAAGTATAAAAAAATATAAAAATAGAAACATAATAATATATTATGATAAAAAATTATTTATTTACTCTAATAACGTTAATCATAATTAGGATAGTTATATAATATTAAGTTAATAAAAATATTATGTGTAGTTAATAAAAATAATTAATATATATTCAATTTTTGCAAATAAACTAACTTGGAAGACGTGACAATTGGGTTAAAGCAGCACGACCATATTAACAAAACAGTACTGATGCGCACCTGGACGACTTATTTTAAGATTAGAATAACATATTTTTCATCTTTCTAACGATTTTAAGATTAGAATAACATATTTTCAGCTCCTCAAATTTTGTGGTTGTGTATGAATAATACAACGTTTTCAGATTAATATGAATTTGTTTTTATTTTGTTATATATTATGTTGAGATAAATATGTATCTTTCCATTATACAAAAACACACAACATTTATGCTTTAACTAAAAGGATTTGCTAGCCATATGTGTGTACGTATCTGTATTAGGGTTAGTATAATACACACACACACACACACACACACACACACATATATATATATATATATATCTATGTCTCATATGTGGATTGATCTTATTTTGTATTATTATTAGAAACTGCGATACAAGATTTTTTAATCAAATGATTCAAACAATAATTCCTACTGTGGGGTTAGTGGTTTACACTGACACTGACACTAGCTTGAGCATATTTATAGAATATTTAAACCGAAAGCCGGCCAAACAAACAACAAAATTCTATTTCTTTTCATTTCTTTCTAAAATAGCAACATTAATTTTACTATTTACAGTTTTTATCACTCAAATTTTAAAAATCCGTAATTTTACATACACATATCCAAATGTGATGAATATTTTTTTAAAATTATATAGAATTTCGAGACGAACGAAACAAGTTCCATAGTGATTTATTTTTTCCGAACAAATTATAAGTTTTTACATTTTATATTTTTTAGTTTCGACAGTTCAAATGTCTCACCAAACGTACATTCATTTCAACTCAATTCCAATCTTAAAAAATTCAATTTTAACCTGTGCACCAAATACATGCTCAATCACGTGCATTTTTTTTTTTTGGGATTCAACAAACACGTGCATTTGGGAGGAAGATGTTAATGGTTGGTTTTATTTTAGTTAAGATATCTTGCCTTCAAAAAGGATGGATGGAGTGATTTTGAATTCGCTTCAAATTAGACTCTTGTTGAGAAAGTAAAAGAGTAGCTCGTGGGATCCATTTTCCTTGAGGGAAAAAAGAAAAATCCATATCTCTCATGCAATAGTGCCACGTATCCATTCTCTTCATTTATTTAAAAATAAATATATACTTTCTACATGTATGTTCTGATTGTCAAGCTAGAAACCGTACACGATTAGAGAGCTTCAACACTGGTCTTTTTCCCATGAACCATTTGTCTGTTGATAAAAGTATCATTCGACGTACAGAGAATTTTGCAATTGTAATTATTTTTTACTTTTTTGCAGTCTTGAACTGACGTACATGTTATGCCATATTTATGTGGGAGGGTAATTTGGGAATGAAAGGAATGATTGGACTGCTATGGGAAACCTCGTTACTTGACCCTGACGAGATATAAATTCGATTCTTGAAGGAGTCAGTCTTGATATTGTGGGTTACAGCTTATATAATTCATTCGAGCTTTGGTCTAAGTTTTCGGTTGTAATATTCTTATCTCTTTATTTGTTTCTTTAGGGTATTTGTTTTAGGGGTCTTTTCTATTCTGGGGTGCCAAAAAGTACTACTGGTTGCTAAGCATGACGGACAAGTGCCTTTGCATGAGTGTCTTCTTTGGCTCCTTCTAAAAGGAAAGGTAAGTTCTCTCTACCCTATGTTTGAATTACAATCTATTTGAATGGCGTAATAGGAAAAAAGAAATGGAAGAAGTCATCTTGTTGAGTGACTAACCACAAGTGATCTGTTCATTCTAGCTGAATCTTGTGAAAGATATTTCTATTAATGGTGAATTTTAATGCTTAATGCCCAATTTCAACCTTGGATGAAATATGAGCTCATAATTCTCTCAGTTACCAATTTATTTAGTATTCTTCTTCTTCTTTCTCCCCTTTAAAGAGTTGTTTTCCTTCTAATAATTAAAAAATAAATAGAAAAACTTTTGTTCCTCTTCTGTTTCAAGTATCAACAAAAGATCAAATAGATGCATTATCCAAGGACTTGCATGCTCGTGCAGTAGTTATAGGTTATAGCTTTCTTGTGTCTGTTAATTTTTTTTTTTTAACTTTTTGTGCATGATTTTAGAGCAACTTATACATCATTAGCCTATTGTTATTTAACTACTTATTGCAATGATGGTATTAGAGTAGAACACAATAGTGTGCATCTAAGAATGAGAAAGTAATGTTCAGGTTTTGAGTTTGTAGATGGATGGGTCATTGTCTAATTTGAACTTTGTATATGTTGATTTTTTCTCAATGTAAGAGTGGTTGTTTTCTTCATTTGCGTTTTCCCTTTTTTTTTTTTTTTTTTGTTTGCTGAAAAGTTTATTCATTTACAATATCTTTATAGATGTTATTTCTTTCTTATGAAATAGTTTTTGGCCCTTCAAATTTAGCATGTAGTTAATCGTTATAAGGGTGCCAAAAAAAAAATTTTTTTTTTACACTAGCCATATACCACAAAGGTTTTCTGGGGAAACCGTTGTGGAAAGTCCACATACCACGATGGTTTTCCTGGAAAACCATCGTGGAAAGTCGAATTTCACAATGGTATTCTAGAAAACCGTTGTGGTAGATTTCACGCCTATTTAGACATAAAAAGTAACATATCGGCCTTTCACAATAATTGATAATCGTTGTCGAAACTTTCGACGATAGTTAAAAACCGTCGTGGAATCAAATATTTCTACCAGTGACCATAGACTGCATGCATATATATATGTACGTGTGCAAAAAACGAAGGTAAGAAAATTAAGTATATATGACTGGAAAATCTCGTGTAGGAAGTTCAGTTTATTTGACTGGAAAAACTCGTGTAGAAAATAGCATGATCATATATATCTCTTTCTGTTCAAATGAATTTTCCACTCCAATCACATCCGCGTTCACTTGATTGAGATACACAGGTCCCAAAAATCAGCAACCCATGCGTCTTATATATGTATAAATAGATATATATATATTAATGATCAACATTAAGATTATTGCATATTATTTATTGTAATCAGGATAATTAATATTGTGGTAGTTACTAAGATGCAGCAAAAGAAAATAACAAAGATGGGGTCTCTCTAGAGTTTATGAGAAGCGGAATGTTGAGAAAATCTCGGTTGCAGATCCGAATTGAAGAGAGCCAAAGCTAAGTCTAGCTAGAGACGTTAAATCAAGCGCTTTTTGGGAAGCATCCCAAGCCTTATCACCTTAATTTCTTTTAGTTTGGTTTCATTTATATATCTATATATTTTTGTGTGTTATTTGAGTGATTTCTTAGTATACATATATATATATATATATTTAGGTGCTCATGGGCAATTGGAGTCATGGAAAGTATTTATAAGCGTTTCGAGAAGTTTGGGAGCAATTGGAGAAGTTTGGAGGCAATTTTATGCTTCATCTTGCCATTCAAAAAAGGGGAAGGTGCGTTGTAACGCGCCAAATTCGCACTGCAGCGCCCCACTAGGCATCAAGCAGACCCGAAAGGCAATAGTTTGCAGGCTGCAGTGCAATTCTTGCCCGCTGCAGCGGCAAAAAAAAAAGGCACGCTACAGTGGGCCTATTAGGCACTGCAGTGCGAGCCACCAGACCCAAGAGGTCGCTTTTTGCAGGCTGCAGTGCCAAGAAGCCTGCTGCAGCGGGGACCATTTAAAAAAAAAAAAAAAAAAAAGGGAACACACACTGCAGCACAAAAACGTTCCGCTGCAGCGCGTGTTTGCAGTGCACATTATAACCTGTAAGTTTTTGCCCCAAATCTCATTCTCTTTGTTCTCCAAACTGAAAATCTCCATACCAAAAATCTCATTTTCACCTAAATCTCATTATCTCTCTTCTCCAAACCGAAAATTTCCCCCCAAAATCTCTCAATCCCACCCTCTAATCTCTATTCTCCCAAATATCTTCGTCCCCATTTTTCACTATTCTTCATCTTCTTCATCCTTTTCTCTCTCTTACACAACCTCCATACCCATTTCATTTTCTACATCAAAGGAGACTTCACTCTTCAAGGAGCATGAAATTGGGATCTCTCATTCTTCATCAACATCAAGGTAACCAATTTGTGCCTCCCTTCGATGATCTGTGGAAGAAATGGTATTGTGGACGATTTTGGTTATTTGGGGGCTTGATGGGTTGGTTTGTTTGATGTGAAAAGTGGAAGATTTTGATTGTTTTGGGTATCATATTATGGGTTATTAGTTTGATTTTGTGAAGGTGATTAGCAATTGCGGTTTGGTTGTTTGAAGTTTGGTTATTGTTGGTTTGGTTGTTTGCGGAGGTGTTTGAGGTTTGGACATGGTTTGGTTGTTTGGTTGTATTGTGGGTAAATTGTCCTTTCTGATAGTTGGTGCTTCCTATTCAGTGTTGGGATTATTTGGTAATTGGCGTTTGTGTAAAAAAAGAAAATGCAAGTGAAATGCGTTGCCAAAAGACAAAGGGGTGAGAGTTCCTAGTTTGAATGTCTTTGTTTCAGTGGTTGCGGAGGAGTAATAGAATAATTTCAATAAAAATAGAGCTTGTATCCGAGAAAGGGGTTTCTCTCTTTTAAATAACCTAGCTTTCGCTCTTTTTCAAGAAACCATCCAAACTCATGGATGTGTGACGTATTATTGCCCCCCCAAGGACGGATCTATGATGCTCATGCGAGAATTCTATGAGAACGCCAAGGAGTATCAAAACCATAAAACGAAGGTTCGTGGCATAGTAGTAAGGTTCGGTAAAGAGACCATCAACAGGCACCTTGGCCTCGTGGCACCGGAGGAGGACGACCTCGCCAATTATACCAACAGGCCGACATGCAGCAGGTCATGGACACCATTTGTTTAAAACGAACCTTTCAAATGGTGTTTAGGCATCTTTTGATTCCAAATATTTGGAGAAGAACATGAAGGTGTGGTTCAACTTCATCAACGTAATATTATACCCTACAACGCATGTGTCTGAATGTTCAAGAGAGAGAGCTTTTATCTCTTTTTGCCATTGCAAAGGGAATGACAATGAATGTCGGGGCAATTATCAACGCCACTATTCTCCACGCCGCCAACATCAACAATATTGTATTGCCATTTCCATCATTGCTCACTGCATTGTTTGACAAGGTAGGATTCAACACGATGGACAATTCTGTTTGCAAACCCATCCGGGCCCTTGATCCCTACGGCATGGTTCACATTTAGAATAACCAGCCGGAAAAGGGAGATGACGAAGTGGGACCTTCAAAAGCGTCAGCTAGGTGAAAAAGTAAAGCCTCAATCTCGGACCTTCATGAGACGTATTAGCATCATGATGAGCGACTTGATGATATTCAAGCTTAACTTGCTTATGATCATCAGTGGCATCTAGAGTATGCGGAATATCAAGCCTCCTGTTTCAACACCATGGAAAAAGTGTTCCAACATTTCGGCTTCAGTTCAGGCCAAGACATGACTGATTCCCTCAGAGGCTGCCTTTCCTCGACTGCCTCCGCCAGCCTTATCAACGAGCCTCACAGCTACAAGAGGATAGTCAAACCAACATTCAAGAAGACAACGAGTAGGAGGCGAGACATCATGTCTTTCTTTCCACGAAAGTGTTTTCATTCCTTAAACATTGCGGACAATGTTTTACTTTAAGTTTAGGGGTGAGACACTTAGTTGGTCTTATTGTTCTTCTTGTTCGGTCGTATTGTTGTTTTGATACTTGGTTGCTCATGATTTCTATGGGGTTTTTTTTTTTTCGCATATAGTCTTTTTTGTGGTTTGTGTGTTAATTGTTTCTTTTTATGTTATTATTTTTGTTTTTTTTGTGAGTTTTCAAAAGATGACCATGAATCGATGATGGTGACAACTACAAATTGTTCTCTTGAGGTCATTTGTAACGTCTTTCAATTGTGATTTCTATATGCTTGACACTCGCGCTAGCTAGCGACACTTATGACTCTTAATCACTTGAGCACCAAAATCTTAGCCACTCACTGTTTTTAAATAACTAGAGAACATTTATGCATTTAGCTAGGTTCATGGTCTATCAAGGGCTCTAGAACCCAAGTTGGTGAAACTCAAATCGAAATCCTAGGTTAGATAATATGGAGAAATGATTTAGGCAAAGTTTTTTTGGACCGTTTGAGCCGTTCTAGCTAATCTTTTGGAAATTATCCATTGTTGTCCCCTTTATGGCCTTTAAGTCAATTTCTTCTTCACCCACACTAGTATAACCTAACCAATCAAAGAATTCACCAAACACTTAACCCATCACATTAGGCACGAAATGCATTCCTCATTGTATTCGAGTGTATTTAGATTCAACATGAGCTTGGGATTGGGGTTTTGGATCATTCTTTGCCTATTGTATTTTATCTATTTTTGTTGTTACTTGAATATAAAAAAAAAAAAAAAAAAAACCCAAGTATTCATGTAAGTAAATAGGCTTGTGGGTGTAAAAAAATAAGCCAAAAAAAAAGAGAGAGATAGAAAAGAAGAGAAAAGGACAATTTTTTTTTTTTTTTGAGTTTGTTTGCTTTTATATCGCTTTTATGGAATGAAAGGGTGATTGATTGGTTTGATGTCAAAATTAGGTATTTTGGGGTTTTCCATTGAATGTATGTGAAGTCAGTGAGGCGTAAGGCGTGCCTAGGGTGATTTGAGCTTAAAATTTTCCTTTTTCACCTACCTTTTACCTTAACCTTACATTATAAGCCTTACAAAGTCCGATTGATCTTCGATGTTACGCTAACCTACATTAGTGGAGAGCAACACTAACTTGGACCTATGGTAGTTCTTAAGTTCATCATTTAGCGATAAGTCCATGAACTTCCTTAATGCATAAATCAATCCGGCGTTTGATTGTTTGGGTGGTTTTGGTCTTCATACACACGCATGAGTCTTGAGTGGATTTGTGCTAGTATTAAGTGCTGAAAATTCTAGATAATCACAATGGTTGATTTTCCTTCAAGCTTAAGATATTTGTAGATTTTGGGGTAAAATTCATGGTCATCAATTTTGTTGCTTAAACTCACACTGTGTTTTTATTGTTCTCTTAGCTTTTTCCTTATTTTATTTTTGCTCGAGGACTAGCAAAATTCTAAGTTTGGGGTATTTAATATAGTGATTTTATCGATATTTATTCTTAGGCATTTTATTGGTTTTGAGTGTTTTTTATATGTTCATGTTGTGAACGTAAATTGCAAGAATAAGCAATAAGGTACTAAAAAGCAAGAAGCACGAAGCGGGCTGCATCATACTAGACATCTGCTGTAGCGAGCTAAAGCTCCCAGGCCAGAGAGTTAAGGCTATAGCGCACATAAAGCTCGCTGCAGCCCGCCCCTCCCCTATTTCAGGCACATTGCAGCACACAAAAAGCTCGTTACAGTGCACCTCCTAAAACCCCTGTTTCATCCGCTGCAGTGCTCGCACACATGGATGACTGAATTTAAGGCGAAAATGAGCTGATTTTTAGGGCATATAAAAGGGAATGGTGCGGAAAAGAAAGGGAGTTTTTAGGAGACCCTAACCTTAGACAAAAAAAAGAGAGAATGAGAACCATCGAGTTCCCTTCAATCTATATTTTCGATTGCTTTTATTTTGCTCAACCCTAGTTTAATTTAATTGCTTAATTTAGTTGCTTATTTCATTTCCCTTTAATTTTGATAGCTTAGATAAAATTGAGTCATTTCAATTGCGGTACTTAGCTAGTTTTTAAATTTCAATATCTGTGGGATGATACTCGACATTTTATCACTTTATTACTTGTGACGATTTGTTCACTTGCGAGCACACACGAAAATAGACACGCAATAACTTCACTGAATAGTCTGAACTGAAACATCTACCTACATCCTTGATTAATTTGGCCACCATCAAAACCAACAAACAACACAAATTGTTGAAACATAAGGAAGATCCTCTCATTGACCTTGAGCTTTTTCTCTACAACGAAGACATGCCAGTCCTTGAACATGAATTCAAGCTTCTTGTCATACCTTATTTGACCAGGCTTCCAAGACCGAACCGTCAAGTAGAACGTGTACTCCTTCCCCCACTCGTCCTTAAATGATCAGGGTTGGGGTCAAGGAACAGATTACTAAGGGCCTGTTTGGTGCACCAGTTAGAGTTAAGATTTTTAAGTTCAGTTTGAGTTGAGATAAGTTGAGTTTAAATGGTAGGTGTTTGGTAAAAAGTTTGAGTTGAAAAGTTTAAGTTGAGTTGAGTGTTTGGTGGAAAAGTTTAAGTTGAGTGGAAATTTAAAAAAACAAGGGCCTTGTTTGGCTGTTAAGAAAAGTGATGGGAATCAATTTTTTGGATTTTTTTAGGCTGATATCGTATGTTTTAGTAAATAAAATTAGGATAAGCTGACTGTATGCCAAAATAATAAGGTTCAACTTGAAAATTTTAGAATGCGAAATATTTGTCATTACTATTTTATTGTAATATTATACCCCAACAACAAGTACATTGTTTGTAATGTCAAAATCATCAATATTATTCTTGTTACGCACAACATTCTGACTCCAGCATCGAAGATAGAAGAGTTGGTTACGTTCACGTGGTTCTATACCATGGATATGATTGGTATCGTTCCCACATAGCATCTGCAATTCTTTCTCTCATCTGATTCATCGCTCCTGTACTCGATCCATGTTGGGTCGTTGCTGTGCTGGGCATATTATCTTCTACCCCGTCGTCCAATACGTAATCCGCGTTAACGTCGTCGTTCCCACGTACAGGCACACAATCAGCTCCATACTCTTCTAGTACTGGATCCCCAACCTGCACCATCCTTATGAAATTATGTATAACCGCACACGCCACCGGAATCATGACTTGTTTCTCCATCGGATAGCTGTTGATGCCTTTAAGTATTTTAAACCTTGCCTTCCAGACACCAAATGTTCGTTCAATGCAATTCCGAAGCGAAGAATGCGTGTAGTTAAACACCTCCCTGCGATTGCCTAGCCCATCACGACGTCGTCGATATTCCGGTAAGTGATACGTATCTCGCCTAAATGGGCTTAGGAAACCATCCTTGTTGGCGTAGCCGGAATCTGCTAAGTAAAATTTCCCTGCAACATAAACATCACAATATAAGACGAAAACCAATAATTTTAACCCCAAAACCGTAAATGTAAATAATACATTATTTTAACAATTGATGCTTACCAGGCGGGGGTACTGGGAAACCATGGAATGCTATTGCATCGTCCAACATTCTGGCATCATGGCATGATCCCTCATATCCCGCCAACATGTATGTGAATTTCATGTCAAAGGAACATGCCGCCAAAATATTCTGTGAGTGAAACCCTTTTCGATTAATCCAACCATCAGCATTCTCGCGCTTCGGGACACAGGGGACGTGTGTCCCATCAATAGCACCAATACAACCCTGCACAATGCATTAGCTTATTCACTATGCGGACCTTTATTACGAGTCAAATGAAATTGTTAAGCGAAAAAAAACGATATTAGGGATTAGGGAATGCGTACATCAAACCATGGCCGATATTTGCCCGCGTGCTTATTTATCAAATTTTGGACCACCATGTAGTCAGGTGGTCGGATGAATTCATCCTTCAACGTACAAATAACCTTCAACACTTGAAAGAACCAACGTGATGTTGTTTATTTAGAATGCTGGAATAAGTACGAAACGTGACGGTTTGTCGCTCCTCACGCACAAATAGCCAGAAAAATAAATAACTGCTCGTTAACATTCATGTTATACGTCGGCTTCAACAATCCCCGGCTACCTAATAGGTTACTTAGTACTCTGAATGTCGATGATTTCATACTTATCATTCCTTGAATGACGTCATCGTGGCCATTTAAGATCTCCTCCACACGCATGCTGCCAGTTAGGATTGAATTATGCATTGGTTGTGGAACTCGTCGCCTATGGCGGCGACTATTTGCAACTGCCACCACTGCTAGTGCAAGAATGTCGTCGTCGTTGCGTTGTTCGCTAGCTGAGGGTTGGGCGTCATCTTCATGTTCATGTGCGGAACCGAACCTGTTCAT
The DNA here is from genome assembly GCA_025413025.1 of Ficus hispida. Lineage (NCBI taxonomy): Eukaryota > Viridiplantae > Streptophyta > Magnoliopsida > Rosales > Moraceae > Ficus > Ficus hispida. The sequence continues at coordinate 15,054,277 of CM046373.1, forward strand.
TTCAGTCTTTTGTCGTCGTTGTAAACTTCAATATTTTACCTGTTGTAGAATAAATTTGGAAAGTAAAATTTAAATTAGTCACAATCGTTTACATTTAACCCTCGAATTCTTCAATAATTTTCTCGGCCTTTATTTAGATCTGTTTAAATAAATAAATAAATTGGATTACCAAGATGTTTTAAATTTATCAATTTAAAAAATTTCAGATGGTCGATCTTGGTTGCTGACATAGGAAATTGGACATTCATCAAGATGTTGGACATTAATACACAATTCGAACAATAGTAGCCAAATGCAAGACGTAAATACGATTCAAATTCACAAACAGTAAAACATTAAATGTCAATGTTTGTCGTACTAAAACTAAAACAAGGAAAAAACAAATCTCTAACGTAAAAGTCAACTTGGTGGTGGCATCTGGGAGGCCACAACAGAGTCAATAATGCCCCTTCGGTCGTCGTCATCAAGCTGACAGAAAGGTCGTTGAAGCCACTCATGCGAATCAAAGTAGTGCCACATTATCGTTCTCTGATATTGTGGAATACCCATCTCCTTCATGATATTCATGCAGTCCAATATGTGATCTTTCTGGCTGTTTTGGTCACTACTAGTCGCGGATTGCGAGCGGCCGCGGAAATGGTTAACAATTTCCTGCATGGCCGAGAATGTCATCTCATCCGTCGCGTCACATTGCTTCCGCTTCCCAGTACTCCCCCGTGACCGCGAAGGACCGCATTCTGCATTCCCACCTCGCGTGTTAGCCCGGCTTTGAAGACCTATTGTCGGATTAATTTCCTCCTGTAAGACCGGATGTGTTGCAGACTGGTCCATGGAGAAATCAAATTCGTACGGTGACGCACTTCCTCCTCCCATTGAAACAGATCCGAATCCCGAGGCACCTGCTGCATGGTTTTTTTCAAAAACATTGAAATACAATGCCTTATAGCCAAGCCCTTCGTAGCGGAGATGGGTACACTCCTTGTTATCCTGAAAAATGGCCAAACGATTAACATTTTTCAGTTCCGGCCGTATTTTTCAACGAAAACAATATTATAAATTTTAACGCTAAAAAGTTGAAATACTTTGAGGAAGCTGTGCCATGTTTCATCCGAGCAAACAACTGTATCCGTGTTCGGATCATAACCAAGGCCGGTGTGGCTTTGCAACACCTTCCAACCCCTATATATTTTCCTCATGCGTTCTTTTTTGGTTGACAACGTTGATCCGAGAGCTGGAACCCCGCCGAAACGAGTATTAAACTCATTGGCCCATAACGCAAGAATGCTACTACTTGGTTGCTTCCCGCCAGTTGAGGACAAGTGCTCGTCAAGCTTTTCGAGGAATAATTTTTCCTTGGCGGGATCCCAGACGTACGTTTCACCAGATGCCTTGCGAGGCATTTCCTTAACAAATGTAAAAGTTAGAGGAAAATATGAATGCTATTTATATGGTGACCGATTGGGATATAATGTTGGCTCAGTATATTGTTATCGACATGTTGCATCTGAAGCATGTCAATGAAACGATACAATGGCAGCTTCCATGGTATGATATACCGGCAACAACCGATTTATATCGGGTTCATGACGCACCAGTCAGATGGAATAACTGTCATGATAATAATAATGACACATCACAGCCAAACGACAACGAGCAGCCTACAAACGACAGAGGCCAAATTAAACGGTAAACGACAACAACCCCTACGACGCCAACATGCCAAACGACACAACAACAATTCAACGACAAACGACTTCGGACCAATGTTTGGCCTGAAATCTACGAATCTGGGAAAGCAGATCACAGCCAAAATAGTCGACAAGAACATATCAAATCTACACTTCAGCATGAATCAAAGTTTTTTTTAGTCGAATCCGGATTCAGCATACAAGGTCAACATAAATGGGAGTGGATACGTGGGGATCGAAACCAATCAACAGGAAATCTGAGGCCGATCTACAACCGGCATTCCAAACAGTACAAGCAATGGAACAAATGAACAGATTAACTGTAAAAGGTTAAGAAAATGTACTTGGGTTACGGAGTTAGAGCCTGAAGAGGAGTAAACGGTCGATGAAGGCGGATCAGGGCAGGAAGCAATCGGTCGTTGGGCTGATTTCAATGATCGGCAATAGTGGGTAATACGAAACCGTCGTCGAGATTGCTTCCTCAACCCCAGTCGGCGCCGCATTGGCCAACGGCAGTACCCAAGCCACGAGTCCGATGGTCAGACACGGCGGGTGCCCAAGACCGATGACCAGAATCGACTTTGTGCAGAGGGGGAAGAAACCCTAGTCCCTAAAATTGGGAATTTGGGAATTCAAAATCGCGACAAATTTCAGGCGACTCTAACAGCCAAACCTCCAGATCAGGCCCAAGGGAGGAGAAAGGGATGATATTAGGGGTGAAGGGTAGAGCAAACAAAGCACGGAATGTTGAGGTCAATCAACTACAGCCTACAGTGAATGGAATATATTCCATTCCAACACGCACAGAAGCACGGGCTGGCATCGACAGAGGAGAAAAGACCGAAGGTACATGGGAAAGCGAAAAGACAGGCCAAGGAGCAGCAGTGAAGAACAGCCACGGCCGACGTGGGAGAGAGACGAGGAGTTTTGGGGAAGTCACGTTGCAGAAAAAGCTGTACATGAACGGGTTGCACAGTAAACTTTACTCCAATTACTGTGCAACGGTTCAGTGGGCTGTTTGAGTTGGACTCAAACACCAAACGACACCAACTTGGATGGAACTCGAAAATTTGAGTTCGAACGGTTACACCAAACGGGCTGTAAGCAAATCCATCGGCACTATCAGCTTCTGATCGATGTCTGTGCTTGTGAAGGGTTTCGGATAGTAATTCAGCTCTCCATTGATCTCACAAGTACTTATGGCGAAGAAGAGTGAAGAGCAGAATACAGGCATTTGATTCAGAAAGTGGTTGTTGTCAAACGTAATCTAAAAAAAAAAAAAAAAAGATTAAGAGAATTCAAAATATAATTCAACTATTTGCCTTTAGTTCTTTTGACAGATTTCACTAATTTTCTTTGATTTTACATTTTTCGTTTCAACTATTTGCCTTCAGAGAGATAAGCAGAATAAGCAACTAGCTATATGCCTTTTTGCCAATCGTTAAGGTTTTTTTTTTTTTTTTTTTTTTTTTTTTTTTTGCCTATTTGCCTTGTCAAATTTTATTTATTTATTTTTATTTTATCGGTACTGTATGTATCTTTCATTTTACATTTTTCTATTTAATGTAATCAAATTAACCATCGTGGGGAATATTTTTTGTAAGCAACTAGAGACCGTCGAATTTTTTTGTAACTGACTAGAGACCGTCGAATTTTTTAACATACTAGTTATCAAATACGTGTAATGCATGTATAAAACTGTAATTGTAGTTTTTATAATGTATAATATAAATAACGTTTGAAAAAATAAATAAAAAATTAATTCAAAAACAAAATACAATAATAATTATCTAAATTCAAAAAATTTAGATTTCATGATGACTTAATTTTTTTTTTACATAAAATATATAATAATATTGTTTATTTTATTCTTTCATGGATACCGTAAATATGGAAAAATACGGAAAAAAAAAGTTAAGAAGAAAAAGTTAAATATAAAAAAATGACATGAAAAACTAAATAGTTGTATAAAAAAAAACTCAGTTTTCCCAAAAAAAAAAAAAACATATTTTAAATGTTAAAAAAATATAATGAAATGTCAAAAAAAAAAAGTAAAATAATCACATAAATATTATTAAGGAATAAATAAGTCTTTGAAAAATTTGTAAAGGAAAAGAAAAAGAAAACATAAGTACCGTAAATTTGACGAGACATCTTATCTTATTATTATTATATATTAAAGAAAATGGAAAAATTATTGTTTTTTCTACAGTTTTAAACAGTATTTTTACCCTTTTTTTTGTTTTCGACGTGGCAGCTACAGTACCAAACAGTCTAGAACAGTGAGATTATGCTCTTGCTCTCCTCCGTTTGCCTGCCTTTGTTTATCCTATAGTGGATGGACGAAATTACTCTCGAAACGCTTTTTTGTTTGGTATTTTTGCCCCCAAAATCCTAAGGTTGTTGTTGCCTTTGCCCTTTGGGTTCTCTGCCGGCTGTCTTTCTCATTTATTGCATGTTGTCTTCACTATTCATCTTTTTCTCTCTCTTTCCTGCTCTCTCGGTTCTCCTCTTTCTTTCTTCTAAATTTTTTGGGTTTTTGGTGTTGCCGTTACTCTGTCCGCCGTTCTCCTCTTGATTTTGGGTGTATGTTGTTTATGTTTTTTGTTTTTTTGTTTGATTTTTGTATGTTGTTTACGATTTTTTTTTTTAGATTTTATTTTCAGATTTGTTATTTTTCTTTCCTCTCACTTCTTCTTCCTTGATCTTTTATCATTTTTGAGCATGTGCATTTTAACCCCTAAAACGGTTATATTGTTGGTGGGGTTGGGTTGTCTGCCGCCTCTTTCTCTTATTTGTTGCATATTCTCTTAACTATTTATCTTCTTCTCTCTTTCTCGGTCTCTCGGTTATCCTCTTTTTTTGTTCTAAATTTTTTGGGTTTTTGGTGTTCGGCTTGCTCTGGCCGCCGTTCTCCTCTCGATTTTGGGTGTATGTTTTTTATGTTTTTTGTTTTTTTGTTTGATTTTTGTATGTTGTTTTGGGTTTTTTTTTTCTCTGATTCGTTATTTTTGTCTCCTTCAACTTCTTCTTTTTTGATCTTTTCTCATTTTCGAGTATGTGCATCAAATGTTGATGGGGGAATTTTCTTTTTTTGGGTGGGAAGATAAATCAATTTTTCCAGAGTCATACGTTTTGATTTTACAGTGTTTTTTTTGGGTATTTTGAGTTAGGTTGTATAATATTTTTTTGTTGTTTATTGTTTATGCATTTTTATTTTATAAGTGTAGCATTTTCTTTTTATTGTTTTTGAAACTCTGTTTTCGGTTCCTTTCATGTTTTCAGCTGGTCTTTTGTCATTTTTTGTTGTTTTTCCATTTTTTATTTTGTCAATCTACTGTTTATAAGTTTGGTTTTTATTTTTCTGAGGGTATGAATAATTTTTTTTCAACTCCAGGTTTTGATTTAGGGTTTTTTTTTTTTGTATTTCTGAGTTAAATTCTGTAATATTTTTTCCCTTATCTATTGTCCATGCATTTTTGTTTTAAATAAAATTTGAGCATTTTATTTTTATTGTGTTCTTGGTATTATTTTGTTCATCTCTATTGTTGTTATTTGTGATTTGATATTTTTTGGGGTTTTTTGATTTTTTTTTTGTTCCACCGGTGTATGTATGTAAGAAAAAAAAGGATTTTCTTAGTTTTGTTTTTTTGTTTCAGTTTTTTTAGTATTCAAAGTTGATTTTTCTTTCTCACATTGTTTGGATTTATATTTTTTGAATTATGGGTTTTGATATTCTGTTCTTCTTTCCTTTTTTATACATATTGTTTATTATTTTTATGAACTGTTGGTTGTTCATTTTTTGTCACCAGGATGTAAAATTTTTTTCTCCTTAATCTTGATTCTTGACTATCTTTATTTATTAGTCATTTAGGTTTTATATAATTATGTTATTTTTTGGTTGTTGTTCAGTTTTTGTTTTACAGGTTGAAGTTTTGATTTTTATTATTTGGTTCCACTTTTTTTCCCTGTCATTTGTCATTTTTCCAGTAAACTTTATATGTCATTTTTTTGTTATTCAGATTTAAGATTAATCTCTTTTTTTTCCTATTATTGTTATTTTACTTTTTTCTCAGAATTTTTTAACTCAATCATTGAATAGAATTTGTTTCTTTAAATTTTTTCCTCCCCCATTATGGTTATTTACATGCTTCAATGTACAGTTAAATGCAAAGAATGAAATAAAACATTTAGGTATGTTTTTCTCTTTTTCCTATTTATCTTAGTATTTTTTCCTCTCTTTTTTTTTCTCATAATTAATTGATTTTCAGTTTTTAATTTTTGTAGATTGGAGTTACAAAGCTATTCAGATCACTGAGGTGGAATACAAAGGAAGATATTGAAGATTTTGTTTATGTAATGTTTGTATTTCTCAATTTTCCCGGTTGTTCCCCTCGGCTAATAGTTGTTTTATTTTGAGCTCAAAAATTTTTCTGCGTTTCTGTTTTGCTGTCATGTTTCATGTTTCAATTTTATGATTTAGTTAGGTTTCAATATATTGTTAGCTTTTCTGATTACTCAATTTTCTATATTATTCACGTAATTTCTATTGTTTGATGTTATCCTCTGTGTTTGTTGATCTGTCATGAGCATTAAATGCTTCTATATCATTGTGTTTTGGTTGAATTATTGGTATTTGTTTTTCCTCTGTTGTTTACAGCTTGCTAATTAATTTGACTGGTAAAGATTTTTTATATCTTAAAATGTGTCATTAATATTTTTAATTTTCTTTCTTTTTGTGATATATTGTGACTTAATGCATCTTAGATTTTATATATATATATATATATATATATATATATCTGTTGAAAATTTCTTCTCTATCTTTTTCACCGACCTTTTTTATCCAACTTTTTTGAAATAAAAATTTCAGCATATTTTCTGTTATAAATACTTTTTTACTCATTTATTACCTTACTCTCACATACTACCACTACTTTCTCTGAAATACCTTCTTAATTACGCTTCTGTGAACCCTCCTTAATTCTCAACTGAAATTCTCTACTCTGCTCTTTTCTGAAAACTAATTGTCTTCACATCTTCATATCTGTGCAAAGCTACTATTTTTAATTAGGTACTATTCATATATATGTCTCTTAATTAGAATTTATTGTTCTTTTATTATATTAAGATTAGTTGCTTTATAATTATCGGTATTATCCTTATAATCATACTATATGAGGATTCATTTTCCTATTGTGTTTAGTTTTTTCTTTTTTCTCTGTTTTTGTTTCTCTGTACTCTCCCCTGCTTTGATAAAAATATTATTCTGATTTTGTTCCCTTTTTTTTTAATTATTATTGTTATTATAAGTTAGATTATTATACTATATGATTTGTCAATTTTGTTTCACTGCTGTGACTATCACTGTTGTTGTGATGAATGTTTAGTTTTTTTTTTTTTTTTTCCGTTTGCTCCCTACTCCCTCTGTTTTCTGTCTTTATTTTCTGTTTTTTATATTTTAAATGTTTTGTTTACAAGATTTTGGTCCAAATTTATTACATGCCATGATGATCTCTATTTATAGATATTATAATGCATATACCAAATATATTACTTAATTTGGTATATGTTGCTGAATTCAATATTATTCAAACTTTATATTGAATAACTACTTTATGTTATTTGATAGTCTTAATTGATGCTGTGAGTGTTTGGGAAATAGAACTTCTATCTTTTCTGATAATAAAACCATATTTAATATATTACTGTTTAATTTATTATCTTATATTTGCTATCTTTACAACTTTTTATTTTTACTGTTTTGTGTTTCCTGTTATTTTTTCTATTTCTATTTTTAAAAGTTAAATTTTTGCCTCTGTTTTCTATCTTTGCCGGTTCTTTCATCTCTTTACTGAACTTGCTGTTCACTTTTTTCTTACAATTCTTTTCTTCATGTTATTTATGTTTTCTTCTTTTTAATTTTTTCTACATTATATATGTTCCCAAACATCTCACCTGGTGACTACTAACACAAGGTTGAATGACATTTTAGTTATTCTTCATAAGTAATCTTATCATATGAGAGATCTGAGCATAATCTAATAAATTTTAATTTTCTTTTATTTCTGTCAAAAACAGTATGTATAAATTTTTTTAATATTTTGTATGATATTTACATATTCAATTCTTTATTTACATTAGTGTATATATATTGATTGTGTATATGTTTATTTGTCTCTTCTATTTTGTTGCCATCTTATTATTACTTTTGCTCATGATTTCTGATTATTTGGTTCTATAATTTCATACAAGTTTTTCCTATCATTCTTATTAGCCGAGGGGAATTTTTTTTTTTTTTTTTTTTCAGATTGTTTAATATTTAGATTCATTACAAAATTTTATGTATATAAATCTCTTTATAGTTACAAATGTTTGTAATTTTTTTTCTTTAATTTAATTTTTTATATTTTGTAATTGATGTAATTTTTATTATATGGTTCAATTTTTATACTATATTATATTTTATTCTATGTTATGTTGTAGTAGAACAACAAATTTTTAGGTTATCAAAATTTAACTAATTTGTTAAATAGTTTTGACAAATTGTTTAGCTTCATAATTTCATATTTATATAAAAAAACAAAAATTGTTTTAACATATTAATAACAACAAAGAGTGATAAAGAAAGAATTATAAGTTTATAAAAAAATTAAACTTCTACAACTATCAATAAGTTACCATCCAAGTGTAAAATAAAATGTCCAAATTTTTTTTTACAATATTTTAAATACTAAACGAAAATAATAAATATTAACCAACAAAAATTTTCGCCGAAAACAAACACCCAAACCACAGACCAAATTAATACAATTAATTTATACTTATAATAAAATTACATCAATATAAATTTATATTTATATTTCAAACTAAATTCTTATTTATGTCATGGATTATAATTATTCTTTAAATTTAAAAATATTTAAATTCAATTTAGTATGTTCATAATTTTATTTATTTAAATAATAGAAATTTGTGATATTTTTTATTTTTAATATTTTGATTCTTATTTATTATTAATGGTTGTTTAATAAAAATATATTGTTTTAGTTTCGTAGATTATGCAAAAATTTTATTGTTAATATTTTATTCCAATAATTTGTATTATAATATTTTTATTATGTAACTGATTTTTATTTTTAAAAAGAAAATTCTCCATTTATAAATTTTGTTTTATCTTACATTTATATCTAAATTTTTTCCTTCTAATAAATCCAATATTTTGATACAAACATGAATGTAAATATTATAATATGATCATAACTAATACTAAAAAAATATACTTATCATAATTATATTATTTATCATAATTAACTATTCTTATTATATAATATTTAATTATTTCCTCTTATTTTTTCTCATGTATTCCCATGCATAGCATGGGCACTCAACTCGTATATACTAAAGGGATGTATAATTTTACTGTTCATGAACAGTAGAATTATGTTTTTGCCCCTCTAAGCATGATTGCCGGTTTGTATGCCCACAGCGTTATCTTTCTGCACAGTAATAAACAATTATTTTTGGGTTTTTTTTTTTTCCCAGTTTTTCTGTCTCTGCTACAGTTCCCAACACTACCACTACAGTGTTGTACAGTAACTGTACAGTAAATTATGTTTTTGCCCTTTAATTTCCTTGCATTCTCCCGGCTGCACAGTGACATGCCGGTTTTACCCTTTTGGCATTATCCGGCCATTAGAGAGAGAGCGAGAAAGAGAAAGAGAAAGAGAGTGATGTGGACCGGTCATTAGAGAGAGAAAGAGAGACAAATAGAGAGAGAGAAAAAAAATACAAATATCTATATTTTTATTAAAATAAATTTTTAAAAAAATAAAGATAGAAGAAGAAAAAATCATAAGATAAAAAATTATATTTATTAAATTAATTTCAATTATAAAAAATAAAATTATATACGTTAAATAATATTTAAAAATTTTAAATTATTGAATTAATAAAAATTTAACGAAAAATAAAACAGAATAATACATTTAAAAAATAAATTAATACAATTAAATTATAATATTCAAAATAAACAAACAAACTAAAAAATTTAAAATTAAATAATAATTTACAGAAATTTCAAAATATAAAAAGGTCTATAAAATTATAATATAATTAAAAATTAATAAATAACTTTTCTACTGTAATGAAACGTAATTATCAAAAGTGTATATTTATAATTATTATAACTAAATTATTATTTATGTCATATATTAATTTTATTATTTAAAAATAAATTTTTTAAAAATATTTATTCCATTTCTAGGTTTTTTTATTGATTTCATTAATTTTGTTTAAATTTAATAACTTTACTTAAATTATTAAATTTTTTTGACTATTTAAGTTTAAAAGTTTTTAATTGTATTTATTCTTTCTGATTTTTTAATAACAATATATTATTATATTTTATTCTATTAACAATAATTCTTACACTTAATATTTTATTTTAATATTTGATATTTTCATTTTTTTATTCTTTGACTTTGGTTAGTTTTTCTCTTCTTTTTTTTTAAACAAAATGTTCTATAAGTTTCTTTTATATTTCTATCTATAATATTTAAAAATAAATTTTTAAAAATTTCTATTCATTTTTACGTTTATTTGTTAATTTAATTGATTTTTATTTTATTAAATTTACCCCACAATTTTGTTATCCTTTTGATTTTTCAAAATTGTTTAATTTTATTTATTATTTAAACTTTTTTAGTCCAAGAAAAATTACGCTTATAAATATGAATGTATGTATTTTAATATTATAATAGTAAATACTAAAAAAATATACTTACTGTAATTATAATCTATATCTTAAATAACTGCTCTTATTATATAACACTCAATTCTTTTTTCATTTTTATTTTTTCTTCCTTCCTCATATAATCTATATTTTAATTAACTGATTTTATTATATAATACTCAATTTTTTTCATTTTTGTTTTTTCTTCCTTTCCCATATAACGTATGGGTATTAAACTCGTTATACCTATAGGTCAAGCACTATTGGAATATAAGCTAGAGAGGTTATAAATATTTAAAAAAAATACAAAAGGCGGATATGACGTTAGCAAGTTGAATCAAGAAAAAGAGCAATTTTTGTATTTATTTTGTGAACGCCACGTGTATCCGAATCCTAGCTTATAGTTAAAAAAAAAAAAAAAAAAAAAAAGAGCCGGATATGACAAGTGGTACTACTTGTCTCCGTTGGCGGTGATGTCACTCATGAATCAAGAAAAAGAGCAGAGCACGTGTATGAAACAATTTCTCAAGGGATTGGTAGGTTCTGGAATATAGCTTATAGAAAGAGAGGTATATACACTGAAGCAAAATGTATAAGCACCAAAAAAAGCACGTGGTAGCAGGTAGCATGCATTTTGTCTTCTCCCTGTAGACGGTGATGTCACTGATGAATCAAGAAAAAGAGCAGCGGCTTGGAATTTTTGTATTTATTTTGTGAACGCCACGTGTATCCGAATCCGAAACAGGAATATAGATTATAGAAAGATAGGTATATATACGTGCGTTAAATTGATAGTAGCGAATTAGTTCCATGGCCAACGTTGAGGTTTATGAAAAAATTCTCTCGGAAACAGACGTTACTCAGAAGATGTCGGTGCCGATTCATTGGGTTGAAGGGGAAAGGAGATTTCTTCCAACGCCGATCCCAGGAGGGCCAGGGCCAGTTGTGCTGCCGGTCAGGGACCAGAATGGCAATGACACCACTTTACGATTGGCAGTTCGGTCGCCGACTGAAGGCCAGAAAAGCTATCACATGAAACCTGTTTTCATGTTCAAAGAGTGGAGTGCTTTGGTGGCTGTTTTTGATCTTAAGAAAGCTGAGATGAGCGCTTACTTTTGGTGGGAAGGAGGCTCTCTCCGGATTAAAGTACGCGCTCCTCCTCGTTACATTACCAGCTTATTTGGCGTCAACATCTACAGTTGACGACGATATCACCTTGATGCATGTATATCTAGTATGAGCTCGAGCGTTATGTTTGTTATTCCCAGATTTGGATTTTCTGTTGTATGTTGTGAGGGAGTCTTATTTCCTCATGTTGTTGTTGTTGTTGCTGCTGCTGCTGCTTAATTTGAATTTGAATCCTATTTTATTTTTGGGCTCTTGTGGTTACAAATTGCGTATATAGCAACATTAAAATACTACGACTGCACTTACCACGCCTGCTAGGATTGGAAATTCGATCCATAACTCTCTGTTATACGGCAATGAGAAGTTGCCGGAAACAAACGGTATGGCATGAAAAAGAGAGAGAGAGAGCCGCCGTCGCCACCTCACACAACTTTAGGCAACCTTGGAGATGGGTCGACGGGAAGGGGACGAGGACGTGGAAGGATGCTTTTGATTCTCTCTTCCTCTTTTAGGGTTGTATCGCAGCACGTGCAGAGTAGTCGTATATATAAAATATTTATATATGTATATATAAAATATTTATATATGTATATATAATATATATGGGCGCTCATATAATTAAGAGAGACATTTTTTCTTTCTTTCTGTTTTCTGATTTCTTTTTATTTTTGTTGTTGGAAATTTAGGGTTTTTCTTGTTTGTTTGTTTCTTTTTTTATTTTTTATGTTTTCTGTTCTAAATTAATATCTATAACCTCTAAGACAGTTGTTAGTTTTTATAAAATCTCTCAATCATCTTTTTATTTGTCTTTCAATTTATCTATCTTAGAATATTAATTAATAATTTTTAAGTCTTAAACAATTATATTAATTTCAATTAGTACTCTCGTACAGTCGTATTCATGGGATTATTAAATTCTGCAGTACTGCGTTCACCAAAATCTAGCACCAAGACAATGTTTATATATCAAAATCTAGTCCCTGGCCATCATTCGTTCCCTGCCTTTGTCTTCTTGTTAATCTCTGAATTTTCCTTCAAGGCTGCCTTTCAGTTTCTCTCTCTCTCTCTCTGTCCACTTAATAATAATAATGTTTTTAGATCGTTTTTTCATATTTAATTATCTATTTGACCTTTAAATCAAGAAATGAAATTTTTAATTTTATATTTATAATTATTTAATATAATCAAAATTAAAAGTTTGACATTTATTGTTTATGCTAGAATTTAAAATATAATCCTATTACTTGCCAAACAAAGGATAGGATTAACCAAAATCCACTCCAATCTTATCTACCCAATCTAATACAATCCTATCCTGTAAACCAAATGAACAAGGAATGCTCTCTTGTCCAAAAACCAAACTGGAGAGACATATATAACATCATATTTTACATCTTATAACTGATAGTTAATTTACGTAATTTTGTACAAAAAAAATTACAACTACCATCATAAAATTTCAATCTATATGTATTTTTTGCTTAATTGAAAAAATATGTGTTTGAAAGAACATTTGATATAGTATTATAATATAATATAATTATATATATTTGACTACAATATATTCAACCGTCAAGGATATATTGGATATAGTATTATAATATAATATAAATATATGCGAAAGAAAGTGGTTCGTCTATTCCCTCTGTGGGATTTGATATAGTATTATAATATAATATAATTAAATATATTTTACTACAATATATTCAACCAAAGGATATATTGGATATAGTATTATAATTTAATATAAATATATGCAAAAAAAGAATATCTATACTTGACGCTGTTCCAAATCCTAGGAGGAAAAAAAAAAAAAGGCATAATTATTATAGGATACATCGAACAATTCCCTCCCCCACCCCCAACGCAAACCAATTCTTATGACAAACAATATTTAAATTTCTCAGCCAAGAAGCAAATGGATATATATATATATATATATATATATATTATTAAACAATGCGTTCACAAAATCACTCTAGAGCTATTTGGTCTTCAATATGATACTATCAGACTCGCGCCACCGGCAACCACCGCAATAAAAAGATTCTTTCTATTAGTTCTGTACCTTTAGATTTTCTTTATAAACGCCTTTATGGTTTATGAGAACACGTGCTCTCTCCAAAATGAGTGAGTAGTAGAAATAGCAAGGAAGAAATTAAAGATAAATTAAATGAGCTGGAAAAGAGATTCCCTCGGTAGGATTTTGGATTAATTGAGCCGTAATTCAGGAAAGCTGTTTCCTCTCCTTCTCCCGGTCTGTCCTGATCTTCCTTATCTTAAAAAATCAAAATAAAAATAAAAAAAGGACATTATCATGAAAAGACATAATTAACTTAATCAAATTTTTGAGTAGTATATTTAGGGAACTTTACTTTTTTATTATTTTGTGGTTGTTGTTTTTACTATAAACGCATACATCTCTAGCATTGATAAATAGCATTTTCCAAAAAGTGTTACCTCTACACGTCTTAATCAATTGAGATGTGGGAGGATTTAGAGCCTTTTTTATTTTTATTTTTATTTTTATTCTTTGTCCTTAACATTACCTTCAAATTGACCGTCTCTTTTTTTACCCCCTCTCTCTTCTTTCCTTTTTTATTTTATTTTATTTGACAACTTCAAATTAATATTAACGTGACTGAATGTCTCCTTCTTAGGTTTTTTTTTTTTTTTTTTCAAATTAAATATCAAATACAATAACTAGAAAAAAAAGATGCACAAAAACTCACAAAAGCAACATCTGCCTAACAAAACAAGAGAACACCCCTCTCTCTTCTTTCCTTTTTTTTTTTTTAGACCATTTTGATTTTGTATATATCACACACACACACACACTGGTGTTTATTTTGGTGTTAGTGCAAACAACCATATGGAAGGATGGTGTTCTTCAGGAGTGTGTCTGCACTTTCTAAGCTTCGCTCTCTGCTTCAAGTGCAGAGATCTTAAAATTTTGTAAGTTATTTTTTTTTCCTCGGTTTGTGAGTGACCTTTTCAAAAAAGAAAGAAAAAGAAAAGGGTTCCAGTATTGCGATTTTGAAGTAGTAAATGATTATTATTTGATGTCAATTTTTTGTTTAGAGTTTTATATATTTACTTGGATTAATCAAACAATATTCAGAAATCAAATATTTAGTTAGATTTGAATTGCTCCTAGATTTGTTCTGCTCTACTTATTTAGCAAGTGGGTTTGTTATTGAAACTAACATGAAGCAAATATTTTGAGGTTTCTAATGGATTTCTCCTATCATTTATGACTTTATCGAACTGTCCAGGATTTGATTACTTCTGTGGTCTATCCTTGAGGACTTTATATGATATTGCCTGACAAGCATAAAAAGATTTGTACATGTTCACATGTGAGGGTTAGGTTAAATTTTTTCTTTGGCTATTTTCTATTTCTAAGTGTATATATATTTTCGTTATAGGATCTTCATTCTCAGCTCAAGGAATTGACTCCGGAACAATATGTTTGAGTTACTAATATTTATGATATATATAATTGATTTCTAATCAGTTGTCTCTTATCCCATTCTTTTTATTTTCAGAAATGAGTTCTATTTGCAAATTTCCGTTGATTTGTAGTTTATGATTTTGGTGTAGGTCCCAACCCAAAAAAGATCACGAAACGAAATTAAAAAGACATTTCTTAAGCATGTTCCGGATGGTTTTTTTTTTTTCTCCTGAAAGTGGCAGGCTTACTAGTAAATAATCATGAACATTTTAAATTAAAAATATCCTAACAAGGACATAACTTCTATCATATGCAATGCCATTTGGGTACTCATAAATTACAAGCGAAGTATATATAGTTATATGTATATAAATTATAATTCATCATTTTCTCCCTCTTATAGGAGGTTTTTAATTGATCTTTTTCCCATTATATAATAATGGCACGCTTCTTATAGTTAATAGATTAATTAACGGGTTCAACTAAAGTTATAAATTAATAATTGTAAGAGCTCATACAAGACAAATATTGGGACAGAAAACATAAAGCAATGACAACCATATTATAAACAATTAATGATGCTACATGATAGCTGCAAATCAAAGGATCCTGTTGATTTAGCCCTCAACATACAAGCAAGAAGATGATAAATTTCTAATGATTACAAAGGTTACAATTCAGAATGGTTTATTTATGTCAGTTTTATCCCTTGCCAATTTCTTTTATATTAATTGCTTAACCCCCATTATTCATCATAAATATTCCTTCTAAATCTCCTATTTCAATTATTTAACTCCAACTACTATATTATCTTATCAATATAGTTTGAGTTAAGTTCTTATCAATGAGTTTGAGTTAAGATTTTTGAATTGAGTTTGAGTTAAGTTAAGTTGAGTTTAAAAGTTGAGTGTTTGGTAAAAAATTTGAGATAAAAAGTTTAACTTGAGTTGAGTGTTTGATAAAAAAGTTTGAGTTGAAAAGTTTAAAAAAAACAAGGGCCCTGTTTGGATGTTAAAAATTTGAGTTAAAATTTTTAATTCAAATTTAACATTCTATTGTAGGTTTCAGTGAAGAAAAATGAAAAAATTAAAATAAGCTCAATTACACACATCAACAACATACATCAAAAGCTTTTGCAAAATTTCTTACATAGCCATAAAATACACCAACAAAAAGTACATAGTTGGTCACTAAAAATTGATTTTAAAAAAATAATAATTACAATCTTAATATGGCGCAACTAGATAAAAAATGAGCTTGCTTTTACGTGGATTTATACCATGGAGATGATTGATTTGTCCCACATATCATTAGCCATCATATCTCTTATCTGATTCATTGCACCCCTCCTCGAGTCATGTTGCTGCGTTCTTGTACTTTGGCCAGTACCATCGATCCCGTCATCAAACACGTAATTCGTGTTAACATCGACAATTCCACCTATATGCACACAATCTGCTGCATACTCTTCCAGAAAGGGATCCCCAACCTGCACCATCCTTATGAAATTATGCAACAACTGCACACGCCACTAGGATCATTACTTGTTTCTCCATTGGATAGCTATTAATGCCTTTAAGTATTTTAAATCTTGTCTTCTAGACACCAAATGTTCGCTCATTATAATTCCGCAGCGATGAGTGTGTGTAGTTAAAAACTTCTCTGCGGTTGCCTAGACCGACACGGCATCTTCGATATTCTGGTAAATGATACGTCTCTCGTCGAAATGGGCTCAGGAAACAATCCTTATTGGCGTAGCCCAAATCTTCTAAGTAATATTTTCCTACAAATTAAACATCGCAATATAAAGACAAATCCAATATTTTTTAACTAATTTATTATATGTAAATACTACTATAATTTAACATATCAGCTTACCTGGTGGAGGTATTGGGAAACCATGGAATGCTATTGTCTCTTCGAATATTCTGGCATCATGACAAGATCCCTCGTACCCGGCCAACATATATGTGAATTTCATATCAAACGAACAGGCCGCTAATACATTCTGTGAGTGATACCCTATACGATTAATCCAACCGTCAGCATTTTCACGTTGTGGGACACATGAGATGTGTGTGCCATCTATAGCACCAATACAACCCTGCATGAAATATTACACTATTTAATATAGGTACCATCATTAATAATAAGAAATTTTTAATAATTATTTCGTACGATCATGTGCTTAGATTACATCGATAACGTTCATCAAACATGACCGATATTTATCCGAATGCTCCAGAATCAAAGGTTGAACAGCTGTATAGTTGGGTGGTCTGACAAATTCGTCCTTTAACGCACAAATAACCTTCAACACTATAAAGAACCAACGTGAAGTTGTCTCTCTAGAATGCTGGAATAAATATGAAATGTGTTGGTTGGTGGCGCCTTATGCACCAATGGATAAAAAAATGAACAACTACTCGTTCACATTCATGTTATACATCGGCGTCAATAATTCCCGACTACCTAATAGGTTACTTAGTAATCTGAATATTTTTGATTTCATATTGACACTACTACAAAATGTGGATTCCATGAGAGAGCTTCCACGATCGTTTTTTAAAAAAACCGTCATGGAAAATACGACAAAAACACGGAGTGGAACAGGGTTTCCGAAAACCATCGTGGAAGACCATGCTTCCATGACGGTTTTCTATAACCGTCGTGGAATCTTCAAGCTTCCACGACGGTTATAGAAAACCGTCATGGAATCTAGAGATACCACGATGGTTAAAAAAACCGTCGTGGTATCTCAACTAAAATTTTGATAAAAAAATTTTTAATTAAAAAAAACCATTGTTGAATTTAAAAAAAAAAATTAGCTACCACTACGGTTTTCAAAAACCATCGTGGAATCATGAATCTTCCACGTTGGTTTTTTAGAAACCGTTGTGGTAGGTACGGAGGAGGAAATTTTTCAAAAAAAAACTGTCGTGAGAGATCTACCACGACGGTTTTTCTAAAAAACAGTCGTGGTAGGTCAAAAATTCAAAATTTTTTTTTTTTAATTTTCATCCTACCACGACAGTTTTTCCTAAAAACCGTCGTGGTAGGTCAAAAAATTCAAAAAAAAATTTTTTTTTTGAAAAATTCAAATTTTTTTTTTAATTTTCATCCTACCACGATGGTTTTTTGAAAAACCATCGTGGTAGGTCAAAAAAATCAAAAAAATTTTTTTTTTTGAAAAATTCAAAATTTTTTTTTTTAAAATTTTCATCCTACCACGACGGTTTTTTGAAAAACCATCATGGTAGGTATGAAGTGGGGAATTTTTAAAATTTTTGAAAATTTTCAACTTTTTGGAGCGTATATTAAAACAAAAAAAAAAAACCATCTTTCCCACCCCATTATATCTCGAGCCTTTTTCACTCTCTAATACAAACTCTAACTCCAACCCAAAGCCGCCCATATCCTCCCTCCATTTATCTCTCTCCGCTCCCTTTCTATATTCTCACCGCCATTCCTCTCTCTTTCTCTAACTCCGAGCCTTTTTCCCTCTCTCTCTAGCTACCATTCCTCCCTCTCTCTCTAACTCCGAGCCTTTTTCCCTATCCCTTTCACCGCTATTCCTCCGTCCCCTACATTCTCTACCACTCTGCTCATACCCACGCTCGACAATCCAGTAAGTTGAAATGTATCTTGCTTGGGTAAGGCACGGATTTGGGAATTTTCCGTCCAAAATGTTGATCTTGTTGATTGTGGTTGTTGATTATGAAATTTCCGTCCAAAATGTCAAAAATCCACAATGTTCCTTCCAAAATGTTGATTTGGGAATTTTCCATAGAAAAATGTCCAAAATTCGTCTTTTCGGTGATTGTTGATTGTCGTTATGATTTAGATTGCTTTAAAATTGATTGGGTAAGGCATGGATTTGGGAATTTTCTAGAAAAAATGTTGATTTTGTGAGTTAAATTTTCCGGATTTGCCACCCGTGGGAAATGAAATGAATTCGCAAATTTTTTTTTGGCTGACCCTACCACGACGGTTTTTTGCGTAGAACTGTCATGGTATGTTCTTAAATGTTCACATTAGGCCCTTTTTTTTGCCTATTCCACGACGGGTAAAAAACCATCATGGAATCTGAAAAGATTCCGCGATCCTAGATTCCACAACGGTTAAAAAACCATCGTTGAAATGTTACCACGATGGTAAAAAACCGTCGTGGTATCCACATTCTGTACTAGTGTGATCAATCCTTGAATTATTTCTTCATGGCCATTTAATATCTCTTTCACACGCTTGCTGCCAGTTAGCCTTGAATTATGTATAGGTTGTGGAGCTCTCCGCTTGTTACGCCTACTGGATGTCACGGCTACCACTGCCTTCGCAAGATAAATGTTATCGTCGCTATACTCATTTTCCGAGTATACGGCATCTTCTTCCTGGTCGGACATGGAACTACACTCGTTCATTTTGAGAATAGATTGATATCTACTCTAAAATTTGAGGTTTACCTGGTATAAAATAAATGTTAGCCAATTTAGTAAAAAAATTATTTACACTAAATACCATCATACTATGATCAACTATTCATTTCAAAGTACTCGTTAACTAAATATTTCCCCAATATCGATACGAAACATGGTTAACATAATTGAAAAATGCAGATATGTAAAAACATAAAATATTGTTTCCAACATGCTCGACGTAATTTAGAAACATGAATGAAATAAACAAATAAACAAAGTCTAGTCAGAAGATTAATGTCAAATCAATCCCTAAAAATTAAACTAAATAAAATTTAATTAAAATAAGAAAATCAATCGGCCGGGGGTCGCTAGGACTGAACAACGGATGCAATAATTTCCTGCCTATCGACATCGGGCAGCTGGTGGAAGGTACATTAGAGACGTGGATGAGCATTGAAGTAGTGCCACATTATCGTTCGCTGATTGGGTGGAATACTTATCTCTGACATAATATTCATACACATCAGTATGTGATCCGTGTGGCTTGATTGGTCGTTACTTGTGCCTGTTTGCGATCGGTCACGGAAATGGCTGACAATTTCCTGCATTGCCATGAATGTCATCTCATATGTTTCGTCTCTTTGCTTCCTCTTACCAGAACTGCCCCTAGATCGCGACGGACCTACATCGGTGCCCGATCTTATGTTGTTCCAATGCCATGCACCGGTGGTTGGCATTAGATACTTTTTTAAAACCGGCCGGTTTCCTGAGTTATCCATTGAAGCTTCATGGTCGACGTACGCAGGACTTTCATCTGGAATCGTTACGGACCCATATCCCGAGGCACATAAGCATGATTTTCCTCGAAAATATTATAATAAAGCTCCTTATTGCGAAGCCTCTCGTGGCGGAGATGGTTGCACTCCTTATAAACCTGTATATGAAATTTTATCATCATACAATTCTAAACATTGCGTGATCAAACAAAATAACGTATGGTCATATATTAGATAGCACGATTACTTGAATAAAGCTATGCCACGCATCGTCAGAGCATATGACTTGATCCATCGACAGATCGTAACCTAGGCCAGTTCAATATTGCAACACCTTCTAGCCCCTATAAATTTTCTTCATCCTCTCCTTTTTTTGATATAATGTCATTCCGTAGGTAGGTACTCCTCCAAACTTAGCATTAAACTGTACGGCCCAAATATCAAGGATTGCTATGGGGGGATGTTTACCACCACTGCTAGCCAAGTAGTCATCAATTTTTTCTAGGAATTTTTTTTCCTTTGCGGGATCCCAAACGTACGTCTCATCCGATGCTTTTTGCAGCATTTCCTTAAGAAAGCGATAACCAAAACATAGAGAAAGACTTAAAAAATAAAAAAAGTGAAGGCATAGGAGTTGGCTCAGTATAAATTGGTTGACATATTTCATCTGAGGCATGTCAATCACCCGATACATATACAGCTACCATGGCATAGAAAACCATGGGTTCGGGGTTAAACAAGTTTATGACAAGCATAACCTACAATTGAGCCCCTTAACAACGAACGTGTACTTATATACCAGTAACTGACAATATATATCGAGTAACTAACTCACCAGTCAGATTATATTATAAGATATGTAAATTTACTGTATACATCATCACCAGCTTGGGATCAAAGTTGAACGTTAACCGGGATGTAAACTTGTAAAAACACACCAGAACCTGAAAATAGTCCCCTGAAGTATGAATTCCCAAGACAGAAAACGTAAAGAAAAATGAATACAAAATAATTTTGTAAGGCAGCACATAACACAAATCTAGTTTAGAGCACCAAACATGGTTCAAGTGAACCCAAAAGAGACCCAAGGCAGACCATGTACTGAAAATGAACCCAAAATAGCAACTAGACATGTCAAACATGCTAAACTGCAACCCAAAACTCTTTCAAACCTACAAAATCATTAACTAGTGACACAGACCATGTCTAGGAGCACCAAACATGGTTTAAGTGAACCCAAAAGAGACCCAAGGCAGACCATGACTTGATATTTCACCCTAAACAACAACTAAGCATGTCAAACATGCTAAAATACAACCCAAAATGTCCTCAAACTTGCAAAATCATTAACTAGTGACATAGACCATGTCTAGGAGCACCAAACATGGTTCAAGTGAACCCAAAAGAGACCCAAGACAGACCATGACCTGATTTTTCACCCTAAACAGCAACTAGGCATGTCAAACATGCTAAACTGCAACTCAAAACTCTTTCAAACCTGTAAAATCATTAACTAGTGACACATACCATGTCTAGGAGCACCAAACATGGTTTAAGTGAACCCAAAAGAGACCCAAGGCAGACCATGACCTGATATTTCACCCTAAACAGCAAGTAGGCATGTCAAACATGCTAAAATACAATCCAAAACGTCCTCAAACCTGCAAAATCATTAACTAGTGACACAAACCATGTCTAGGAGCACCAAACATGGTTCAAGTGAACCCAAAAGAGATCAAGGTAGACCATGACCTGATTTTTCACCCTAAATAGCAACTAGGCATGTCAAACATGCTAAAATGCAACCCAAAACTCTTTCAAACCTGCAAAATCATTACTAGTGACACAGACCATGTCTAGGAGCACCAAACATGGTTTAAGTGAACCCAAAAGAGACTCAAGGTAGACCATGACCTAATATTTCATCCTAAACAGCAACTAGGCATGTCAAAGATGCTAAAATGCAACCCAAAACGTCCTCAAACCTGCAAATTTAGTAACTAGTGACACAAACCATGTTTAGGAGCGCCAATCATGGTTCAAGTGAACCCAAAAGAGACCCAAGGCAGACCATGACTTGAAAATGAACCCAAAACAGCAACTAGGCATGTCAAACATGCTAAAATGCAACCCAAAACATCCTCAAACTTGTAAATTTAGTAACTAGTGACACAAACCATCTTTAGGAGCACCAAACATGGTTCAAGTGAACCCAAAAGAGACCCAAGGCAGACCATGACATGAAAATGAACCCAGAACAGCAACTAGGCATGTCAAACATGCTAAAATGCAACCCATAACGTCCTCAAACCTACAAAATCATTAACTAGTGACACAGACCATGTCTAGGAGCACCAAACATGGTTCAAGTGAACCCAAAACAAACCCAAGGCAAACCATGACCTGATTTTTCACCCTAAACAGCAACTAGGCATGTCAAACATGCTAAAATGCAATCCAAAACGTCCTCAAACCTACAAATTTAGTAACTAGTGACACAAAACATGTTTAGGAGCACCAAACATGGTTCAAGTGAACCCAAAACACTCCTTAGGCAGCAAATGAACCTTGTAGTGACCCAAAACTGCCTCTAGTATTGTCAAACATTAAAAAATGCAACCAAAACGTCCTCAATGAAAAATGAAATCAGTAACTAGTGACACAAACAAAGTTATGCCCATCACATGTTAAAAAATAGACAGGAAAACCGGCTATGAGCATGCAAATAGGACAAAATGATGAATAAAGCCACGGGTTCAATAGCTAAATTCAACACAAAACCCCACATAAGCCTGGTTTGGACATACATACTTAACATAAACACTATGTAAAACCATTTCATCATCCAAAATAAAAAAAAAAAATTAATCAACATAAATCCGGTTTGGAGAAGGAACCCCAATCAGTACAAAGATCTTCTTCTGGATTACGTGGGTGGGAAATAAAATCAAGACATATAAGAATGAAACTAGTTTGAGTTTGAGAAATAGGGGCTGAAATTGTACTTGGGTTACCGAATTCGAACGGGAGGATAAGTTTACAGGGGAAGACGTTGGATTAGGACAGGATTTAATGGGTCGGCGAGAAGATCCCCAAACTCGAAAATAGTGGGTAATCAGCCCAAGGGTTCACCTTCAGTTCGAATACCCCAACCAGCGCCGCATCTGCTTCACGGGGAGTGGGCGAAGCCAAAAGCTAAACGATATAATCTTACTTGGGAGAGAGGAAGGACGAGCAGTCAACGGAGCTCCTGTTAAGCAGCAGATGTCGAGGGGTTGGGGAGCAAAGGCAACAACGCCACTGACAGCAGCACATGGGCACCGGTGGAGAGGAACACGAGAGGGGTGAAAAGGAGCCGAGGCACGCATGAACAACATAGTTACAGGGAAGTCTGGGTTCATAGTAAACCAAGTTGAGTTTACTGTGTAACGGTTCAAAGGGAGGTTCTAGTTGAACTGATGCCCCAAACGGGTTGAGTTGTGACTAAACTAAAAAAAAAAACAGTTTGAATTGGGATGTCAAACGGGTTCTAAGTGTTGCTTATTAGACGATGGTTTCTTAAAACCGATCGTCCAATCTCTCAAAAAAAAAATAATAAATAAATAAACGCGCCATGGAGGTAATCCGAATACCGTCGTCATATGTGAGATATCACGATGGTTGACCATCGTGTAAAAAAAAAAAAAAAAAAAAAAAAAAAAAAAAAACTCCTCTGGCAAGCCCCAATCCCCTCAAAATATGACCTTCCCTCTCTTTTCTCCTCAAACCCCAATCCCAAAACCATGCCATTCGCTCTCTCCCCCCGAACCATGCTCTCTCTCTCTCTCTTTCTGTCTCTCCCCCCACTCGTTGCCGACTCGAACCCACCCTCCTCTATCTTGCGGCACAGCCCCATTACTACCCTCGCTCCGCCACTATTTGCTTCCGCTGCAATTTTCGTCATCACCTGGACTGATTCAGACACAAGACAAGTCGTGAACAGGTTGCTCTAGTCTTATTTTCATTTGGATTTGGTTTTGGTTATTTGGGGTTTTATTTTTTATTTTTATTGGTAATATTTGGGCTTGTTCTAGCTTAATTCAGAAACGCCGAAAAATCTTAGGTCTTAAAACCCTAGTTTTTGCTTAAATTATTTTTAGCATTTTCGATATCCATTGATGTATATAGATTTTGCTTCAATCTTTTCAATTTAAACTTGTGTTTAATTTAGTCCAGTTTGATATCGTGTGTGTGTGTGTGTGTGTGTATACACACACGTATATATTTATAAATACCTTTCATGCTTCTTTTTTAGACCATTATGATTTTGTATATATCACACACACACACACACACACACACACTGGTGTTAATTTTGGTGTTAGAGCAAATAACCATATGGAAGGATGGTGTTCTTCAAGAGTGTGTCTGCACTTTCTAAGCTTCGCTCTCTGCTTCAAGTGCAGAGCGCTTAAAATTTTGTAAGTTATTTTTTTTTCCTCGGTTTGTGATTGACCTTTTCAAAAAAGAAAGAAAAAGAAGGGGTTTCAGTATTGCGATTTTGAAGTAGTAAATGATTATTATTTGATGTCAATTTTTTGTTTAGAGTTTTATATATTTACTTGGATTAATCGAACAATATTCAGAAATCAAATATTTAGTTTGATTTGAATAGCTCCTAGATTTGTTCTGCTCCACTTATTTAGCAAGTGGGTTTGTTATTGAAACTAACATAAAGCTAATATTTTGAGGTTTCGTATGGATTTCTCCTATCATTTAAGACTTTATCGAACTGTCCAGGATTTGATTACTTCTGTGGTCTACCCTTGAGGACTCTATATGATATTGCCTGACAAGCATAAAAAGATTTGTACATGTTCACATTTGAGGGTTAGGTTAAATTTTTTCTTTGGCTATTTTCTATTTCTATGTGCATATATATTTTCGTTATAGGATCTTCATTCTCAGCTCAAGGAATTGACTCCGGAACAATATGTTTGAGTTACTAATATTTGTGATATATATAATTGATTTCTAATTAGTTGTCTTTTATCCCATTCTTTTTATTTTCATAAATGAGTTCTATTTGCAAATTTCCGTTGATTTGTAGTTTATGATTTTGGTGTAGTTTTATGTTTCGTATCTTTTGACATGACTGGGTTCATTAGTTGGATGGGTTAAGCATTCTTGAACTGACATGCCATCTATTCCTTTCCCAAATTTATTTTTTGCAACCAGACTAGCTGTTTACAAAGGGAGATCGTAAATTTTTTCATTTGAAAGAGCACTTAAGAATGTTTTTTAGATCAAAGTTAGTTAACCATTTTATGTTTGAAGAAACTGAATCTTTTTTTTTTTTGGTTTGGTGACATTAATAGGAACGTTGGAAGAAAGTGAAGTCTGAACAAGGAAAGGTTCAGTTGGGATACATAACTGTTGATGTGGTAAATAAAATCTTCAGTTTCCATTTCTATTATTTGTTGAATCAGTTAGTGATCATAGGCCTTCGACATACAGAGAATTGTGCAATTGTAATTATTTTTTACTTTTTTGCAGTCTTGAACTGATACATGTTATGCCATATTTATGTGGGAAGATAATTTGGGAATGAAAGGAATGATTGCACTGCTATGGGAAACCTCGTTACTTGACCCTGACGAGGTATAAATTCGATTCTTGAAAGACTCAGTCTTGATATTGTGGGTTACAGCTTATTTAATTCATTCGAGATTTGGTCAAGTTTTCGGCTGTAATGTTCTTATCTCTTTATTTGTTTCTTTAGGGTATTCGTTTTAGGGGTCTTTTCTATTCCAGAGTGCCAAAAAGTACTACTGGTTGCTAAGCATGATGGACAAGTACCTTTGCATGAGTGTCTTCTTAGGCTTCTTCTAATAGGAAAGTTAAGTCCTCTATACCCTATGTTTGAACTACAATCTATTTGAATGGTGTAGTAGGAAAAAAGGAATGGAAGAAGCCATCTTGTTGAGTGGCTAACCACAAGTGATCTGTTCATTCTAGCTGAATCTTGTGAAAGATATTTCTAATGGCGAACTTTAATGCTTAATGCCCAATTTCAACCTTGGATGAAAAATGAGCTCATAATTCTCTC
Source organism: Ficus hispida (assembly GCA_025413025.1). Classification (NCBI taxonomy): domain Eukaryota; kingdom Viridiplantae; phylum Streptophyta; class Magnoliopsida; order Rosales; family Moraceae; genus Ficus; species Ficus hispida. Next base: position 15,080,560 of record CM046373.1, read on the forward strand.
AGTTACCAATTTATTTGGTATTCTTCTTCTTCCTTTTCCCCTTTAAAGAGTTGTTTTCCTTCTAATATTAAAAAAATAAATAGAAAAACTTTTGTTCCTTTTCTGTTTCAGGTATCAACAAAAGATCAAATAGATGCATTATCCAAGGACTTGCATGCTCGTGCAATAGTTCTAGGTTACAACTTTCTTGTGTCTGTTAAATTTTTTTTTACTTTTTGTGCATGATTTTAGAGTAACTTATACATCATTAGCTTGTTGTTATTTAACAACTTATTGCAATGATGGTATTAGAGTAGAACACAATAGTGTGCATCTAAGAATCAGAAAGTAATGTTCAGGTTTTGAGTTTGTAGATGGATGGGTCATTCTATAATTTGAACTTTGTATATGTTGATTTTTCACAATGTAAGAGTGGTTGTTTTCTTTATTTGCGGTTTTTGTTTTTTTGTTTTGCTGAAAAGTTTCTTCATTTACGATATCTTTATAGATGTTATTTCTTTCTTATGAAATAGTTTTTGACCCTGCAAATTTAGCATGTAGTTAATCGTTATAAGGGTGCAAAAAAATAAAAAAAAAATTTGTTTACACAAGGCACATACCACAACGGCTTTCTTGGGAAACCGTTGTGGAAAGTCTACATACCACAATGGTTTTCCTAGAAAACCATCATGGAAAGTCGAATTCCACAATGGTTTTCTGGAAAACAGTTGTGGTTGATTTTGCGCCTATTCGGACATAAGAAGTAACATATCGGCCTTCCACGATAGTTAAGAACTGTCATCGAAACTTTCTACGACTGTTAAAAACTATCGTGGAATCGAATATTTCTACTAGTGACCATAGACTGCATGCATCTATGTGTGTGTGTATACAAATAACGAAGGTAAGAAGGTAAGAAAATTATGTTTATATGAGTGGAAAAACTCATGTAGGAAGTTAAGTTTATATGACTGGAAAAACTCATGTAGAAAGTAGCATGATCATATATATCTCTTTTTGTTCAAATGAATTTTCCGTTCCAATCACATCCAATTTGGAAAAACTCGTGCAGAAAGTAGAAAAACTGGAAACGTCTGGCGGGAGTGAGACAAATACTTCTTCCAATTTGGGGAAAAAAATAAGAGAAATTGCAGATGGTATCGTCTCTGTGGCAGAGTGGGGAGATTTGAAGGTTAGGATAATTCTGTCATCTATTTCTACTCAATTGGATAGGGGGATCGACATATGCTGAAACCCAGCCCCGTCAACCTCAATGAAGCTCTTATGTTGGCTACTTAATGGGGCACATTGATTCGCATATTGTTGATAAGGAGGGTCTTTGATGGAGATTCACGTGGGTGTATGGACACTCCAAGAAGAATGAAAAGAAGCATACTTGGGAACATAGAGCTTTACTTTTAGAACTCTCCTGAAGAATGATGGAGGACGTCGTGAGAAGGGGGAGAGGGGGAGAGGAGACAACTTTGGCTCTTGGAAGACAGATGATAATGACGTTGGAGACATTGTGGAAGACTTTTCGGGAGATTTTTACCTCTTCTAACCCTGTACAGGATGATATATCTCAGGTGTTGATCCTTGTATCTCACAAGAAATGAACGATTATTTGGATGAGCCTTTCACTGATGATGAGGTCAAACGAGCTCTTTTTGATATGGGAGGGCACAAAGCTCCCGGGCCTGATGGTTTCCATGCAGCTTTCTTTCAGCGCAATTGGGATGTGGTAGGGCTTGCAGTTTCTAAATCCTGTCTTGGAGTTCTGAATAATGGGGCTGATGTGGCGGCGTGGAATTAAACGTATGCATGTCGTATCCCTTAGATTAAAGCTCATAAGAAGGTTAGTGATTTTAGGCCTATTAGTTTGTGTAATGTGATTTATAAAATTGTCACAAAAACACATGCCAATAGGCTTAAAAAGGTACTTAATGAGGTAATTTCGCCTTCCCAAAGTGCTTTTGTTCCGGGTCAACTCATTACAGATAATGTGATAATAGCTTTCGAGCTATTTGCATTGTTTGTGTAGAAAGGGAAACGGAAGGGGAGGTTGGCTTGCGCTCAAAGTTTATATAAGCAAATCCTATGATAGAGTTGAATGGGAGTTTTTAATGGGTATGACAAGGAAGATGGGATTTGGGAATAGATGGATATCAATAGTAATGCAGTGTATTTCCACTCCTAAGTTTGCTTTTCTCATCAAAGGCGAACCAGTGGGGAAGGTGCGCTCTCAGGAAGGTCTGCGACAAGGATGTCCTTTGTCTCCCTTTTTATTTCCGATTAGTGCTGAATGTTTATCTGCCTTAATCAAGAAGCTGATTGGGATGGTTGTATTACTGGATTGGCTTGTTTTCGCTACGGGCCTAAAGTAACCCATTTATTTTTTGCTGATGTTAGCTTGGTTTTCTGTAGAACTACTGTTGATGAGTGCAGGAAGGTGAAGGATTTGTTGCAACTTTATGAGAAATCGGCTGTTACATATAGCCCGAATGTGGGAGAGGATTTGAGACGGGATATTCAAGAAGTCTTGGGGCTAGATGTAGCTTTGGCCCATGAGCGCTATTTGGGGCTTCCAACTTTGGTTGGAAAAAATAAAAAAACAAACCTTCAAGGCAATTGAGGAAAAGGTGTGGAAAAAGTTGCAAACTTGGAAGGGGAAGAATTTTTTAACGAGAGGGGAAGGTTTTGATTTAGCTTCAGCTATTCCATCATCTTACACCATGAGCATGTTCAGAATTCCGTGTATGTTGTGTGACGATCTCCAAAAATTGATTGCTCGGTTTTGGTAGGGAGATGATGTGGATAGTAGAAAGATGCACTTGTGCTCTTGGATCTTTGTCACCCAAAGATGGAGGGCGGGCTTGGATTCCGGGATCTCAGCGTGTTCAATCAGTCTCTGCTTGCTAAACAGGCTCGGCGGCTTATCCAAAGCCCGGATTCGCTAGTCAGGGTAGGTGCTTAAAGCTAGATATTTTCCGACTAATTCCTTTTTGTAGGCACAGCAACGAAGCAATCCGTTGTCCATTTTTCAAAGTCTTCTTTTGGGGCGAGAAGTTTTGGATATGGGGTTAAGGTGGCGTGTGGGAGATGGCAAGTCAATTTGGGTGTTCAAGGATCCATGGCTTCCACGACCGGTCTCTTTCAGGCCTATTTCCCAGCCAAGCAATGTCATGAGTAACCTCTTAGTTGCTGATCTCTTAAATCTGCCTTCAAATTCATCGCCAGGTTGGAATACACAGTTGCTCAAATCAGTTTTTAATGCTATTGATGTAGAGACTATCTTGAGCATTCCGGTAGGTGTTTTTCGGAAGGATGATTGTCTGATCTGACATTTTAATGCAAAAGGAAACTGTGAAGTCTGGTTATCATGTGGCAATGAATGGTAGATGTACAACAAGTTCTTCGACTGGGAGCTCTGATAGGAGATGGTGTCAGTTTCTATGAAATTTATCCATTCCTCCAAAGGTGAAGATTTTTATTTGGAGGACTTTTTCAGAAGATTTTGCCTGTTTCTTCGACGATGTTCAGAGGCCAGAGAAACAACTTTTCATGCTTTGATTGATTGTTGTGGAGCTGCTGAAGTCTGGTACAAAAGTGCTTTCTGGCAGGTGATTGTTCATTTCCGTGGTGATACTATGGATTCTTAACTGTTACATTTATTTAAAGCTCTAAAGAAACTCACAAAAGCAACATCTGCTTAACGAAACAAGAGAACACCCCTCCTCTCTCTCTCCTTTCCTTTATTTTTTTTTTTTGGTTTTGCCCCGGGCGGGGGTGGTGGGGGTGGGTGGGTGGTGGTGGGGTGGGGTGAGGAGACGGAGAAGGACAAGGACGAGAAATCTGGGACTAGTGAAAACAAGGTTAAAAAAAAAAAAAATTTGTTTGGAAGGGAAATCTTTTTTAGTAGGAGCAACCTTTCAGCGATGACACATATGAACTGTACAGAAACATCGTGCCTTGATTTTCATAGTGCTGACCAAGGGGCATTCAACGACGACAAATCGCTCAAGGGGTTAAAGCGGCTATTATTTCTCATGCAGTAAGTAGCCATTCGACGACAGACAGAAAGATTTTGCAGTCCAGTTTAAACGACGCCGTTTTGGTCTCAGGCTTGGACCAGAACCGAATGCAAACCGTTCTTCGTGTTTTTTTTTTTTTTTTTTTTTTTTTCTTTCCCCTCCTAACCTCCCTACGGATTAGATTTTTTGATGTTATAGATTTTTTTTGTGAATATGTTTTTTGAATGGATAAATCTATAAATAAATTGATAGTTTGATTTTATGATTATGACTGTTGATGAGTTTTGATTTTGGTTTTATATGGTATGATTTTAGGTAAATGTTTTTTTTTTTTGAAAGCATTTTAACACATATGGATGCATGGATGTTTAGGATTAATGTTGAAATTTTTTTTGTGAATATGTTTTTTAATTGATAATCTATAAATAAATTGATAAGTTTGATTTTATGATTATGACGGGATTAATATAATATTGACTGGACCCCACTGCCAAGTCAACTTATAATATTATAATAATATTATATTATTATACTATTATAATATATGATTCTATAAGAGATATCGGTGCAGTTGTGTTATAAGAGCAATGTGTTATAAGATATTGCTCTTATTAAGAGATATATTTGATAAGAGAGATTACTCTTATTGATAAGAACGAGTTCTTATGCAGGTGGAAAGTGGGGTCCACTTTTTGTATTATAATATTATATAATCATATATTAAAGAAAGAGTAATCTCTAAGTTGCGACTGTTAAGCAACAATACTATTATTAATCCACTTTATCTCCATTTCACCCCACTTTCCCTCTATTAGACGAAACAGACAAATATATATATTTTTGGGTGTTATTTTGAATGTTAATATGTTTTAATTATTATTAATAATATTATTAGTTATCCAAAAGGGTCCGATACTCATAGTAGTACGATACTCATACTCGCTTCCCACTTTTGTAATATAATATTATATAATCATATTATAAAAGGGTTAAAGTCCAGTGGACTTTTGTATTATAATATTATATAATCATATATTAATCCTAATACTAAGTCCCAAATGGAACTAAGTTGATATATATTTTTGGGTGTTATTCAAATTCACATGGAGAAGATCTCAGAGAAAAAACTGATCTTAGATCAAGCAGTTGCGAATTGACCCATGGCGCAGGCTAACGTTGGGGTTTATGATAAAGTCCTCTCGGCAACAGACATAGCTCAGAAGATGTCGGTGCCGATTCATTGGGTTGAAGGGGAAAGGAGACTGCTTCCAACGCCGATCCCAGGAGTGCCAGTAGTACTGCCGGTTAGGGACCAGAACGGCAACGACACCACTTTACGATTGGCTCGGTCACAGAGAGAACCTTATTTCATGTCCAAAGAGTGGAGGGCTCTAGTGGATGCTTATGATCTCAAGAAAGGCGAGCGCGTTTACTTTTGGTGGGAAGGAAACTATGTCAGGGTTAAAGTCCGCACTTCACCTTATAAGATCATGTTATTCGGTGTCTGCATCGGTGTCCGCATCAACGGCTGACGACGCTATCACGTTGATACAACTTGCAAGTGCATCTATATGTGCTCGAGGGTTGTGATGATGACCAGGTCATAATATATATATTTGTGTGTTTGTATATTCCCAGATTTGAATTTCTGTTGTTTGTTGTGAGAGTGAGAGATTTGCTCACGCAGTTGTCTTCTACTTTTTGTTGTTGTTGTAGTAGTAAGAAGTTATATGGAATCCTGCCCATGTAAACGGTTAATAAATGTGAACAAACTAATAAGTTGTTATTACTTCATAGCATTCTGCCTTCTAGCCGTTAATGTAGCGTTGAATTTCAAAGGATGTATGAGACTCGATCAACAATAAATAACAAAAATAAAATTAAAACGTTGCTGAATTAATTTATAAAAATCAAAAAGTGAAAGTGAATTAATTTATAATAAGTGAACAAAAAAGAGAGATAAAAATAAAAAGGGAGGGATAGAGCAGTTCATGGTTTACAAACTATATATGCAGTAAATAAGCTAAAAACCAATGTGTAGATCCTTATTGTTATTATTATTATATTATTATTTGTCCATTTTGGAACGAGAGCTTCATTTTGGGTGCTAATAAATGGGTTTGTCGCCCGTACCAAATCTATTGGTAGTGTTCAACGATGCGTTAAATATCAAAATAACCAACAAATAACACAAATTGTTGAAACATAAAATTTTCTCATAGAGACGACGCAACAAGGAAATCAAAGCTTTCTCATACATTTGGCTAATTCGGCCAGTTCTTTCTCTCTCTCATTTAGAAGATAGGTGATGACATAAAACTAACATGAATAATTAAAAGGAAAACAAAAAAGAAACAAGACGAAGAAAAAAAAAAAAAAAAAACAACAACAACAACAACAAAACAACGAAGTCACAAAACCCAAAAACCTGATGATCACTCTCGCAGACATTCACGTAGTGTCGTGCATAGCCTGTGAAGGAGAACAAAAGCGCAACGAACGTACGTCAATAAAGGAAGGTGGTGCCAAAGAGCCTGTGAAGAGACGGCGGATGACGAGCCCTAATTCTGAGACTGCCACGGTTGTCCATCCAAAGGAAGATCTGCTCATCGACCTTGAGATTGTTCTCCACAACGAACGAACGCCAGTCCTTGTCATACCTTATTTGACCAGGCTTCCAAGACCGAACCGTCAAGTAGAATGTGTACTCCTTGTGATCTATGTACCTTGTGTTCTCCAAGAATTATCCAAGAACCCGTGTACAAGAGCTTCAATTAACTAGTATTCTCCACTATACTCTAATTCCCGGATGGTAGAGTGTGTGAGCACTCTTACCTTTTATTAATCACATGTGTGGACTTAAATTCTCCTTCCAACTATCTAGAACTGTAGAACTTATTATTACTCATGGGAGTATCAAAATAAACTCTTTTTAGTGTCTATGGTCTACCCACAAATAGAAGAGCGCGCAACCTCCTATTTATATGAAAATAACTAGATGAAATTTGAATTTGAGTAAGACTCCTAGAAAGGATTTTTCTCTCTCAAACTTATCAAGTATCTTGAAATTTGAGATTTTATTTATCTAGCTAATGTTCCATAAATTCACTTTCAATTCAAATAAAATCATGACAACTTTGTTTGGATAAAATTATTATGTAATAATTATTCACAAATAAAATCATGAAGGAGAAAAAATCTCTTCCATATCCTCTCCACTAAAACACCAATTACAAAGGAGATCAAACAATATTTTATTTCAATTCAAATCTCTTTGTGATATTATCCATATCTAGTCAACTTTATTTATTTTAATAATATTTTCTAGATATTTAAATTAATTATACAAATAATTAATTTATCCATATCAACTAATTTAAATTAACTTTTATATTTATCACAAAAGATAAATATCATTAATTTAAATCATTTACAATAAATAAATAAATCTTATGATAACTATTTAACAAATAAATTATTATTCAACTAGATATTTATCACAAATATAAAATAAAATAAAATATATTCTCCCACTAGTTGTACATGCCTATTGTCACGTCGATGACTATACCAGGCGCGTTATCAAAACACCGATGAAAATTTAAATCGCATCAATAATTTGATAAATTACCATCCGTTAATGGAATTATATTGAGCTAATGAATAGACTAATTTGACATATATAATTTACGCTCCAATAATATATGTGACTAAATATTCTATACCAAATCAATTAATCACATAATAATTAATTTCAGAGTTACACAGATTGCATTCCTGATTATATAATGTATTACGCAAGCTTATAAATAGCATTAGTCCATGACCTTGTCAAATTTGTAATACCCTCATATGATATCCATGCTCAATTTACGGCTAAGATCCGTTTAACCTTCTTGATCATTTTATCTTAGAGATCCATTATACACCTTATAGAAAAATGATTATCCATATCGAAATGAATAACAAATCATTTGTAGAACAAATGACCAAGACCTTGTCCATTTTCCAATTCCCATATAGTGCCTCTAAGAGAATATCTGCAATTCTTTTGATAGAGCCATGATTTCATATCTATAAATAAAAGCTCTTATCAAATATAAGTCATGTACTCAACGAACTATTCTATAACCTTATTACTTCGAGACGCTTTAACCTTTGGAATATCAAAGTACACAAGTTATAAACATAGAGTTAATTATTTACTCAGGATTAAGGTAATCACATAATGATCATCGTAAGCAAATTAATCTATGTAAACGGACTTACTAAATAGATTAATTACACTTAAGTCCTAGTCTAATTTATCACCACCACTAGGTAGTATATCTATATCTCTACTTAGGAGTCAGCTTGCTCTAGACGGTCAAGACAAACCACCGCCCCAATTAGATTTAGACAACATAATAGTCTTAACATGAGTTAGATACTCAACCTACTCCATTGACCGCGGACTATGAATTTACACTATTTTACTTTAGAATGTTGTCTTCTTGCATACAAAATTCATTGTATACAACATTCTAATAGTTTAAACACCAAGTAGTCAGTGAGCCATATTTGCTTGCATTTACTTTAACATTTAAATTTAATAAGAATGGAATAGCAATGATATAATGAAAAACCTCAAATATAAATTGATAATCAATCTAATATAATCAATGAAATACATAAAATGTCTTTCATACTTAGGGAATTCCTAACAACATATACATCGCAATTATATATATATATATATATATATATATATAACTCAGATATCAAATCTTGATATCGATGTTATTTACACTATTAAGATATTTCAAATATTTTTGGACATCCTAAAATCTCTTTTAATATTAATGTTTTCTTACCTTGTATGAAATAACAAATCTATTGTACTTTTATTATGTTTCCTTTTGAACGTAAACTTATCATTTACTGTATTATGCTCCATTCTTACCATGTAAATTTATCATATACTTATATTTAATTTAGAGTTTCATTTAATTTATTTATTATTAACTATTTTATAGTTTCATTAAGGTTTACATTAAAATTTAGTATTTTATAATGTCATGTGCGTTTTTCCGTAAAAAATTTTTTTTTAACAAATTCATCAATACTTAAAAATTTGGGGGAGAAAATATTAAAAATTAAAATTCAGAGTGTATTTTATGACAAGATTTAAAGTTTGGGAGAAAGTGAAATTTGTGCTTTGAATAAATGATGGGCCTTTTCCTTTTAATTTGTCCTTGAATAATGGGGTGAAATGTAAGTTTTTAAAATTTAAAAGACAAAGTGAATGCGATCCTAAAGTTGAAGGACCTCATGCAAAAGTAATTCTAATTTGTATGTACACTTGAGAATCTCTCTAGATTTTACGTTTAAGAGAGAAAAATTAAAAAAAATTAAAATTATTAACCATGAACGAGCTAAAATTCTCTGTTTATTGGAACATAACCCAAAGAAGAGAGACGACCCTAAAATTATCTATTTAGTAATCAGCTCGTTATATGCTCAAATAAATTGTTAGTTAATTTGGTATGAAACCTTTTAGATTGCATCAGGTCGAAAGACCCTAAATTTCCATTATGTCATTAGGCTAATTACTTATAAAGTATCAATTGAGTGATTTAGATTAATCATTTGGTATTGTTAGCATTATAATTAAGGGGAGTTTTTATTTTTTATTTTTATTAGTTGATTCAATTCAGTGCTTCCTAGTGTTGGGATCTATATGTGTCATAAGGATAGAAAATCAATTATAGGGATTTTCTGTAAATATGGTATTTTGATATTAATAAAAAGAGGCTATTCATGTTTAATAAGTTGTTTCCTATTTACTTTTATTTGTTGATTGTATGATTGTTTTGAGCAAATATAAAATACTCCTAGGCTATTGGTAGTATATCGGATTACCATATGTATACGGGGTATACATAAAAGACGTGATAATTTGATAACAGTCTAAATAAATAGTCTGCAATCGATGTAATAAGATTTGGGGATTTTATTTATGATAAGATTGTAAATGTTATCTACTTCCTTAGAGGGATAGTTTGTCTTGGCCATCGGATTGATTCCGAGTAGAAACTTTAATGTATGCTCGTATTGAGGTATGACATTGGACTGGACTTAAGGTGTTAATTGATTCGGTTTAATAATTCCGTTTATAAGAATCAATGACGCTTTGATTATCATCTTGCATTAATCTTAATACTGAAATGAATACTTAAGTTCACATCTATGACTTATGCACTTTGATCCACTATAGGTAAGACACTGATAATTGATGGTCAACAGACTTGTGTTTTGGGTGTATGACTTATGGATGGAGATATCAAGATTCATAGATACGAAATCCATAGCTATCTTAACGATAGTACATGTTATCTACTTAAAGGTATTATTCGGGAATTGAAAGATAACATAATAAGATCTTGGCCATCGGTTTACTTTGTGTTCTCTGATGGTTTACCGATTGTATGGCTTTACAATTGGTGATTCTTTCATTGGAGAATAATGGAACTTTAAGTTAAAATGATTGAAAAGATAAAACGGAAAAGTCCTTAATTCAATCATGGATAACATATGGGGATTAAGCAAGCGATGAATAAATCTTAGAAAAAGCACTGCGTTAGATAGCTTTCATAATACGGTATGTAAATAGGAGTTCAGCTTCAAACTTTTAGTGGAATAGTCCTGAAGTTGATAATTGATGAATAATTAATCCGGGATTAATTTTTCACAATTATATGAGCCTCTTTACATATTTGCATCAGGTCCCTCTACTAGTTTATATAGTTCCACGAAGCATCTTAGGATTTGTTCCTAATGAGATCGGTAAATTAAATGGGAATTAAATAATGTCTATTAAGACATGGTACTCTCTAACATGCAATCCCGAAAGGATTGGACATGTGAAATTTATGTAAACAAATAATGTGATTTGTCAACATATGATTGGTTGTAAATAAAATAATTATTTGTTAATTATTTTGGTTAATTGAAATTTAGAAATAAGGTTGTGTTTGAATTATTTAATTTTTGAAAACAAAATTTTTCTCTCCTAATTATAGGGCACGGTTTTTTAATAGATGGAAGGAAGAGGATTTTGTTTCAAAATTGTTTAAATATATTACCAACATTAAATTATTAATTGGTTTAAATAATGGAGCTTATTTGATAGATTTTCTTTTCTTAAAGAATGGTGCACTTTTTTTTTTTGGTGGAAAGGAAATCTAAAATATTTCATTTATTTAAATTAATTTAATATGGATAATGTTTGTGGAAAATATTTATTTAAATTCAAATAAGAAAATCTTATTTAAATTCAAAGGTTTAAAAGGAATTTGAATCTAGATAGGATTAGGACTTTTTGACTAGTCTAGATTCTTGATTTAAATTTGAACCACCAATCAATATCCACATGAGGTGGAGCACGAATTTTTTGAGTTTCGCCTAGCAAAAATAAAAACCATCCATAAGGTTTAAAGAACCTAACCTGAAATTTGAATGATTTTTTGGTTCAAAAGATTATCCAGAAAATAATTATGAATTATTTTCAAGTAGGAGATATTTTTGAAAAAGGATTGGAGTATTATATAAAGGCTAGGGGTTCTTGAAAAAACCAACCCTCATATCATACTCATAGGTGGATGGTTTTTGGGAGAGAGAAAAATGCGAAAATCTAGGTTTTTGTGCTTGAGAAAAATTCGTCCTTCGTGGGTGTGAGAAAAAGATAGAAATTTACATTGAATCAGAACTATAAGGAAGGTTAAGCCAAGTGATATTTTTCATAGAAAGTTAACAAGTTCCTATTTTGTAGTTTTGAAGAATGAACCCGTATCAAATTCTAAATAAGGTACATCGGGATTGAGAAGATGGGATCTAGACTTCGGAAGAATTACGGGTCGCTTGGATTTATAGCACGTATGCTTACACACATTCTGAGACATGGGGACTCGAGAATAGTAGAGAAGACACGTTGGTTGACTCTCTAGCAATTCAGGAATCCGAGAAACAAGGTACGTTTGATCATATATTTAATTTATTGTTATATACATCATGAGATTCTTTTCTGAATTGACATAAAAATTTTAAAAATTCCACTGTGCCATAACCTAATATCGGAACCGTTTTTTCCAACACCTAGCTTTGGAATTTGATGATTTTATGATGACTTAATATCAAATTGCTCATACTAAAAGAATATATATAAAAAATTAAAAAGATAGATATAATTGCTAGTCTTGAGTGACGTAAGTCAAATTTTTAACTTTCTTTTCTCAATGGGATTGGCAAAATGATGGTCAATTTCTTTTCGTTACTTCGCTTTTGTTCTTTATTAAGAAGGAACCATGGCGTTTGCTTGGACGACCAAGAAAATCAAACCATAATGAGCTACAAACCACTCCCAAAAATCATCAAAACTAGCAAAATTAATTAATCAACTAGTGAATCAAAATGAAGAAATAAATAAAAAAAATAAAAAAAGAAGGGCAAAAGTAAAGCTAAAAATCTAAGCTAACATATAGTTAAATAAAGAGTTTTAGAGGCAAATAAACTTTTTTTAGTAAGCTTTTCAACAAATGATCAAAGTTTTTAAAAATTAGTTAAAAGGTCTTTTTTTTTTTAATGAGATCAGTAAATAAAATGGGAATTTAAAATTGTCTATTAAGACATGGTACTCTCTTACATGCAGTTTCGAAAAAAGGATTGTACATGTAAAATTAATATAGACAAATAATGTGATTTGTCAACATATGATTGGTTGTAAATAAAATAATTATTTGTTAATTATTTTGGTTAATTGAATTTTGGAAATAAGATTGTGTTTAAATTATTAAATTTTTTAAAACAAAATTTTTCTCTCCTAAATAATAGTGCATGGTTTTTTAATGGATGGAGGGAAGAAGATTTTATTTCAAAATTGTTTAAATATATTACAAACATTAAATTATTAATTGATTTAAATAATGGACTTATTTGATAGATTTTCATTTCTTAAAAAATGGTGCATGGTTTTTTGGTGCAAAAAAATCTAAAATATTTCATTTATTTAAATTAATTAAATATGGATAATGTTTGTGGAAAATATTTATTTAAATTCAAATAAGAGAATCTTATTTAAATTCAAAGGTTTAAAAGGAGTTTGAATCTAGATATGATTAAGAATTTTTGACTAGTTTAGATTCTTGATTTAAATTTGAACCACCAATCAACCTCCACATTATGTGGAGGACGAATTTTTTGAGTATTCTCCTAGCAAAAAACCGTCCATAAGGTTTAAAGAATCTAACCTGAAATTTGAATGATCCTTTGGTTCAAAAGATTATCTAGAAAAATAATTATTAATTATTTTTCAAGTAGGAGATATTTTTTGAAAAAGGATTGGAGTATTATATAAAGGCTATGGGTTCTTGAAAAAAACCAACCATCGTCTTAAACTCATAGTGGACAGTTTTGGGAGAGAGAGACAATGCAAAAACTAGGTTTTTTGTTCTTAAGAAAATTCGTCCTTCTTGGGTGTGAGAAAAAGAGAGAAATTTTAATTGAATCAAAACTGTGAGGAAGGTTAAGCCGAGTGATATTTTTCATAAAAGGTTAACTAGTTCCTATTTTGTAGTTTTGAAGAACGAACCTGAATTGAATTCTCAACAAGATACATCGGGATTGAGAAAGTGGGATCTAAACTTCGGAAGAATTACCGGTCGCTTGTATTCATAGCACGTGTACCCATGTACACTCTGAGATATGGGGACTCGAGAATAGTATAGAAGACATGTTGGTCGACCCTCTAGCAATTCCGGAATCTGAGAAATAAGGTACATTTGATCATGTATTTAATTTATTATTGTATACATCATGAGCTTCTTTTTTGATTCGGCATAAAATTTTTAAAACTTCCGTTGTGCTGTAACTCTGATATCGGATCCATTTTTCCAACATGCGGACAATGTTTTACTTTAATTTTGGGGGTGAGACGCTTAGTTGGTCTTATTGTTCTTATTGTTGGTCTTATTGTTCTTATTGTTGGGTCTTCTTGTTGTTTTGGTACTCGGTTGCACATGATTTCTATTGTTTTTTTTTTTTTTTTCTAATCTTCTTTGTGGTTGATGTGTTAATTGTTTCTTTTTATGTTATTATTTTTGTTTTTTTGGTGTTCTTTTGTATTAAAGGGGGGGTGTTCTTTTGTGAGTTTTTTGTTGGCAAAAGATGACCATGAATCGATGATAGTGACAAATACAAATTGTTCTCTTGAGGTCGTTTGTAAGATCTTTTAATTGTGATTTCTATGTGCTTGATACTCACACTAGCTAGAGACACTTCTGACTCTTAATCACTTGAGCACTAAAATCATAGCCACTCACTCTTTTTAAATAACTAGAGAATATTTATGCATTTAGCTACGTTCATGGTCTATCAAAGGTCTTAGAAATTATACTTGCTGTCCCCTTTTTAGCATTTATGCCAATTTCTTCTTCACCCACACTAGTATAACCTAACCAATCAAAGAATTTACCAAACACTTAACCCATCACTTTAGGCATGAAATGCATTCCTCATTATATTCGAGTGTATTTTGGTTCAACATAAGCTTGGGATTGGGGCTTGGATCATTCTTTGCTAGTTGTTTTTTTTATATATATATTTTCGTTGTTACTTAAATCCCAAAAAAAAAAAAAAAAACAAAGTATTCATGTAAATAAATAAGTTTGGGGGTGTTAAAAAAAAAGTAAAAAAAAAAAAAAGGGAAAAGAAGAGAAAATACATAAGTTTTTTTTTTTTTTTTTTTTTGAGTTTGTTTGCTTTTATATTGCTTTTATGGAATAAAAGGGTGATTGATTGATTTGATGTCAAAATTGGGTATTTTGGGGTTTTCCATTGAATGTATGTGAAGTCGGTGAAGTGCAAGGCGTGCCTAGGGTGATTTGAGCTTAAAAATTTCCTTTTTCACCTACCTTTTATCTTAACCTTACGCTACAAGCCTTGCAAAGTCCTATTGATCTTCGGTGTTACGCTAACCTACATTAGTGAAGAGTAACAATAACTTGGGCCTATGGTAGTTCTTAAGTTCATTATTTAGTGATAAGTCCATGAACTTCCTTAATGCATAAATCAATCCGGTCTTCGATCGGTTGGATGGTTTTGGTCTTCACACGCATACACGAGAGTCTTGAGTGGATTTGTGCTAGTATTAAGTGTTGAAATTCTAAATAATCACAATGGTTGATTTTCCTTTTGAGCATAAGACATTTGTAGATTTTGAGGTAAAATTCATGATCGTCAATTTTGTTGCTTAAACTCACACTGTGTTTTTATTGTTCTCTTAGCTTTTTCCTTGTTTTATTTTTGCTCGAGGACCAACAAAATTTTAAAGTTTGGGGGTATTTAATATAGTGATTTTATCGATCTTTATTCTTAGGTATTTTGTTGGTTTTTGAGCACTTTTATTAGTGTTTTTTTTATTATGTTAATATTGTTTTGAAGGTAAATTGCAAGAACGAGCAAAAAAGTACCAAAAGAGGAAAACACATTATGATTTTGGAAGAGCCAAATGTACCAACTAAACCACGTCCCGCAAGGCAAGAAGAAAATATAAGTGCTGTATTTGTTATTAATGATTTCTACATCCATTGACCTAATCATTACAACTTATGATTTAAGATGTTTGAGAAAACCCCACAGACTATTTATTTGCTGAATCCGAAGAGCAGTTGGACCACAATGAAAATCAACCTGTACTCTAGAATTCAGGTCAGTTGGACCACAATATTTTTTACAATTAGAATATACATTTACAAGTTAATATTTATTTTTAATCACTAGTAAAAATTGTGGATTACACGACGGTTTTTTACCGTCGTGTAAAGTTTACACGACGGTTTACCAACCGTCGTGTAATCCAGCGTCGTGGTAGATAACACGACGGTCCCGTTACCGTCGTCGTATCTCAATATTACACCACGATATGGTGTCATCAAAATCACATTACACGACGGTTCTTGGCCGAACCGTCGTGTAATGTGCACATTAAACGACGGTTCTTGGCCGAACCGTCGTGTAATGTGCACATTACACGACGGTTCTTGGCCGAACCGTCGTGTAATATGCACATTACACGACGGTTCGGCCAAGAACCGTCGTGTAATGTGTATACATTACACGACGGTTCTCTCCGAACCGTCGTGTAATGTCTGACATTAAACGACGGTTTAAGATCCGTCGTGTAATATTTTATTTAAAAAATAAATAATCCAGCGTGTAATCCACCGTCGTGTAATCCAGCGTCGTGGTAGATAACACGACGGTCCCGTTACCGTCGTCGTATCTCAATATTACACCACGATATGGTGTCATCAAAATCACATTACACGACGGTTCTTGGCCGAACCGTCGTGTAATGTGCACATTAAACGACGGTTCTTGGCCGAACCGTCGTGTAATGTGCACATTACACGACGGTTCTTGGCCGAACCGTCGTGTAATATGCACATTACACGACGGTTCGGCCAAGAACCGTCGTGTAATGTGTATACATTACACGACGGTTCTCTCCGAACCGTCGTGTAATGTCTGACATTAAACGACGGTTTAAGATCCGTCGTGTAATATTTTATTTAAAAAATATATTTTGGTTTTTTTGGTGATTTCCCGTGCTAGCCTAACCTGCATGTTATCCAATACATGATCCAAGATAGTAACTTCAATTATCAAATTAAAAATACATACCAATTTTTACATTACAAGTTCACATATCATAATTAATGAATTGCATTACATGGCTATCCCATTCTCCCCTAATCAAATCCAAATCTGCAGAAGTATAAAATCTTCCAATCCGATAGGGCCCTAGCAAATTGGTAAAATTGAAACTAATTAATTAAGATACATATAATAATTAAGATTAAAAAAAATTAACATATTAAAATTGACTTACATGTTCATTAGCTCCATAAAATCATATCGTTTATTCTCTCGAAGAGGATCAAAATAAAGGACGAAGTCCTCCCATGGGTCAATGACTCCCAAAACCCAATGTCTCCCTCTGTTATGTGGCACAAGATAAATCTGGCATTTTGGTCCGTCACGCGGTTTCGATGGTCATAGGCCGTTTTGAGCCATTATTTTTGTATTTTCATGCTAGAAGACTTCATGTAATCTTGCTATAGTTATGCTTTGAATATTGATCAAACTCTATTATCTTTTTTGAAAAGGAAAACTCATTGTGGCATTCCGTCGAGCATGTTGTGTGCGTAAAAAAAACATGTTCATAAATGTGTGTAAAATGTCAAAATTAACGATCCACAATCATTTTTCTCCTCTACAAAGAGAAATATTAAAACAAACACACTAATTTACAACAATGGATCTTTAGTGACAAACAACAATACAAACAAGTAAATGTGGTTTAGTTTATATATGAAGTCACCTTACTTTCCTTTGACAAAGAATAGTCACGGCCAAAGCAAGAAGGAGGCGGCGGCGGCAACAACGGCAACGGTGGATTGACCGGAATTTAAAAGCGAGGTGTCGGCGGGTTGGTGAAGTATGTGTGGGTACTCGAGAAAAGTAGAGAGTGTGAAGAGAAATAAGGATATGCGAGCGAATATGAAGAGAAAATTGTATTTAAGTAATTAGTTTTCGCGCGGAATTCGAAAAATGAAAATTTAAAATTTTTAAATTTTTTGAGCATTACACGACGGTTCGGAAAAAAACTGTCGTCTAATCTTGTGATTAGACGACGGTCATTCCGGGACCGTCGTAAAAGCCGCCCTCATTTGGGGTGGATTACACGACGGTCGCCCGGGGACCGTCGTGTAAGCTTCCTGTGTTTGGAACTTACACGACGGTCCCCTGGGGTGACCGTCGTGTAAGCCACGCCAGCGCGACCCAGGCGCGCGCCCGCGCAGCCCAGGCGCGCGCCCGCGCAGCCCAGGCGCGCGCCCGCACGGCCCGAACGACCTAGGCACGCGCCCGCGTGCTCAATCAGGCCGAATCTGGCGCGCGCCCGCACGACTTCGGGTGCGCGCCCGCGCGCTTCCCCAGCCAAGGAGGGCAGCGCGTTTCCCCTGCCAAGAGCCCTTTACACGACGGTTTCTTAGAACCGTCGTGTAAAGTATGGACTTTACACGACGGTTCCTTGAAACCGTCGTGTAAAGTGGGTGCGAATACCACTTTACACGACGGTTTCTTAGAACCGTCGTGTAAAGTCCATACTTTACACGACGGTTTCTTAGAACCGTCGTGTAAAGTGGGTGCGAAGACCACTTTACACGACGGTTTCAAGGAACCGTCGTGTAAAGTCCATACTTTACACGACGGTTTCAATGAACCGTCGTGTAAAGTGGGTACGAAGACCACTTTACACGACGGTTTCTTAGAACCGTCGTGTAAAGTACATACTTTACACGACAGTTCCTTGAAACCGTCGTGTAAAGTGGGTGCAAAGACCACTTTACACGACGGTTTCAATGAACCGTCGTGTAATATATGTTTTGTAGTAGTGAATAGTGTGTTGTGTTCGAATCACAAATTCATTCGATGTTATATTCTAAAATAATAAAATATGCACATTGGAATCTCGTATATATTTTTAACTATATACTAAATAATTTTATTATTTATCTATTCTTTTTTTTTTTTTTAAGTTTTACCAATCACATATTTTAATATCAGAGTTTGTATCGTTTTTACATTGATTATTGATGTTTTTATCAAAAGAAAATGGTCCAGGGGAAAAAGACCAGAGTAAAAGCTCTCCAATCCGATGAGAAAAGGAAGAAAAAAAGAACCTACGATTTCTAGCTTGACAATTAGAATTTGCATTTACAAGTGTTATAGATGTACATATATTTTAAATAAATGAAAAATAAAGGATACGTAGTACTATTACATTAGAGATATGCATCCTAAATAAAATTGAACAACAAGTAACATCCTCCTCCCTCCAATATTATCAATTATGCTCACGATCAAAGAAAAGAAAAAATACAAAACATATTTCTCTTGCAATAATTTTTAACTGATTTTTATATATCATTGTATGCCGTGATTTACATTATAATTAATCAGTGATTGATTATCATGCGGTTAATTGTTGATTGATCGTTTAAGACAATTGATTAACTATTTTAGAAAAAATGATCTTTTAACTAATTTTTAAGAAGTTCGGTCATTTATTAAAAAAAAAAAGCTATTTAACTATAAATCCCTATTTATTATTAGTGTATTTGAATTAAACATTCACTTGATATTGTATTCCAATACAATGGAATGTGCATTTAATTCACCATATATTTCAATACAATTTTATTTAAACACATTAAATAATTTTACTATTTACTTGTTCTATTCACTTTTATCAACCACATAACATTGAAGTTGAAAAGATCCATGGGAAAAAGACCAGTACTGAAGCTCTCCAATGCGAATTGAAAAAATGAAGAGAAGCTTGACAATAAATAAATGAAAAGACAGGACATATGGTAGTAACATTTAGCGAGAAAAAAGTTACATAGACCAGTGTTGAAACTCTCACAATCCGAATTGAAAAAAAATGAAGAGAAGCGTAGCTTGACAATAAATAAATGAAAAGACAGGACATGTAGCATTAGCGAGAAAAAAGTTAAATGCGGTTAGTCAAAAAATTGCGGTTGAAATATTTTTCAGATGCTCTTTCGTTTCCTTGATTAATTTGGCCACCAAGGGAGTGGGGAGTGGACCCTTGGCATTTTATATATGAATTCGGAGAGAGATATGGAGCGTGCTGATTTCTCTATAAAGGAAGTAGGAGGGAATGTTGTAATTTCAAAGGCGAAAGAGGCAGAACGACGAGATTCTGATTTAGGGGTAAAAGCCATATTCGGCCCAGGAGGTGTTGGGCCTAGTGCAGGAGTGAGGGATAAGTATCGAAATAGCTCAACAACTGAAAGTGGGTCTGACGGACTGGGCTGAGCACTTTCTGAGGCTCCAACACAGCATTCGGTTGGTGTGACTACTGAAAAACGACAGGCTGTTTTGAAGGAAGACACCCTTTCCTAGTCCAAATGAAGCTGGTTTTGTTTTTTCGAGCTGTTCCTCAAAGAAAAACTGGAAACGTCTGGCTCGTGAGAAGAATGTTGGGAGTGAGACAAATGCTTCTTCGAATTTGGGGAAGAAAATGAGAGAACTTGCAGATGGTAACGTCTCTGTGGCAGAGGGGAGGAGAAATCAAGGTTAGGAAAATTCTGTCGAGTATTTCTACTCAGTTGGATGGGGGGGATCGACGGAGGCTGAAACCCAGCCCCGTCCACCTCAATGAAGCTTTTATGTTGGAATGCTCGGGGCTTGTGGAAGTTACTCCACAAGTATTCTTCCGAGGTGGTGTTTTTGTTGTGAAACTAAATTGGAGGGGCTTAGAGCAAAATCCGTTATTTGTCGATTAGGTTTTGCAAATGGGGGCTTCTTTGTTAATTCTGAAGGAAGTAAGGGTGGATTGCTGATTCTCTCGAAGGATGATGTGGACCTGTCTATAGTTGACTACTCGATGGGGCACATTGATTCGCAGATTGTTGATAAGGAGGATCTTAGATGGAGATTCACGTGGGTGTATTGACACTCCAACAAGAATGAAAGGAAGAATGATGGAGGACGTCGTGAGAAGGGGGAGACGAGACAACTTTCTCTTTGAGCCTTGGTGGATGAAAGACGAGGAGAGCTTGGAGATTATTACAAATGCTTGACAATTCCACTGTTTTGATGGATCGGTGGTTAATGGGTTTTGCTAAATGCGCTGCTGAATTAAGGGTTTGGAGCAGAAACAAGTTTGGCAGCCTTCCCGGAAGACTCAGGAAAGTGCAGGAGCAGCTAGAGAAATTGTACAGAGTGCCTCTACTAGCGAAGATTAGGAATTAATCAGAAGCTTGGAGAAAGAAATGAACCAGCTATGGGTGTTGGAGGAACATTATTGGCACCAGTGGGTGCGGGCTGATTGGATAAAGGCAGGGGACAAAAATACAGAGTTCATCTATCGTAAGGCATCACAGAGGCGTGTTAAGAAAGAGATTGATGGATTAGAAGATGCTAGTGGCTCTTGGAAGACTGATGATAATGACGTTGGGGACATTGTGGAAGACTTTTCGTGAGATCTTTACCTCTTCTAACCCTGTACAGGATGACATTTCTCAGATGTTGATCCTTGTATCTCACAAGAGATGAACGATTATTTGGATGAGCCTTTCACTGATGATGAGTTCAAACGAGCTCTTTTTGATATCGGAGGGCACAAAGCTCCCGGGCCTGATGGTTTCCATGCGGCTTTCTTTCAGCGCAATTGGGATGTGGTAGGGCTTGCAGTTTCTAAAGCCTGTTTTGGAGTTCTGAATAATGGGGCTGATGTGGCAGCGTGGAATTAAACGTATTTATGTCGTATCCCTTAGATTAAAGCTCATAAGAAGGTTAGTGATTTTAGGCCTATTAGTTTGTGTAATGTGATTTATAAAATTGTCACAAAAACACATGCCAATAGGCTTAAAAAGATATTTAATGAGGTGATTTTGCCTTCCCAAAGTGATTTTGTTCTGGGTCGACTCATTACAAATAATGTGATAGTAGCTTTTGAGCTATTTGCATTGTTTGTGTAGAAAGGGAAATGGGAAGGGAGGTTGGCTTGCGCTCAAACTTGATATAAGCAAAGCATATGATAGATGGGAGTTTTTAATGTGTATGATGAGGAAGATGGGACCTGGGAACAGATGGATATCTCTAGTAATGCAGTGTATTTCCACTCCTAAGTTTGCTTTTCTCATCAACGGCGAACCAGTGGTAAGAAGGTGCGCTCTCAGGAAGGTCTGCGACAGGGATGTCCTTTGTCTCCCTATTTATTTCCGATTTGTGCTGAACGTTTATCTGCCTTAATCAAGAAGGCTGATAAGGATGGTTGTATCACTGGATTGGCTTGTTCTCGCTATCGTCCTAAAGTAACCATTTATTTTTTGCTGATGTTAGCTTGGTTTTCTGTAAAACTACTGTTGATGAGTGCAGGAAGGTGAAGGATTTGTTACAACTTTATGAGAGGGCTTCAGTTCATGTGGTAAATTTCCAGAAATTGGATTCTGGGATCTCAGCGTGTTCAATCAGTCTCTGGTTGCTAAACAGGCTCGGCAGCTTATCCAAAGCCCGGATTCACTAGTCAGGGCAGCTGCTTAAAGCTAGATATTTTCCGACTAATTCCTTTTTGTAGGCACAGTTAGGAAGCAATCCGTCGTACATTTTTCAAAGTCTTCTTTGGGGGCGAGAAATTTTGGATATGGGGTTTAGGTGGCGTGTGGGAGATGGCAAGTCAATTAGGGCGTTCAAGGATCCATGGCTTCCAGGAACGGTCTCTTTCAGGCCTATTTCTCAGCCGAGCAATGTCATGAGTAACCTCTTAGTCGCTGATCTCTTAAATCTGCCTTCAAATTCATCGCCAGGTTGGAATACACAGTTGCTCAAATCAGTTTTTAATGCTATTGATGTAGAGACTATCTTGAGCATTCTGGTAGGTGTTTTTCGGAAGGATGATAGTCTGATCTGACATTTTAATGCAAAAGGAAAATTCACTGTGAAGTCTGGTTATCATGTGACAATGAATGGTAGATGTACAACAAAGTTTTTCGACTGGGAGCTCTGATAGGAGATGGTGGCAGTTTCTATGGAATTTATCCATTCCTCCAAAGGTGAAGATTTTTATTTGGAGGACTTTCAGAACATTTTGCCTGTTTATGCTAACTTGGCTGGACGCGGAATTAATAGCTCCGGAGGATGTTGACGGTGTTCAGAGGCCAGAGAAATAACTTTTCATGCTTTGATTGATTGTTCTGGAACTGCTGAAGTCTGGTACAAAAGCGCTTTCTGGCAGGTGATTGTTCATTTCCGTGGTGATACTATGGATTCTTAACTGTTATATTTATTTAAAGCTCTAAAGAAAGAAGATTTTGAAGTGGTATGTATGGTCCTTTGGTTCATCTGGAAAAGCCGAAATATGTTTACACATGAAGGATGAATAATTGGTGCAGCGAACATTTTAGAGGCTGCTGGAATGCGGCTGGCGGAGTATCAAGCTTATCAAGGGATTATTGCTTCTCCCCAAAGTGTCTTGAAGACCCAGAATTATAAATGGTAGGCCCCTTTGGGTAATTCTTTGAAGTTGAACGTGGATGCTGCAGTCAACTCGTCACTCAATTTCACAGGAGTTGGAGGTCTGATTAAAGAGGCCACGGGGTTTGTCCTGGGAGGTTTTCTAGGAAACTTGTAGGATCTTTTTCTCCCTATGAGGTGGAGGGTTTGGCCATCAGAATTGGTTTGTTATTCGCCATGGACAGTGGTCTACAAGTATCCTATGTGGAGAGCGACTTCATTGATGTGGTCTGTGCGATAGAAGATGAGGATTCTTTGGCTGCAGATGATTTTATTTTCATTCGTCGCCTTATCATTGAAGCTGGTGGTGGTTCATGCTGCTCTTGCCCTCGCCAGGGGAATATGGCCGCCCATACACTTGCTAAGGTAGCCCTATCTTTGGATGAAAATCGCTTTTGGTTAGAGGAGTATCCTAGTTGTATTCAGTCGTTTGTAAGTGCCGAAATGGCCGTTGCTTATTAGTACAACAATATCCAATTTCAAAAAAAGAAAATAACAAATCAATGATATTTTATGAAATGCTTTTTTCCTTAATTATTAATTACATAATTAAAAAAAACAAAGCTTATATATATATATATTTTTTTTTGGTTGAAATAACATTGTTTACATTGACTACAATATATTCAAGCATGGACAAGGACATATTAATGGATGATAAAAACAATAATAAATAAATGCAGAACTCAAAAAAAAAAAAAAAGGAAAAGAAATGTGTGAAAAATATCTATACCTGACGCAGTTCATCCTAATGCCATAATTTCAAGTTTATGCTATGAATCCATATGTCATGTCATTATTTATGCATCATTTATGATTAATAAGATTATAACGAAAATACTATAAGTAAGAAACCCGCAGTATAAAATATGGAGGGCAACGTGGACGATGATGAATGGTGAGATGTCACTGCACATAATATTCCATAAAAGTCTTTTAAAATTATTATTATTATATTTTGTGATTATATATAGATATATAGCACATAAAGTTTATGACATGTAAGTCTTATTGAAAATTATTTTCTTATATATGATAAGTATGTGTATAAATAAATTAAGACAATGATTAATGTATGACAAAGTATTCATATTAAGTTATAAAAAAAATTTGTCTGCAGTTTTCAATACTTGAGTGTAAGTAATTATTAGTAAAAATTAAATTTAATAGGCGGGTCGTTACATATATTATCAAAATAATGATGTTTAGAAATCACTCTAGAGTTATTGGATGTCATGATCTCCAATGACACATTTAGATGAAACTTAAGGAGAGAAATTCAATAAAACGCTCACAATATCGTACTCAAAATGGAGATCATGATCCCTAATTTCTAGAGATACCATTGAATATCAACTCTGGCTAATTAGGTAATGTATAGATATGCATAGCTTTTAAATCATGAAATGCAAGTGAAAAATAGAAAAGTAGAGAAGTTCTCTTTGACAATTCCTTCTGGACTATGGGCCCACTATTATTTGCTCATTATAAATTAGGGTGCATGACCCTACCACTTTGACAGTGGCCAAAATTTAGTACGAGCGATATTTTTTACAATGAGAATATACAAATACAGATACATACATATATTTTTAATGGTGTGTTTGAATCACAAACTCATTTGATGTTGTAAATTCTAATATAATAAAATATGCATATTTAAAAATAACTCTATTTTTAAACAATACAATAACAACTTTTTTTATTTGTTTATTCTTTTTATGTACTTTTAATATTTTAATATCATAATTTGCATCGTTTGTACATTTATAATTGATGTTTTTATCAAAAGAAAAAGGTCCAATTGGAAAAAGAAGAAGAAAAGAACCTACCGTGTGTAGCTTGACAATCAGAATATGCATTTACTAGTGATTTATATATATATATATATATATGTGTGTGTGTGTGTGTGTGTGTGTGTGTGTGTATTTTAAATAAATAAAAAAGAAAGAATACGTAGTAGTATTGCATCAGAGATATGCATCCTAAGTAACATTCTCCCCCCAATACTAAACCCTCCACTATTATCAATAATGCTCAGGATCAAAGAAAAGCAAAAGGAAAAAAAGTACTTCAGCAACCAAAAAAAAAATTGTCCTTTGCAAAAAAAAAAAAAGGTACTTTTATGAACAGTACAAAACGTATTTTGCTAGCAATAATTTTAACTTTTTTTTATTTCTTATTTTTTATTTTTTAACATCGATCTACAATTTGATTGATGCAAATGAAAAATAGAAAAAGGAGAAGTTCTTTTTGATAAATCCTTGTGGACTGTGGCCAATTATTATTTTCTCATTATCAATTAGGATGATTTACATATATGACCATTTTGAAGACTTGCATTTAAAATTTGTCCAATAATAAACTTATTTGCAAAAATGAACAAAATCATTAACTGTTTATATTATATTGACCAATATACCCATACAATTTAAATTAGGGAAAAAAATATTTATGGTAACTCCTACAAATCAGCCAATATTTTCAAATTTAAAAAAAAAAAAAAAAAAGTTTGTGGTCTTGCTTCTCATAATACCTTATCAATATGATACGGATTTTGAAAGGTTGAGACCATGTATTTTTATGCATTATGAATGGCTGAGGTTGATGTTGATCTGGTCATTATATGTTTATTTGGTTGTTGAGATTGTGAAATAATGATTTGGAAATTATCATATTGAGTACGATCTTACTTATTTTTTGGATTTGTAGAATGATGAGACTAAATGTCAAATTTGTTGGTGATATTTATTTTTACACATGGACTTTGGTATATTATGACAGGAGAGTGTTAAACGGACGAAAACCAAATTATCTAGAGCTGAAATGGGAAAACACATTATGATTTCGTAAGAACCAAATGTACCAACTAAACCACGTCCCGCAAGGCAAGAAGAAAATGTAAGTGCTGTTTTTGTTATTAATGATTTCTACATCCATTGACCTTGTCATTATGACTTATGACTTAAGATGCTTGAGAGAAAACTACACAGAGACTATCTGTTTGCTGAATCCGAAGAGCAGTTGGATCACAATTAAAATCAACCTGTACTCTAGAATTCAGGTCATTGAAAACATCTGAGGGGTGCCAACTTCTCCATCACCATGGCGGTCCTCACGAATCTTATTGGAGATTAAAGACCCATCAATAAATCCATCAACATCTAATATTGGAATGACTCAACATGTTCATACTGATTGGGTCATTATCATTCAGATTGTGTTTTTAGGGTTTCGAATATTTTGAGTCCATATGATGTTTAACATTTATAATTTAAGATAAAATATTATGGACTATAGACTCGGTCATTATTCTAGGATTTAGTTATTTAGGGTTTCGGTCCATACAATATTAACAACATTTGTGGTTTTGGTTCCTTTTGCTAATGAAATATAGATTCGATCATTATTAATATTTATACAAGATTTGTCATGCAGATGATTAAAGAAAATATTCTAAAGACTTGGTAATTATCTTGTTTATATAAGATTTTTCATGCAAGTGATTAATCTTTACTCGATTGTGCATTTAAAGGAAATATTATAATAACTCGGTAATTATCATATATTTAATGATAGAGTGACTTATTTATTATGTTTTTTTTTTTTTTGAATTAATGATATGGATACAGTCAACAAACTTTTTGATGGTTTATGTTGTCAGTACGGTATTGATCTATATTTGGTGAAAATATATATTTTTTGTAGTTATCAATTGAAATACTACAGTCACTAGTACAAAATGTGGATACCACGACGGTTAAAAACCGTCGTGGTAATATTTTTACAACAGTTTTCTAACCGTCGTGGAATCCAGGATTGTGGAATCTTTTCAGATTCCACGACGGTTTTTTACTCGTCGTGGAATAGGCAAAAAATAGGGCCTAAATGTGGACATTTAAAACATACCACGACGGTTTTTTGGAAAAACCGTCGTGGTAGGGTCTACCCAAAAAAAAAAATTTTTGCGAATTCATTTTATTTCCCACAGGTGGCAAATCCGGAAAATTTAACTCACAAAATCAACATTTTTTCTGAAAAATTCCCAAATCCGTGCCTTACCCAATCAATTTTAAAGCAATCTAAATCACAGCGATAATCAACAATCACTGAAAGGACGGATTTTAGACGTTTTTCTACGGAAAATTTCCAAATCAACAATAAACCAAATCAACATTTTGGAAGGAACATTGTGGATTTTTGACATTTTGGACGGAAATTTCACAATCAACAACCATAATCAACAAAATCAACATTTGGGACGAAAAATTCCCAAATCCGTGCCTTACCCAAGCAAGATACATTTCAATTTTCTGGATTGTCGAGCATGGATACGGGCGGATCATGCAGGGGACGGAGGAATGGCAGCGAGAGGGAGAGAGAAAAAGGCTAGGAGTTAGAGAGAGAGGGTGGAATGACGGCTAGAGAGAGAGGGAAAAATGCTCGGAGTTAGAGAGAGAGAGAGAGGAATAACGTCGAGACTGTAGTGTAATAACCGACTTTTATGCAAATTACGATTTCTGTCATTTGAAATCAAAGTTTGTATTATGCATGTTTATATGAAATGTCTGATCTGATTTTATCAGAATTAGAATTATGTATGATTTTATTCCGGTCAAAGTTTGACCAGGAAAATTTAAGATATGATTGTGATGGTACTGCAGTATAATTAACAGTATGAAATTATACTGTGAAAACCATCATTATGAATATAGAAGTGAAAATAAGGTACGGGACTACTATAGAAAAAACAAACTCAATATTTAGAGTATTAAGGCCAGGAGGTTTCAAGTCCGAAGAAAATTTTTTACGCAATCCAGTTAAGCACAGATGAATTTTGTACTGCGGTTTAGTATAACAGTACTGTTTTTAGTTGGAAACAGTATTGATAATATCTAAGTTAGTATTGTAACGACCCGCCTTGCACAGGCCGTTACCATACATACATACATACATACATACATACATACATACATTCTTATAACTTATTTAACGTAAACAGCGGAAATTTTTTTTTTTTTTATATATACATAACGCGTACGAGCGATTAGCCATATATATATATATATATATATATATATATATATACGGCACGGATAAGCGGAAAGCATAATAATATCAGTATGTTTGGAATACGAAATTTATATACATAAAGAAACAAAACGGGTAGCGGCTATTAATCCCACATTTCACAGTTCGCCCTGCCACGCTCGCCATCTTGTATCAACAACTGCCCGTAGGTTGCTTACCTACAGCATAGACGTAAGACGTGAGCTTTCGCTCAGCAAGTACAACATAATTATCCGTGACAATACAACTCAAAACATAATTCATCGTAACATTACATAGCATCTCATATCATAACATTTCCTACTTATCTCATCGTATCGTAACATCTCATACATAACATATCATAATCTTACATAGCATCTCATATCATAGCATTTCATACTTAACTCATTATATCGTAACATTTCATACATAACATATCATAGCATTGCATAATATATGCATGAACCGATTATGCTCGTATTATGCCATCATATTCATTCTTAACTTATCTTGTTTATGGGCCCCATAACATAAGTGTACGTACCGGGCGCGCTCTATGGGCTTACTCTTGCCATAGCTCAACCCGACCTGACGCGGGTCGGTACGACACGGCAAGCTCGCCTGCCATCATACTTGCTTTTCATGATCTCATAATTGATCTTGTTAGTGAACATGCTTCGTGATGTCACTAAACTTAAGTCATACTTATATCTTAACATCATGCCTTATCTCATAATCATAAACTTGATATCATCATAACAATCATAAGCTTAATATCATAATAATCATAACATCGCATCAAACAATTCTAGCATACATTTACATCACATTCTAATAGCGATCATTCATCATACTTGGTAAGTATACAACGGAAAGTCTATGCTGTAGACGGAGTTGTACTTACCAGTTTCTAACTCTCAAATTTAGCGTTTCTCCTAACCGAGTGGTTTTCCTGTTTTCACAGAAAAATCATAGGATGAGAATCATCCTATCATAGTATCATACAATCCTAGTTATTAACTTATCTCAGTATAAGGATATCAAGAACATAACATAAACATTAAAATCTTACTATCCTTTAAAACACTAAAATTCTTGAAAACAAATTATAATTGAAGTCAGTCTTTTATTTGATCCTTTTCTAACAAATTTATTCCGAATTTGAAAATATTTCCTTCATGAAAGTTGTAGACCTGGAAGATTCCTACAACTTCTGTTTTAAACTTAAAATCCAAATCTGACTTAAACATGCTTGTTTCTGCCTTTGAAAATTCTTCGACCATTTTTCTTAATCTTGAAATAGGTCTCGGGTTTTTGTAAAAACGAAGGTTTCAGAGGCCTTATTTTCAAAAACTGTCCGCTTTGGCCCCTAGGATTTTCCCTTCTCTACAACTTTGTAGTTTTGATCTTTTCAAGATTCGGCCTCTAAGGGCCTCAAAATTCGCTTTCAAAAATACTGTCCGAATCTACCCGAAACTGGCAGTTTTCGGTTCATTTGAGTTTTAAGTAATCTAACGTGCACACTACCTCAAACGGATTCCCCGTGAGCCTATTTCAAGCATACATGCGTTACCTAAACATTTCATAAACATACCTTCAATTTTTTTACTCATATAACTTCTTCAAACCAAAAATCTTAAACTTTCATAAAACCCTAATTTGAAACTAGCATAATCGAAACAGAAAACTACATAAAGCATAGTACTTAAATTTGCTTATCATAAGCTCATATTTATACATAACATCACACTCTTAATCTCCCTAACAAAAACGTAAATGAAACTAGAGGTTAGAGGAGTTTACCTCAAGCTTCACAAAATAATTCTAGCTTAAAGTTTTTGAGATATTCTTTCTCACCAAACCAACACCAATCCACTGAAATCTATTTCCAGCTTTTCTTCTTCACTTTATGTTCGGCTCTTAAGGAGAAGAAAGCCAGAGAAGAAGCTGCCTAACCAATGTTTAATTGTCTAAAGGTTTGCAATTGATCACTCCACTACGTATTTATAGATGAATAATAAAGGGAATTCCATTTTGAATTCTCTTATTCCTAACTTTGCTTATTAGCTTCCACGGACAGCATATTGCTTCCAAATCCCCTTAGGTGTTTGGCTGTGAAGGGTCTTAGTGGACACATAACCAAGCCTAATTATTGACTCATCCAAGCTAGACACCTTAGGTGTCTTCACCTTGTGTTAGACGGCAATGAAGTGGCAGCACTAGCTTGCCTTAATCAAGCTAAGCAAGCTTGTTCACTTACACTACATACAACACTTGTCATTCACTCAAACTTTTTGAAAAACTATTATCTCAAAGCTGCAAATTAGTTCCTAAGAGTAGCTTATTTACTTATTGGAACTAAGTGGTGGCCGGCCAAGGAAGAATCAATTGGAAGCAAATGGTTAGACTAACTAAGTTAACAAACTTAGTTTACTTCCTTAGTTTTAACATAACTATGATAACTAAATTTTGTAACAAATCCTTGGCTTAGTTGAATTTGAATGCTTAGTAAGAAAAATCTATCATAATTTTTCCTTGCAATTCATCATAAGGCGGCCGGCCATACATTGCTAAATGTGAAGATTGCAAGATGCAATCTAGCTTAGTAAGCAAAACTACCTTGCTTAATAGGCAAAGCTAAAATTGTGAAGTGTCAATTTCAAATGAACTTCAAATTTTTCATACTTTGCCTATTGGTTCTTAAGAGCAAAATATTTGCTCATTAACCCTTAAAATGACCGGTCCCATTGTGCACAAAAATAAGCAAATGATTGGTCAATTTTTGAACTAATCAAACTTAACCTAATTCCTTGGTTTCCAACTAGGTTAACCAAATCTTAAAAACCATCATACACTAAATTGAACTAGGAAATCTAACTAGAAAAATCTATAGTTCCATAAATTTACAAATTTATCTATCGAACCACAATTTTCACAAAATTGCACTTTGGCCCCTAAAGGCGAAAATATTTGTGCTTTAGTCCCTGTAAAGTGGCTGATTATGGTGATAGCATTTGGCCTCCAATTCTTGCTTAAACTATCACTTAATACTATCTTAACTTCTTAAACTTCATAACCATTCACTTTTCTTAAAATTACATATTAGCCCCTATAGACAAAATATTTACATTTTAGTCCTTAAAAGGTGACCAATTTTCAAAGTGAGGTTTGTCATTCTTTTTAAGACAAGGTATCACCGATTAAGACCTTACTTGGCTTATCTTCTAAACACAGTTCATTCTCATACTGGCATACATATTCAGATACTGTTTTCAACTGATAACAGTATACTTGCACTGGACCATTATCCAGAATTCTTCTGAACTGCGTCTAGGGTTCTCTTAATATTAGAAACTACTAACAGAGAATCATATATCATAGATTTGCCTTTTACTACAAAAAGGTCTTTCGAAGAATTTAACATAACACATAAACATTTCTTAATTACAAACTTTGATTATTCATAACAGAAATCAAAATTTGTAAACAAGCTGATCATTACATTTTATACCGTTTTACTCAAAAGGTCATTTGCTTTACAAAGCAATAATTTTTGGAGTCTTATAAAAGCATAAGAACTCACAATATCTAATAAAAAACCCTAAACCGGACTTTTCATAAATATCTTCAAGGCACAATTCAAATATCTTTACAAGACATTATAACATTGGAAAATTCTAGTCATTACAAGTATGATATTGGAATGTACTTTGGGAGACAAGCCAAATGGAGCTTAATTAAGGGACACCTCATCAAAAAAAAGATAGTTAAGTAAATTTTTGGAGTTTTAGAAATTATGGAAAGTAATATAAGATGATTATTAAAATTGGCTTGGCCACCAAGTAAGGCCATCATGGCCGGCCACCTTGCATGGAGTGATGAGCAAATACATCTTTGTGGGGGGATTATTATACAATTTTGGAGAAAATCAAATCACCTATAAATAGGTGTTGTATGAGAAAGTTGACCATTTTGGTTCTACCTATTTACTTTAGTTCACAATTTAGTTCACAAACTCCCACAAAAGCCGAACTTCAAGAAGGAGAAAAAAAAAATTCTTGGTTGGATTTTGGAGAAGGAAATCAAGAGAAATTTGTTGGATTCAAGCTTAAAGATCATCTCCCAAGTATTTGAGGTAAATCCTCTCAACCTCCTAAGTTTTTCCACTAAGTTTGGAGCAAGGTTTTTAAGTGTATTTCAAGTAATTAGTTGTAAGAGCATAAGCTCATCTTCCATTTTTTTTTCATGCAATGGTTTTATTGAGCTTGATTTGTGCATGATAGGGTTTAGAAAGTGTAATTATATGGTTGTATGTGTTTTTTTTTTAAAGTTATGCTTTAGATGTCATATGCTAATGGTGTATACTCACTAAGTGTTTGTTATATGTCCTCGAGATGTTTAAGAATGATCTTTAGATTATTGACAATGGATTTATGCTGATTGATATGTGGAGGGTTTGAATAACCCCAAAAAAACCTAGTAATGGTAGCATTTACCATTAGGGTTTATGTATAAATAGTATGGTATGTATGAGATATATGGCATGGAAAACGTTAGTAAATGTGCTGTATATTTGTTGTAGGCTCACGATTTTAACCGTTTGAGGTAGTGTGCACGTAATTTTGTGTACAAACCAACGAAACTGAAAACTGCCAGTTTCGGGTCCAAGCATGGCAGCAATCTAGAAACTAGGTTTTGAGGCCTTTAGAGGCCGAATTTAAGGAAAGTCAAAACATAAAAGTTGTAGAAAAAGGAAAATCCTAGGGGGCAACGTAGACCGTTTGCAAAAATAAGGCTCCAACTGTCTCAGTTTTTAATAAAACCCAAGCCTGGTCTGGGCAATCCAGTGTTCACGGCCAGGCAATTTCAACGAGGTAAATGGGTAAGTTAAGGGCTGAACTGGGTTTTGAGAAAAACATGAAAGTTTTAGGAATCCCTAAGATCTACAACTTTCATGAGAAAACTTTTACAAATTCAAAACCGATTTTAAAGTAAAACTGATTTTTAAACTGGGCAGGAGAACAAGAAATTCATGCACAGGATTTTCAAAACAGTGCAGGATTAGATAGTTTCTGCACATATACTGATAACTGAGTTTTGAGACTATTTTCAGAAAAGGTTTTTAGAATTTCATAGTTTTATTATTTTTGAAAAATAAATAATGATAAGTAAGGATTTATGGTAAATAAATAATTAATTGGACCGTGTAATAAAAGGATACCCATAGTAACTACAAAGAGGTTACTAATTTTTATATGACAAGCTTTGGACTCAAGGTTACTCATAGTAACCTAATTAAATACTACTGGACCTTGTAATCAAGATTTTGTTCTGAGGAAGTAAACCAAATAGTGTGTGGTTGTTGATTGGATTATGAGCCCTAAGGTTACATTTAGTAATCAAATAAAGTATCAATATTTGTTTGTAAGGGGGGACATATAACTAGGATCATGAATAAATGTTGGGTTGGATACCAACAATGAATATGATAAGTTATGATAAGATCGGATGATTCTTATCTTACGTCTTTTTGTATTAGGTAACTTACTATTGTTACAACTCATTGGAGTAGCAAACCTCCGATCTAGTAAAACTTGTAAGTACAACTCCGCCTATAGCATAGGCAATTTGTTTTATTGATTGCATGTTTTCAAAGTCCATACATTTATGAATATAATGTGTATGATTTATGATTCATATTATGACATCACGAAGCATGTTCACTATCGAAAACTTATATGGTAAGAAGAAGATCAGGTTTCAAGTAAGAAACTATTTTAAGAATATGATGTTATGAAAGATGATAAGTAAGTTTTGTGTCGTACCGACCTGCACTAGGTCAGGTTTGGTCCATGATTTGAGTTGGATTAGGCTGGCCGCCTCAACCACTCCATGGCAGCGCGCCACGGTACGTACACTTATGTTATGTAAGGGCCCAAAAATAAGGTAACTTAAGAAAGCATAATCAAAGCATAATTGGTTCATGCATTGTTTTATTATGTTATGTTTTGCGGATAAATTATTGTACTTGCTGAGCGAAAGCTCACGACTTACGTCTATGCTGTAGGTAAGCTCCCTACTAGCAATGTTTGATACAAGACGATGGAGCACAGCAAAGCTATCTATGAGATTACGGGCTGGGAACCACTACGCGTTTTGTCATTATATATGTACGCAGTTTTATATGTTTTCTATTTCAAACTCGAGTGCTTGAATTAGTACTTATACCTATATGTAAGTGTGTGAATCATGTGGTAAGAAAAAATATATATAGTCCGAATTTCCGCATAATAAATAAGTAAGTAATTATGTATGTTATGTAAGATGTAACGGCCTGCGTAAGGTGGGTCGTTACATGTAGAGAGGGAGCGGAGAGAGATAAATGGAGAAAGGATATTGGCGACTTTGGGTTTGGAGTTGGAGTTTGTATTAGAGAGTGAAAAATGCTCGGAATATAATGGGTGGGAAATATGGTGTTTTTTGGGCTTTAATATACGTTCCAAAAAGTTAAACAATTTCAAAAAATTTTAAAATTCCCGTCTTTATACCTACCACGACGGTTTTTGAAAAACCGGTTGTGGAAGGGTGAAAAATTCAAAAAAAAAAAATTTTTTGAATTTTTTTTTTTGAATTTTTTAACCTACCACAACGATTTTTCTCAAAAACTGTCGCGGTAGAGTCTTTTTTCAAATTTTTTTTTTAAATTTTTGGACCCCTACCACGACGGTTTTCAAAGATCGTCGTGGAAGCGCGTTGCTTCCATGATGGTTTTTAAAAACCGTCATGGAAGGCGAGGCTTCCACTACGGTCTCCAAAAACCGTCATGGAAGCACCGTTCTTCCACGACGGTCTTTTAAAACTGTTCCACGACGGTTTTGGAGACCGTCATGGAAGCCTCACCTTCCATGACGGTTTTCAGAAATCGTGTTCCGCTCCGTATTTTTACCTAACTTTCCACGGCTGTTTTTTAAAAATGGTCGTGAAAGCTCCGTCATGGAATCCGAATTTTGTAGTAGTGAGTGACTAAGTGAAAATATATATTTTTTGTAGTTATCAATTGAAATAATATAGTGACTAGTTTATTCACTTATATTTTCTTCGTAAAATTGATTTAGAATATTTTAATGCAGAGAAACAATTGAATCAAGTCAAAGGACATATGGACAACTATGAAGATTAACCTTCACTCATATGTGAGTAGTTGACAACAAGGAAAAAGTCACAAAAAGAATGTTTTGTGCCATTACTATGATCATTAGAATAAATCAATATGCTCTGTTAAAAAAAAAAATAAAAAGAGAGAAAAAATGGAGGATGAAAAAACAAAACCCAAACGAACTGTTAAAAAAAAAAAAAAAGAGAGAGATTTTGTTAATAAATTTAAAAATGAAAATGCATGAAACGAGGAATTCCGTTTGTTTCCTTAAAGTAATCAAATCAATATATGAAATATTTGGAAAAAGAGAATTTTTTTTTAAACATTATCTGCATGCGCAGATTATATGGAGGCTTTTTTTATTTTTATTTTTAACGTAATATGCAACACAAATTGTGGAGGGACAATTGTGGAAAAATTCAAATTTCATTCAAATTTACAAGTAAGTTAGTTTGTAGGCATTTTTTTTTTTTTAAAGGGATATCAGAAATGACCATTTTGTGTAAATACTTCTATAAGTAGAGTGCATGACTCTACCACTTTGACCGTGAACAAGATTTAATGCGTGCAATATTTTTTACAATGAGAATATACATTTACAAGTTAACATATTTTTTTAATAGTGTGTTCGAATCACAAATTCAGTTGATGTTATATTCTAACATAATGAAATATGCATATTGGAATGTCGTATATTATATTTAGAAACAACTCTATTTTTTACTATTTACTAACTAATTTTATTATCTATCTATTCTTTTTTTTTTTATATAATTTTTACCAATTACATATTTTAATATCAGAGTTTGTATCGTTTGTACATTGATTATTGATGTTTTTATCAAAAGAAAATGGTCCATGGGAAAAAGATCAGTGTTTGAGGCTCTCCAATCTGATTGGAAAAAGAAGTAAAAAAGAACATACGGTTTTTAGCTTGACAATCAGAATATGCATTTAGCAGTGTTATAGATGTATATATATTTTAAACAAATGAAAAAGAAAGGAGACGTAGTACTATTACTTTAGAGAAATGCATGCTAAATAAAATTGAATGACAAGTAACATCCTCCTCCCAAATCCTAATACTAAACCCTCCAATTTTATCAATTATGATCAGGATCAAAGAAAAGAAAAAAGAAAAAGAAAAAAAAAAGTACTTTAGCAAGAAAAGAAAAAGGTCAAAAAAAAAAAAATTTGTGCTCACTCAAAAAGGTACTTTATGAACACTAAAAATCATATTTTGCTAGCAATAATTTTAACTGACTTTTTAATCGCTGCCACGTAATTTTTGTTTTTTGAACTATGATCTACAATTTGATTAATGCAAAAAAAAAAAAAGAGGAGTTCTTTTTCACAATTCCTTCTGAACAGTGGCCCATTATTATTCTTTCATTATCAATTAGGGTGCATGACGCTACCACTTTGACCGTGAAAAAAAAGTAAAAAAGTACTTGAGAAAAGAAAAAAAAAAAAAAGGGTTAAAAAGAAGATGCGGTTTTTTTGAGTGACTTCCTGTTTGCCTAAACCTTTAAAGGCACATAATTGATCTTACCAAACAAAAACCAAAAAAAAAAAAAAATGCGCATGATTGATGCAGACAACAACGTCGTTGATTGGTCAATAATATTTTTCAGTTTGAATATTGTATATGCTCAACGGTCCTTGATTAATTTGGCCATCATCATTTTTTCAAGGGAGTGGACCTTTGGCATTATATTTATACAGACATATATATATATATATATATCTAATTCTAATTTTTTTTATTAATTTCGCATGATGGATCAGGAAAAATGAACAATTGATTATTTTAGTTCTAATAAGTAATTGAATGGACAGAACAGGAAAAATGAATAATTGATTTAGTTCTAATTATTCCTGTTATTGATATATGTCCGATGCTTAAATGAAATTCTCTTTTCCTGTCAAAAGAAATAAAATGGAATCCAATCAATGTAAACGGATAATAAAATTACAAACTAACTAATAAGTTATTATTACTTAGTTACGTCCTGCCTTCTAGATGCTGATGTAGCGCTGAATTTCAAGGATATATACGACTTGATCAATAATAAATAACAAAAACTAAAATTAAAAAGTAGCTGAATTAATTTTAGAAAAAATAAGAAAGTGATATTGGATTAATAATTTATAAAAAGTGGCTGAAGTCATATATTATTTATAAATATTGGAGACACGGCTGAACCAAAAAGACAACATCGACGCATAAAGAGTTGCTCTTTTATACATACATCCATAATTTATATACAATTTGTTGTCTGCACTTCATGGTTTACAAACTATATATGAATCAAATGAGCTAAAAACCAATGTATAGATCCTCATTGGTATTATTATTATTATTATTTGTCGATTTTGGAACGAGAGCTTCATTTTGGGTGCTAATAAATGGGTTTGGGCCCGTATCAAATCTATTGGTAGTGTTCAACGATGCGTTAAATATCAAAACCAACAAACAACACAAATTGTTGAAACATAAAATTTTCTTATAGAGACACAACAAGGAAATTAAAGCTTTCTCATACATTTGGCTAATACGGCTAGTTCTTTCTCTCTCTCATTTAGAAGATAGGTGATGACAAAAACTGACATGAATAATTAAAGGAAAACAAAAAAAGAAAGAAGACGAAGAACAAGAAGGAAAAAAAGAAAAGAAAGAAAAAGACAAGAAAAGAAAAGCAAAGAAAAGAAAAGAAACAACAACAGAACAACTTAGTCACAAAACCCAAAAACCAAAGAAAAGAAAAGACAAGAAAAGAAACAACAAAAGAACAACGAAAACCCAAAAACCTGATGATCACTCTCGCAGACATCATGTAGTGACGTACATAGCCAAGGAGAACAAAAGCGCAACGAAAGTACTTCAATGGAGGAAGGTGGTGCCGAAGAGCTTGAAACGAGGAGGACGATGATGAGCCCTAATTCTGAGACTGCCACGGTCATCCCACCAAAAGAAGATCCTGTCACCGACCTTGAGCTTTTTCTCTACAACGAACGCATGCCATTCCTTGAACATGAATTCAGGCTTCTTGTCATACCTTATTTGACCAGGCTTTGAAGACCGAACCGTCAAGTAGAACGTGTACTCCTTCCCCCGCTCGTCCTTAAATGAAAGTGGAATAGGCTCTGAATCAGGCTTGGGGTCAGGGAACAGATTACCAAGCAAATCTATCGGCACTATCAGCTTCTGATCGATGTCTGTGCTTGTGAGGGTTTTCGGATAGTAATTCAGTTCCATTGATCTCTCACAAATACTTAGAAGTGGTCAAGAAGAGTGAAGAGAAGAAGCCAAAGAGTGACGGTATTTATAGGCGTTTGATTCAGAAAGGGTTCATTACTTTTTGCATCATTATTCATAAAGTAACTTCTTCTTCTTCTTTTTTTCACATGCTGTATCCTTAAAGTTCAAATGATAGTAATAATTATTATTATAATAGCCGAAAATCATTTGTTTGTGGGGTTCTTCCCTTTGAAAGAGTGATGATACAGTGAGGGCTCCTTTACTTACGGATGAAACGAGAGGGATTATAAGTGGTGGACAAAACTTGCATACTTTTGACTAAAATGTCATTGCTTTTGATAAGGATGATAAGCAACTAAAATAAAAATCATAAGCCAAACCAAACTAACTTTAAGGAAACAAATTTTTTTTTTTTTTTTAAATATATTGATAGGTATATTCATTTCGATAATATCTAATATTAGGTAATCAAGGAAAGTAATTAAAATTCACATGCATCAAATATTACTAGAGTTTAAATATAATATACCTTTATTAAAAATATATATAAGGACGCAGTCCACGTATGCAAATATAAATTATGGCAGTGGATAGTAGATTTTCAATTCAGTTCACACACTGACGCTGACACTAGCAATCACCATGAGCATGAAAATTTAATTGAAAAATATAAAAATCAACGACTCGTCTACGGTAATCCCATGCATTTGAAGGATTGCATATTATGCATTTGAAACTAGGAGGTATAATATTGTATAGTTAACACACACAAAAAAAATAAATAAATAAATAAAGAAGAAGAAGAAGAGAGAGAGAGAGAATAAGTGATAGAGCATATTTGAGTCTAAGGTTTTAAAATTATGATAGGATTAAAACTAATATAAACAATAGCATATTTAAAATTAATTACACACTAAAATGTTAAAATTACCCCCTTTTTTTCCCCCAAAAAAATCTCCAAATCCCATTATTTTCTCTCTCGTCTTCATCCTCCCTCTAGAAGTCCCACACTCTCTTCTCTGCCTCTTCGAAATTCCGGTCATCATCGCCATTCCGGTCATCATCGCCATCGAGAACGAAGAGCCGTTGACGAACCGTTGCTGTTGATGAAACGCCACCATCACTGTCACGTACCACTTTCATCATCATTGGGAGAATCACGAGTCGCTATTGATGAAGCAAGAAATCTCCATTGCCGTTGATGAAGCAAGAAATCGCTGTCGCGTCGTTTGGTCGCCGATGGGAGATCTCGAGTCCTCGGCACGCATCGCGTCAAAATGTCCTCATAGATCAATGCGATCCTTCCTCCTCGCCATCGAGATCATCGTCGTGAGGAACTAATTGAGATCATCCATCGTCACCGGATCTTGGTCGCCACCCTTCCTCCTCGCCAGTGAGATCGCTGTTGCGAGCAAGATTTCTCTAGTGGCCGATTTCCTCATCCGACGGATTTCCTCCTTCCTGTGGCGCCTGTTTTGGATTTGGGATTAGATCTAGGGTTTTCATATTGTAGGATTTCTAATAAGCTAGTGTTTATTTTGTAATTAAAGAAATGTTACATACATATTAGTAAATATCATTATTTACTTTGTCAAAAAAAAAACATTATTTACTATGAATTAATAAATAAGTAAATATATTGCTTATTAAATATATCTTGTAAATATATTTATTTCCTTGTAGAATGTAGGATTTACCACTTAAAGGAATTAAGAAAAAAATATTGACAATACTTATAAAAAATCACATTATTTCCAATTAGTAAATTATTTTACTTGGAAATATAAAATTTACTTTGGGATAGTTTTAGTAGTAAATTTGATATTTATTAGTAAATCTGAATATTTACCGGTAAATATTACTAAATTCATTTATTTACCTGTAAATCTTGTATATACCGTGATTTATTTTAGTATCTATATTAAGTTATGTATTTATTAAGATAAAAACAAGCATTAAACGAGTTTTTTTTTTTTTTTTTTGAAGTAAAACTTGCTTGCAATTAGTAGGCTAAATCAGCCAAAACCATAGGAGCTATAAATCTTAGAACTTTATCCCAACCATAAACATTTTTTAGAATAAACACAAAAGCAGCAAGACAATGAGCCACTCTATTAGCTTCACAGCATATAGCAAAGCAAGATCACTGAGGTGAAACAGAGAACAACTCAATAATATTATTGATCATAGCTCCTTCTTCTGCAAGTGAATCACCACAATTAACCACTTGAACAACTCATGTCGCATCAACCTCCGCAATCTGGGTACAAAACCCACAATCCTTGGCAAATAGGAGACCCTTCCTGATAGGAAGACTCTCAATCATAAATAGAGAAAATAAGTCCTAATTTTCTTTGCTTGACAACCCAAAATAGTCCCATCTGAGTCACGAATAACAGCCCCTATGCTTATTAAACCCATTCCAGATCGAACCGAAGCGTCAGTGTTAAGTTTCATCTTCCCTTTAGGAGGTCGAATCCATTGTTTGTTTGTTTTATGCGGTACAATGAATAGGTCATATTCAGCCATACAACAAGCTTGGTAAGCACAAAGAAAGTGGCCAGTCTTCTCCAAAATAGTTGATGTATATTAAGTTTACTAGTAATTAAATACCCATGTGTACTAGTAAATACTTATATTTATTCTACTTGCATAATATTTGTAATTTTTTTTAATAATAATATTTGTAAAATTTTACGTAGGTAATATGTACAAATATTTAATTATAAATATTAGTATTTACTAATAAATCTGATATTTACTTTGCTGTAAATCCACACTTATCTAATAATAAAATAAAAAACAGTAAACATGTTATTTACCGATAAATAATGATATTTACTTGATTTGAAAATAATAACTCCAATATTTCATCAATCCATTTTATTTCCTTACCTTCTAAATCAAGAAATGAGATTTTTAATTTTTTATTGATAATTATTTAATATAATTAGAATTAAAAGTTTGAAATTTTAGTAAAATGTTATTATTGTTTCGGCTAGAATTTAAAATATAATCCTATCCTACTAAAACAATACCAAACAAATTAAAGGATAGGATTAACTAAAATCCAATCCATTCCTTTCTTATGTACTCTAATTCAATTTTTTAGTATTATCAAATTCAATACAATCCTATCGGCAAACCAAATGAACTCATAAAGGAATACTCTCTTGTCCGATAGTCAAACTGAAGGGACATATATAACATCATATTTTACATCTTATAGCTAAAAGTTAATTTACGTAATTTTGTACAAAAAAGTTACAACTTCCACTACGTACGGTACCGTAAAGGAGGACTCTCGTGTGTGTGTGTGTGTATATATAGGTGCTTAAAATTTCAAAGCCTTTTATGTATTTTTGCTTAATTGAAAATATATGCTTTGTTTTGGATAATTAGAAACTTGGGAAGTGAAACGATTACCTCCTTAATTCTAGGATCATTGCTTATAATTTTTCTTTGTTACTATAATAATTAATAGATTTTAATATAATCTATTTTAATGATATTTGTCTTTATATAGTTAATATCGTCTCAACATTTTTAATTAAAAAGTTATATATAAATTAATCAATAGTTAAGAATTATCCGACCGTCGAATTTAAAATATTTTTTAATACACATACACATTAATGTCAACTTGCTCGTCGTTTTTCGTTAGCAGGTGGTCTACATAGAGTCCATCGACGAGACCCTTATTTTGTCTCTGTTCACTATTGAGAAAAGGCTCTTTTTCTTTTTCTTCTTTCTTTTTTCTTTTTTCTTGGAAAAACTGAAACAAAGAGAAGGAAATCTAGAACTTTACCCCACATCATGAGCAAAGGACGATCTAAAAGGCAGTACTAGAATCTCACAAGCATGATTGCAAGACTATGCATCTAGTAACATATGTATATCAAAGTACCGAGTGATATATATAGGCCTATAATATTAACATATGTGAATATATATCTCTCCTGATTTTACATTTAAAATCAAAGAATACCCAAATATAAGCTGTGCTTGTGCATTTAAAGAAGGAAAGAGGAACCCTTGAAAGGGAATAATGTTTTTTGCTAGTTAATGTTTGAAAGGGAATAATGTGGTCCATTAAGTACTATAAAATTTTCTTTTTTATTAATCTTATGATATACACTTATAAAGGGAAAGGTGAAAAGAAAAGTCAAAAGTATCTCATTTTTCTATTTTTTGCTTGCAATTCATGATTTAAGCTGTGTATCTCATAGCTAAGCCAAAGCCAAGGCATATATAAATGAAATAATTGTTTCACTGAAAATAAGAGTTCATTTCGAGTTTAATACATATTATTTTTATATCTAATTTCAAGCGAAAGATATTTCCGAGTTGTGCATTTACGTCCGAACAATATTATACGGTGTCCAAATTATCCATTGGAGAAAAAAAAATGATAAAGAGTTAAAAGTTGCATGAAAACTAGAGGAATTATCGAATCTTGAAATTTTTTTTTCTTTTTGCTGAATAAATCTTGAACCTGTTGAAGCCATAGAATGTAGCTTTAGCGTCATAATATATTGTTTTTTATTTTAAATTTTTTTATGAGAACTTAAAGTAATAATTAGTGGATAACTAAAAGTGATATGAGGACTACTTTTGGTGTGCCAAGATATAAAGAATAAGATAAAATAATTCCAATTAGGGGTTTTCTAACTGGTATATTTGAATCGTGAAAAATAACACATATCTTTTTCTCTGTCTTGTAATTTGTAAACACAAAAAGCAAAGACGCATTGGACCAGTTAATGGACTATTTGGTACTTTTCACTAATTGGATACCATTTGATACTTGGGAAAGAGATTATCTTTGACTTTGTTGTCCACATGATCATATACCCACTAGCTAAATGTACGAAATTAGTACCCAAAAAAAAAAAAAAGATGGTAATTAGTGCAAATTAAAGAAACAATTACCTTTTGTGTTCTTTTCTGTGTTGTGCGTTGCAATTCATTTCCTATCATAAATCTAAATAGACAAACCATAGTCCATACACACAATGTTGCGGGGTAACTTAGAAGGGACTATTTGGAATTGGCTGCATATCCAATTCATAAAGGGTGGTTCTTATTTTTGTTGGCCAGTTTTACTGATTGACTAGATACTTAATTCTCTTGGATTTATAGGAAGCTCAACTTTATGGCTCATCGTGTGGCCAAGTGGGCTCGTAAGACTTCTCGGGGTTTTTCTTTCTTTTTTTGTTTTTCCTGCTGTTTCGGCTATTGTGTTTTCTCCTAGTTGGTAAATATGATTAGTGCATATTATTTATGCTAATAAGGATAATTAGTACTATGGTAATTACCAAGACACAAAAGAAAATAACAAAGATCAATGCTATTTCATGAAATGTAATTTTTTATTAGTTCCATATTATTAAAAATAAAAAAAATAAAAAAAATAAAAAAAACCCTTAGATTTTCTTCGCAAACTACAATGACGGTTATGAGAGTGATTCTGACACATGCAATTCAAATTTTCTGTCCAATTTTTGATATCCAAAATGATGTATAACTAATAATATTATATCATATAATTTAAAAAAATTTGAAATACTTTATAATTGATTTTTA
This sequence comes from Ficus hispida, assembly GCA_025413025.1. Classification (NCBI taxonomy): domain Eukaryota; kingdom Viridiplantae; phylum Streptophyta; class Magnoliopsida; order Rosales; family Moraceae; genus Ficus; species Ficus hispida. The sequence continues at coordinate 15,124,769 of CM046373.1, forward strand.
AACCTTAATATATAACTTTATTCAATGATGTGTCAAAAATTCGTTAAACATCATTTAATATATTAAAATTGGACAACAGATGTCAATTTGACACATATGCTCTCTCCAAACCAGTAAATATAATAATAGAGATTCCCTCTGTGGGACTTGAGCTGTAATTGAAAGCAAGCTCTCTCCTCTCGATTATTTCCTTTACTACTACTGGCCGTACCATTTAATGAACATTGTTTTCATTGACTAAAATATATTCAACCATTAAAAAGAATATATTGGATGTAGTATACTAATAATCTTAATCTTAATGTTAATCTTATCTTAACATATATAAAAGTGTGAATATTCACTCCCTATATGACTTACATGTGTACATAAATGAGACAAAATGAGTATTTTGAACTCAAACGGGGCGGGGTGCAGAACGGTCATTAAAATTCTTATAAACTGGGCTCATCCAGAGGCTGACATGTGTCCCATTGCTGAAAGAAGCTGGATCTCCTGCAATGCGTTCCACCAAGTTGATGTGCACTTACAGGCTTCATACAACTAGGGGTGGCAATTCGTGTCACGTGTCATGTTCGTATCGTGTTAGAGCCGTATTGATTTTTTTCTTTCCCGACCCGAACACGGCCCGCGACAAGAATACGAAACGAAACCGCGACACGAACCTGTCACGGGTTGACATGACACAAACCGAAATTGACACGAAATTGACCTGCAACACGAAATTGACACGAAATTTGATCCGAAATTGATACACAATACGAAATTGACCTGAACTTGATCCGAAATTGACATGAAAAGTCACACAAAATTGACACAAAAAAAACGGGTCCAACCCGAACACGACCTTTTTTTTCGTGTCAATTTTTCCCAACCCGAACACGACCCACTCCCTATTTTTCCCAACCCGAAAAATAGTTGAACCCCTACATACAACCTTCATCCGTCACGGGTCGCCTGAAAAAGAATAAAAAAAGAAGAAAGAGTGTGCGTCATAGTTGGACCCATCACCAAGAGAAAGAAAAGCAAAAAGAAAGGAAGAGAGGTCTCGGGGGAGGCAGGGAACATAGGCCAAAAACCGAGAAGAAGAAAGAAGATAAGAAAATGAAGAAGAAAAAGAAAAAAAAATAGAAAATAGAAAAATCCAAAAAATAGTAGTGTAGAATTAATTTTTAGGTTTAGAAACTAGTTTTTATTTTTAGTTTTAGGCTTTGTTTTCAACAAATTTCGGGGGAGATAGCATTTGAAGAATAGAAGAAGGAGATGATAAATTGGTGAAAAACTTGAAGATTTTAGAAAATATTTATTGGGGTTTTCATTCTTTTTCTTTATCTTTTTTATTTTTGTAGTTGGATGATGCTTGAACTCTTAATTTACTAAATTTTGAGTTTAATATCATTTATGGGTTTTGTGTAATTTGTTGGTTCTAGGGTTTGATGTAGCTCTACTTGAATTATATTTTGATGATTAGCTAATTGTTAATGAAATTTGGATCTATTCAATTTATTTGTGTTTTTCTATGCTTAATGCTTCTAATTTGTTGGGAAATGAATTAGTTGATTTGATTTATGAATTTTAATACTCGGGAGAGATTAATTCATTTATCGATAGGAAAATACAATCTTAATTGTTGTTGAGTTTGGAAAGCCGATGATACTTTGATAATCATAAAAGAGTGTGCTTAATGAATGTGTAGGTAAACAAATTAGATAGGGATATCAATTTGGATACTTATATATATTATCTCATTTGACACTTGAAAGAGATATTGAGGTTAAATTTGAGCCCTTAATTAATGAATCGATTGAGATTGGTTAGCAATTTCTTAATGAGAAGAACATAGGATGGATAGAGTGAAGTCAAGATTAATCATTTTAGTTTACTTTATTTAGTTTAATTTGTATTTTTACACTATTTTTCAATCGATCGTTCAAATAACTCTAGTGTTAACAAATTTCAATAATTAACTTAAATTTCAACACAATTTTCGTGGGATCGATAGCCTTACTTATCGCTTTATTAGTTGTGTGACTCGTACACTTACGAGATTTCACACAACAAAATCCAATGCATAAAAGGGTGGTTTTTATTTTTGTTGGCTATATGTAACGAGTGACTAGATAATTCTCTTGGACTGATAGGAAGCTCAACTTTATGGCTCATAATGTGGCCAAGTGGGCTCGTACGACTTCTAAGGGGTGTCTGGATTATATTGTTTTTTTTTTTTTTTTGTCCTGTTGTTTCGGTTCGTGTGTTTTCTCCTAGTTGGTAAATATGATTAGTGCATATTATTTATGCTAATCAGGATTATTAGTACTGTGTTAATTACTAAGACACAAAAGAAAATAACAAAGATGAATACTATTACGTGGAATGCTTTTTTTTTTAATTATTAGTTCCATATTAGGAAAAAAAAAAAAAAAACTAACCCTTAGATTTTTCAAACTAAGAGTTTGTTTGGTTCACCGTTTCAATTCCAACTAAACTGTACTGTTTTGGTTGGATTTTTATCATTTTCTAAAAAGTTAATAAAAATTATAACTAATTTTTGAAAAGATAACGAATTTTAACTTAAAAATTTTTACTGCAATTGATGATTTAAATGGAAGCTAAATATTCTATATGTCAAATTATCATTTTTAGCGTTAGAATCGGTATGAACTTTTTTTGCTAATAAGGTACTGAAACATCTACGACCCGTTGTGTCTGTCATTGTGTTTTCCCACCACCTTATAATCGTCCGTCGGTTTAATCCTCTCGGAAACAGACGTAACTGACAAGATGTCGGTGCCGACTCATTGGGTTGTGGGGAAAAAGTGTCTGCTTCCAATGCCGATCCCAGGAGTGCCAACAGTGCTGCCGGTTAGGAAGCAGAACGGCAACGACACCACTTTACGGTTGGCGGTTCGGTCGCCAACACAAGGCCAGAGAAGCTATAACCCGAGACCTGTTTTCATGTTCAAAGAGTGGAGGGCTCTAGTGGATGCTTATGATCTTAAGAAAGGTGATCGCGTTTACTTTTGGCGGGAAGGAGACTATCTCAGGGTTAAAGTCCGCACTCCACATCGCAACATTAACTTCAAAAAATATCTGTTATACGGCAATGAGAAATTGCCGGAAGCGAACGGCACCTCATTCATGGCATGAGGGCCTTGGTTTAAGCTCAAAATATAGTCAATTAATTAAAAAAAGTCAATTATTATGTCCACTCGTCAGATTCAGCAGCGAGGGCTACAATGTCAGCGCAGGATACAAACTCCAGGGCATTTATTTTCTACTGCGGTCATAGCCTCTAACGGAGTTTTTATGGGTTGAGGGGAGGGGGAAGGAAAGGGGTTTTGACGGCGACGAGGAGGGAGTCGTGGGACTCGGACCAGGCGAGGTCTTTGACGTCGTCGGCGGTGTCGAAGGAGGCAACCTCGGAGATGGTTTTGGGTCGTGACAATTATTTTAATATATAGTTAAACCATAGACTGCATACACACACACACAACTAAGATAAGAAAAATATGTTTATATGACTGGAAAAACTCATTTTGAAAATAGCATGATTATATATATATATATATATATACATATCTTTGTGTTCAAATAAATTTTTGGTTCCAACTATCACATCCATGTTCACTTGATTGAGATACACAGGTCCCAAAAATCGGCAACCCGTTGCAGTGTTAATTCCAATAATTTGTCATTTTTAGCCCTGTCAATGCTTTAGTACACTTTTTTTTTTTTTTTGGATTTTCAGCATAAAATCAATAGCAGTGTCTTGTGTTATCATGATAGGCCTATACACACACACACACACACACATGTATATATATTTTGGGTTAATTTTTGTCATGGTAGAATTAACTGAATGGGTATTAGAGATTTGTAAGGCCTATATCTTCAAAATGAATGTCAATTACTAGCACTTGTTGTCTCGATAACCGTGGTCAATAGGCTCAATCGCCCACCTGGCCTTTATTTTCTCTTTTTACGTTTGAGAAAGAGAGTTTAAGGTCCTAAAATGTCTTAGATTTAGAAGGAGACCAAGATTTGGGGGATCAGAGAAGGAGAGAAAGAGTACCTTTATGTGCTGCTTTTTCTTTCTTTCTTTCTTATTTTATTTTATTTTTTATAAGGACTTTTACGTGCTGCTTGGCTGTGAAACTTAGAAGACGTGACAAAACAGAAGAACAATTGGGTTAAAGCAGCACTCAAAAACCCAAGAGAAAGAAAGAAAAACTGGAAAAATAATTATAAATTTTTTTTTTCAAAAACAGTACAGTACTGAAAAGAAGAACTATAATGGGCACCTTTTGGACGACTATGAAATGAACAATGATGTCGTCTTCGATCTTTTATTTATGTAAGATTAATATTTAAGATTAGAATAACATGAAACTTTTTTCATCTATCTTTCTGAAGTTTTGATTGGAGTTATCCAAGGGTAAGCTAACAAAAAGACGGTCCATTTCTAACTTAAAATTTTAGGAAAATTTTGTGGTAGAATCGAAAAAATAATTTTAATAATACAATTGTGTATGAATAATACAACATTTTCAGATTAATATGTATTTGTTTTTATTTTATTATATATTATGATGAAAACTGATATAGGAGCTATTTTGATATTTTATTTGTTGCCCTATTATGTTCCTTGGCCAAAACTACAAGTCGTTTACCCTTTTTTTAGTTGAGTGCCATTGGCTTAGCATATTAGCCTTTAGTTGAGTGTCTCTGTAGTAATCTTTGTTGGTGTCGTTGGCTTAGTATATTAGCCTTTGTTGTTGAAGAGGGGAAGGAAACTTTTGAGATTGGCATTTTTGAGAATAGCATTTTCAGAGAGTTTTCTCTCTCTATCCCTCCCCTTTATGGGTTTTCTTTAGGTGGATTTGGAGCCCTTGCTCCGTCCTCCATCCAGGTTAGACCGCTAAATTACATCTTTCATCTTCTAGCCATGGATTTGGCTGTTTTTTGACTTTTCGTTACGTCATTTGGTATCAGAGCACTCGGGAAAAATAATTATTAAAAAAAAAACTGTTTCAAAAACAGTACAGTACTGAAAAAAGAAGAACTATAATGCGCACCTCTTGGACGACTATGAAATGAACATTAATGATATCGTCTTCGATCTTTTATTTATTTATTTAATATTTAATATTAAGATTTAAGATTAGAATAACATGAAACTATTTTCATCTTTCTGGAGTTTGATTGGAGTTATCCAAGGGCAAGCTAACAAAAAGATGGTCGATTTCGAACTTAAAATTTTAGGAAAATTTTGTAGTAGAATAGAAAAAATAATTTAATAATGCAATTGTGTATGAATAATACAACTTTTTCAGATTAATACGTATTTGTTTTTATTTTGTTATATATATATTATGTTGAAAACGGTTTTCAGATAAATATGAATCTTTTGATCTATTATATTTTATACAAAAACACACAATATTTATGCTTTATCATAGTGACTCCAAGACGTTAAACTCCAGGTTATCTTTAAGCAAAAAGAAAGTTAGCATTTTGGTTTTTAAAAGATATAATAATATGAAGGAAAATGATAATAAAGAAAAACATGGAAGGAACCTGCCACGACGTAAGCATATAATGAAGCAGTAATGATTAAAAAAATTCGGAAAAAGAAAAAAAGAGAGAGAAAAAAAGAAAAGTATCACATGCATGTCTAAAAGGAAATGCCATTTCCGCTTGTCATGTTTGTATTCTATTTGGTGAAAAACAATAAAAACAGACAAAGAAAGAAAGAAAGCATGCAAAACGGAGCGTATGGACAACGAACAGCGATATGAGCAAAATAAATTATACATGTGCCAATTACTGAGCTGACCAACATTTTCCGGGGAAAGGAATTATCAAATCCTTCTTGATTTTAGGTGACAAAAAGAAATTCATTGTTACTTTACTTTACTTTACACATATTCTTGCTTTGAGGTAGGAAACAAATTGGGTTTCCAAGCCAAAATAAAAATAATATATATATATATATATATAAATATATAAGTCATTGCTTTTCATTTCTTGGACCCGATTGTATATATATTGATTTTTCAAAGGGCACTTTAATTAATTAAATTGTCTTGTACCAAACATCACATCAGATTGTTGGAAAGTTAAAACAAATTAAATGAGTGATATTTTAATATTATGCGTATATTTAGATGCAAATATAACTATAATAATGACCATAACAAAGAAATTTTAATTATTTAGGATTTTATAGGAGTCAAGTAATTGAATGGACAGTGTTAAAAAAAAAAAAAGGTCATTGAATGCGCAGAAACAGGAAAAATGAACAATTGAATTTTGTTCCAATTTCTGTTATTGATATATATCCGATACTAAAATGAAATTCTCTTTTCCTGTGAAAAGAAGTAAAATGGAATCCAGTCAATGTAAACGATTAATAAATATACACAAAATAATAAGTTATTGTTACTTCGTAGCATCCTGCCTTCTAGACGTTGATGTAGCGCTGAATTTCAAGGATATATGCGACTTGAATAATTAACAAAAATTAAAATTAAAAAGTTGCTGAATTAATCAATAAAAATCAAAAATTGAAAGTGAATTAATTTATAAAAAGTGAACAAGTAAAAGAGTGATGCTATTTATAGGCGTATGATGCTATTTTATTTTTTTTTTGGCAAGTGGTGTATCCCCCACTTAAATAAGTGTTTTTCTAGGTCTGATTTTTCTCATGATATGCACCGAATAAGACATTCAACAGAAGTCGAGGGGTTTAGCTAACTGTATATAAACCTTTAATCAAGATTAAAAAGCCAACCATGGCTGATGATGCGGAAATCCTACCCTGCCTGTCCCGTTTGAACCCTGCAATATGGGCAAACTAATTCGGACCCCACAACCCTAAGGAAATGTCAAAAAGAACTTTCCTTTGTAATGCCTAATATATATATATATATATGGGTCCTCTCCCTTGAAAGAGTGATGATGACTGTAATAAGGACACCACTCAATTAACGTACGGATGAAACAAGAGAGGGATTATGAGTGGTTTACGAAACTTTCATACTTTTGACTAAAATGTCATTGCTTTAATTAGGAAAAGTAACTAAAATTAAAATCTATAACGCAAACCAAACTAACTTGAAGTTATCTACTAAGGAGATCTAGGAATTGGGCGCAACTATGGCTAGATGTTAGTTGCTAACATTGAGTAGTATAATAAATATATATAATCGATAAGTTTCAACATGTTTGATTTGTTTATGTGCTTGTTTGTTTGTTTTTTTTTTTTTTAAACGTACCATAACGACGAATTTTGCTTTAAAAAAAAAGATTGATATTGATTGCGATGCTAACTAATATTAGGAAACCAAGTAAATTAATTACGTCAAACATTACGAGAGTCTAATGTAATGTACCTTTCTCAAAAATATATATAAGGACGTAGTTCATGTATGTACACACAAATTATGGCAGTGCATAGTAGATTTTCAGTTCAGCTCACTTACTGACACTGATACCAGCAACCACCATAAGCATGAAATTTAATTGAAAAATATAAAAATCAACGAAAAGCAAATTACGGCTTTGATTAATTTGTTGTAAAAATAGTCAAACAAAATTCCTCCTTGAAAAAAAAAATCTTGGATTGTTAGCAATTTTCAGAATTACATATAATAAAAACAGAATCCAAGATCATACCTACAGTCATAGTAATCAGATTCATAATTTTTTTAGGGTAGATAAGAAAAAAAGAATATTAGGGATTGGTTGACTGACGACTGATATTTACATACTCTCTCTTGAAGACTAGTGACCCTTATCCCTCTGAAATTTTACGTAATGTTTTCCTGATGTTTTCTTCCCATCAAGAATACAAACAAATAATAAATGAGTAATTATATCACCAAAGGGTGTCAACCTTCACCTTTAGGAAAATATATGTGAATTAATGGGTGTGACCCTTCGCCTTTAGTGAAATATATCTGAGGTGGAATTTAATTTAAAGTTTAAATGAACCACAAAATATTGAAACATTTATTTTATTTATTTGAAAAAAAATGTTGTAATATTCTGCCACTTGACCCATAGATCACTTAATATATATATATATATATGTATTAATTAAATTTAATAGATGAACAAACTTTTCCCTAAATCATTATACTGAACCAAAAGAGCTTAAATCACATGAATCATGGCATTAAATCCTCTAATTAAGAGCAAGTATTACCTTCCGTGAATTGCATTGTAATTAACTGTCTCATTTGAATGAGAACTATACGTGGATCATTTCTTCATGAATGAGCTTCCAAATGCTCATTCAGGATCTAATTTGTAATACCCAGAATTTTGATGAACCTATGATTTCCTTTTAGATAAGGAAAATCACAAGTTTGAATCTAGTATGTCGATATGAAACTCATGATCTTAGTTGAATATCAGTAAATGTTTGAGTTCTCGTTTAAGTATCTACGAGACTCAGTAATAGCTTGCTTTAGTCAAGCGTGAAGCCTTTTGAGAAAAAGGGCAAAATAGAAATTTATGATTTTATGCCGGTCAATGTTTGACCAAGTTGATTTATGTTTGTCTGAGACGAGACTGCAATATAATTATCAGTATGAAAATTTTACTGCGACAAACCGTCATTGCAAACAAATAAGTAGTTTCAAGTCTTAAGGAAATCCTATACGCAGTCCAGTTAAGTATAGATAAATTCTGGACAGTGGTCCAGTACAAATTATACTGTTGTTAGATGAAAACAGTATTTGAAATGGACTGTATTTAAGAGGATAGACTATGGGGCCTTATAGGTGACACCTTGTCCTAAAAAGAATGACAAATGTCACTTTGAGAACCGGTCACCCTTTAAGGACTAAAATGTAAATATTTTGTCTTTAGGGGCCAATATGTAATTGTAAGAAAAGTGAATGGTTATAGATTTTAAGAAAGTTAAGATAGTGTTAAGTGATTGATTAAGCAAGAATTGGAGGCCAAATGCTATCACCGTAGTCGGCCACCTCACGAGGATTAAAGTGCAAATATTTTTGCCTTTAAGGGCCGAAGTGTAATTTTGTGAAAATTGTGATTCGATAGATAAATTTGTAAATTTATGGAACTATGGATTTTTTTCTAGTTAGATTTCCTAGTTCAATTTAGCTTATGATGATTTTTAAAAATTTGGTTAACCTAGTTGGAAACCAAGGAATCAAGTTAAGTTTGATTGGTTCAAAAATTGACCAATCATTTGTTTACATTTGTGCACAATGGGACCGGCCACTTCAAGGGTTAATGAGCAAATATTTTGCTCTTAAGGACCAATAGGCAAAGTATGAAAAATTTGAAGTTGATTAGAAATTGACACTTTACAATTTTAGCTTTGCCTAATAAGCAAAGTAGTTTTGCTTACTAAGCTATGTTGTATCTTGCAACTTTCACATTTAGCAAGTAATGGCCGGCCACCTTATGAAGAATTTCAAGAAAAATTATGACAGATTTTTCTTACTAAGCATTCAAATTCAATTAAGCCAATGATTGGTTACAAATTTAGTTACCATAGTAACATTGAATACCAAGGAAGTAAACTAGGATTTGTTAACTTAATTGGCCTAATCATTTTCTTCCATTTGGATTCTCCATGGCCGGCCACCTCTAGAATAGATAAGCAATTATGTTAAGGTTAAGAACTCAAATGCAAATATGGAATCAAGGGCTTATTAAGAGCTTGACACATCATGGTCTTAGCCTTAGTGAGTAAGCTTGATAGCTTAGCTTACTTGGTTAAGAATAGATCTCAAGCTAACACCTATCCTCCTCATCATGGCCGGCCACCACATGATTCCATTGAGTAAATATGTTACTCTTGGGAATTAATATGCAGCTTAGAAGTCATAATTTCTCAAAGTTTTAGAGAGAATGACAAGTGTAACATATAGCTTAGGTGAGCAAGCTTATAGCCTTGCTTGCTTGGCTAGATTAATCAAGTTGGTGTTGACACCTCATGGCCGGCCATCACAAGGTGAAGACACTTCATGTGTCTAGCTTTGATGAGCCACCTTTTAGCCTTGATTAATTGGCCATCTAGAGCTTTCTCAACCGGCCACCTCATTGGACTTGGCAGCAAATATGTTATCTAAGGGAGCTATAAGCAATTCTAGAAAGGAAGGAAATTCTAAATGAATTTCTTTTCCTCTCACCTATATATATCGGAGGTGGTACGTACAAGCATAATCCTTTGGACAATAAACCTTAGATTTGCAGCTCATTCTCTGGTTCTTCTCTTCCTTAAGAGCCAAATAAAAAGTGAGAGGGAAAGCTGAAGATAGATTGGTTTTCGGTTGGTATTGGTCTAGTGAAAAAGAAAACCACCAAAATCCTAAGCTAGAATTGTCTTGTGAAGCTTAAGGTAAACTTTTTAACCTCTAGTTTTCATTCACGTTTTTGATAAGAAGATTAAGAGTGTGATGTTATGTATAAGCATGAGTTTATGATAAGCAGATTCAAGTACTATGCTTTATGTGTAGTTGATAGTTTTCGGTTTTGGATATGCTAGTTTCGAATTAAGATTTTGAAACAAGTTTAAGATTTTTGTTTTAAAAAGATATATGAGTAAGAACTGAAAGTGTGATTATAAAATGGTTAGGTAACGCCTGCATGCTTGATATAGGCTCACGGGGTACCCGTTTGAGGTAGTGTGCACGTTAGTTTACCTAAAAACCAAACCAAATGAAAACTGCCAGTTTCGGGTCAAACTGGACAGTAATTTGGAAAGCAAATTTTGAGGCCCTTAGAGGCCGAATCTTGAAAAGGTCAAAACTACAAAGTTGTAGAGAAGGGAAAATCCTAGGGGCCATCACGAACAGGTTTTGAAAATAAGGCCTCTAAGACCTTCGTTTTTGCAAAAACCCGAGACCTATTTTAAGGTTAATAAAATGGTCGAAGAATTTTCAAAGGCCGAAACAAGTGTGTTAAAGTCAGATTTGAGTTTTGAGTTTAAAACAGAAGTTGTAGGAACCTTTAATGCCTACAACTTTCATGAAGGAAATGTTTTCAAATTCAAAACAGAAAAGGATCAAATTTAAGGACTGAATTCAAATATAGTTTTCAGAATTCAAAGGTTTTAAAAGATAGTAAGTTTTAAAGTTTATGTTATGTTTTTGATACCCTTGTACTAAGATAAGTTAATAACTAGGGTTATTCATGAATATTGGTTAGGATACCAACATTTAATGATTATGATTTATGGTAAGATAGAATAAGAATAATTCTTATCTCACACCCTGTTCGAAAACAGGAGTATGAACTATAGTTATGCCATGTATGGACAATAAACCAAGAGCATAGGACGACTGATAAGTTCAAACCTCACCTACAGTATGGAAAATAGTAAATATTATTTTCAAGTATGACTGTTTTCATGTATATGCTATGATTTATATGTTGCCATGTTAAGCCATGTTTTGTCATGTTATGCCATGTTATGACAAGTCAAGTATGTTATGTCAAGCTATGATATGTTATGATAAGATATGCCATGTGTATGTATATACTATGATTGATATACATTATGAGATAGTGACATCATGAGGCATGTTCACTAATAAGATCACACGTAAAGATTCTTAGTCTTGGGAATGTAACTAGACTAAGACTAAACCGAGACAAGTAAGGTATCGTACCAACCTCCTGTTGATGCAGGAGGATCATGTATGTTATAAGTTCAAGTTTATGATTATCAACCTCTCGTTGATGCGTGAGGGTAAAGTGATAATCAACCTTCCGTTGATGCGTGAAGGGTTATGTTCATGTTTTCCAGAATTGTTAAGGGCCTTGCAAACCCTGACGTTCTGAGGCTGGCAAGCTTTTGGTACGTACACTAAGGGCCCACATGTTAAGCAAGATAATAAGTTCAAGTGCATAAAAGATTCATAATTGGACATAATTGGTTCGTGCATAAGTTGTGCAATATTTCTTGTGTTTTGTGAGATTATGTTTGTACTTGCTGGGCGAAAGCTCATCAGTATATTCCATACTATAGGTAAATGCCTGCAGCTTTACTTGGTGGGCCATGGAAACAATGCAACAAGTGAATGGCGGTATGGGATACCACTACGCAAGTTTTTCCGCAAACTATTTAAATTATCAAGTTGTATATGTATGTTTTAAGGAATATGTACCATGTTACATATGTGATGTTTTTAAGTTGTGATTTTAAAATAAAGTTTAAAGAAGAAAAGAAAAATTTATTCTGAAATTTTCTGTAAGGTTAAGAATAAGGTTTAAGTTAAGCAAGTATGGTAACGGCCCACGTTTACGTAGTTGGCCCTACGTGGACGGTCGGGGCGTTACATAATTAATATTCAAATATGCATATTGTCATTCTCTATTCTTTATTGAAACAAGTGGGTGGTAGAAAACTTTTTTGGTGTAAAAAAACGAAATAAAATAGAGAAAAACAAAAAGATTTTAGGTGTAGGAATTACTCTCTTTAAGGTTTTATTTGCCCCCACTATAAACAGTTTGCTATCGGGTATTTTGGCAAATTACCTCCAAGATACAACAAACCCACGGATTTAATAAGTAGCAATTTTATTAAATTCCAGAACAAGATATGAAACCAATATCAGAAACTAGAGTTTTATAGCCTTTGATGTACCTGTTCATGAAGCATTGCAACCGATACAACAATCGCACCTGTTGAATTAAAAGGTACCTTTTCAGTCGAAAAACGTATCTGATTCAACAGACATACCTGTTGATCATCAGAATTAATTATGACCGTTAGATTGAAATAATTCAATTAACAGTTTAAATTAAATCTGAAATCACTCAAATCCGACCGTTAGATTATACTCGATCAAATCAACGGTCCAGATTTAATTTGAAAAAATACTGCATTGAAAAAGAGATTGCTCTTTGTGACGATGCGTACGTACAAAGTGCGCCCTAAATGCCCTCGTGTATGTGGTGGTGCATAGTAGTAGCATAGTCCCAACTATATACTAGTAATTAGGGGTGTCGATTCGTGTCTCGTGTCGTGTTTGAGTCATATCGAATTTTTTCTTCCCCAACCCAAACACGACTCGTGACACGAAAACGATACGAAACCGCGACACGAACACGACTCGAACTCGTAACGGATTGACACGACACGACACGAACTTGACCCGAAATTGACCCGCAACACGAAATTGACAAGAAATTTGACCCGAAATTGGCACGAAATTGACACGCAACCCGAAATTGACCTGAAAGTGACCCGAAATTGATATGAAATTGACACGAAAAAAAGGGTCCAACCCGATCACGACACGATTTTTTTTCGTGTCAATTTTCCCAACCCAAACACGACCCGCCCCCTATTTTTCCCAACCTGAACCCATGAAATTCGTGTCGTTTTCGAGTCATGTCATCGTGTCGCGACCCGTATTGCCACCCCTACTTGTAATCTCTTTACATTTCACTTGTTTCATTTTATACTACTATACTTGCTTGTGTTTTTCCAATGTGGGACTTTTGTTTCCACTACCCAATGGCAATGGTAATATAAGAGATATTACAATCTCTCTAACACTTTATGTATACAACCAAAAATGAGAAGACAACTAAAATAACTGGAGTTTTTCATGTCTACTGAAATGCGATACAAACATAATTACATGAATCTGAAAAATAGAAATGAGTCCCATATGCTCAACTTGTTCCTGATAAGCCTTAGGCGGTAATCCTTTCGTCAAAGGATCTGCAGTCATTAATCTAGTACTAATGTGCTCAATAGCTACCTTTCTTGATTATTCTTTTCGTATCACAAATCTAAATAGACAAGCCATAGTTCATGCACATAAATTGCGGGGGTAAATAATTAGGAGGGACTCTTCGGAATTGGCGGCAAAATCCAATGCATATAGGGTGGTTTTTATTTTTGTTGGCTATATATAATGAGTGACTAGACATTGAATCCTTTCATTTATTCAACTCTGTTATTATTATTCTTATTATTTGCTTGTAAATTCAACTCTATTAATTAAAGGGCTAAATAGTTAACTCAAATCAAATTAAATATAGCTCCACTAATCAATCATTGTGATATTTATTATTTATTTACAATTATACTAAAATGGGTGCTTAGAGTATATGTTTTAGATCTATCATAGCATTTCGAAAATCAAGTTAATCTAATTTTTCTTTTCAAGTTAGTTAAATTATTGCTTTATATTTATTTTTTTAAATTTACTATTTTGTAAGGTAAGGCTCTCATGACTCAATATATGAAAAAGATATCATACATCCATTAAACACCAATTGGATTATACTCTCGATAGGCAAAATGTTTTTTACAACATCATCAATAAAATTATATATGCAACTCAGAACTTTTTCTATCTCTGAAGGGGAAATAATAGGCTTCTTTTGTGAAAAAAGGACAGTTAAGAGAGTAATAAGTCGCATTTGGATTGTAAGTTCAGCTTCATCATTTAAATAATAAATTCAAATTTTGATAAGGTTAAATATTATACAAGGAAGTTGAAAAGTAAGTTAAAACTCGAGTTAAGTCTAGTAAGGACCTTAACGTTATTATACAAACTTTAAGGGAATTTCTAACATGCATAACCCAAAAAAAATAGGGACTAAACAAGAAAGGTCCACTTTATATAAAAGCGGCAAAATAAATAAATTAAGGGGACATAAAGAAAAGGGAAAAAAAATGGTAAATAGTAAGAAAATGGTGGGCTTTGAAAAATGAAAAAAACAAAAGGAAAAAAAAAAGGTTTTCTTTTTTTTGTGAAAGAAAAGGACGTAATGGAGGAGGAGATTTGGAATGATCTGAGCGTCATGTTTCATCACCGTCACTTTAATTTCAAACAGTAAAATAAGATAACGGTTGTTTAATATCACTTTTTGAAGTTAATAATGGTCAGACACTATTGGATCACTTTGGATAACAATAAACGATAATTAGTACATATTCCTAATCTCTCTCACCGGTCATAAGTGTTGTTTCTGGGTGTATTTTTCTTACAAATTTAGGCTGGAGTAAAAGTACCCCATTGTTCTGCTTCTGCAATACTGATGTGAATGCTTTGTATCTGTCCAAGAGATGCTTGACTTTTGCATGTGTCTCTTTTGGATTAGATGATGCAACATTAAGTGTTATTTTCAACTTTTGTATTTCCTTTTTGTCTTTACTACATTAATATTGCAATTAGTTTTTCAAAATTCTATACTTGTTATTTTCATCTCTTATTTCTCTCTTTCTATTGCAGGCACTAGATTTACATCATATAAGGATTAATTTCAATAATAGCACATATAGAAATTTTATTATTAAAAATATTATCATTTTTTTTCCCTTTATTACTAGTACTTAATATGGTACCCAACAGCATTTAATGTATATCAAATTACGGGTTTACCATTATCTCCTACCAGCTCAAATATCTCTCTTCCTCATATGGCCCAAAAAAAATTTTCAAACCAACATCTACAGTATTTTAGAGAGAGAAAACTGAAATCTAGAGAGAAAAAGAGTTGCCACCCACTAGAATCTTATTTTTTTTTTTACTTTTCCACCTAGCCCCCCACCCATTTTGAAACTCAAATCTTCATATAATAGAGAGAAACTTCCATCTAAAGAGAGAAACTTCCATTTAGAGAGAGAAACTTTCATAGAAAGTTTTTTTTTTTAAATCTAATATTTTTGACCATTTTTGAGTAAAGGTTATTCCTGTTATGACTACCTGGTCATAATAATTATGACCTATGTTTAAATTTTTTTTTTTAAATCTAATATTTTTTACCATTTTTTAATATAGGTCATAACAGTTATGACCACCCTGTTATAACCATCCAGTCATAACAGTTATGACCACCCGGTCATAACAGTGCGGTCATAACTGTTATGACCGGGTAGTCATAACAGTGTGGTCATAACCGTTATGACCGGGTGGTCATAACCGTTATGACCGGGTGGTCATAACCGTTATGACCGGGTGGTCATAACAGTGTGATCATAACCGTTATGACCGGGTGATCATAACCGTTATGACCGGGTAGTCATAATAGTATGGTCGTAACTGTTATGACCCGGTGGACATAACTGTTATGACTTGTACTAAAAAATGATCAAAAATATTATATTTAAAAAAATTTTTAAACATAGTCATAATTATTATGACCAGGTGGTCATAACAGGAATGACCTTTACTCAAAATAACTAAAAATATTATATTTTGTTTAATTTTTTTGTTAAATGGAATTGTTAATTTTTTTTTTTCCAAAGGTGAGAGTTTCTCTCTTTAGATGGAAGTTCTCTCTATTATATGAAGATTTGGATTTCAAAATGGGTGGGGGGCTAGGTGGAAAAAAAAAAAAAAGATTCCAGTGGGTGACAACTCTTTCTCTCTCTAGATTTCAGTTTTCTCTTTCTAAAACACTGTAGATGTTGGTTTGTTGAAAAAAAATTTGGGCCATGCGAGGGAGATGGATATTTGAGCTGGTAGGAGATGAGGGTAAACCCGTAATTTGATATATATTAAATACTGCTGGACTCCACATTAAGTACTAGTAATGAAGGGAAAAAAGTGATACTATTTTTAATAATAAAATTTCTACATGTGCTATTAATGAAATTAACCCAAATTCATATCTTTTGAAGCCATTTATGAGCTTTTAGATTTTTTTTCTAATAGTACTAGTTATAGATTAATCCGAGGCTAAATTGTAGGGTCGAGAAGCTATCATAATTGTCAATTATGGTATGATCCTCTTTGTTGCACCTTCAACATCATATTTTGATAAGCTATCAGCTAGGGCTAAGCCACAGGACACTTTGTAACTACCTCCTTGTAGATTCATTTCTTGTATATATATTCGATAGCTATTTAGGGAATAATTCCCAGTAGTACAATACAATTTACAGGTATTTTAAGTTTTGTTGGGCATAACTCCAAGCAGTACAATGCAGTTAACAGAAACTTTCCTATTTCGTTCTCTTTTTTTTTTTTTTTTTTTTTTTTACTTTATGGATTGAATGTGCTATTTGTAACTTTATGTTGTGTTGTTCTTTTTGCCTCTAATGTTTTTCGCTTTTCAAAGAAAGCCTAATGTTATCAATTTTAGTTCTTTTTATTGTTATTTTTACTTCAATGTTTGGTCTCAATAGGAAATTCCTATGTTGATGGATAGGGATTGGCTATGGTTTAATAGGTAAATAAAATAATGTAAAATATGTAATAACATGTTCTTATAGGAGAACTCTTTAGCTTGATCTGTGATGTTATTATAAAAATTACAGAGCTACTAAGGAGTATATAGAAGAAGCGTGGAAATTCGTAAAAATAGCAGAGAAAGAAGCTGGTTATCCAGAAAAGAAATTATGTCCTAGCAAAAATTGTCGAAACTTGCCTCACCAATCTATTGATAGTGTTTTTGATCACTTGGTCACAAATGGAATGGACCCAATATACGCACAGTGGTTTCATCATGGTATGTAATGTTAAAGGCACCACCAAGAGGCTTCCATGAGTTGGAAAAATATGATGAAAGTGAAGATTCAACTTCAATATGTTCAGATAATCTAAGTCCCGAAGTTAGTATGGATAATATATATGAAGGAGTTTAATTTGTGAGAGAGGATTGTTAGATGAAGCCTTTTTTTTTTTTTTTTTTCTTTAATACTTTCTTACGTGAAGAAAAATGGAAATAAGAGTTGAAAAATTAGAGTTTTGTTACATTTTTCAAACTATTAAAGGGTTTTTTGTTGTTTTTTTGGGATTCATTAGACTTTTTTAATAGGACATTTTTATTAAAGATGCGTGTCAAAAATTAATATAGTGTTAATAAACCTTATCTTAACATATATACTAATGAAAACTGCCTCAAAAAATAAGAAATAAATTAAGCTGTACATGGAAAAAATAAAAATAAAAACTACTGATGCTTATACTTATATTTGGTTAATTACCTGTACATATATTATGCTTTACAATATCACATAATTTTTTGACCGCATAATATCAATTGTTTCGTAAACAAAAAATTACAGTTTCAATAATAAAAAGAAAAAAAGTAATTACGTTCATTAGAGTATTGTCCACTTTTGTTACTTTATTTAGGGGCGTATTTTTTTTTGTAATAATAAATTTCAACGGGTGTGTCATCAGTAAATTGAAGTGTGTAAATAAAACCACTTTTTTATATTGGTTGATAGAAGCAATCACGTTTCTTGATATTACATAAACATAGTATGACTTAATATGTGATTTTCATAAGCTAAGCATGAAAAAGCGACACTTTTTGAATATGAAAATACATGTTTAGACCTAGGATTTAGACTTATCATTTGGTAGCCAACCAGTAACCCGCCAGCAACGGTGGTTATCAATCGAAAATCTGCCAGCAATCGGTAATCAATTGATTATTATTTGGTGGCCAACCGGTAATCTACCGATGGTTCTAACAAACTAGTTACTATATGGTAGCCAACTAGTTACTCATTGGTGACGATGATTATCGATCGGAAACCCATAAAGAATCGGTAACCAACTGATTATCATTTGGTAACCCAAGTGGTTACATTGTCGATACCAATTAGTATTTATAATTAGTATTTTAAATAATTAAATAAATTATTATTTATTTATGATATCATCTATGGTATTTCTTACAAGAGATTTTTTTTGTGTGACAAAAATCAATCCAATGCATGATTTTATGACATTTATCCAAAGTGTCTAAGAATGCAAGGTGATATGTCAGGAACATTTTTTACTCTTGTCAGGAACATTTTTTACTCAAATAGCCACTTAGAAATTCAAATTGTTAGGTGATGTTTCGGGCCATTTTATATAACAGGTTTGGGACATCTTTTTTACGAAAAAAGTAGTTTGTGTTTTTCGAGGAAACGGATCCCTTACGGGTCAAACCAGCTTTTCACTTGAACATGAAAGTTTTAGAAAATGATAAAAAGAACGCTTTTTGTTGTTTTTAACTGCGAGAACTTGAAAAGGAAAAAAAAATTGTCAGGAAGATCAATTATAATCTCAAATTTTAAGTATTAATTTATGTTAATTATGAGTTGATATTTAAAAAATTGAAATTGAAATTAAAATTAGTGTTCTTACTCTTAAATTGATCTTTTATCATGACTGAAAATTGAAACCTTGAATTGATTTTTTGTCATTAGAAAAAAGCTGTTGCAAGAAATATTTGATTTTTTGTCATTAGAAAAAAACTGTTACAAGAAATATCATGACTGAAAATTTTAATTTATTTCTTTAAATAATTGGATTTACAGTTTTTTAACAATTTATTAATAAATAATTAGATTTACATTTTTTTAATGAAGGATTTACAAGTAAATAGTTGAATTTATTCATTTATATCTTATTTTCTTGTAACTAAAATATTTATTGAGGTGAAAAAGAGAGTTTAATTAAATTATTAATTATAAATTCTACCATTGATTAAAAAAAAAAAAAAAAAAACCCCCAAATTGAAAATTTTCTAAATTGGAAACCCTAGGAAATTGAAACAACCACAGCCACCACTCCCGTTGCCGGAAAAGAAGAGTGACGGTGGCGAACGGCGCAGCGAGGTTGCGGATTTAAAGTTTCATCGCCGCCGCTGATAATCCATTGTAGTTACCATATCGTCAAAGAAAGATGCGCGACTATTCTAGAATCGCAATTGAGCTCGCGAGTTCGTGTTCGATCTCGCGAACCTAAGGTCCTCATCGGTTGTTGCAGAGATCGAAGCTTAGTTCCACGTCGGTCGCGAACCTCAAAAGCCACAAAACGATTGAAACTCACAGATCGCCACCCTCCCTAAGCTCGGAGATCAATCGCTTGCGAACCTCAATGTCGCACTAGGGAGATCCGAGGCGTCGTTTGCAGAAACCTCGTAGCTGTCACAATCCTTCACTGTCGTTATTTGTTGTCACCATAGTTCGTTGGTGAGCACCCATGATGGTAAATTGACAAGAGAGAGATAGAGAGAGAGAGCAAAGAGAGAGAAAGATAGAAAGGAAGAAAGAGAGTGTGAGGAGGGAGACAAAGGGTAAAATTGTAATCAAATAAATCTGTTTTTATTGAAAAATAAAAATAGGTTATAATTTATTTTGTTTTGTAACAACTTATTCAAATAGTAACTTTGAAATATGCTATAAGGTAGGGGTGTCAATTCGTGTCTCGTGTCGTGTTCGTGTCGTGTTTGAGTCGTGTCGAATTTTTTTTACCACAACTCGCGACACGACCCGTGACACGAACACGACACGACGACACGACACGAACACGACACGAACTCGTAACGGGATGACACGAACACGACACGAACTTGACCCGCGACACGAACTTGACCCGCGACACGAAACTGACCCGCGACACGAAACTGACCCGCGACACGACCTTGACCCGAAATTGACCCGAAATTTGACACGAACTTGACCCGAAATTGACCCGCTACACGACCTTGACCCGAAATTGACCCGAAATTGACACGAAATTTGACACGAACTTGACCCGAAATTGACACGAAACTGACCCGCGACACGAAACTGACCCGCTACACGACCTTGACCCGAAATTGACACGAAATTTGACACGAACTTGACACGAACTTGACCCGAAATTGACCCGAACTTGACACGAAAAGTGACACGAAATTGACACGAATTTTTGCGGGTCTACACGAACACGACACGAATTTTTTCGTGTCAAATTTTCCCAACCCGGACACGACCCGCCCCCAATTTTTCTCAACCTGAACCCGTCAAATTCGTGTCGTGTTCGTATCGTGTCGTCGTGTCGCGACCCGTATTGCCACCCCTACTATAAGGTATGATTTCCGATATCTATATATATTTCCCCGTGGATGGGTTAAAAAAAATTAAAACGTTCACATGAGAGATCAATGGCTAAAGATGGTGTTGCTCATAAAAACTAAAATAGAGCCAGCTACATTGGATCAAAACCTTGCTTTTATAAAATATGAATTTATACCCATATAAATCACTTTAGAAACACTTCGGTTGTATTGGTTTCAGCTCTGAAATCTTCGTCGGATTACGCTAATCGTCATCCTCCTTAGCTCATTACAGATAAGGAAGTTGTTTCCCGGGAAATCTCCAGAGTTTGTAGACTTTATAATTTTGCAGCACTTAACCTTGCTAAAAGAGCCTCTCATTTTTTTATATTTGGTTTAATTGATGTTAAAGACATTCCTAGCTCTATTCTTGATCTTGTGGCTATCGGGAGGGGAAAAAAACACTTTTGCCTCTAAATGTCAAATTGGGTTTTATTTTCAACCAAAACTTTTTGTGAAATTTAAAACTATATAAAACGAATACCATATCTATCTGAACGCTGAGATTGAATGAATCAACAAAATATGAACACATGAACTCAAACACTTGAGTCTGAAACTTTAAAAAACAAATCCAAGGAAAAAAATTAAAAATAATAGGGGAGAACACCAGCAATGTCACCCACAGTCACCTTATATATCCACACATAACCTTGAACGGCGGTGGCAACAAGCGTGACAACACGAATCAAGACCGGATCTGGCGAACCACGGTCGCGGCGACCACCGGCGGAACAATCACGGGCTCTCTGGCCTCCGAATCTCACGGCGGTCCGTACACAGCAGGCTCTCCTCCACCCAAACACTGGCGACCACCTCTACCACCTCTGAAGACTCCTCGATTTTTTTTTTTTTTTTTTTTTTTTTTTTTTGCAATAGTTCATATTATTAGGTGTAGTAGGGTGCACCAAAAATTTTGTTTGCACACAACATCTAAACCGCGAAATCAATTCAGCTTACCTCGTGGTAAAACTGCCAAAAAATATATATTGCAGTTATGTTAACCAAAGTTAAAAAAAGAATAAGAATAAAAAGAAAAATCAATACTTTATTGGAGTTGCGAAGACAAGCATTTGGCGTAATGTTGACTACATTTCCTCTACGGAAAAATAGGAAAATAATTTGAATATCTTTTTATAATTTTACCGGCCTTAACATTAAAACTGATAATTTTAACCTTTCACATCTTTTTAATTTATTTTTCCTAAAAATTTCCGATTTTACCATGAGTCGTCCCTGTCCCTCTCTCTTTTTCACCTCTTTTTCTGGTCGATCTCGGCATCTCAAGTTCTTGCCTCGCGAACTCCATCGTTGCATTGTCGGAGCTTGAGGAAAGTCGCGCGTCACTAGATCTCAACGGATCTCCACAGATCCGGTCTCGGATCCCGTCGCTTCTTTCGAATCCCGTCACGATCTATAGAGTGGTGGCCTCGGTGATCGACAAGCAATGCCTCTCTCTTTCTCTCAGCATATTTGTCTCGTCTTCGTCCTCGACATAGAAGATCGGACCAAACATCGTGACGAACTCCGACCTCTCCAGTAGTTTTTTTAGTCATTTTCATGTATAGCTTTTTATTCGTGTATTGAATATGCATTGACATATCATTTTTAGTCTTTTTTTTTTTTTTTTTTATGTGTGATCTTTGAATTGGTGTGAAAAATCCGAATGGCATATATTGTTTTAGCATATATGTGTGATCTTTTTTTTTTTATTACCTTAAGAAATGCTTGAGCAACATTTCAGAATGGCATATATTGTTTTAGCATCATATTCTCTTTTCCTTTATGGTCAAATGAGGAGGAGTTACCACTTTCTTTGTTGCTTTTATGGTTAATCCTTTTGAGTAGGTGGCATAATCATCTTGATCATGCAATAAACAATGTTGACTTTTTTTTCTTTTTTTTTAATAAATTAAAGAACTAAGCTTCTGTATCAGTCAATACAACTGGGTAGGTTGAATTTCCATAGCAAGATGTGTCTCCTAGTTTAATTCATATATTCAGCTTTCTTCATATACTCGCTAATAATCCAGTTTGTTTTGGATTTTGATTGTTAAATAAATGCATACATTTATGTTGTTTTAGGTTTGTTTTTTAAGGAACTAATGAAGCATCTTTGGATGGGACTCTACATCGTGCATTTTTTATTTTATTTTTTTATATATTGAAGACATAAGGGAAAAAGCTTGCAATCACTCTTTGAACTCTTTTCTATAAATGTTCACAGATTCTCCCTACATGTTTTTTTTTTTTTTTTTTGACAAAGAATTTTGTTAAAACTTATAACTTACTGGCATTAGAAGCATGTGTTATTTTTCTTGTGACTAATTTATTTGTTTTCGGTGGTTTTGTTTGCTGATAAAATTAATTTTTGATGGTTTGGTTTGTTTTTTGGTGGTTTGTTTATAAGTTTCCTCGGTCCTATTTGTTTGCCAAGAATATTTTTGGTATTGTATGGTGAAAATAAAAGCGTTAATGATTTTGTACTTCAACCAGAGATGTGAAAAAATATATATATCATAATCCGTTTTGAATTTTATCAAAATCTATTTTGCATTTGATCAAAATTCATTTTGCATTTAATCAGAATCCGTTTTACATTCTATCTGAATCCGTTTTTCCTTCTCGAATTCTAGTATAATCTATTTTGCTTCTCTCCTCCTTTGCAGGACTTTGTTTAAGAATTTGATGAAGCTTCCTCAAGACTTTGTTTGATAGCTGAGTTTTTGGTATTTTGTTTGATTATTTTCAGTATTACTTGTGTAATTTTGTAGTGGAATATCAAAAGCATTCTAGTAAAATTCAAAGAGCATTCTAGTAAAATTCAAAGAGCATTCTAGTATAATTCCAAAAACATTCTAGTAGAATTCAAAGAGCACTGTAGGAGAATTCAAAGAGCATTTTGGTATAATTCGAAAGGCATTTTAGTAGAATTCAAAAGCATTCTAGTAGAATTCAATATCTATTCTTTAGATTCTAAAAAGTATTATGTAGACCAGCATCGACGCTAGTAACCAGAGCTAAATACGTCCAGTCATTTTTGTTGAAATACGAAAAAAAAATCTTTCAAAAATTCAGTTTTAAGGAAATGTCAAATTTATGGCATTCTTGCAAATCATCCTTTCCTCTAGACAACGAGGTTAAAAAAAAAAAAAAAAATAGGCTGATTTCCATGTCTCACCACATCCCAAGTACTAGGGTTGGTAATTCGTGTTCACGGACTAGGTTCGGACCAACCAGATTATAGCACGACACGATAAGCATGAACATGAACATGATACAATTAATAAAGCCAGTAACCTAGACATAAATATGAACCGTTTAATTAACAGGTAGCACAACACGACATGTGAACACGATTATTAAGCATGTCACGATGGGTTGGCATGAAAATAAACCTATTTATGACCCATTTAAAACGAAAAATCTCTTTACGACCAATTTAACACGAAATTGGTTTCTGACTCATTTAACACGAGAATTTTGGATAAAAAAAATCACTTAAAATTTTGAATTTACAAACACAAGAAACTCATCAAATTCATATAAAATATAAAACTAGCAACTATATCAAATATCCATAATAATTAAGACAAACATATCTTAGAATAAAGCATAAGTCTAAGTTGTAGTTGGTGTCCATATGCAAATCACCACTCAAACAAGTCTCAAATTGTGGCATAATCAAAATTTAACATACTAAGAGAAACATTAAAAAATAATAAAATATTAAAATAAAATAAAATACTTTCTTACTTGAGGATAATAGCATTTTAAATAAATGGGTTAAACGAGATAATTATCTTAACTTATTTTTGATCTGTTTATTCTCATATTAAATATTTGGATTTAATTTTGTAAATTATTAATCATACAGTTTAAATTTATTTATTTTGTATTGTTTTTGTGTGGGGTTCGAAATTATTGGCCCAATTATGTACTGCTCTTTCTGTATTTTACTCGTGTGATTACTCTTTTGGATTTTCCTCGTCGAAAATGCCGATCAAATTGAACCCCGAAAAAATAAAAGGAACAAGACACTGCAAAGGATTAGCTATAAAACGAAGAGCGGAGAGGGTTAAGCGGCGACCGAAGATTCGACCAATTTCTGCGTTCTCCCGGTTTCTGTTTCTGCTGCGTTATGGCAAGTGTTCGCAACTTAAAAACCCATTATTTACACCAATTCTTCCATTGACGAGAAAATCGATAAACTTTTGCCCCCCTTTTTTGTTTTTGTTTTTTGTTTTACTCAGGCCAATCTGAAGCTTTATTCATATTGGAGGAGCTCTTGCGCTTTCCGTGTCAGAATCGCCCTCAATTTGAAAGGTACTCATATTAGCATCACTTTTCTGTAGTTGTTATTTAATTTTTAAAATATATATATATATATTTTTAAATATTTGTTGTCATTTGAAATTTGGAAGAACGGAATGTGAAAAGTGGTTTGAAACTGTAGGGTTAAACTACGAGTATGTACCTGTGAACCTTCTCAAGGGAGAGCAACGTAGTTCGGGTATTCCGTTAGTTTCTTGATCTTTCGATCAACTTTTCGAGAATTTTAAACCGTCCGATCACATCAAACTTTTATCGGATTAAGAGAATTATTACAAACAATTATGCAACGAGTAGTGGCTTTTTAATACCCTACCATAGAAATTTCTGAATTCTATAATGACCCAATTTCCTTTTCAATGCTTTTTTTTTTTTTAATTTTTATTTTTACCCTGTTCATGAAAAATGAAGTTATTTTTTGGGATTTGGTTGGTTGTGAGCAGAGTTTCTGAAGCTGAATCCACTTGGCTACGTGCCGGTACTAGTTGATGGGGACGTTGTGTTGGCCGACTCTCTTGCCATTTTATTGGTTTGTGGTTTTTTTTTTTTTTTTTTTTTTTTTTTCGCGTGAAGTAAAGTAAACAAAACTAGTTTGTTGATACTATTAGTTGTTATAATTTAGATACCGGTTTTAAATCCTGTTAATTGAAATTGTTCGGTACTTGGATGAGAAGTACCCTCAGCATCCTCTGTTGCCAAGTGATCTGAGAAGAAAAGCCCTTAATTTGCAGGTATATTATCCTTTATATTTTCTCTTTTAGCATATTATCCTCAATGCATTTTTACTGTACAGTCGAACTATTCTTGCTTATTGCCTTATATATTTCTGTTCATTCCGAGCATTTTGTGGGTGATGCACTAACATATTAAACAACTATGATAAATGCATTAAATGACATCGCTTAAAAAGTAATATGGTTTGCTTTATCCCTCATTTTGTTTATATTTTTTATGAAGCTTACCGGAGAAAAGCAGTGTGTGCTGGAAGGTAAGAGTGAGATTTGACTCCAAGGGTAAGTTTTCCCTTGAAAATGAACGCACATTTAAAAATAAAAAACACAAAGTTGTCAGGTTTACTTTATTGAGATCAATAAACCACGGCAATTGTTGCATACATGCATCTCGATTGCTCAGTGGTGACAAAGTAGTTATTTCTTGGATATCTAAAAGAACATAATGAAGAGGCTCCTTTCCCTTTGAAGTCGTAAAATGCTGATAACCCAATTAGTATTTGATGGTTCTTATCAAATTTGCTTCTTTTGACACTTAGTCCCCTTCTTTGCATATTCTACTGGGGTTGGCTTGTAGGTAGATATCAAATTTCAACTAATCTTGTCTTTGTGCAGATTGCAAACATTGTTGCTTCGAACATACAGCCTCTTCAGAATCTAGCAATATTGGTAACTGGATTCATTACTGCTTTTAATTATTACTTGGTTTGTCAAAATAAGTCCAGGTTTTCATAATATTGTCCTGTCAAAAACCCCTGTTACTGCTTTTACACTTACAGGAGTACATCAATCAAAACTTTGGGCAAGAAGAGAGAGTTTTGTGGATTAAACATCATCTCGGAAAAGGCTTGGCAGGTTGGTTTCATGTGCCGACAAAGCAAAAATATTGGATTTGGGGATTGAATGTTAGTTACTGTAATTTCAAGTTAAGTCGTAAAATATCAGGTTTAGTTTTAGTTTTTTGCGTCAACTTGTACCATTTATGAAAGTTGTAGCTATGTGAGTTGTCAATTCGGTTTATATGTTTGTTATTATCGTGTTTTCCAGCACTTGAAGCACTGCTGAAAGACAATGCTGGGAGATACGCAGTTGGAGATGAAGTCTACCTGGTTCGGAAAATTTTTTAATTCAATTGTGTGTGTGTGTGTGTGTGTGTGTTTCTTTCTCTCTCTCGCTCTGTTTTTTTTCTTTTTATATAATATATATATGTATGTAAATGTATTTAATGTTTATGCTTGTTGGTTTTGTACATAGCACTTTGTTTTGTGCATGAATTCAAAAACAGAGGCATGATTTGTACATAGCACTTTGTTTGTGCATGAATTCAGAAACAGAGCTACAGTTTGATGGTTTTACACCTAATTGCGTATACCACACATTATAAACTGTCTCCAAAAGTTTATGTGACATATTTTCCACATTTTGCAGGCGGATTTATTCTTAGCACCCCAGATTCATTCTGCTACAAGGTTCAAACTTGACATGGTACTGCTTCTTTTCTTAATGTCAAGTAATAGTTAACAAATAACAAGGAAAATTCTATTACATGCATGAACTGCTGCTTAATCTGTTTATGCTCTCTACTCTATGTCAAAATTATTTGCAAAGGAGAATACTGAAAGTATTTCCTCGTACAGGGAGTTTATGCTTTCCCGCACTATGAAATTGCTAGTAATGGTGGTCAATTGGTATCTTTTATATCTGATGGTTTCTATTAGTTTCACGGAAGTGATTAAAAATCCAGATTAAGAGTGGTCGCAGCAAGTTGAAAGCCATCATAAAACATAGCAATTAGTTTGGCTTAAAAATCAAGTTTATGATGGTAAATCTGGGTGACAAATCAAAGCAGACAGTTACTTTAACTGTTGAATTGATGGATTAGTTATTAATCCTACTTAGAAAAACAGGTCAAGAGCCGATAAATTTTTGTGAAGTCAAAATCAGGATTTTCAAGTGTGTTGTTTAAGTTAGTATGACAATATAGGAAGGTTGTCCTACTATCTTCGTGCTATGTTACAGTTAAGAAACTCGTTTGGAAACTGTTTGAATGAGGTGTGGGGTTGAGGTGGGCAAGAAATGTAGGGACTTGTTTTTAAGAAAGTGGTTTTGGTAAAGTTTTCGTCTAGCATAGTGTTTGGTTTTAGGTTTCCGGTTTTATGCATTCATGATTCAAAGGAGTTTCGGGTTCTTTCTTGCCGTTGATTTGTTAGTTTGGACTTGGAGGGATTTTTTGCAATGTAGTCTTTTTGCTTGCTTATCTTTTGGTTGACGGCT
The DNA here is from genome assembly GCA_025413025.1 of Ficus hispida. Taxonomy (NCBI): domain Eukaryota; kingdom Viridiplantae; phylum Streptophyta; class Magnoliopsida; order Rosales; family Moraceae; genus Ficus; species Ficus hispida. The sequence continues at coordinate 15,152,941 of CM046373.1, forward strand.
TATCATCTTTCTGTTTGCATATTTTGGTTAGGTCAATAATTTTTATTTTTGTTAAAGAAGCGTGAGCTGTGTTGATTATCTAATCAATGTAGAATCGAGAATTCAACTGGGAGAATTGAAGAATAGCAGGATGCCACAATTTAGCATAGATCAAAATGAGTAAAACATGTGTCCGGATGAATACAATTCACGATTTTTTTTCCCTCCAAAGATACTATGATATCTACTTTGGATAGGATTGATTTGTGGAAGCCTACGCACACGGCCAACTCCAACTATTTTTCTTTCGAGGGTTCATGTATCAAGCCACTGATTTCGGGGTTGCGGTTGTATCATAATTTTATTAGTCTAAAATACTCTCCTAAACTGCCATGCTAGAGTTCATGTATTTTCCTTCTTTGTACCGAGTTCTTTTAAGGTTTCAACTTACAAATCGCTTTCTTTATTTCCTTTTTTCTTGTCAAAGCTTAAAACTTGTTCCGTCTCATATTTTTGATCAAGTACAAGAATTTAAAAAGCTTCAGTTCTCCATTATATCACTACTCGTGACAAATTTTTCTTCTCTGAATCGTTGTGCAGACTGAGTTCCCGATTCTGTCAAGGCTGAATGAGGCTTACTGTCAGCTACCAGCATTTCAAGATGCTATGCCAGAAAAGCAACCAGATGCTTCATCCTCAATAACCAGTTAGACAAATGGTTTTGGCGAAACGTCTGAGAAGACCTACTCTGTCGATAAACAAAACAAACTGGGGAATACTGATGAGTAGTATTTTGCAGAATAAGGGCGATAGCCACTTTCACCTACTACCTTAAGACCACAAGCACCGTACTCATACGCATATATAAATAAGTATATTAAGACATATTTGTGTGTACTCTTAGCATAGAAGAAAACTCATTAAAACGTTATGACCAATACAAGAAACACAATTACCATTATCCATAACCACACACACATAATCATATAAAACTTATTTGAATCCAAATTGATATTATGAGACTTAGTTGATTCTCGCAGCTAATCCAAAAGGAAGTGTATTGTATTCATAATTTCCACTACAACCCATAGATAAAGAAACACTAAAGATATGACACAATAACCATTACTGTAAGTTATATATATAAATTTGTATAAAGAGAATTATATACATGCATATTGAAGTCAAGAATTAATTACCATTAACAGATCACACAATAAGCACTCAAACGAAGTATGCAAATATATACAAGATAAATAAAACTTGAGTACAAAACATATACACATACATGAGCACAATATTACCGATTAACTATTGTAGAGGTCAAAATTCACACCTCATCTTTTACTATCTACATGTCAACTCAGATTGTTTGAAGATCAAGGATCAGCCCGAAAACGACCCGAAAGACTTCATCAGCTGATAAGGAAGCTCGACTCCCAAGTCAATGGATATCGACCTCTAGTTGGTCGACAACACCCCCACCATCACTCAGGATGATTGGGAAAAATTCATTGAGTATCGATGTACCTCAGAATTCAAAAGACAATCCGAACAAGGAAGTGAGATGAGAAAGAAGAGCAAATACGGATCAACCGGGGACAGAGACGGATATAGGAAACGTGACCAAGCTCATGTACGTGAATTACTTGGACGAAATGTGTAAATAGTATGTTGTACTTCCAATTTCTTCCTTTATATTTACTAACGGTAATTATTAAACTGCAGTTCGAGAAGACGGGAAAATGGGCAGAGCGACATACTAGATGGCTGGACATACATGTTAAACCTGATGGAGAGTTCAAGAATAAAGCATTTAAAATTATTGCCGATACAATAGTAAGTTTTTGAATCCATTTAAAATATATTCATCCCGTACACTCCTTTATGTTTACGAGTTATAACATATTCTCTAATTGTTACAGGATGACTTCTGTGAACAAGAGACACAAGGAAGTTTCAAATTTGTGGGGACAGAAAACATATTAACCAAGGCATTAGGCAATTCCGAGCATTTGGATCGGATTCGGGGTCAATCTAAGTTTGTCAAGCAGTCGTAATACTTCAACCTTGTGCAAAGTCAAGGGAAAATGCTGAAGTCCTGGAAGTAAAACGGCAGTTGCCGTATTAGAAAGAACCGTACAGGAACTTTGTGCGAAAAACGGTATCAACCGAGAGAATATGGCCTAGGAGACGACCGTACCGACTGTTGATCAATACAATAGCTTTAAGGCTAGTTGCATTCTGAATGAAAAAGAAGCTGGGCCGTCGAATCCGAAGCATATGCCAAACGCAAGTAAGGAATACCAGCTCTTTATTCCTGATTTAGTTAACGGAGGAGATGTGCTTATTGCAATCGGCAGGGCACATATTGAATGTGTTCCAACCGACATAGTCCATGGGATTCCTTTAGATGAGGAGAATGTATGAGTGACAATTACAGTCCCAAAACTAAAACGTGTACTCCTACCTATTTCGATGAACGAAGCTACATGTATTGAAGAAACTGTCGGTGGGTTTGTTGCTTGGCCTAAAAGATTAGTCATCGTTGAAACAAGTTTGAGCCAGGCAAGTCAAGGTCCAATCATACTCCTGACGAGAAGCTGAGGGAAGCAAATGAACCAAAAAGAGAGCAGAGAGGAAGAAAATACAGTCACAACCGGAGGTACAACAACAACCGATGTAACAAGAAATACCTTCATTCGACTTTATTGAAATTTCCTTCGAATTGAGACCTTTGGCATAATATACACAAAATTCCATGCGTGACGGTACCCAAATAGTATGCCCACTACACAGTTCGTAATTGGCGATGACATACCTATATATATTGGGTTTGAAAATGTATATCATTTCATAACATTTAAAGAAATTAATGCAAACAACATAATGGTTTACATCAGGTAATACATTTATCCTTAAACAATGTATTTTTGGTTTGCCTGTTAATCTTATATATGTTGTTTTTGTGTAATAAGTGTGCCTAATTATTTTACAGATACTTAGCAGATTGTTGTGCAAGAACAGGTATAGATCAACGGTTCGAGTTTATTTCTCCAGTCCTTATCTCACCAGTTCAACAAAATGTAGATCGCACCGCCTACGTACCAGAGAGGGCCGATTATATTGTACGGATCTTAAGAAATGCACCAATGGGAAAGCTATTTCACATGCCCTATAACAGCGGTCAACATTGGATCTTAACAGTTATTGATCCGTGAGAGGATTCGGTCCTGTATTTTAATCCTCTAGGAAACGAACCGGGTGATGATTTTAAAGACCTAATTACGACGTAAGTATTCTTTGAATGTTGGTGGAAAGAGGAATAAGACAGCGACGCAACTGCCATATATTGATTGATACTGTTCGATGTCCAATACAAGAAGGTTATGTAGAATACGGTTATTTTGTGTTAGTTTTCATGTGAGAAAAAAACCTTCACTATTGATGGACTAACTGTCCTTCAAATCAAGGATTTTTATACTGATGCAGACGTGAATTTGGTTAGGCAAGAGTGGGCTTCATTTGTAATGCGGTTTATACAATATTAACTAAAAACAATATATAATTTTGTACTCGATCTCGTTATATTAATTGTTGTACACTGTGATCCAGGTAATTACAGATTATTTATGAAAATGTTGTACATGGGATTTGCCACCCATGGGAAATGAAACGAATTTATAATTTTTTTTTTCGTGCTTGGGCTACCACGACGGTTTCTCTAGGAAACCATCGTGGTATCACTGTCTATCACGACAGTTTCCTATGGAAACCATCGTGGTAGGTTTCCTTACCATAACGGTTTTACGTAAAAGCATCTCGGGTATGGTCTTAATTAAATGTACATAGTTAGGTCCTATTTTTGCCTATTACACGGCAGTTAAAAAACCGTCACGGAATCTAAAAAGATTCCATAACCTTGGATTCCACGAAGGTTAGAAACCCATCGTAGAAGTGTTTCCACGGCGGTTAAAAACCGTCGTGGAATCCACATTCTGTACTAGTGAGCTTTAGGAATTTGATGATCTTCTGATGACTAAAGATCAAATTGCTCATTCTGAAAAAAAAATAAATAAAAAGAAAAATAAAAGAGAGAGATATAATTGCTGGTGACATATGTCAAATTTTCAACTGTATTTTCTCAATGGGATTAGAAATATAATGGTCAATTTATTTTCTTTATTTCTCTTTAGTTCTTAATTAAGACGGAACCGTGACGTATGGGCAATAAGAAAATAAAACCATAATGAGCTACAAACTACTTCAGAAAGCAACAATACTTGCCAAATTAATTAATCAACTAGTGAATCAAACCAAATAAAAACTTACTTAGAAAATAGCATGTTATATGTATCCTTATATTTAAATAAATTACTGTTCAATTTTCATCCCCATCCACTTGATTGAGATACGTAGGTCTCAATATCAACCTGTCGTGTTAAGAAGTAAGACATTTTCTTTTCGTCTCTCTTCTTTGGTGTATATTCCAATAAATAAAGATTTTTTGCTTGGTCATGGAAAATATTTTGTTGGTGTTTAATTTTTTGTTTTCAAGTGTTTTTGAAAGTATTCCCGCACACATCTGTTAAGGTGTGAAAATGAAAATGATTTTTAAATCACGTTTGTTTAGCAAATGCTTTGAAAACAAAAATGAGAACATAAAATTATGATAATGATTTTTGTGAAGAAAATAGAAAATGGTTGAAAGTCGCTTTCTTATTTTCGTTTTTATTTTTAAGGCTATATAATTTAATATATAGATATATTTTTTAAAATATACCCAAACACAATTCATATTTTTATTTTATTTTTATTTTTGTTTCCGATATTCAAACCAACCTGTCTAAAACATAACCAAATGCTATTTCAAAAAAAAAAAAAAAAATAGCATCATATTCATTGTATTCTTATTTCTATTTTCGTAACAAAAACAAAGTCGTTTTCAAAACAAATGAGAACAATATCAAACATCAGATTTGTTATTCTTTTTTAAACGTAAAATCTAGAGAGTGACTCTCAAGTTATAAACGCCCTTAAACATATATTAAAAACACTTGTTCGAACGTGCTTGGTTTCATGACGTCATTCTAATTGATTTTGTTCGATTACCTTTAAAATAGAGGGTAATTTCCAGGATTGGCACAAAGAAGTCAAACATTTATAGTAGCTTTAATTTCTTAACTCCCTATTAAATAAGTTGAAAAGTCAACATTATGCCTTGTAGAGATTACCCCCACAGTCATAAAGGTAATCCATTCCAGTAATCTATTAGATAACGTTGGAATGATATCCTCTGGTCACCTGAGCTGTTTATTGGTGATTACAATTTATATTTCATATGATAATATTGTTGTAGATGTTAAGCAATATGCTAAACTCACTTGTTCCATCATCCAATTTGTTATTTTCTTATCTTCACTCTTGCTACATGTTATCTCTTATCCCTATAAAAATAAAGTCTAATTATAAAGTAAATTACATAAATAGATAATTTTTAACCCTTATGTAAAAAAATATCCAAATGACCGTTAATCAGTGACTAATAACAGTGATTGATCTAGTCAATTAGTAATTGATCTAGCAGTCACTTAGTGAAAATACATACATACTATTCATTAATAATTGATTGACCATAGTCAATCCGTCAGATATTATTGTTTAATCATTTAAAAAGAAACGACCATTTACCCATGTATCTCAATTATAAACCATTGATGAAGACTACATACTTTTTAGCTTAAACGAACTATGGATATTGGGACCTCGTAATATCAACCAAGTATGAATACCTCAATAGAATTGGAACCAAATTTCATCTAAATACAATGAGATATTAATCATACTATTTTCTAAATGGGGATTTTTTTTTCATTGTTACTATATTTTTACATGTAATTTCATAATTATAGTTTTACTTTGGCCTTTTATTTTTATTTTTTTTTTAAGAAAATGTTTTCATTTTGATTGACTAGTTATAATTATAACTTTTGCAAGTTTGATGCTTTTTGGACTGGATGTTGCTCGTCGAGGTTTGATTTCTTCGACCAAGCAAATGCCACTGTTCCTGCTTAAGGACAAAAGAGAAGTAAAGAAAAGAAATAGTCCCTACACCGCGTTGCTTGTGTTTGGTTGAATAATATGATGATATATATATAACTCTCTCTCTCTCTCTCTCGAGACCGTTTTATTTTAATTTTTTTATTATGATTTTTTTTTTTAAGAATGAACAATTTGATCTTAAGTAAATATTGAATAATAAGATCATCAAAATCCCAAAACTAGAAAACACTGAAGAGACACAAGAAGAAAAATAAATGAATAAAACTCCCTAAATTAATTATAATGCTAAATAAGTAAAGAGCACAATAACATAAAAAGGAATTACAGTTTTTCGACTTGATGCAGTCTAAAAGGTTCATACTAGATTAACCCATAATTTATTTGAATATATATAGTTCAAAAAGCTGCAACAATTAAAAGAAAGCATTATGATACAGTACTAAACAGAAACCAAACTTACATAGAAAAGACAACAAAATGCACTTGATACGTCAATACAGGAAGGTGGTGCCGAGCAACCGGTAACGACGAGGCGGAACCCGAACCTTAATTCTGATATGGCCACGGACGTCCCACCAAAGGTGGACGCTCTCTCCAATCTGAAGCTTTTTCTCAAGAACGAAGGCGTGCCATTCTTTGAACATGAATTCAGGCTTCATGTCATACCTCAATTCGCCGGGCTTCAGAGACCGAACTGTCAAGCGGAAAGTGTAGTCCTTCCCCAGCTCATCTTTAACGGGAATCGGTATTGCCTCTGAGCCTGGGATGGGGACAGGGAGGAAATTACCAAGCCATTCCATCTGTACTATCAGCTTCTGTTCTACATCTGTTTTTGAGAGGGTTTTCTCATAGTAGTGCTGCTCCATTGATCTTTTTGGCTGCAGAGATACTGCCAGGAGTGATCATGTACTTATGCTGCCAATGGCGCCAAATATTTAAGAATGTGAGTCGGTTTTTTATTCCTTAAGAATGTGCTTATTTGTCCTTATTTATTATTTTGTTTACTGGTTGGTGTTAAAATTTTCAGATTAGAGATGAGTGACTTTTAAAAACTAGTTATATCTTTTATTGACAAAAAAAAAAAAAAAAAAACTGAGATTAAAATTTTTAATTGGAGATGGAGCAATAAACGCACCCTAAGCCTGCTGTTTTCAAATAAAGTTATCCCGGATATGCTTAAAATAATCTTTATATTTTCTTCCTCTCTTTTTCCTCATGTGATTCATGCACACAGCATGAATTGTGCCACGTCCTTTTCTTGACTCCTCTTTCAATTCGTTGCTTGCAATTAGTGATTTGAAAGCTATACATGTGTACTATATTAGCTAATTAACTAAAGTTGAAGCTTGGTGGTGGTGCCATATGGTGACGACGTACTAGTAAGAATTTTATTTCTAAAGTCGGTCGTTTTTATAAAATATGTATTGGATGGATTTTTTTTTAATTTAATAATTATGAAAAGGCCCATGACTAAGATCCTCTTCGTTTCATTATAATCACGCTAGACTACTCTTATGGAGTTGGATGAGTGTCGCCCCCAATCCCCTTTTTTTTTTAATTGAAAAATTATCTAAAGTTGAGATTCAATGGTTTCTCTAGAAATTAGGAATGATGACTACCATTTTCAGTGCAATGTTTGAGGGATTTTATGTCCGAATTAATTGGTCCAAATGCAAGGAGGCCATGGTTGCCAAGAGCTCATAAGTTACTAGTGAACAAATTTTGTTTAAATAGTTAGTAATTGGAATTGGCTTAAGTATATGGTTTATATTTACCTTAATTTCTGAAGTTGTCGAGTTACGCATTTATTCTTCTAGGTCCAAACGCACCGAAAATTCAAAGTATCGCCAAAAAAAAAAATAAAAAAAAAATCACCTCGAGCCTAATCAAATGGTCTTATTTGCTGAGGTGTATCCTGTGTGTGCGTGCATAATATATATCTAATGCCTGATCCGATGCTATTTGTCGATGATGACATTGATTTACTTGTGGCATGTTATCAAAATATTAAATTAGGAGCTAGACCCTTAAATACAAAAGATTTTACATCTTGTTAAAACCTAATTGGATCACAAATTCAAACTCATAATTTAAACATTAATAAATTCAAGATTTTGTAAGAAAAGACAAGGTAAAAAAAAAAAAAAAAAAGATTTTAAAAAAGAGTTTAAAAATAGATGAAAAATGAGATGCCTAATAGACTATAAATGTGTGTGTGTGTGTGTATATATATATGAGAAATGAAATTTAAAAACTCGTTGAGCTCTGTGGGACCTCAAAATACGTAACTGAGAACGTCATTAGTGTGAAAGTGAACAATTAAGCGATGCTAACAAATAACAAACAGACCCCGAAAACAAAAGTCAAAAAGAGAAGTAATCTCCTAGAGATTTTCTTTGGCCGGAGTATAGTTGGGTTTATTAATAGTCTTTGAGGATCGTCTTTCACCGATATATATATATATATATATATATATAGTAGTTACTATTATACTTATTAATACAATAATAACGTCATTATATACCTCTCGTTTTATATAATATGATGAAGATTATAAACAAATCCTATGTAAATAAATTCAGGTACTTGCCCTGGGTTAGTTGTTGTTAATCTTGCTCATACATTAATCTTGCAAAGGGAATGGGCCATTCATGACCAGCTTTTTTGTTTTTTTTTTTTTTTTAAATACTATCGAGTTAGTATATGAATATTCAAGCCACAAAAAAAAAAGAAACTTTTCGAGTAGGTTATCTCATTGTTCGTTTCAATTTTTTTATTTTCTACTGCATATTGACAGTATATGTATATCAATAATATAAGAATAGACAAAAAAATAATAATAATTTCTATTGCAAAGTACGTAAATGTCGATAGGATATCCAAGTGGATAACTCTCATAAATTTATTTGATCAGATTGGTAGATACTCCATAAAAATGAATGTGGCTGGACATTTTCAAGTTTTTATTTATTTATTTATTTATTTTATTTAAAGGAGAACATTTCAAGTTGATGCATCCGAAAAGAGCAAATTTTTATGGTATGAATGTTTATTTTTTCATTATTGAGGAACTATTGTCATTTGACTAATTTTTTAAGGTTTTATTTATGATTAGAATAAATTTACGATATCTGCTGTAAGTTTTTAAATAGATACTCATATCATTAGAAGATTAATCTAAAAGTTAAATAGTAGTTTACATATAGTAAAAAAGAAAAGTTTCTATAGTTTAAGATTTTTTTTTTTTATTTTTTTTGGGCCCGCCATATCTAATCACCAAGGGAATGACGCTTGCCTTGCATATCTAGTATTCATTGTATGGGACTCATAATTTATGCACTCTTTGCAGCCACACGTGACATAAAATTTTTAGAAGCATTCAAACTATGAATTGGAAGTGGAAGTGACAGCTGAGACATGGTTACAAAATTCCAACATATTAGGATTGGACTGGAGCACAAAGGAAGACATATATACATTGTTAGAAGACAAAATATAATCGACCAATTTCTAATTTGCTAAAGTTTTTAGAATATATCAATAAACTAATATATATCAGAATAAATTTTAGTTTGAATTCTCGTAAATGTACGCTATAACTACTTTAACATCGTCGTCATGTGTCTTGCATCTCCGGACTCTAGGGTAATTAATGAAAACTGCAAACTTATAATTTGATTGGATATTTAACCTTATGATCCTCAAGAAACCATGATTCTGTTTTTGCCCCCCTTCTTCTTTCCTTTTTTAAATTTGTCAATCGGAAAGACTGAAAGCATTTTTTGTCATGGACCTGTCAATCAGAAAGAATGAAAGCTTTCCTTTTCTTTTGAATAAAAAAAAGTCAACAAAAGGCAAAAAAAGTTTTAAAAATTCTTTTAAAACATTTAAAAATTTGTGCAGTTTCCCAATTACCCACAAATTGCAGATCTTAAGAATACGGCCGTATAGCTAAGGAAACTAAAAAGAGATTATAAACATAATATAGGTAATTTCTTTCCCGAATTTATTATAAGTATTCCCCCCATCCCCAAGTTTTTCTTTCTTTTTTTTTTAAGAAAAAAGAAATTAAAAAAGGAACAAATATTGGTTTCTGAAAAAAAAAAAATCCCTTATTAGCTAAGGGTTCTTTCATTTCTTTCTTCTTTGTTTTAAATGTAGCACCAATTAAAAAAAAATTTCATGAACCAAACTGATTTTGATTAATTTTTTTTTAATGTTATGTCACGCTATGCTATTATAATATTGCAACATTTATTATGAATGAGAGCTTTATTGATACCCTCTGTCTATTTTTGCACACACTTTTTAATTAATTTTATTATAATTACTAATTTATACTTAAATGAAATTGCATTAGATGACATAAAATTTAGGTCTCCGCTTTTCTAATCTAGTTCATCCTTTTCTTTTCCACTTTTTCTTGGGCGTTTGTGGTCACCTAAGATATTCTCATCAACAAAATTAACTTACCGGATGATTTGGTTGTTCAAGGCCATGTTTAAGTTTCGTGAGTTTTACAAATCGAATTGATAGTTAAGTTATTTAGTTGTTCCTAATCCAGAAAACAAAAACAAGAAAAGATTAATCTAGCAATCATTAAGGAGAATGAGAAGGACAATAAATCTGGGACTAGTGAAAACAAAGTTGAAGGAAAAAAAAATTTTTGTTTGGAAGGAAAAAAAGGTTATCTCTTTTTTAGCAGGTGAAAAAAGGATAGGGACTTTTTTGAAATAATAAAAGGGTAAAAGTAATAATTATAATTTAAAATTCATTAAGTTGGTGAGTTAAAAAATAACGTCGAAAAATAATTGATGGTGAAATTTTATTATAAATTACTTTCTTATATACAATAAAGGCTGATGAATTACTAATATTTATTATTGTACAAACGTGATAGTTGTGCAAAAGAAAAAAAAATCAAAAATAATTTTATTCGTTGAAAATATATAAAAATATATTTTTAAAAGTTGCCGTGTTCGCAAGAGGCTTCATTAGAAAGGATGCATGATGAGACTCTAAGGTTCGTCAATTTCCTGGCGGTGTGTGTGGGGCCACTCCCTTGAAAGAGTGATGGTGAACCCCTCATGTATACTTTTGACTAAAATGTCATTGCTAAAATCAAAACTAAATTCCATTGTTGCCTTGAATCCGGACCAAATTTACTAATGTTTGATGAATACCAAACAAACTAATGTTATGGCTAACAAACGTCTTATGCAGGAATTGATAACAGGAAAGTTATCTATATATATTGATTATGATTTTCAGATCACATGTATTATTATCTTTACTCAATTTTGATATCCCTATAAGAGAGAAAACACATAGAAGAATAAAAGATTCTCTTGAAAAATGTGTTGATTTAGAAGATCAACCGTATAGCTCTAGAAAATAATTAATCATTATGAATTTAGGTACGTTTCTGCATATTAGTCTATTGATTCTTGAATATCCAACATGAATACTCCCGGATTCCTTTTTTGGGTGATGGTTTTCACTGAAGGTTTTTTATTAACAAATGATATAAAGCCACTTATGTTGAATAATTGAGATATATGTGTTTTATTTGTTTTGGGATATTCAGTTTACAACCTTTTCTTATGATGTGTATGTGTGTGTGTGTATATATAAACGGTTTTATTTGTTGAATTTGTTTCCCTTTGGATATGTATATATGTGTGTGTGTATAATATTGATTGAATGTTGGAGATTGGATTCTGTGATTTTTTTTTTTTTTCGGACTTCATGTTGTTCGGCTGAGTCCTTCAAATCCCAGCATTCATCATCATTATAAGGATTTAAGATAGTGACTACATGTTTTTTTTTTTTTTTTTTTTAAAGGTTTACAGTTTCCAGCAAGGCTTATAAAGGCCAAGGATATTAAAGCCTAAAAGGCAAAAGGCTTGTAAGATATTTTATGGGCTAAAACTGATGGAGGCCCGTAGATAATCATTGCCTGCCCGATTTAATTTATTTACAAAATAAATGTGTGTGCTCCTGGATGATAGTGAAAATTTTTTAAAATTTATTCCGCTGCGTTAATCCATATCACCTAACAATAAGAATGAAGTCTAATTTTAAATTATTGTTTTACTTCTTATTACAACTCTATCACTCTTTAATATTGTAAGATTTATTCCTCAAAATTTACATATATATACTCAAATATTTTTTTTTCTTTCTAAAAGATATACATATTTTAACCAAAACTTGTTACTAAATAAAAAACTTAAATATTGATTGCATATTCTAATAATAAGTTCGCACATGATTGTATCATAAGATAGACTTTGAATTTTTCCACGTCAAGTTCAAAAAAAATATATTAAATATATATAATATCTGAAATCTGACAGCGAGATTATAGGATCTATCTGCTATCGGATTTTATATATTATATATATTTAAATTTATATAGTTTTACTTTTGCCTTTCCAGGCCGTCTGATTTTATGTTTTCGTTTTGATTATTTATTTTCTCACACATTAGCAAAATACGCTCTTTTTTTTTTTTTTTTTTTTTCCTTTTTTTGCTAAAGAGCATAATATGCTTTCATTACTGAAAGAGATGGATCATGGATTGGCAGACAGTACGTTTGTGCGCTTACAATACAGTAATAGCAAAGCACCAATATTTGACTGAATTTTTTTTTTTTAAATCAACGATTGTTCGGATTAGAAATTCAGTCTATATATATATAGATACACAATTTTGAATAAATTCTTATAATAGCTCTCCTAAAATCAATAACCGATAATTATTTATTATATAATTATTAGTCCCTTGACATTTATTTGGACAAAGAAATCAAACCTGAATGATCTACAACCACTCCAAAAAGCCAAACTTGCCATAAGTAATTAATCAACAAGTGACAAATCAAATGGTAAACTTATAAAATTAGAATACTTAATGCCATTGAAGTTCGATTTTGAATTACCTATTAGATATATCATCGGCTCAACAAATTCCGGGGCCTTAAACAAAGTTTTAAAAAGGGGCCTCATCAAATAAAAAATATATATAATGACAAAAAAAAACTCTTATATGATTCAAAATAACAAAACAGTCACTATATATAGAAAAAAGGTAATATGAGAATATATGTAAAGAAGCTGAAGAAAAAGAAAGAGACGTTGCAGTTTTTTTTTTTTTTTTTTTTTTTTTCAGTGGATATTGTTTTTCTTTATGAGGGAACAGATAGATGAAGAACCTTTTTTTTTTTTTTTTAAATTGTGATCTTTCAGTTTTCTCTTTTCTTTTTTAATTTTATTTTGTAAAAAGATAACATTGTGCTTGTGCCTGTTGTGGTTCCTAAAAAAATCTCAACTTCAAATATGCAATTTAAAGCATAAAGAGAAAAACGGTGTTTAAGGGGTAAAAAAGAAAAATCTCAAGGATAATAAATAGGGGCCTTAAAAAAAAAGAAAAAATAACTCTCATAAAACGGCATTGAGGGCCCAAAAAAAAAAATCTCATGAGAATATATTATCTGGGAGCGTCCTAAAAATGAGGCCTTTCAAAGAAAAAAAAAAAAAAAAAAACACCGGTAGATAGGAAGGGAAAAAATCTCATAAAACATATATAGTTGTGAATTATTTAATTTTTAAAATATCATAAAATTAGTATAATCTATTTTTTAGGAAAATTTTGGGGGCCCCTAGAGGTTAAGCCGGCACTATATGAGGCTTGTAAATGAATTGTAACCAATAAATAAAAGAATACAAAATTTCGTTGCACTGTTTGCTAACCTTAGCACTATGCATACACCCAGAAGGGTTTTCTACAAAATAAATAAATATATCTGTTTTTCTTTTCATTTTTATTCCATGCTTATTTTGAGGTTATTAAAATAAAAAATCATATCTTCCATTTTGAGGTTATAGGTCATCTGTCAATTTTAACCACAAAAAGACCTAAATGCGCTTAAAGAAAAAATACGAAAAAGAAAATAAAAATAAAAATAAAAAATGTGAAAGACAATAAGACTATTTTATAGCAAAATCAATCTTGACTGAAAAAAGTAAAGATTTAGCAAGAATTTAAAATATTAAGGTATGAGTGTAAGACATGGTATAAAAATGAAGAAAACAAAAACCATATATTTTTTATATATCATTCAGTATTTTGATTTAGAAAGGGTCTTGTGGGCGATTGAGCTTCTAGACCATTGCTATAACGAAAAAAGACAAGCAAATAATTGACGTTTACAATATATATATATATATATATATATTATGTACCAGTTTGTAGTAGTGCCTACGGCACTTGTCTACTTTAGGTTTGACAGTTACTTTAGTTTTAATCTCTAAAAATAATATTAAAGGGAAAAAAAAATTATCAAGAGAGGATCTGTCAAGAAAATTTACAATTATTCTAGAAAATTTAGAATACATATACAAAAGAATAAAGATAGCTCATGCAAATAATTTTAATATAAATATATACAATGCATCTCATATGTAGAATAGAGATATATACAGGGATTATATATATACATAGTTGATGTACAAGGCATTGAAGAAGTTAAAAGACAAAAATAAATTAGAATAAGTTGTTCGAGTTGCGTTAGGTGTTAGGACATAAGCAAGTCAAGTGGATTTTTTATAGATCATTAGATGTAAATTAAGTTAAAAACTAATAAGATTGAACCATAAGATTGAAAGATTAAAATACAAAAGTAGAAATCTCATTGACACTCTTATATAAAGTTATAGATTACAAGTAGATGCGAGATTCTGTCGAGAGTTTTTATTTTTTGTTGTCTAATTCAAAGGTGGGACAAATAACTTGGCCGAAAAGGCAACATTACACATAAAGACAAACGAGGTAAAGGCAATACACATAAAGAGAAACAAGAGCAGAAAACCATGATATAGCTGATTAGAAAACCGCGTGCAATAATATTGGAATCTATGACCTTCAAAAAGGAACTATATTTTATGTAGTATAAAAAAATGTTCTACTTCTACACTTCTTTACTACCAGATTTTCCCTAAATTTTATTGACTTTCATATTTTTCTATGTAATATAATAATGATGTAATTTTCGGTAAAATAAAATAACTTATGACATGATAAGACACCGAAATAGTTTTTTTCCCCCCTTAAATCTAGGAAAATTAGAATTATACTATGTGAAACAGATTAGTAAATTAGGGACTTTTGTAAACGAATTTATGCGACCCTTTTTTTTTCAATTGAAATTTTTGGCCAAAAGACGTGTAGAGAGCATGTTATTAGAGCTTGAGTGGGAGTGGGGTCAGAGGTCGGATGAGATAGTGTGGCTGATGGTAGACTGTTGTGGATAGGATATTTTTTTTGAATAAAAATAAGGAGAATTGATAGATTGGTATCTGCACTTTTAAGTTTGTGCTATTTTAGTACCTAATCTCCTTTTTTTTTTTAGTTGGAATGCCCCTAAACTATTAAAATATTGCTATAATATATAGTCATTTTCTTTAATTTTTTTAACGGAATCCTTTTATTAGTATCACTTTTTAATCAAATAACTAATAGATTCTGTACAAAAATTAATGAAAATGACTATTATAGTAACATTTTAATAGTTTAGGAATATTCTGGCTATGATAAAAAGATTATAGACACAAGTTGCATAAATTTAAAAGTTTAAGGATTAAATGAGTAATTTACCTAAAAACAAAATAGGTGTAAAAGGGAAATAACAAATTAAGTGTTGACCAAGAATTGGTATAAATTTGTATATTAAACATTATCTGATGGTATAAAAAAGTAAAATTTTAAAACATAGGGTATGCTTTTTGATTAAAAGTAAAATCCATGATGTAAAAAGATAAATAACCCCCCTAAAATTGTATTATAATATATATATATATATATATTTTTTTTTTTACGTTATTACATAACTACATATACCTTCTTAAAAGTATTTCTCAAGTTATGCTTCTATTTTTAGAAATTATGTAGTCATTTTTTTTAATTTGAAAACTTGCTAGAATTTCATCTCACATGCATTTTGTGGCTTAAAAAAATAAGGGAAAAAGAGGAAGATCTAATTAGATCGTTTTTCTTGAGAAAAAAAATTCTGAAAAAATAATTTAAACTAGTAAAAGACATTAGACCTAATTCATCATGTTTAAATTTGTCAACATTGTTGCATTATTATTGACGTCATAGGACGAAACGCTTCAAATGCATGTGTCTATGTCGTTGATTAATTAATCAGAACTTTCAATTTAAAGATCTATATGCTGAAACTGTCAGTGTGAACTTGACTGAAATACTTTATATAATCTTTCGTCTGGCGGCTTGAATGGAGTACGTACGGGGCTCATAACTTTGATGATAATCTGTTTTTGGTCCCTACAGCCGGCTAATCAGTTGTCCTTGAACGTGTAACGGTCTGATAGGCTGAGTCCTTCTATAAATTTTTTTACGTACTTCACAGATTATTACGACGCAACACATTTCATCCTTTTTTTCTCAGAAAATATTCTTCTCTTGATCATAAAAAATCAAGCCTTTGTAGTGGACAAACATGGAGCATGCCAACGTTCACGTTTATGAGAAAGTCCTCTCGGCAACAGATACTACGCAGAAGATGTCGGTGCCGACTGATTGGATTAAAGGGGAAAGGAGACTGCTGCCAACGCCGAACCCAGGAGTGCCAGTAGTGCTGCCGGTTAGGGACGAGAACGGCAACGACTCTACTTTACGATTGGCAGTTCGGTCGCCGACAGAAGGCCAGAAAAGCTGTCACCTGAAGCCTGTTTTCATGTTCAGAGAGTGGAGTGCGTTTGTGGCTGCTAATGGTCTTGTGCAAGGTGAGAGCGTTTACTTTTGGTGGGAAGGAAGCTATCTCAGGGTTAAAGTTCGCGCTCCACCTCGTTTAATTATTAACAAATTATTCGGCATCAACGTCTACACTTGACGACGATATCACGTTGATGCAAGTGCATCTATATGTGCTCGAGCTTTATGATGATTACCTTGTCATAATATGTATTTATGTGCTTGTAATTTGAATTTGAATCCAGTTTAATTTTGAGCTCTTGTGGTTTCAATTACATATATAGCAACATTAAAATACTACGACTGCACTTACAACGCCTGCTAGGATTTGAAATTCAATCCATAGATCTTTGTTATACGGCAATGAGAAATTGCCGGAAACAAACGGCAGCACATACGTGTCATGAAAAATTGATGTAGCCGAAGAATAAAACAGTAAAAATAAAGGGGATAGATTAATTAATCTATTGATTAAAAAACCCTTTAAATTCCATTCCTTTGCGACGTGTATAGTTATAGAAATATTCTTTGTACAATATGAAATGCAATATAAATATCTCAAGCTCTCTTTGCTATAGTCTAGCTGAGCTTTTCACTTTCTCTCCCTTTCTTTATTTCAAACCTAGCCTCATCTTCTTATTTCTATCTCTGCGGATGCTTTTGCTTCTCTCTCGCCCTTTTTCTTGGGGTTGTATAGCCGCACCTGCAGCAGTGCCGAAGTCGTCGTAAAGAAATATATTTAACTACCTACTTGGACCAACCGCCAGTGTTGTGTACACAACTATACGTAGTACCTACTTTTGGTCTCTTGGTTTGGTTGGATTTCCTGATTGACTCTAGCACTAACGCAGCCAATTGCGTCCCGTTGCGTTTAGGGCACGATAGAATTGCCCTAAGAACTATTTAGTTTGTTTAATTTATCATCATTCGCTCCCATTGACTGTATTTCATTCTACTTTTACCTTTTTTTAAGCAATATTAATTACAGTAAACATGTTCAAAAAACTTTTTTCCTTCGTCAAATGTTCCAAAGACTTTTTTAATTTGTTGATCATAGAACAAAATTCAATAGTTAAATTTTATGGTTTCTGTCCATTCAATAATTTATTGACTCCATAAAATCCTAATTGATTATGGTGATATGTCAAATACTAGTTATTAATTAATAATAAGTACTAGGACACTAACTTTTGTCCATATTTTTTTACTATCAACTCATTTCACGGTGAATTATCTATTTAATATAAGATAATTTTAACTGATGTGACAATCACTTTAACAAAAAAATGATAGTTCACATGCCATCTAAAATGATACTTAAAAGTTGGGTTAGAGTTGATCCCCATTGCTTTTTTTTTTAATTAATTATAATTAATTAAATTCTCTTTTTTATGCTCATTGTTAATTACATGTGCATCGAGAGAGCTAGCTATCTGCTCATTGTTAATTACATGTGCATTGAGAGAGCTAGCTATCTGCTAATCTAATTTCATAATATTATAATATCATTTATTTAATTTGTTTAAACTTTATAATAATATGTGATGTTAGATATAAGACAATTCAGTCATTTAAAAGCAACTTTGAGAAATTAATAATGGGATCGATGAAGCAATGTCTCAGGGTTTACGTTCAGAGCATTACACTATGGGAGATTTGGAAATATTTTGAACTTTTGATTGAAAATGAGTGAATGCTTGGTGTTGTGCGATTTGATTGGAAAATGAACTGTGATAGATAAAAAAAATTGTAAAACTTAAAATGTGATCGAATATGGATCTTATTTCATTTATCTTGTCATTCTATATAATTAAAAAAATTATTTCATTTTGATTTGAAATAACAAAGTTATGAACTTTTAAAATTTGAGTTTTTAAGAAAAATTTAGATGTATGAAATAATAAAGTTGATTTGCTTTGAGAGAAAAAGACAATATATATATATATATATATATATATTTGGAAAACTTCAGTTGAAATATTTGACATGGAAACTACCCAAAGCAAGAATATATGTAAAGTAATATTGAATTTTGTCACAAAAACTCAAGGAGTTGATAATTCTTTTCACTAGACGTTGGTCAACAATTGGTATGTATTGGCTGAAGGAGAAAACCAAACTCGTCAAACAGTTTAGTTTGTCAGGTATTGCCAGCAATACAAATAGACAGAAGATAAACTCCTTTCGGTGCCGTGTGGACCTAGTAGAAAAATATGCCTGACTCGACAAACTTTATAGTTTACTACTAATATAAATTTATGTAGAATATATATATATATTTAAAGTAAATGTGAATTCTTTTTTTCTATATATTTTTTTTTTTTTTGTATGAATTCACATTTCTAGTAATTGAAGTTCGTATTCATCGGATATCATCTGACATCGAATAAGAGACCAATTATATATATATATATGAAGTATTTACACAAAATAGCCATTTTCACTTATCTTTTTTAAAATATAAACACTTTTTAGCTTATTTATAAAGGATGAGCCGGTGGTTGAGGGTATCTACCAGTACATACTTTTTTTAAGTCGTTGAAATTTAATCGAATGGTTGAAACGTTATTGGTGTACCATACTTATTATACACCTTAACTCACATTACCCTTTCCACTCAAAGTCTTCTCCGTCGCCGGCAACTGACGCCAGCAACCCACCCCCGACGCCAATGACCTACCTCCGGCCCCCCACCATTGGCCCCCACCCCGGCCGGCCGGCCGCCGACCACCCTCTTTCTCTCTCTTTCCCTTTTTCTCTCTTTTCTTCTCTCTCTCTTCCCTTTACTCTCTCTTCTCCTCTCTCCCGCGGTGACCCACCTCCGACCCCAGTCCCGGCCGGTTGCCCGCCGGCGACCTCCCTCTCTCTCTCTTCACCTTTCTCTCTCTTCTCCTCTCTCCCGCGGCCCTCCCCGCCCACCCCAACTCGCCCTCCGACCCCCCAGCTTGCATGGTGAACCCCCACTCGAGGCCCCCCTCCCCTGCCCCACCGGCACCCACCCCCGACGACCCACCGGCACCCCCCGGGCCCCCTCTTTCTCTTTCCATTGCTCTCTCTTTTCCTTTATTCCCTCTCTCTCTTCCCGGCCCTCGGCCCCCACCCCCGGCCGCCCGGCACCCCCCCCATCCCACCCATACCTGCGACTCCCCTTCTCTTTCTCTCTCTCTATTCTCACGTTGGGGGTAGGGTGGGGGAGTCGTGGGTGGGGGTGGGATGGGGGGCACCGGGTGGCTGGGGGTGGGGGGCCGAGGACCGGGAAGAGAGAGAAAGAAGGGAAAGAGAGAGAGAAGAGAGAAAAAAAGAGAGAAAGAGTGGGCCAATGGGGTCGTTGGGGGGGTGCCAGGTGGTAGTCGGGGGGCGAAGCCAGGGGGGACCTCGGGTGGGGGCGCACCGTGCAAGCTGGGGTGCTAGGGGGTGGGCTGGGGGCCGGCGGGGGAGGGCCACAGGAGAGAGGAGAAGAGAGAGAAAAGGGAAAAGAGAGAGAAGAGAAGAGAGAGAAAGGGGAAGAGAGAGAGATGAGGGTCACCGGCGGCCGGCCAGCCAAGGCTGGGCCGGTGGTGGGGGGGCCGGAGGTGGGTCACCGTGGGAGAGAGGAAAAGATAGAGAAAGGGAAGAGAGAAGGGAAGAGAGGGGGAAAGGGGAAAAGAGAGAAAGGGGGTCGCCGACGTCGGGGGTAGGTCGCCGGTGTCCGTTGTCTCGGCGGGAAGATCGTCGGTGACGAAGAAGACTTTGGGTGAAAAGGTTAATGTGAGGTAAGGTGTATAATAAGTATGGTACACCAACAACGTTTCAACCGTTCGATTAAATCTCAACGGCTTAAAAAAGTATGTACCGATAGAGACCCTCAAAGGGTCTCTATTACAGACTCATCCATTTATAAAAGTGAACAAAATTTAAATTTCTATCATTATTTGCTCCAGGTTTACCCTTATTGCCTTTTTAAGAATGAACATCTCTTTCAATTATAGAATAATAATTTCAGAAATTGTGTTGTTAATTTATTTTTAATATTAATTTCAAATCAATTAGTTATTTTAGACTTATTCTACGGGAGGAAGTTTTTTCTCTAAAATTTTGTGATCACAAGTTAGTCTTTTTTTTTTTTTTTTCCAATTCTTTTTAAGAACATTTAGTTTTTTTTTTTTTTTTTTTGGACATTTACACTTTCTTTATTTTTTAGTTTTATGTTTTAAAATGAAACATTTCTTTTTCTTTTTCTTTTTTGTTTCCTTCATTAGTTTTGTCCTTACTTGGGGCTTTTTTTAATTTTTAATTTTATTTTTTATGTTTGACGTTATAGTCATTGTAATATTATTTTGTCACTTCAACGATTATGTTTTGTCATATGATAATTATACTACAAGAATCTTACCATTATATTGCATACTATTAATCAATAACAATATGGTCATGGTATATATGATAATGACTGTATTACTTATAGAAGAACTTCAAATAGCATA
>CM046373.1:15174321-15205557 GCA_025413025.1 Ficus hispida
GTTGATATTGAGACCTACGTATCTCAATCAAGTGGATGGGGATGAAAATTGAACAGTAATTTATTTAAATATAAGGATACATATAACATGCTATTTTCTAAGTAAGTTTTTATTTGGTTTGATTCACTAGTTGATTAATTAATTTGGCAAGTATTGTTGCTTTCTGAAGTAGTTTGTAGCTCATTATGGTTTTATTTTCTTATTGCCCATACGTCACGGTTCCGTCTTAATTAAGAACTAAAGAGAAATAAAGAAATAAATTGACCATTATATTTCTAATCCCATTGAGAAATACAGTTGAAATTTGACATATGTCACCAGCAATTATATCTCTCTCTTTTATTTTTCTTTTTATTTTTTTTTTTTTTCAGAATGAGCAATTTGATCTTTAGTCATCAGAAGATCATCAAATTCCTAAAGCTCACTAGTACAGAATGTGGATTCCACGACGGTTTTTAACCGTCGTGGAAACACTTCTACGATGGGTTTCTAACCTTCGTGAAATCCAAGGTTATGGAATCTTTTTAGATTCCGTGACGGTTTTTTAACTGCCGTGTAATAGGCAAAAATAGGACCTAACTATGTACATTAATTAAGACCATACCACGAGATGCTTTTACGTAAAACCGTTATGGTAAGGAAACCTACCACGATGGTTTCCATAGGAAACTGTCGTGATAGACAGTGATACCACGATGGTTTCCTAGAGAAACCGTCGTGGTAGCCCAAGCACGAAAAAAAAAAATTATAAATTCGTTTCATTTCCCATGGGTGGCAAATCCCATGTACAACATTTTCATAAATAATCTGTAATTACCTGGATCACAGTGTACAACAATTAATATAACGAGATCGAGTACAAAATTATATATTGTTTTAGTTAATATTGTATAAACCGCATTACAATTGAAGCCCACTCTTGCCTAACCAATTCACGTCTGCATCAGTATAAAAATCCTTGATTTGAAGGACAGTTAGTCCATCAATAGTGAAGGTTTTTTTCTCACATGAAAACTAACACAAAATAACCGTATTCTACATAACCTTCTTGTATTGGACATCGAACAGTATCAATCAATATATGGCAGTTGCGTCGCTATCTTATTCCTCTTTCCACCAACATTCAAAGAATACTTACGTCGTAATTAGGTCTTTAAAATCATCACCCGGTTCGTTTCCTAGAGGATTAAATACAGGACCGATCCTCTCACGGATCAATAACTGTTAAGATCCAATGTTGACCGCTGTTATAGGGCATGTGAAATAGCTTTCCCATTGGTGCATTTCTTAAGATCCGTACAATATAATCGGCCCTCTCTGGTACGTAGGCGGTGCGATCTACATTTTGTTGAACTGGTGAGATAAGGACTGGAGAAATAAACTCGAATCGTTGATCTATACCTGTTCTTGCACAACAATCTGCTAAGTATCTGTAAATAATTAGGCACACTTATTACACAAAAACAACATATATAAGATTAACAGGCAAACCAAAATACATTGTTTAAGGATAAATGTATTACCTGATGTAAACCATTATGTTGTTTGCATTAATTTCTTTAAATGTTATGAAATGATATACATTTTCAAACCCAATATATATAGGTATGTCATCGCCAATTACGAACTGTGTAGTGGGCATACTATTTGGGTACCGTCACGCATGGAATTTGTGTATATTATGCCAAAGGTCTCAATTCGAAGGAAATTTCAATAAAGTCGAATGAAGGTATTTCTTGTTGCATCGGTTGTTGTTGTACCTCCGGTTGTGACTTTATTTTCTTCCTCTCTGCTCTCTTTTTGTTCATTTGCTTCCCTCAGCTTCTCGCTCAGGAGTATGATTAGGACCTTGACTTGCCTGGCTCAAACTTGTTTCAACGACGACTAATCTTTTAGGCCAAGCAACAAACCCACCGACAGTTTCTTTAATACATGTAGCTTCGTTCATCGAAATAGGTAGGAGTACACGTTTTAGTTTTGGGACTGTATTGTCACTCATACATTCTCCTCATCTAAAGGAATCCCATGGACTATGTCGGTTGGAACACATTCAATATGTGCCCTGCCGATTGCAATAAGCACATCTCCTCCGTTAACTAAATCAGGAATAAAGAGCTGGTATTCCTTACTTGCGTTTGGCATATGCTTCGGATTCGACGGCCCAGCTTCTTTTTCATTCAGAATGCAACTAGCCTTAAAGCTATTGTATTGATCAACAGTCGGTACGGTCGTCTCCTAGGCCATATTCTCTCGGTTGATACCGTTTTTCGCACAAAGTTCCTGTACGGTTCTTTCTAATACGGCAAGCTGCCGTTTTACTTCCAGGACTTCAGCATTTTCCCTTGGACTTTGCACAAGGTTGAAGTATTACGACTGCTTGACAAACTTAGATTGACCCCGAATCCGATCCAAATGCTCGGAATTGCCTAATGCCTTGGTTAATATGTTTTCTGTCCCCACAAATTTGAAACTTCCTTGTGTCTCTTGTTCACAGAAGTCATCCTGTAACAATTAGAGAATATGTTATAGCTCGTAAACATAAAGGAGTGTACGGGATGAATATATTTTAAATGGATTCAAAAACTTACTATTGTATCGGCAATAATTTTAAATGCTTTATTCTTGAACTCTCCATCAGGTTTAACATGTATGTCCAGCGATCTAGTATGTCGCTCTACCCATTTTCCCGTCTTCTCGAACTGCAGTTTAATAATTACCGTTAGTAAATATAAAGGAAGAAATTGGAAGTACAACATACTATTTACACATTTCGTCCAAGTAATTCACGTACATGAGCTTGGTCACGTTTCCTATATCCGTCTCTGCCCCCGGTTGATCCGTATTTGCTCTTCTTTCTCATCTCACTTCCTTGTTCGGATTGTCTTTTGAATTCTGAGGTACATCGATACTCAATGAATTTTTCCCAATCATCCTGAGTGATGGTGGGGGTGTTGTCGACCAACTAGAGGTCGATATCCATTGACTTGGGAGTCGAGCTTCCTTATCAGCTGATGAAGTCTTTCGGGTCGTTTTCGGGCTGATCCTTGATCTTCAAACAATCTGAGTTGACATGTAGACAGTAAAAGATGAGGTGTGAATTTTGACCTCTACAATAGTTAATCGGTAATATTGTGCTCATGTATGTGTATATGTTTTGTACTCAAGTTTTATTTATCTTGTATATATTTGCATACTTCGTTTGAGTGCTTATTGTGTGATCTGTTAATGGTAATTAATTCTTGACTTCAATATGCATGTATATAATTCTCTTTATACAAATTTATATATATAACTTACAGTAATGGTTATTGTGTCATATCTTTAAGTGTTTCTTTATCTATGGGTTGTAGTGGAAATTATGAATACAATACACTTCCTTTTGGATTAGCTGCGAGAATCAACTAAGTCTCATAATATCAATTTGGATTCAAATAAGTTTTATATGATTATGTGTGTGTGGTTATGGATAATGGTAATTGTGTTTCTTGTATTGGTCATAACGTTTTAATGAGTTTTCTTCTATGCTAAGAGTACACACAAATATGTCTTAATATACTTATTTATATATGCGTATGAGTACGGTGCTTGTGGTCTTAGAGGTAGTAGGTGAAAGTGGCTATCGCCCTTATTCTGCAAAATACTACTCATCAGTATTCCCCAGTTTGTTTTGTTTATCGACAGAGTAGGTCTTCTCAGACGTTTCGCCAAAACCATTTGTCTAACTGGTTATTGAGGATGAAGCATCTGGTTGCTTTTCTGGCATAGCATCTTGAAATGCTGGTAGCTGACAGTAAGCCTCATTCAGCCTTGACAGAATCGGGAACTCAGTCTGCACAACGATTCAGAGAAGAAAAATTTGTCACGAGTAGATGATATAATGGAGAACTGAAGCTTTTTAAATTCTTGTACTTGATCAAAAATATGAGACGGAACAAGTTTTAAGCTTTGACAAGAAAAAAGGAAATAAAGAAAGCGATTTGTAAGTTGAAACCTTAAAAGAACTCGGTACAAAGAAGGAAAATACATGAACTCTAGCATGGCAGTTTAGGAGAGTATTTTAGACTAATAAAAATTATGATACAACCGCAACCCCGAAATCAGTGGCTTGATACATGAACCCTCGAAAGAAAAATAGTTGGAGTTGGCCGTGTGCGTAGGCTTCCACAAATCAATCCTATCCAAAGTAGATATCATAGTATCTTTGGAGGGAAAAAAAATCGTGAATTGTATTCATCCGGACACATGTTTTACTCATTTTGATCTATGCTAAATTGTGGCATCCTGCTATTCTTCAATTCTCCTAGTTGAATTCTCGATTCTACATTGATTAGATAATCAAAACAGCTCACGCTTCTTTAACAAAAATAAAAATTATTGACCTAACCAAAATATGCAAACAGAAAGATGATAAGCCGTCAACCAAAAGATAAGCAAGCAAAAAGACAACATTGCAAAAAATCCCTCCAAGTCCAAACTAACAAATCAACGGCAAGAAAGAACCCGAAACTCCTTTGAATCATGAATGCATAAAACCGGAAACCTAAAACCAAACACTATGCTAGACGAAAACTTTACCAAAACCACTTTCTTAAAAACAAGTCCCTACATTTCTTGCCCACCTCAACGCCCACACCTCAATTCAAACAGTTTCCAAACGAGTTTCTTAACTGTAACATAGCACGAAGATAGTAGGACAACCTTCCTATATTGTCATACTAACTTAAACAACACACTTGAAAATCCTGATTTTGACTTCACAAAAATTTATCGGCTCTTGACCTGTTTTTCTAAGTAGGATTAATAACTAATCCATCAATTCAACAGTTAAAGTAACTGTCTGCTTTGATTTGTCACCCAGATTTACCATCATAAACTTGATTTTTAAGCCAAACTAATTGCTATGTTTTATGATGGCATTCAACTTGCTGCGACCACTCTTAATCTGGATTTTTAATCACTTCCGTGAAACTAATAGAAACCATCAGATATAAAAGATACCAATTAACCACCATTACTAGCAATTTCATAGTGCGGGAAAGCATAAACTCCCTGTACGAGGAAATACTTTCAGTATTCTCCTTTGCAAATAATTTTGACATAGAGTAGAGAGCATAAACAGATTAAGCAGCAGTTCATGCATGTAATAGAATTTTCCTTGTTATTTGTTAACTATTACTTGACATTAAGAAAAGAAGCAGTACCATGTCAAGTTTGAACCTTGTAGCAGAATGAATCTGGGGTGCTAAGAATAAATCCGCCTGCAAAATGTGGAAAATATGTCACATAAACTTTTGGAGACAGTTTATAATGTGTGGTATACGCAATTAGGTGTAAAACCATCAAACTGTAGCTCTGTTTCTGAATTCATGCACAAAACAAAGTGCTATGTACAAATCATGCCTCTGTTTTTGAATTCATGCACAAAACAAAGTGCTATGTACAAAACCAACAAGCATAAACATTAAATACATTTACATACATATATATATTATATAAAAAGAAAAAAAACAGAGCGAGAGAGAGAAAGAAACACACACACACACACACACACACAATTGAATTAAAAAATTTTCCGAACCAGGTAGACTTCATCTCCAACTGCGTATCTCCCAGCATTGTCTTTCAGCAGTGCTTCAAGTGCTGGAAAACACGATAATAACAAACATATAAACCGAATTGACAACTCACATAGCTACAACTTTCATAAATGGTACAAGTTGACGCAAAAAACTAAAACTAAACCTGATATTTTACGACTTAACTTGAAATTACAGTAACTAACATTCAATCCCCAAATCCAATATTTTTGCTTTGTCGGCACATGAAACCAACCTGCCAAGCCTTTTCCGAGATGATGTTTAATCCACAAAACTCTCTCTTCTTGCCCAAAGTTTTGATTGATGTACTCCTGTAAGTGTAAAAGCAGTAAGAGGGGTTTTTGACAGGACAATATTATGAAAACCTGGACTTATTTTGACAAACCAAGTAATAATTAAAAGCAGGAATGAATCCAGTTACCAATATTGCTAGATTCTGAAGAGGCTGTATGTTCGAAGCAACAATGTTTGCAATCTGCACAAAGACAAGATTAGTTGAAATTTGATATCTACCTACAAGCCAACCCCAGTAGAATATGCAAAGAAGGGGACTAAGTGTCAAAAGAAGCAAATTTGATAAGATCCATCAAATACTAATTGGGTTATCAGCATTTTACGACTTCAAAGGGAAAGGAGCCTCTTCATTATGTTCTTTTAGATATCCAAGAAATAACTACTTTGTCACCACTGAGCAATCGAGATGCATGTATGCAACAATTGCCGTGGTTTATTGATCTCAATAAAGTAAACCTGACAACTTTGTGTTTTTTATTTTTAAATGTGCTTTCATTTTCAAGGGAAAACTTACCCTTGGAGTCAAATCTCACTCTTACCTTCCAGCACACACTGCTTTTCTCCGGTAAGCT
The DNA here is from genome assembly GCA_025413025.1 of Ficus hispida. NCBI lineage: Eukaryota > Viridiplantae > Streptophyta > Magnoliopsida > Rosales > Moraceae > Ficus > Ficus hispida. The sequence goes on from CM046373.1 coordinate 15,180,785, forward strand.
TCATAAAAAATATAAACAAAATGAGGGATAAAGCAAACCATATTACTTTTTAAGCGATGTCATTTAATGCATTTATCATAGTTGTTTAATATGTTAGTGCATCACCCACAAAATGCTCGGAATGAACAGAAATATATAAGGCAATAAGCAAGAATAGTTCGACTGTACAGTAAAAATGCATTGAGGATAATATGCTAAAAGAGAAAATATAAAGGATAATATACCTGCAAATTAAGGGCTTTTCTTCTCAGATCACTTGGCAACAGAGGATGCTGAGGGTACTTCTCATCCAAGTACTGAACAATTTCAATTAACAGGATTTAAAACCGGTATCTAAATTATAACAACTAATAGTATCAACAAACTAGTTTTGTTTACTTTACTTCACGCGAAAAAAAAAAAAAAAAAAAAAAAAACCACAAACCAATAAAATGGCAAGAGAGTCGGCCAACACAACGTCCCCATCAACTAGTACCGGCACGTAGCCAAGTGGATTCAGCTTCAGAAACTCTGCTCACAACCAACCAAATCCCAAAAAATAACTTCAATTTCATGAACAGGGTAAAAATAAAAATTAAAAAAAAAAAAAGCATTGAAAAGGAAATTGGGTCATTATAGAATTCAGAAATTTCTATGGTAGGGTATTAAAAAGCCACTACTCGTTGCATGATTGTTTGTAATAATTCTCTTAATCCGATATAAGTTTGATGTGATCAGACGGTTTAAAATTCTCGAAAAGTTGATCGAAAGATCAAGAAACTAACGGAATACCCGAACTACGTTGCTCTCCCTTGAGAAGGTTCACAGGTACATACTCGTAGTTTAACCCTACAGTTTCAAACCACTTTTCAAATTCCGTTCTTCCAAATTTCAAATGAAAACAAATATTTAAAAATATATATATTTTTTTTAAAAATTAAATAACAACTACAGAAAAGTGATGCTAATATGAGTACCTTTCAAATTGAGGGCGATTCTGACACGGAAAGCGCAAGAACTCCTCCAATATGAATAAAGCTTCAGATTGGCCTAAGTAAAACAAAAAACAAAAACAAAAACAAAAAAAGGGGGCAAAAGTTTATCGATTTTCTCGTCAATGGAAGAATTGGTGTAAATAATGGGTTTTTGGTGTAAATAATGGGTTTTTAAGTTGCGAACACTTGCCATAATGCAGCAGAAACAGAAACCGGGAGAACGCAGAAATTGGTCGAATCTTTGGTCGCCGCTTAACCCTCTCCGCTCTTCGTTTTATAGCTAATCCTTTGCTGTGTCTTGTTCCTTTTATTTTTTCGGGGTTCAATTTGATCGGCATTTTCGACGAGGAAAATCCAAAAGAGTAATCACACGAGTAAAATACAGAAAGAGCAGTACATAATTGGGCCAATAATTTCGAACCCCACACAAAAACAATACGAAATAAATAAATTTAAACCATATGATTAATAATTTAGGGGGTGTTTAGTAAATGAGTTGAGTTTAAGTTGAGTTGAGATTTTTAAGTTTGAATAGTAATTTTTGTTGACTTTTTTAGAAAAGAAAAAAAACTTTTTCAAAAAAGATAAAAAACATGATGAAAAAAATACAGTTTAGTTTGAAATGAGATAGGAAACCAAACACCCCCTTAATCAAAATTAAATCGATATATTTAATATGAGAATAAACGGTTAAAAATAAGCTAAGATAATTATCTCGTTTAATTTATTTATTTAAAATGCTATCATTCTCAAGAAAGTATTTCTTTTTATTTTAATATTTTATTATTTTTTAATGTTTCTCTTAGGACCCATTTGACATACATACTTAATTCAAACTAAACTGTATTTTTTTCATCATGTTTTTTGTCTTTTCTGAAAAAAAAATTTTGTCTTTTCTGAAAAAGTCAACAAAAATTTCTATTCAAATTAAAAAATCTCAACTGAACTCAAACTCAACTTATTCACCAAACACCCCTTTAATATTTTGAATTTTGACTATGCGACAATTTCAGACTTGTTTGGGTGGTGATTTGCATATGGACACCAACTATAACTTAGACTTATGTTTTATTCTAAGATATGTTTGTCTTAATTATTATGGATATTTGATATAGTTGTTAGTTTTATATTTTATATGAATTTGATGAGTTTCTTGTGTTTGTAAATTCAAAATTTTAAATGATTTTTTTAATCCAAAATTCTCGTATTAAATGAGTCAGAAACCAATTTCGTGTTAAATAGATCGTAAATAGATTTTTCATTTTAAATGGGTCATAAATAGGTTTGTTTTCAAGCCAACCCATCGTGACATGCTTAATAATCGTGTTCACGTGTCGTGTTGTGCTACCCGTTAATTAAACGGTTCATGTTTATGTTTAGGTTACTGGCTTATTTATTAATTGTGTCATGTTCGTATTCATACTTATCGTGTCATGCTATAATCTAGTAGGTCCGAACCCAATCCGTGAACACGAATTGCCAGCCCTAGTACTTGGGATGTGGTGAGACATGGAAATCAGCCCTTCTTTTTTTCTTTTTTCTTTTTTTTTTAACCTCATTGCCTAGAGGAAAGGATGATTTGCAAAAATGTCATAAATTTGATATTTCCTTAAAACTGAATTTTTGAAAGATTGCTTTTTCGTATTTCAACAAAAATGACTGGACGTATTTAGCTCTGGTTACCGGCGTCGATGCTGGTCTATATAATACTTTTTAGAATCTAAAGAATAGATATTGAATTCTACTAGAATGATTTTGAATTATACTAAAATGCCTTTCGAATTCTACTAAAATGCTCTTTGAATTCTCCTATAGTGTTCTTTGAATTCTACTAGAATGTTTTTGAAATTATACTAGAATGCTCTGTGAATTCTATTAGAATACTTTTGATATTCCACTACAAAATTACACAAGTAATACTGAAAATAATTAAACAAAATACCAAAAACTCAGCTATCAAACAAAGTCTTGAGGAAGCTTCATCAAATTCTTAAACAAAAGTCCTGCAAAGGAAGAGAGAAGCAAAATAGATTATACTAGAATTCGAGAAAGAAAAACGGATTCAGATAGAATGTAAAACGGATTCTGATTAAATGCAAAATGAATTCTGATCAAATGCAAAATAGATTGATTATGATATATATATTTTTTTCACATCTCTAGTTGAAGTACAAAATCAATAACGCTTTTATTTTCACCATACAATACCAAAAATATTCTTGGCAAACAAATAGGACCGAGGAAACTTATGAACAAACCACCAAAAAACAAACTAAACCATCAAAAATAATTTTATCAGCAAACAAAACCACCGAAAACAAATAAATTCGTCACAAGAAAAATAACACGTGCTTCTAATGCCAGTAAGTTATAAGTTTTAACAAAATTCTTTGTCAAAAAAAAAAAAAAAAAAACATGTAGGGAGAATCTGTGAACATTTATAGAAAAGAGTTCAAAGAGTGATTGCAAGCTTTTTCCCTTATGTCTTCAATATATAAAAAAAATAAAATAAAAAATGCACGATGTAGAGTCCCGTCCAAAGATGCTTCATTAGTTCCTTAAAAAACAAACCTAGAACAACATAAATGTATGCATTCATTTAACAATCAAAATCCAAAACAAACTGGATTATTAGCAAGTATATGAAGAAAGCTGAATATATGAATTAAACTAGGAGACACATCTTGCTATGGAAATTCAACCTACCCAGTTGTAGTGACTGATACAGAAGCTTAGTTTTTTAATTAAAAAAAAAAGTCAACATTGTTTATTGCATGATCAAGATGATTATGCCACCTACTCAAAAGGATTAACCATAAGAGCAACAAAGAAAGTGGTAACTCCTCCTCATTTGACCATAAAGGAAAAGAGAATATGATGCTAAAACAATATATGCCATTCTGAAATGTTGCTCAAGCATTTCTTAAGGTAATAAAAAAATTTCTTATGAATAATGCACCAGAGAGATGAATAATGCACCAGAGAGATCAGGTTCTCTAAAGTCACACAAGTAAATATGACAAGATATAATTCAAAAACAAATCATATAAGATGCCATTGTGCATATAAATAAAGTTGTTCCAGCAAAAACTGATCAATTCTCATCCTACTAATTTTAAATATAAGCTAAATGGCAATATATATCAGAAATCATATGGAAAGTTTATAATAAACCTATTGTCATCAGAAAATAAAAGCAAACAGAAACATTATTTTCCACAAGACTTTATATATATATTGAATTTTACTTCGATATGAAACATCTTCTATGAAATTACTTGATTATCTAGTAATTACCAACATACAATGAAGCAAAAGAACAAACCGAAAATCAGAACTACTGGAGAGGCCGGAGTTCGTCACGATGTTTGGTCCGATCTTCGATGTCGAGGACGAAGACGAGACAAATATGCTGAGAGAAAGAGAGAGGCATTGCTTGTCGATCACCGAGGCCACCACTCTATAGATCGTGACGGGATTCGAAAGAAGCGACGGGATCCGAGACCGGATCTGTGGAGATCCGTTGAGATCTAGTGACGCGCGACTTTCCTCAAGCTCCGACAATGCAACGATGGAGGTCGCGAGGCAAGAACTTGAGATGCCGAGATCGACCAGAAAAGGAGGTGAAAAGGAGAGAGGGACAAGGACGACTCATGGTAAAATCGGAAATTTTTAGGAAAAATAAATTAAAAAGATGTGAAATGTTAAAATTATCAGTTTTAATGTTAAGGCCGGTAAAATTATAAAAAGATATTCAAATTATTTTCCTATTTTTCCGGAAAGGAAATGTAGTCAACATTACGCCAAATGCTTGTCTTCGCAACTCCAATAAAGTATTGATTTTTTTTATTTTTATTCTTTTTTTAACTTTGGTTAACATAACTGCAATATATATTTTTTGGCAGTTTTACCACGAGGTAAGCTGAATTGATTTCGCGGTTTAGATGTTGTGTGCAAACAAAATTTTTTGTGCACCCTACTACACCTAATAATATGAACTATTTGCAAAAAAAAAAAAAAAAAAAAAAAAAAAAAGAATCGAGGAGTCTTCAGAGGTGGTAGAGGTGGTCGCCAGTGTTTGGGTGGAGGAGAGCCTGCTGTGTACGGGCCGCCGTGAGATTCGGAGGCCAGAGAGCCCGTGATTGTTCCGCCGGCGGTCGCCGCGACCGTGGTTCGCCAGATCCGGTCTTGATTCGTGTTGTCACGCTTGTTGCCACCGCCGTTCAAGGTGATGTGTGGATATAAGGTGACTGTGGGTGACATTGCTGGTGTTCTCCCCTATTATTTTTAATTTTTTCCTTGGATTTTTTTTTTAAAGTTTCAGACTCAAGTGTTTGAGTTCATGTGTTCATATTTTGTTGATTCATTCAATCTCATCGTTCAGATAGATATGGTATTCGTTTTATATAGTTTTAAATTTCACAAAAAGTTTTGGTTGAAAATAAAACCCAATTTGACATTTAGAGGCAAAAGTGTTTTTTCCCCCTCCCGATAGCCACAAGATCAAGCATAGAGCTAGGAATGTCTTTAACATCAATTAAACCAAATATAAAAAAATGAGAGGCTCTTTTAGCAAGGTTAAGTGCTGCAAAATTATAAAGTCTATAAACTCTGGAGATTTCCCGGGAAACAACTTCCTTATCTGTAATGAGCTAAGGAGGATGACGATTAGCGTAATCCGACGAAGATTTCAGAGCTGAAACCAATACAACCGAAGTGTTTCTAAAGTGATTTATATGGGTATAAATTCATATTTTATAAAAGCAAGGTTTTGATCCAATGTAGTTAGCTCTATTTTAGTTTTTATGAGCAACACCATCTTTAGCCATTGATCTCTCTGTGAACGTTTTAATTTTTTTTAACCCAACCACGGGGGAATATATATAGATATCGGAAATCATACCTTATAGCATATTTCAAAGTTACTATTTGAATAAGTTGTTACAAAACAAAATAAATTATAACCTATTTTTATTTTTCAATAAAAACAGATTTATTTTATTATAATTTTACCCTTTGTCTCCCTCCTCACACTCTCTTTCTTCCTTTCTATCTTTCTCTCTCTTTGCTCTCTCTCTCTATCTCTTTCTTGTCAATTTACCATCATAGGTGCTCACCAACGAACTATGGTGACAACAAATAACGACAGTGAAGGATTGTGACAGCTACAAGGTTTCTGCAAACGACGCCTCGGATCTCCCTAGTGCGACATTGAGGTTCGCAAGCGATTGATCTCCGAGCTTAGGGAGGGTGGCGATCTGTGAGTTTCAATCGTTTTGTGGCTTTTGAGGTTCGCGACCGACGTGGAACTAAGCTTCGATCTCTGCAACAACCGATGAGGACCTTAGGTTCGCGAGATCGAACACGAACTCGCGAGCTCAATTGCTATTCTAGAATAGTCGCGCATCTTTCTTTGACGATATGGTAACTACAATGGATTATCAGCGGCGGCGATGAAACTTTAAATCCGCAACCTCGCTGCGCCGTTCGCCACCGTCACTCTTCTTTTCCGGCAACGGGAGTGGTGGCTGTGGTTGTTTCAATTTCCTAGGGTTTCCAATTTAGAAAATTTTCAATTTGGGGGTTTTTTTTTTTTTTTTTTTAATCAGTGGTAGAATTTATAATTAATAATTTAATTAAACTCTCTTTTTCACCTCAATAAATATTTTAGTTACAAGAAAATAAGATATAAATGAATAAATTCAACTATTTACTTGTAAATCCTTCATTAAAAAAATGTAAATCTAATTATTTATTAATAAATTGTTAAAAAACTGTAAATCCAATTATTTAAAGAAATAAATTAAAATTTTCAGTCATGATATTTCTTGTAACAGTTTTTTTCTAATGACAAAAAATCAAATATTTCTTGCAACAGCTTTTTTCTAATGACAAAAAATCAATTCAAGGTTTCAATTTTCAGTCATGATAAAAGATCAATTTAAGAGTAAGAACACTAATTTTAATTTCAATTTCAATTTTTTAAATATCAACTCATAATTAACATAAATTAATACTTAAAATTTGAGATTATAATTGATCTTCCTGACAATTTTTTTTTCCTTTTCAAGTTCTCGCAGTTAAAAACAACAAAAAGCGTTCTTTTTATCATTTTCTAAAACTTTCATGTTCAAGTGAAAAGCTGGTTTGACCCGTAAGGGATCCGTTTCCTCGAAAAACACAAACTACTTTTTTCGTAAAAAAGATGTCCCAAACCTGTTATATAAAATGGCCCGAAACATCACCTAACAATTTGAATTTCTAAGTGGCTATTTGAGTAAAAAATGTTCCTGACAAGAGTAAAAAATGTTCCTGACATATCACCTTGCATTCTTAGACACTTTGGATAAATGTCATAAAATCATGCATTGGATTGATTTTTGTCACACAAAAAAAATCTCTTGTAAGAAATACCATAGATGATATCATAAATAAATAATAATTTATTTAATTATTTAAAATACTAATTATAAATACTAATTGGTATCGACAATGTAACCACTTGGGTTACCAAATGATAATCAGTTGGTTACCGATTCTTTATGGGTTTCCGATCGATAATCATCGTCACCAATGAGTAACTAGTTGGCTACCATATAGTAACTAGTTTGTTAGAACCATCGGTAGATTACCGGTTGGCCACCAAATAATAATCAATTGATTACCGATTGCTGGCAGATTTTCGATTGATAACCACCGTTGCTGGCGGGTTACTGGTTGGCTACCAAATGATAAGTCTAAATCCTAGGTCTAAACATGTATTTTCATATTCAAAAAGTGTCGCTTTTTCATGCTTAGCTTATGAAAATCACATATTAAGTCATACTATGTTTATGTAATATCAAGAAACGTGATTGCTTCTATCAACCAATATAAAAAAGTGGTTTTATTTACACACTTCAATTTACTGATGACACACCCGTTGAAATTTATTATTACAAAAAAAATACGCCCCTAAATAAAGTAACAAAAGTGGACAATACTCTAATGAACGTAATTACTTTTTTTCTTTTTATTATTGAAACTGTAATTTTTTGTTTACGAAACAATTGATATTATGCGGTCAAAAAATTATGTGATATTGTAAAGCATAATATATGTACAGGTAATTAACCAAATATAAGTATAAGCATCAGTAGTTTTTATTTTTATTTTTTCCATGTACAGCTTAATTTATTTCTTATTTTTTGAGGCAGTTTTCATTAGTATATATGTTAAGATAAGGTTTATTTACACTATATTAATTTTTGACACGCATCTTTAATAAAAATGTCCTATTAAAAAAGTCTAATGAATCCCAAAAAAACAACAAAAAACCCTTTAATAGTTTGAAAAATGTAACAAAACTCTAATTTTTCAACTCTTATTTCCATTTTTCTTCACGTAAGAAAGTATTAAAGAAAAAAAAAAAAAAAAAAAGGCTTCATCTGACAATCCTCTCTCACAAATTAAACTCCTTCATATATATTATCCATACTAACTTCGGGACTTAGATTATCTGAACATATTGAAGTTGAATCTTCACTTTCATCATATTTTTCCAACTCATGGAAGCCTCTTGGTGGTGCCTTTAACATTACATACCATGATGAAACCACTGTGCGTATATTGGGTCCATTCCATTTGTGACCAAGTGATCAAAAACACTATCAATAGATTGGTGAGGCAAGTTTCGACAATTTTTGCTAGGACATAATTTCTTTTCTGGATAACCAGCTTCTTTCTCTGCTATTTTTACGAATTTCCACGCTTCTTCTATATACTCCTTAGTAGCTCTGTAATTTTTATAATAACATCACAGATCAAGCTAAAGAGTTCTCCTATAAGAACATGTTATTACATATTTTACATTATTTTATTTACCTATTAAACCATAGCCAATCCCTATCCATCAACATAGGAATTTCCTATTGAGACCAAACATTGAAGTAAAAATAACAATAAAAAGAACTAAAATTGATAACATTAGGCTTTCTTTGAAAAGCGAAAAACATTAGAGGCAAAAAGAACAACACAACATAAAGTTACAAATAGCACATTCAATCCATAAAGTAAAAAAAAAAAAAAAAAAAAAAAAGAGAACGAAATAGGAAAGTTTCTGTTAACTGCATTGTACTGCTTGGAGTTATGCCCAACAAAACTTAAAATACCTGTAAATTGTATTGTACTACTGGGAATTATTCCCTAAATAGCTATCGAATATATATACAAGAAATGAATCTACAAGGAGGTAGTTACAAAGTGTCCTGTGGCTTAGCCCTAGCTGATAGCTTATCAAAATATGATGTTGAAGGTGCAACAAAGAGGATCATACCATAATTGACAATTATGATAGCTTCTCGACCCTACAATTTAGCCTCGGATTAATCTATAACTAGTACTATTAGAAAAAAAATCTAAAAGCTCATAAATGGCTTCAAAAGATATGAATTTGGGTTAATTTCATTAATAGCACATGTAGAAATTTTATTATTAAAAATAGTATCACTTTTTTCCCTTCATTACTAGTACTTAATGTGGAGTCCAGCAGTATTTAATATATATCAAATTACGGGTTTACCCTCATCTCCTACCAGCTCAAATATCCATCTCCCTCGCATGGCCCAAATTTTTTTTCAACAAACCAACATCTACAGTGTTTTAGAAAGAGAAAACTGAAATCTAGAGAGAGAAAGAGTTGTCACCTACTGGAATCTTTTTTTTTTTTTCCACCTAGCCCCCCACCCATTTTGAAATCCAAATCTTCATATAATAGAGAGAACTTCCATCTAAAGAGAGAAACTCTCACCTTCGGAAAAAAAAAAATTTAACAATTCCATTTAACAAAAAAATTAAACAAAATATAATATTTTTAGTTATTTTGAGTAAAGGTCATTCCTGTTATGACCACCTGGTCATAATAATTATGACTATGTTTAAAATTTTTTTTAAATATAATATTTTTGATCATTTTTGAGTACAAGTCATAACAGTTATGTCCACCGGGTCATAACAGTTACGACCATACTATTATGATTACCCGGTCATAACGGTTATGACCACCCGATCATAACGGTTATGACCACACTGTTATGACTACCCGGTCATAATAGTTATGACCGCACTGTTATGACCGGGTGGTCATAACTGTTATGACTTGATGGTTATAACAGGGTGATCATAACTGTTTGACCTATATTAAAAAATGGTAAAAAATATTAGATTTAAAAAAAAAAATTTAAACATAGGTCATAATTATTATGACCAGGTAGTCATAACAGGAATAACCTTTACTCAAAAATGGTCAAAAATATTAGATTTAAAAAAAAAAAACTTTCTATGAAAGTTTCTCTCTCTAAATGGAAGTTTCTCTCTTTAGATGGAAGTTTCTCTCTATTATATGAAGATTTTGGTTTCAAAATGGGTGGGGGGCTAGGTGGAAAAGTAAAAAAAAAAATAAGATTCTAGTGGGTGGCAACTCTTTTTCTCTCTAGATTTCAGTTTTCTCTCTCTAAAATACTGTAGATGTTGGTTTGAAAATTTTTTTTGGGCCATATGAGGAAGAGAGATATTTGAGCTGGTAGGAGATAATGGTAAACCCGTAATTTGATATACATTAAATGCTGTTGGGTACTATATTAAGTACTAGTAATAAAGGGAAAAAAAGTGATAATATTTTTAATAATAAAATTTCTATATGTGCTATTATTGAAATTAATCCTTATATGATGTAAATCTAGTGCCTGCAATAGAAAGAGAGAAATAAGAGATGAAAATAACAAGTATAGAATTTTGAAAAACTAATTGCAATATTAATGTAGTAAAGACAAAAAGGAAATACAAAAGTTGAAAATAACACTTAATGTTGCATCATCTAATCCAAAAGAGACACATGCAAAAGTCAAGCATCTCTTGGACAGATACAAAGCATTCACATCAGTATTGCAGAAGCAGAACAATGGGGTACTTTTACTCCAGCCTAAATTTGTAAGAAAAATACACCCAGAAACAACACTTATGACCGGTGAGAGAGATCAGGAATATGTACTAATTATCGTTTATTGTTATCCAAAGTGATCCAATAGTGTCTGACCATTATTAACTTCAAAAAGTGATATTAAACAACCGTTATCTTATTTTACTGTTTGAAATTAAAGTGACGGTGATGAAACATGACGCTCAGATCATTCCAAATCTCCTCCTCCATTACGTCCTTTTCTTTCACAAAAAAAAGAAAACCTTTTTTTTTTTCCTTTTGTTTTTTTCATTTTTCAAAGCCCACCATTTTCTTACTATTTACCATTTTTTTCCCTTTTCTTTATGTCCCCTTAATTTATTTATTTTGCCGCTTTTATATAAAGTGGACCTTTCTTGTTTAGTCCCTATTTTTTTTGGGTTATGCATGTTAGAAATTCCCTTAAAGTTTGTATAATAACGTTAAGGTCCTTACTAGACTTAACTCGAGTTTTAACTTACTTTTCAACTTCCTTGTATAATATTTAACCTTATCAAAATTTGAATTTATTATTTAAATGATGAAGCTGAACTTACAATCCAAATGCGACTTATTACTCTCTTAACTGTCCTTTTTTCACAAAAGAAGCCTATTATTTCCCCTTCAGAGATAGAAAAAGTTCTGAGTTGCATATATAATTTTATTGATGATGTTGTAAAAAACATTTTGCCTATCGAGAGTATAATCCAATTGGTGTTTAATGGATGTATGATATCTTTTTCATATATTGAGTCATGAGAGCCTTACCTTACAAAATAGTAAATTTTAAAAAATAAATATAAAGCAATAATTTAACTAACTTGAAAAGAAAAATTAGATTAACTTGATTTTCGAAATGCTATGATAGATCTAAAACATATACTCTAAGCACCCATTTTAGTATAATTGTAAATAAATAATAAATATCACAATGATTGATTAGTGGAGCTATATTTAATTTGATTTGAGTTAACTATTTAGCCCTTTAATTAATAGAGTTGAATTTACAAGCAAATAATAAGAATAATAATAACAGAGTTGAATAAATGAAAGGATTCAATGTCTAGTCACTCATTATATATAGCCAACAAAAATAAAAACCACCCTATATGCATTGGATTTTGCCGCCAATTCCGAAGAGTCCCTCCTAATTATTTACCCCCGCAATTTATGTGCATGAACTATGGCTTGTCTATTTAGATTTGTGATACGAAAAGAATAATCAAGAAAGGTAGCTATTGAGCACATTAGTACTAGATTAATGACTGCAGATCCTTTGACGAAAGGATTACCGCCTAAGGCTTATCAGGAACAAGCAGTTGAGCATATGGGACTCATTTCTATTTTTCAGATTCATGTAATTATGTTTGTATCGCATTTCAGTAGACATGAAAAACTCCAGTTATTTTAGTTGTCTTCTCATTTTTGGTTGTATACATAAAGTGTTAGAGAGATTGTAATATCTCTTGTATTACCATTGGCCATTGGGTAGTGGAAACAAAAGTCCCACATTGGAAAAGCACAAGCAAGTATAGTAGTATAAAATGAAACAAGTGAAATGTAAAGAGATTACTAGTAGGGGTGGCAATACGGGTCGCTACACGATGACATGACTCGAAAACGACACGAATTTCATGGGTTCGGGTTGGGAAAAATAGGGGGCGGGTCGTGTTTGGGTTGAGAAAATTGACACGAAAAAAAATCGTGTCGTGATCGGGTTGGACCCTTTTTTTCGTGTCAATTTCGTATCAATTTCGGGTCACTTTCGGGTCAATTTCGGGTCGCGTGTCAATTTCGTGTCAATTTCGGGTCAAATTTCTTGTCAATTTCGTGTTGCGGGTCAATTTCGGGTCAAGTTCGTGTCGTGTCGTGTCAATCCGTTACGAGTTCGAGTCGTGTTCGTGTCGCGGTTTCGTATCGTTTTCGTGTCACGAGTCGTGTTTGGGTTGGGGAAGAAAAAATTCGATATGACTCAAACACGACACGAGACACTAATTGACACCCCTAATTACTAGTGTATAGTTGGGACTATGCTACTACTATGCACCACCACATACACGAGGGCATTTAGGGCGCACTTTGTACGTACGCATCGTCACAAAGAGCAATCTCTTTTTCAATGCAGTATTTTTTCAAATTAAATCTGGACCGTTGATTTGATCGAGCACAATCTAACGGTCGGATTTGAGTGATTTCAGATTTAATTTAAACTGTTAATTGAATTATTTCAATCTAACGGTCATAATTAATTCTGATGATCAACAGGTATGTCTGTTGAATCAGATACGTTTTTCGACTGAAAAGGTACCTTTTAATTCAACAGGTGCGATTGTTGTATCGGTTGCAATGCTTCATGAACAGGTACATCAAAGGCTATAAAACTCTAGTTTCTGATATTGGTTTCATATCTTGTTCTGGAATTTAATAAAATTGCTACTTATTAAATCCGTGGGTTTGTTGTATCTTGGAGGTAATTTGCCAAAATACCCGATAGCAAACTGTTTATAGTGGGGGCAAATAAAACCTTAAAGAGAGTAATTCTTACACCTAAAATCTTTTTGTTTTTCTCTATTTTATTTCGTTTCTTTACACCAAAAAAGTTTTCTACCACCCACTTGTTTCAACATAAAGAATAGAGAATGACAATATGCATATTTGAATATTAATTATGTAACACCCCGACCGTCCACGTAGGGCCAACTACGTAAACGTGAGTCGTTACCATGCTTGCTTAACTTAAACCTTATTCTTAACCTTACAGAAAATTTCAGAATAAATTTTTCTTTTCTTCTTTAAACTTTATTTTAAAATCACAACTTAAAAACATCACATATGTAACATGGTACATATTCCTTAGTACATACATATACAACTTGATAATTTAAATAGTTTGCGGAAAAACTTGCGTAGTGGTATCTCATACCGCCATTCACTTGCTGCATTGTTTCCATGGCCCACCAAGTAAAGCTGCAGGCATTTACATACAATATGGAATATACTGATGAGCTTTCGCCCAGCAAGTACAAACATAATCTCACAAAACACAAGAAATATTGCACAACTTATGCATGAACCAATTATGTCCAATTATGAATCTTTTATGCACTTGAACTTATTATCTTGCTTAACATGTGGGCCCTTAGTGTACGTACCAAAAGCTTGCCAGCCTCAGAACGTCAGGGTTTGCAAGGCCCTTAACAATTATGGAAAACATGAACATAACCCTTCACGCATCAACGGAAGGTTGATTATCACTTTACCCTCACGCATCAACGAGAGGTTGATAATCATAAACTTGAACTTATAACATACATGATCCTCCTGCATCAACAGGAGGTTGGTACGACACCTTACTTGTCTCGGTTTAGTCTTAGTCTGGTTACATTCCCAAGACTAAGAATCTTTACGTGTGATCTTATTAGTGAACATGCCTCATGATGTCACTATCTCATAATGTATATCAATCATAGTATATACATACACATGGCATATCTTATCATAACATATCATAGCTTGACATAACATACATGACTTGTCATAACATGGCATAACATGACAAAACATGGCTTAACATGGCAACATATAAATCATAGCATATACATGAAAACAGTCATACTTGAAAATAATATTTACTATTTTCCATACTGTAGGTGAGGTTTGAACTTATCAGTCGTCCTATGCTCTTGGTTTATTGTCCATACATGGCATAACTATAGTTCATACTCCTGTTTTCGAACAGGGTGTGAGATAAGAATTATTCTTATTTTATCTTACCATAAATCATAATCATTAAATGTTGGTATCCTAACCAATATTCATGAATAACCCTAGTTATTAACTTATCTTAGTACAAGGGTATCAAAAACATAACATAAACTTTAAAACTTACTATCTTTTAAAACCCTTGAATTCTGAAAACTATATTTGAATTCAGTCCTTAAATTTGATCCTTTTCTGTTTTGAATTTGAAAACATTTCCTTCATGAAAGTTGTAGACATTAAAGGTTCCTACAACTTCTGTTTTAAACTCAAAACTCAAATCTGACTTTAACACACTTATTTCTGTCTTTGAAAATTCTTCGACCATTTTATTAACCTTAAAATAGGTCTCGGGTTTTTGCAAAAACGAAGGTCTTAGAGGCCTTATTTTCAAAACCTGTTCGTGATGGCCCCTAGGATTTTCCCTTCTCTACAACTTTGTAGTTTTGACCTTTTCAAGATTCGACCTCTAAGGGCCTCAAAATTTGCTTTCCAAATTACTGTCCAGTTTGACCCGAAACTGACAGTTTTCATTTGGTTTGGTTTTTAGGTAAACTAACGTGCACACTACCTCAAACGGGTACCCCGTGAGCCTATATCAAGCATGCAGGCGTTACCTAACCATTTTATAATCACACTTTCAGTTCTTACTCATATATCTTTTTAAAACAAAAATCTTAAACTTGTTTCAAAATCTTAATTCGAAACTAGCATATCCAAAACCGAAAACTATCAACTACACATAAAGCATAGTACTTGAATCTGCTTATCATAAACTCATGCTTATACATAACATCACACTCTTAATCTTCTTATAAAAAACGTGAATGAAAACTAGAGGTTAAAAAGTTTACCTTAAGCTTCACAAGACAATTCTAGCTTAGGATTTTGGTGGTTTTCTTTTTCACTAGACCAATACCAACCGAAAACCAATCTATCTTCAGCTTTCCCTCTCACTTTTTATTTGGCTCTTAAGGAAGAGAAGAACCAGAGAATGAGCTGCAAATCTAAGGTTTATTGTCCAAAGGATTATGCTTGTACGTACCACCTCCTATATATATAGGTGAGAGGAAAAGAAATTCATTTAGAATTTCCTTCCTTTCTAGAATTGCTTATAGCTCCCTTAGATAACATATTTGCTGCCAAGTCCAATGAGGTGGCCGGTTGAGAAAGCTCTAGATGTCCAATTAATCAAGGCTAAAAGGTGGCTCATCAAAGCTATACACATGAAGTGTCTTCACCTTGTGATGGCCGGCCATGAGGTGTCAACACCAACTTGATTAATCTAGCCAAGCAAGCAAGGCTATAAGCTTGCTCACCTAAGCTATATGTTACACTTGTCATTCACTCTAAAACTTTGAGAAATTATGACTTCTAAGCTGCATATTAATTCCCAAGAGTAACATATTTACTCAATGGAATCATGTGGTGGCCGGCCATGATGAGGAGGATAGATGTTAGCTTGAGATCTATTCTTAACCAAGTAAGCTAAGCTATCAAGCTTACTCACTAAGGCTAAGACCATGATGTGTCAAGCTCTTAATAAGCCCTTGATTCCATATTTGCATTTGAGTTCTTAACCTTAACATAATTGCTTATCTATTCTAGAGGTGGCCGGCCATGGAGAATCCAAATGGAAGAAAATGATTAGGCCAATTAAGTTAACAAATCCTAGTTTACTTCCTTAGTATTCAATGTTACTATGGTAACTAAATTTGTAACCAATCATTGGCTTAATTGAATTTGAATGCTTAGTAAGAAAAATCTGTCATAATTTTTCTTGAAATTCTTCATAAGGTGGCCGGCCATTACTTGCTAAATGTGAAAGTTGCAAGATGCAACATAGCTTAGTAAGCAAAACTACTTTGCTTATTAGGCAAAGCTAAAATTGTAAAGTGTCAATTTCTAATCAACTTCAAATTTTTTATACTTTGCCTATTGGTCTTTAAGAGCAAAATATTTGCTCATTAACCCGTGAAGTGGCCGGTCCCATTGTGCACAAATGTAAACAAATGATTGGTCAATTTTTGAACCAATCAAACTTAACTTGATTCCTTGGTTTCCAACTAGATTAACCAAATTTTTAAAAATCATCATAAGATAAATTGAACTAGGAAATCTAATTAGAAAAAAATCCATAGTTCCATAAATTTACAAATTTATCTATCGAACCACAATTTTCACAAAATTACACTTTGACCCTTAAAGGCAAAAATATTTACACTTTAGTCCTCGTGAGGTGGCCGACTACGGTGATAGCATTTGGCCTCCAATTCTTGCTTAATCAATCACTTAACACTATCTTAACTTTCTTAAAATCCATAACCATTCACTTTTCTTACAATTACATATTGGCCCCTAAAGACAAAATATTTACATTTTAGTCCTTAAAGGGTGACCGGTTCTCAAAGTGACATTTGTCATTCTTTTTAGGACAAGGTGTCACCTATAAGGCCCCATAGGCTATCCTCTTAAATACAGTCCATTTCAAATACTGTTTTCATCTAACAACAGTATAATTTGTACTGGACCACTGTCCAGAATTTATCTATACTTAACTGGACTGCGTATAGGATTTCCTTAAGACTTGAAACTACTTATTTGTTTGCAATGACGGTTTGTCGCAGTAAAATTTTCATACTGATAATTATATTGCAGTCTCGTCTCAGACAAACATAAAATCAACTTGGTCGAACATTGACCGGCATAAAATCATAAATTTCTATTTTGCCCTTTTTCTCAAAAGGCTTCACGCTTGACTAAAGCAAGCTATTACTGAGTCTCGTAGATACTTAAATGAGAACTCAAACATTTACTGATATTCAACTAAGATCATGAGTTTCATATCGACATACTAGATTCAAACTTGTGATTTTCCTTATCTAAAAGGAAATCATAGGTTCATCAAAATTCCGGGTATTACAAATTAGACCCTGAATGAGCATTTGGAAGCTCATTCATGAAGAAATGATCCACGTATAGTTCTCATTCAAATGAGACAGTTAATTACAATGCAATTCACGGAAGGTAATACTTGCTCTTAATTAGAGGATTTAATGCCATGATTCATGTGATTTAAGCTCTTTTGGTTCAGTATAATGATTTAGGGAAAAGTTTGTTCATCTATTAAATTTAATTAATACATATATATATATATATATATATATATATATATTAAGTGATCTATGGGTCAAGTGGCAGAATATTACAACATTTTTTTTCAAATAAATAAAATAAATGTTTCAATATTTTGTGGTTCATTTAAACTTTAAATTAAATTCCACCTCAGATATATTTCACTAAAGGCGAAGGGTCACACCCATTAATTCACATATATTTTCCTAAAGGTGAAGGTTGACACCCTTTGGTGATATAATTACTCATTTATTATTTGTTTGTATTCTTGATGGGAAGAAAACATCAGGAAAACATTACGTAAAATTTCAGAGGGATAAGGGTCACTAGTCTTCAAGAGAGAGTATGTAAATATCAGTCGTCAGTCAACCAATCCCTAATATTCTTTTTTTCTTATCTACCCTAAAAAAATTATGAATCTGATTACTATGACTGTAGGTATGATCTTGGATTCTGTTTTTATTATATGTAATTCTGAAAATTGCTAACAATCCAAGATTTTTTTTTTCAAGGAGGAATTTTGTTTGACTATTTTTACAACAAATTAATCAAAGCCGTAATTTGCTTTTCGTTGATTTTTATATTTTTCAATTAAATTTCATGCTTATGGTGGTTGCTGGTATCAGTGTCAGTAAGTGAGCTGAACTGAAAATCTACTATGCACTGCCATAATTTGTGTGTACATACATGAACTACGTCCTTATATATATTTTTGAGAAAGGTACATTACATTAGACTCTCGTAATGTTTGACGTAATTAATTTACTTGGTTTCCTAATATTAGTTACCATCGCAATCAATATCAATCTTTTTTTTTAAAGCAAAATTCGTCGTTATGGTACGTTTAAAAAAAAAACAAACAAACAAACAAGCACATAAACAAATCAAACATGTTGAAACTTATCGATTATATATATTTATTATACTACTCAAGGTTAGCAACTAACATCTAGCCATAGTTGCGCCCAATTCCTAGATATCCTTAGTAGATAACTTCAAGTTAGTTTGGTTTGCGTTATAGATTTTAATTTTAGTTACTTTTCCTAATTAAAGCAATGACATTTTAGTCAAAAGTATGAAAGTTTCGTAAACCAATCATAATCCCTCTCTTGTTTCATCCGTACGTTAATTGAGTGGTGTCCTTATTACAGTCATCATCACTCTTTCAAGGGAGAGGACCCATATATATATATATATATATTAGGCATTACAAAGGAAAGTTCTTTTTGACATTGGCTTGGAAACCCAATTTGTTTCCTACCTCAAAGCAAGAATATGTGTAAAGTAAAGTAAAGTAACAATGAATTTCTTTTTGTCACCTAAAATCAAGAAGGATTTGATAATTCCTTTCCCCGGAAAATGTTGGTCAGCTCAGTAATTGGCACATGTATAATTTATTTTGCTCATATCGCTGTTCGTTGTCCATACGCTCCGTTTTGCATGCTTTCTTTCTTTCTTTGTCTGTTTTTATTGTTTTTCACCAAATAGAATACAAACATGACAAGCGGAAATGGCATTTCCTTTTAGACATGCATGTGATACTTTTCTTTTTTTCTCTCTCTCTTTTTTTCTTTTTCCGAATTTTTTTAATCATTACTGCTTCATTATATGCTTACGTCGTGGCAGGTTCCTTCCATGTTTTTCTTTATTATCATTTTCCTTCATATTATTATATCTTTTAAAAACCAAAATGCTAACTTTCTTTTTGCTTAAAGATAACCTGGAGTTTAACGTCTTGGAGTCACTATGATAAAGCATAAATATTGTGTGTTTTTGTATAAAATATAATAGATCAAAAGATTCATATTTATCTGAAAACCGTTTTCAACATAATATATATATAACAAAATAAAAACAAATACGTATTAATCTGAAAAAGTTGTATTATTCATACACAATTGCATTATTAAATTATTTTTTCTATTCTACTACAAAATTTTCCTAAAATTTTAAGTTCGAAATCGACCATCTTTTTGTTAGCTTGCCCTTGGATAACTCCAATCAAACTCCAGAAAGATGAAAATAGTTTCATGTTATTCTAATCTTAAATCTTAATATTAAATATTAAATAAATAAATAAAAGATCGAAGACGATATCATTAATGTTCATTTCAAGTCGTCCAAGAGGTGCGCATTATAGTTCTTCTTTTTTCAGTACTGTACTGTTTTTGAAACAGTTTTTTTTTTAATAATTATTTTTCCCGAGTGCTCTGATACTAAATGACGTAACGAAAAGTCAAAAAACAGCCAAATCCATGGCTAGAAGATGAAAGATGTAATTTAGCGGTCTAACCTGGATGGAGGACGTAGCAAGGGCTCCAAATCCACCTAAAGAAAACCCATAAAGGGGAGGGATAGAGAGAAAAAACTCTCTGAAAATGCTATTCTCAAAAATGCCAATCTCAAAAGTTTCCTTCCCCTCTTCAACAACAAAGACTAATATACTAAGCCAACGACACCAACAAAGATTACTACAGAGACACTCAACTAAAGGCTAATATGCTAAGCCAATGGCACTCAACTAAAAAAAGGGTAAACGACTTGTAGTTTTGGCCAAGGAACATAACAGAGCAACAAATAAAATATCAAAATAGCTCCTATATCAGTTTTCATCATAATATATAACAAAATAAAAACAAATACATATTAATCTGAAAATGTTGTATTATTCATACACAATTGTATTATTAAAATTATTTTTTCGATTCTACCACAAAATTTTCCTAAAATTTTAAGTTAGAAATCGACCGTCTTTTTGTTAGCTTACCCTTGGATAACTCCAATCAAACTTCAGAAAGATAGATGAAAAAAGTTTCATGTTATTCTAATCTTAAATATTAATCTTACATAAATAAAAGATCGAAGACGACATCATTGTTCATTTCATAGTCGTCCAAAAGGTGCCCATTATAGTTCTTCTTTTCAGTACTGTACTGTTTTTGAAAAAAAAAATTTATAATTATTTTTCCAGTTTTTCTTTCTTTCTCTTGGGTTTTTGAGTGCTGCTTTAACCCAATTGTTCTTCTGTTTTGTCACGTCTTCTAAGTTTCACAGCCAAGCAGCACGTAAAAGTCCTTATAAAAAATAAAATAAAATAAGAAAGAAAGAAAGAAAAAGCAGCACATAAAGGTACTCTTTCTCTCCTTCTCTGATCCCCCAAATCTTGGTCTCCTTCTAAATCTAAGACATTTTAGGACCTTAAACTCTCTTTCTCAAACGTAAAAAGAGAAAATAAAGGCCAGGTGGGCGATTGAGCCTATTGACCACGGTTATCGAGACAACAAGTGCTAGTAATTGACATTCATTTTGAAGATATAGGCCTTACAAATCTCTAATACCCATACAGTTAATGCTACCATGACAAAAATTAACCCAAAATATATATACATGTGTGTGTGTGTGTGTGTGTATAGGCCTATCATGATAACACAAGACACTGCTATTGATTTTATGCTGAAAATCCAAAAAAAAAAAAAAGTGTACTAAAGCATTGACAGGGCTAAAAATGACAAATTATTGGAATTAACACTGCAACGGGTTGCCGATTTTTGGGACCTGTGTATCTCAATCAAGTGAACATGGATGTGATAGTTGGAACCAAAAATTTATTTGAACACAAAGATATGTATATATATATATATATAATCAAGCTATTTTCAAAATGAGTTTTTCCAGTCATATTAACATATTTTTCTTATCTTAGTTGTGTGTGTCTATACGCAGTCTATGTTTTAACTATATTAAAATAATTGTGACGACCCAAAACCATCTCCGAGGTTGCCTCCTTCGACACCGCCGACGACGTCAAAGACCTCGCCTGGTCCGAGTCCCACGACTCCCTCCTCGTCGCCGTCAAAACCCCTTTCCTTCCCCTTCCCCTCAACCCATAAAAACTCCGTTAGAGGCTATGACCGCAGTAGAAAATAAATGCCCTGGAGTTTGTATCCTGCGCTGACATTGTAGCCCTCGCTGCTGAATCTGACGAGTGGACATAATAATTGACTTTTTTTAATTAATTGACTATATTTTGAGCTTAAACCAAGGCCCTCATGCCATGAATGAGGTGCCGTTCGCTTCCGGCAATTTCTCATTGCCGTATAACAGATATTTTTTGAAGTTAATGTTGCGATGTGGAGTGCGGACTTTAACCCTGAGATAGTCTCCTTCCCGCCAAAAGTAAACGCGATCACCTTTCTTAAGATCATAAGCATCCACTAGAGCCCTCCACTCTTTGAACATGAAAACAGGTCTCGGGTTATAGCTTCTCTGGCCTTGTGTTGGCGACCGAACAGCCAACCGTAAAGTGGTGTCGTTGCCGTTCTGCTTCCTAACCGGCAGCACTGTTGGCACTCCTGGGATCGGCATTGGAAGCAGACACTTTTTCCCCACAACCCAATGAGTCGGCACCGACATCTTGTCAGTTACGTCTGTTTCCGAGAGGATTAAACCGACGGACGATTATAAGGTGGTGGGAAAACACAATGACAGACACAACGGGTCGTAGATGTTTCAGTACCTTATTAGCAAAAAAAGTTCATACTGATTCTAACGCTAAAAATGATAATTTGACATATAGAATATTTAGCTTCCATTTAAATCATCAATTGCAGTCGAAATTTTTAAGTTAAAATTCGTTATCTTTTCAAAAATTAGTTATAATTTTTATTAACTTTTTAGAAAATGATAAAAATCCAACCAAAACAGTACAGTTTAGTTGGAATTGAAATGGTGAACCAAACAAACTCTTAGTTTGAAAAATCTAAGGGTTAGTTTTTTTTTTTTTTTCCTAATATGGAACTAATAATTAAAAAAAAAAAGCATTCCACATAAAAGTATGATCATCTTTGTTATTTTCTTTTGTGTCTTAGTAATTAACACAGTACTAATAATCCTGATTAGCATAAATAATATGCACTAATCATATTTACCAACTAGGAGAAAACACACGAACCGAAACAACAGGACAAAAAAAAAAAAAAAAAAAAACAATATAATCCAGACACCCCTTAGAAGTCGTACGAGCCCACTTGGCCACATTATGAGCCATAAAGTTGAGCTTCCTATCAGTCCAAGAGAATTATCTAGTCACTCATTACATATAGCCAACAAAAATAAAAACCACACTTTTATGCATTGGATTTTGTTGTGTGAAATCTCGTAAGTGTACGAGTCACACAACTAATAAAGTGATAAATAAGGCTATCGATCCCACGAATATTGCGTTGAAATTTAAGTTAATTATTGAAATTTGTTAACACTAGAGTTATTTGAACGATCGATTGAAAAATAGTAAAAATACAAATTAAACTAAATAAAGTAAACTAAAATGATTAATCTTGACTTCACTCTATCCATCCTATGTTCTTCTCATTAAGAAATTGCTAACCAATCTCAATCAATTCATTAATTAAGGGCTCAAATTTAACCTCAATATCTCTTTCAAGTGTCAAATGAGATAATATATATAAGTATCCAAATTGATATCCCTATCTAATTTGTTTACCTACACATTCATTAAGCACACTCTTTTATGATTATCAAAGTATCATCGGCTTTCCAAACTCAACAACAATTAAGATTGTATTTTCCTATCGATAAATGAATTAATCTCTCCCGAGTATTAAAATTCATAAATCAAATCAACTAATTCATTTCCCAACAAATTAGAAGCATTAAGCATAGAAAAGCACAAATAAATTGAATAGATCCAAATTTCATTAACAATTAGCTAATCATCAAAATATAATTCAAGTAGAGCTACATCAAACCCTAGAACCAACAAATTACACAAAACCCATAAATGATATTAAACTCAAAATTTAGTAAATTAAGAGTTCAAGCATCATCCAACTACAAAAATAAAAAAGATAAAGAAAAAGAATGAAAACCCAATAAATATTTTCTAAAATCTTCAAGTTTTTCACCAATTTATCATCTCCTTCTTCTATTCTTCAAATGCTATCTCCCCGAAATTTGTTGAAAACAAAGCCTAAAACTAAAAATAAAAACTAGTTTCTAAACCTAAAAATTAATTCTACACTACTATTTTTTGGATTTTTCTATTTTCTATTTTTTTTTCTTTTTCTTCTTCATTTTCTTATCTTCTTTCTTCTTCTCGGTTTTTGGCCTATGTTCCCTGCCTCCCCGAGACCTCTCTTCCTTTCTTTTTGCTTTTCTTTCTCTTGGTGATGGGTCCAACTATGACGCACACTCTTTCTTCTTTTTTTATTCTTTTTCAGGCGACCCGTGACGGATGAAGGTTGTATGTATGTAGGTGGTTCAACTATTTTTTCGGGTTGGGAAAAATAGGGAGTGGGTCGTGTTCGGGTTGGGAAAAATTGACACGAAAAAAAAGGTCGTGTTCGGGTTGGACCCGTTTTTTTTGTGTCAATTTTGTGTGACTTTTCATGTCAATTTCGGATCAAGTTCAGGTCAATTTCGTATTGTGTATCAATTTCGGATCAAATTTCGTGTCAATTTCGTGTTGCAGGTCAATTTCGTGTCAATTTCGGTTTGTGTCATGTCAACCGTGACAGGTTCGTGTCGCGGTTTCGTTTCGTATTCTTGTCGCGGGCCGTGTTCGGGTCGGGAAAGAAAAAAAATCAATACGGCTCTAACACGATACGAACTGACACGTGACACGAATTGCCACCCCTAGTTGTATGAAGCCTGTAAGTGCACATCAACTTGTGGAACGCATTGCAGGAGATCCAGCTTCTTTCAGCAATGGGACACATGTCAGCCTCTGGATGAGCCCAGTTTATAAGAATTTTAATGACCGTTCTGCACCCCGCCCCGTTTGAGTTCAAAATACTCATTTTGTCTCATTTATTTACACATGTAAGTCATATAGGGAGTGAATATTCACACTTTTATATATGTTAGATAAGATTAAGATTAAGATTAAGATTATTAGTATACTACATCCAATA
>CM046373.1:15205657-15246195 GCA_025413025.1 Ficus hispida
GTCGATTGTAGCACAATTAGGACGGTCGATCCACGAGGAGGTGATAAAAACAAACAAGAAAAGATTAGCGAACAAAAGCGTTAGAGGAAAAAGTAATCAAAGAAAGAAGGAAAAGAAATATTTTTGTGATTTTTAAAAACAATTTTTAAAAACACCGTAATTTAGAAATGAAGAAAATTCAATAATTAAAAGGTGGTAAAGCATCGAGAATCCCCTATATGTTTCATGTACCTAATTGGATTTTGATTCATAAAATAACTCAATTGAAAGTTTCACATCCCAAACAATCAATCGGAAAATAAAGATTTGAAAAACTTATGGATTAAAATTTATTTGAGTGAATAAAATTCTTATGTGAAGAACTAATAAAAATTATCTTATAAGAAATCCAAAAGCGACAATATACAATAAGCAATATTGCAGTAAAAGACTACTTATAAAATAATGCTATCAATATATTTTATCATGCAATAATTCACGTAAAAAGAGCTTGACTAGATTTATATAAAAACTGACAATAAAATATATTGATATGAAAAAGAAATAGGATAAAAGAGAAATTATTCACTCTAATGTATCAACTTTAGAAACCATTGGAGAATCAAAACCCAAATAAATTCACTACACATCTAGGATCATCTCTAGCCTCACCAAAGAATTCTAGCCTAGTTTGCAATTCATCTCACAAAGTTCTAACAAGAAAATATGAGATGAAAATAAAACAATACTAAAAATTCAGCTAAAAATCAATGGAAAAACTATATTTTCGTCCTCTTGAGGAGCCCTCATTATATAGGCCCGAATCCAACAAGCTAGGGAGGATTTTTGGCCAACAAATCCGCTACCCAAGTTGGTAGATCAGCTGGTTACTCGTGGGACACCAGCTGGATGAAATGAATTTGGCCTGGAATGGTGCCACGGGCTTGGCTGCGAATCTGGCCCGTATTTGCGTGCAAATGGAGGAGCAGCTGGACGCGCGCGCGGGCTTGGGCGAGATTCTCGCGGGCCTGGATTCTCGGCTGAGCTGGCTGGCGTTGGAGGAAGCATTCGCGCGCACGTGGAGGAAGAGTTGAGGCTGGAACACGGGCCTGGGCTGGAATTGCAGCTGGAGGGAGCAGCTGGGCTTGGGCTGGAATTGAGCTGGAGGAGCAGCTGGGCTTGGGCTGTGCGTGGGCCTGCGGAAGAAAGGAGAAAAAAAAAGAAAAAGAAAGGAAAAGAAAGAGGAAGAGGAAAGAATAAAATAAATCAAAATGAATAATAAATATTTTAAAAGTAGAATATTATGAATTAATATTGTGGAAATCTTATTTAAAACGTAAATTATCTAATAAATTAAATAAACAAAAGTGTATTTTTGTGCATTTATCACAACCCCCAACCAGCTTATTGCTAGTCCCTAGCAATTCAAGCGTAAGAAAAATCAAGTCAAGCTAAAAATTCAAATCAAAACCTGCAAAATCATCCAAGTACTCAACCAAAACATCAGCAAGAAATCAGAAAGTGCTATCAAACTACTTCAGTCATTACTCCAGAGTTGTGTGTGTGTGCACCAAACCGTATCCTTCTTACCACAATCCATAACACAAATAGCATTGAAAAAAATTCATCAAGAAAAAGTCTCAACTCCATTGCCTCACGGGTGTTGGAAATGTTTTAGTGAAGAGGTTTTCACTCATGGAGTTGGAAAGAAATTAGTCAACATTCAAATGAGAGAAGGCATTTTAAGGACAAGCTAATAAACAAATATTGATCAAATGATAGGCGACTCAAATACTCGGAACATTACACCACTTACACCATAAACTAGCTTTTGGGATTTCATTTGGATAAAATAGAAAATTACATAAACAAAGAGCCGTCAATTTTTTTTTTTTTTTTTTTACTCAAATGTCATGCTTAATAGAACAAATATAGTAAGGAATTTTTTTGACTGCTATGCAGCACCATATGAGATCAAACTACATGAATGATTTAAGGCTCTATTACAAAAGATCAATTCTATCTAACCAAAAATCATCCTTCAAGCAAAAGTACAAGTTAAGTAGTGGTGTTCCAAATAGTGATTGTACCAATTTGAAAGATCAATAAAAATTCAAAAAGCTATTTTCTCAACTCTTACAACTCACCAATAAAACACTTAGACTCGAGAATTTTTCTCAACTAAATATGTTAACAACCATCTTACCACAAGGTTTAGCATGTGCACAAAAAGAACTCTGGAAATCATTTCTTAATAGTTGAGATAACAAAAACTGACTCAAACCGAACATTTTGAAATCACACTTAGGTAACTTTGTAAAAATTTTGATCCAAATTCTAAAATGACCGAAATTAAACTCACGCATGAATATGCTCACCACCCCCAACCAAAAATCAGACAGTGTCCTCAATGTCTAAAAAGATGTACAAATGTGAAGAAGACAGGAAAGAGAACACCTGGTTGATGACGATAGGAACAGAGATAAGCAACCTGATCTGATTCTTCAAAACACACAGACAAATATAAAAGCACATAAAAACAAACCGAAATAAAAGCACACAAAACATAAAAAGAGACAAACAAAACAAAAATATGATACAAAAAGAGTTGGAAGCAAACTACTTATAAACTGGGGCCTCAAGAATGATTTCTTCGGCCTGGCTTACTCGTTCAATGTAGGGCTTCAGTCTCTGACCATTGACTCTGAAAATTCTCCCATCCTTGTGTCCTCGACTTCAACAGCACCATTGGGAAAGACTTGTTTCACCACAAATGGACCAGTCCACCGCGACCTTAACTTACCTGGGTGGAGATGCAGACGGGAGTCATAAAGGTGCACCCTCTGATTTGGCTCGAAGTTCTTCCTCAAAATTTGCTTGTCATGAGCCACCTTCATTCTAGCCTTGTAGATCTTGGAGTTATTATATGCATCATTTCTTAACTCCTCAATTTCTGACAACTGGAGCTTGCGATGTATACCTGCAGCACTGAGATCAAAGTTAAGGGCTTTGACAGCCCAATAAGCCTTATGTTCAAGCTCTACAGGTAAATGACAGGCTTTTCCAAAGATAAGCCTGTAAGGAGACATCCCAATGGTGGTTTTGTAAGCAGTGCGATATGCCCAAAGTGCGTCGGAAAGGCGCATGGACCAATCTTTGCGGTCGGGGTTTACCGTCTTTTCCAAGATCTGCTTGATCTCTCGATTTGCCAGCTCAGCTTGACCGTTTGTTTGGGGGTGATAAGCGGTTGAAACTTTGTGGATCACACCGTATTTGCGCATCAGGGCCTCGAAAGAACGATTGCAGAAATGTGTGCCTTGATCACTGATGATAGCGCGGGGTGTACCAAACCTAGATAACACATTCTCTTTCAAGAACTTCACAACTGTCGCATTATCATTGGTTCGACACGGCACGGCTTCTACCCATTTTGAAACGTAATCCACAGCGAGGAGAATATATAGGTAACCAAAGGAAGATGGAAAGGTCCATAAAATCTATTCCCCAACAATCAAATATCTCTATTACAATAATTGGGTTCAAAGGCATCATATGGCGACGGGACAAAGCACCTAACTTTTGGCACCTTAGACAAGAACGACAAAATTCATTAGTGTCTTTAAACAAAGTGGGCCAATAAAGACCACACTGTAAGATTTTTGCAGTAGTCTTCTTCACGGAGAAGTGACCACCACATGCATCATTATGGCAAAAGTGTAAAACACTATGAATTTCATCGTCAGGAATGCATCGCCTTATGATCTGGTCGGGGCAGTATTTGTAAAGGTACGGGTCATCCCAGTAGAAATTACGTACCTCGACCAAGAATTTACGCTTATCTTGAGCACTCCAATCAGCAAGAAGTTCCCCAGTCACCAAGTAATTGACGATGTGAGTGTACCAGGGTAGCTTGGTGACAGCGAATAGATGTTCGTCGGGAAAATCATCTCGGATGGCAGGACCGTCGGCGGGGTCACTAAATTCGAGTCGAGAAAGATGGTCCGCCACAACGTTTTCGACTCCTTTCTTGTCCTTGATTTTGATGTCAAATTCCTGCAGCAAGAGGATCCACCTAATCAATCGCGCCTTGGCATCCTTTTTGGAAAGGAGATACTTAAGAGCTGCATGATCTGTGAAGACGGTGATGAGTGAACCAATCAGATATGCGCCGAACTTGTCAAGTGCAAACACAACAGCGAGCAACTCTTTCTCAGTGGTTGAGTAGTTCAATTGAGCATTATTCAGAGTGCGGCTTGCGTAATACACTACAAAGGACTTCCCCTCTCTTCTTTGACCAAGGACTGCCCCAACAGCATGGTTACTTGCGTCACACATAATCTCGAATGGTAAGCTCCAATCTGGTGACTGAATAATGGGGGCAGTAGTCAACTTCACCACAAGCGTTCGGAAGGCATCCTCACACTCTTGCGTCCACTCAAAAACGACATCTTTGGCTAGGAGATTACATAATGGACGAGAAATCACAGAAAAATTCTGTATGAACCTCCTATAGAAACCAGCATGCCCGAGAAATGATCGAACTTCTTTGACTGACTTGGGAGTGGGCAATTTAGAGATAAGTTCAATCTTAGACTGATCGACCTCAATCCCTTTCTCAGAAACAACATGCCCCAAGACTATGCCCGATGGTACCATGAAATGGCACTTCTCCCAGTTAAGCACGAGTCCTTTTTCTTCACATCTTGTCAGAACAGCTTCTAAATTGAGAAGGCACAAGTCAAAGGAATTTCCGAAGATGGTCAAGTCATCCATGAACACTTCCATACATTTCTCGACCATGTCGCTGAAAATGCTCGTCATGCACCTCTGAAAGGTGGCCGGTGCATTACACAGTTCGAATGGCATACGCCGGAAGGCATAAGTACCAAAAGGACAAGTAAAAGTAGTCTTGTCTTGATCCTCCAATGCAATCTCGATCTGATAATATCCTGAGTAGCCATCAAGAAAGCAGTAGAAAGGATGACCAGCCACACGTTCTAGGATTTGGTCGATGAACGGAAGCGGAAAATGATCCTTGCGGGTGGAAGCGTTCAGCTTTCGGTAGTCAATGCACATGCGCCAACCCGTAACTGTCCTTGTGGGGACAAGAGCCCCTTTTTCGTTCTCTACCACTGTCACCCCCGATTTCTTAGGCACTACCTGAGTTGGACTAACCCACTTGCTATCGGCAACCGGATAGATGATACCTGCATCCAGAAGCTTCAAGACCTCATTCTTCACAACTTCTTTCATCGTTGGGTTTAGTCTCCTTTGGGGATCCCTTCGTGGTACAGCCCCGTCTTCCAAATTGATATGATGGGAGCAAATTAAGGGGCTAATACCCTTAATGTCATCAATCGTCCAACCTAACGCAGCTTTGTGCTTTCGCAGCATGTCGACTAACCGCTGTTCTTGTGATGCGTCAAGTTTAGATGAAATGATAACAGGAAAGGTATCACCAGCTCCTAAGAAGACATGTTTCAAACCCTCAGGTAATTGAGCCAGCTTAAGTGTTGGGATCTCTTCAGTGGATGGTTTTGGCTTTTCTTTTTCTCGAGGAAGCTCTTCAAAACGCGGTTGCCAAAACTTGGTTCCTCTGCCTTGTGTGTCTTTATAGATGGTAGCGTTGTTGGCCAACTCACAAGGACCGGAATTTTCAGAGTCAGAATTGTGGAGAAGTTCATCACGATTATCGGAATCACTGTACAGTCGAACCTCCTCCGAGACGAGTGTGTCGATCAGGAATGTTTGGTGACACTCGTCATCATCATGTGGCTGCTTCGCAATATGGAAAACATTTACCTCCAAGGTCATGTTCCCGAAAGATATCTTCATGAGACCATTCCTACAGTTAATCAAAGCATTGGCTGTAGCAAGGAACGGTCTACCGAGGATGATGGGAATCTTGGATTCCATGCTTACCACAGATTGAGTATCTAGGACAAGGAAATCAACGGGGTAATAAAACTTCTCAACTTGAACCAGAACATCCTCAACTATACCCCGAGGCTTCTTGATCGAACGATCGGCCAGTTGCAAAACCACAGATGTGGGCTTAATCTCTCCAAGACCAAGTTGCGAGTAGATGGAGTAAGGCATGAGATTGACGCTCGCTCCAAGGTCGAGCAAAGCTTGGCCGAATTCCTGAGTTCCAATTTGGCATGAGATGGTGGGACAACCAGGATCTTTGTACTTAGGCGGCGCCTTCTGCTCGATCACCGCACTCACTTGTTCCGTCAAGAAGGCGGTCTTCTTAACGTGGTGCTTCCTTTTGGCGGTGCATAGATCCTTAATGACTTTGGCATAAGCCGGCACTTGCTTGATCACATGAAGCAAAGGAAGATTAATCTTCACTTGAGTCAAATGCTCTAGGATCTCACTTTGACTATCCAGAACTTTCTTAGCAGATCGCAGAGCTTGGGGGAAAGGCACTTTTACTGGAAGTTCAATTGACTCAGCTATCTTGGGGACGACTTCTTGACTACTTGAAGTGACAGTAGTTCTTGATGGTTCATTTGAAATCTTGCCACTACGAGTGGTGATGGCATTGACCTCCTTGATGTTTTGACCTGCAGAGTTGGAGGTTTGTGCCATGTGTTGCCCCGTGAGATTGGATTGAGCTTGCGAAGGAAACTTGCCTCGTTCTTGAACAGTCAGGGCACCATTCAGCCTTGTGATTTGGCTCTTCATCTCTTTACTTTCTTCCACCATTTGCGTGAAAAATGATTTGAACTTTTGGTTCATCCTAGTCTGTGCCTCCATGAAAGATTGCAAGGTATTCTCAAGAGAACTCCTCGGCGGTTGTGCAGGATATTGAGGTGCAGAATTCGCCTTTGTGGTTGTGTTTGATTGGAATCTCTCCAGCTAAAGTTTGGATGGTTCCTCCAGCCAGGATTGTACGTGTTAGAGAAAGGCTTGTTGTATGCCCCTAAGGCATTACATTGCTCTTCGTAACTCCCTCTCATTTCACTATAAACAAGGCAATCCTTAGCTAAATGTTCCAACCCTCCACAAACGAAACAGGGTTCTTGCGACTCTGCCCTTGCGACCATATAGATTCCTATACCTTCCTTGGTTTTGAGAGCCTCAATCTGTCGTGTCAAAGTCTCGATTTGGGCCTTGAGGTTATCTTCTTCCCTTAGTTGGTAGACTCCAGCAGGTCGAGAACGACTAGTGCTGTCAGTAGCACTTGGTCCAGTCCATGTGTGGGCTTTCTCGGCTAGCTCGTTGAGATACTCGAAAGCCTCTTCGGGATCTTTCTGGAGAAACTCACCATTGCACATCATCTCCACAAATTGACGCTCTCGGATTGTGAGTCCTTCGTAGAAATAGCTGACGAGGCGCCAACTCTCGTAACCATGGTGGGGACATTGATTCAACAAATCTTTAAACCGCTCCCAGACTTGATAGAGAGTTTCATTGTCCTTCTGAGTAAAGGTCGAGATCTGTCGTTTAAGACCATTAGTCTTATGGTGTGGGAAATATTTGTTGAAAAATACAGTTGTCATCTCTTCCTATGTTCCAATAGACCTAGGTCGCAAAGAATACAACCAGCTTTTGGCTTTGTCTTTCAGAGAAAATGGAAAAAATTTTAATTGCACAGAATCTGCAGCCTCGGCTCGGTTGTGGAAAGTGGCCACCACCTCATCAAACTCCCGAACATGCACGTACGGATTTTCGCTTTCTAACCCGTGAAATGTCGGCAAAAGTTGAATCATACCCAGCTTGAAATCCAAATTCGGCAAATGAGGTGGAAATATTATGCACGATGGTGTGGCCGTACGCGTAGGGTGAAGGTAGTCGTTCAACGTCTTTTGCTGGACCTCCTCGTTTTGAGCCATCGCAAATGGATTTGGAATTGCTAAAGCGTTTGGAGATGGAGGAAGGCTAGACGTAGAAGAAGAAACTTCGCTAGGGTTTTCAGGTCTTCTTGCGAATCTCCCTAGTTCGTTTCTATAACGATTCATTCACCTTGAGCGTTTAAATTTTTGTGGTTATTTTTTTTATTTTTTTTTATTATTTTTTTTTTAATTTTTAAACAAAGACAACTTTTATAAAAACAACAATAGTGTAAAACCGTGAATCGCAATCCCTAAGAATGCTCCCAGGAAAGATTGGTGGGGCGAGGCCTCCTTAAAAACCAACCTCCTAGACAGAACTTCCTTAGTTCGTACTTTCAAACATTTCCACACAATTGCTTGTAAAATTTATTAAATTTTATGGTGTATTTTATGAAATGTTAGATGTTAGATATTAATATCCTAAGTTAATACTAAACTAAAACCTAAGGTTATACAAATTATGAAATTTTTTTTTTTTTAACAATGTAAACGAAACAAATATTATGTAAACTAAACTTACAAAAGCTGACAAAACTAATAACTAAAGAAAATATAATATAAGCTAAATAATAATAATAATGATAATAATAATAATAATAATAATAATAATAAAAATTACAACGTAACAATAAAAAGGTAAATTAACAAAAAGTAAATGACTAATAAAACAAAATATTAAGTTATGGAAAGTAACAAAATACGAAAACAATAAGTTATATAAGTTACTTACCTAAAATGAGAAAATGACAAAATCAAAAATTTGCACGGTTAATAAAAGTTAACTAATATAGATCACCCTTTTTTTTTTTAACTAAAAATAAAAAAATAAAATATATATATATATATATATATATATATACAACAAGAAAAACGTAACCAATCTAATAACCAAACTTAAACAATTTTTTTTTTTTTTTTTGCTTAAAGAATATATATATATATATTTTAAATGTAAAATAATAATAATAATAATAAATAAAGAAAATAAAATTACTTACCTCTTGGCAAAATATCTATGATCAATCTTGCTTCTTGACACCTTCCCCGGCAACGGCGCCAAAATTTGGTTACGCCCAAATGTGTACAAAAACAAGCGGTCGATTGTAGCACAATTAGGACGGTCGATCCCACGAGGAGGTGATAAAAACAAACAAGAAAAGATTAGCGGAACAAAAGCGTTAGAGGAAAAAGTAATCAAAGAAAGAAGGAAAAGAAATATTTTTGTGATTTTTAAAACAATTTTTAAAAACACCGTAATTTAGAAATGAAGAAAATTCAATAATTAAAAGGTGGTAAGCATCGAGAATCCCCTATATGTTTCATGTACCTAATTGGATTTTGATTCATAAAATAACTCAATTGAAAGTTTCACATCCCAAACAATCAATCGGAAAATAAAGATTTGAAAAACTTATGGATTAAAATTTATTTGAGTGAATAAAATTCTTATGTGAAGAACTAATAAAAATTATCTTATAAGAAATCCAAAAGTGACAATATATAATAAGCAATATTGCAGTAAAAGACTACTTATAAAATAATGCTATCAATATATTTTATCATGCAATAATTCACGTAAAAAGAGCTTGACTAGATTTATATAAAAACTGACAATAAAATATATTGATATGAGAAAGAAATAGGATAAAAGAGAAATTATTCACTCTAATGTATCAACTTTAGAAACCATTGGAGAATCAAAACCCAAATAAATTCACTACACATCTAGGATCATCTCTAGCCTCACCAAAGAATTCTAGCCTAGTTTGCAATTCATCTCACAAAGTTCTAACAAGAAAATATGAGATGAAAAATAAAACAATACTAAAAATTCAGCTAAAAATCAATGGAAAAACTATATTTTCGTCCTCTTGAGGAGCCCTCATTATATAGGCCCGAATCCAACAAGCTAGGGAGGATTTTTGGCCAACAAATCCGCTACCCAAGTTGGTAGATCAGCTGGTTACTCGTGGGACACCAGCTGGATGAAATGAATTTGGCCTGGAATGGTGCCACGGGCTTGGCTGCGAATCTGGCCCGTATTTGCGTGCAAATGGAGGAGCAGCTGGACGCGCGCGCGGGCTTGGGCGAGATTCTCGCGGGCCTGGATTCTCGGCTGAGCTGGCTGGGCGTTGGAGGAAGCATTCGCGCGCACGTGGAGGAAGAGTTGAGGCTGGAACACGGGCCTGGGCTGGAATTGCAGCTGGAGGGAGCAGCTGGGCTTGGGCTGGAATTGCAGCTGGAGGGAGCAGCTGGGCTTGGGCTGTGCGTGGGCCTGCGGAAGAAAGGAGAAAAAAAAAAGAAAAAGAAAGGAAAAAGAAAGAGGAAGAGGAAAGAAATAAAATAAATCAAAATGAATAATAAATATTTTAAAAGTAGAATATTATGAATTAATATTGTGGAAATCTTTATTTAAAACGTAAATTATCTAATAAATTAAATAAACAAAAGTGTATTTTTGTGCATTTATCAATCACCATAAATAGTCCATCTAAATATCCTGTATCAATTGTTTAACTTCAACTAATATATTATTTTAATGCACGCACGCGCGAACATACACAACTAATATATTATTGGATTAATTTCATTAATAGCATCTGTAGGAATTTTATTATTAAAAATAGTATTACTTTTTTCCCGTCATTACTAGCACTTAATGTGGGGCCAGCAGTATTTAATGTATATCAAATTACGGGTTTACCCTTATCTCCTACCAGCTCAAATATCTCTCTCCCTCGCATGACCCAAAAATTTTTTTCAAACCAACATCTACAGTGTTTTAGAAAGAGAAAACTGAAATCTAGAGAAAGAAAGAGTTACCACCCACAGGAATCTTATTTTTTTTCACTTTTCCACCTAGCCCCCCCACCCATTTTGAAACCTAAATCTTCATATAATAGAGAGAAACTTCCATCTAAAGAGAGAAATTCCATTTAGAGAGAGAAACTTCTATCGAAAGTTTTTTTTTTTTAAATCTAATATTTTTAATCATTTTTGAGTAAAGGTCATTCCTGTTATGACCACCCGATCATAATATTATGACCTATGTTTAAATTTTTTTAAAAAATATATATAACATTTTTTTTATTTTTTAGTACATGTCATAACAGTTATGACCGGTGGTCATAATGATTATGACGAGTAGTCATAATAGTGGGTGGTCATAATGGCTATGACTGAGTAGTCATAACAGTGGGTGGTCATAACAGTTATGACCGGGTGGTTATAACGGTTATGACCGAGTAGTTATAACAGTGGGTGGTCATAATAGTTATGACCGGGTAGTCATAACAGTGGGTGGTCATAACGGTTATGACCGGGTGGTCATAATGGTTATGACTGAGTAGTCATAACAACAGGTGGTCATAATGGTTATGACCGGGTAGTCATAACAGTGGGTGGTTATAATGGTTATGACCGAGTAGTCATAACAACAGGTGGTCATAATGGTTATGACCGAGTATTCATAACAATTGGTGGTCATAACGGTTATGACCGGGTGGTCATAATAGTTATGACCGAGTAATCATAACAGTGGGTGGTCATAATGGTTATGACCGGGTAGTCATAACAGTGGGTGGTCATAACAGTTATGACCGGATGGTCATAATGGTTATGACCGAGTAGTCATAACAGTGGATGATCATAATGGTTATGACCGAGTAGTCATAACAGTTATGACTGGGTGGTCATAACCGTTATAACCTTTACTCAAAAATGACCAAAAATATTATATTTAAAAAAAAAAACTTTCGATGAAAGTTTCTCTCTCTAAATGGAAGTTTCTCTTTATTATATGAAGATTTGGGTTTCAAAATAGGTGGGAGGCTAGGCAGAAAAGTGAAAAAAAATAAGATTCCGGTGGGTGGTAACTCTTTCTCTTTCTAGATTTCAGTTTTCTCTCTCTAAAACACTGTAGATGTTGGTTTGAAAAAAAAAATTGGGCCATGCGAGAGAGGGATATTTGAGCTTGTAAGAGATGAGGGTAAACCCATAATTTGATATACATTAAATGCTACTGGACCCCACATTAAGTGCTAGTAATGAAAGAAAAAAAAAAGTCATACTATTTTTAATAATAAAATTTCTACGGACGTTATTAATGAAATTAACCCTATGTTATTTTAATATAGTCAAGCCCGTGCATGCACACGCACGCGCACCCACACAAACAACTAATATATTATTTTAATTAAGCCATAGAATGCGTGCGTGCACACTCAGACGCGCACACACACACGGAGGCAGCAACAACAACAACAAATAAAATAAGAAAATTACACACACACACACACACAACAACAACTAAAATAAGAAAATTATGTTTATATGACCGGAAAAACGCATCTATAAATAGCATGATTATATATATACACACACATACATATATCTTTATATCTATAATTATATTACAAATGAGAGTTACCATTTTGATATTATTCAAAAATTTGATCTCTATTTTGTCCTTTTGTGTCCTTTTTGTTTATTTTTTCTTTTTATTTCTTTTGTTGAGTTATTTACTTTTTTTTTTTTTACTTCTTATTCTCAAGAGTTTTACATATTTATAGCAGGTTCAATCAAAATACTTTTCATTTTTTCAATTTGATCTTATATAAAATAATTTTTTTTCAAATATGTCACAACAAAACATTTTTCTTGTTTTCAAATAGTTATGCTCCCCCAGCAGGTCGTCGACGGTCACGCGCTCCGGTATCACTTGCTGACGGTCACGTGTATCACATCAATCTGCTTCTGCAACTTGCTCTTGCAGTTGTTCGAGGCCTTGAGGAAGATGGCCGACCGAAGGTGGCAGCAGAGGAAGTTGATCGGGAAAGTAACTACTGCAGAGGCGATCGAAAGGTTTGAAGGCCGGCGAAAGTGGAGGCGCTAGGAGGCAGAGAAAAAAATGTCTCTTCCGGTTCACCGGCCTGCGAAGGAGGCAGAGAAGTCTCCGGAGAAGGGGAAGCCATCCTACGCTGTCGAGCCGATGGCTGCTTCTTGGCCAAACCACATCGTTGCGCCGCCCCTCCACATCGTCTCCGGCCATGCGCCGTTGCCCAGATCGCCGTTGCCCTCCGCCGCGAGCAGGCGAGCACCCGGCAGCCAGCCGGTGATCTCAATCTTCAGATCTGTGCTACTCGGCGCCACTCGCAAACCCCGGCAACCCACCGTCGCGACCTCCTCTAACACCTCAGATAACTGCGATTTCTCTTTTTTTTTTTTTTTTTCCTCCAGAAAGTTTTTCCCTTTATTCCCTCTGATTTTTGGAGTACGGGAGGGGGTGATTTTTCTTATTTAAATTTGTTAATTTATTTTTAATGAAATTAAAATAAAATAGGTGTATGAGATGATTAATGTGGTATTATATAAAAAATTTATTAAAAAAATTATATTTATACATTTATATTAGAAAATATTTATTAAATAAGAATATTTATTAATATTATATATATAAATACAATCCCTTATATTTTATTAGATAAATAATTTAAATTTTAAGAATTAAAATAATTTTATTAAATTCGTAACATTAAAAAGCTTAATCGAAAAAATATTTTTTGAACCCCTGTCAATAAATCATTATTCTGTCGCTGGTTGTCCGTCCCACGTATTTGCCCTTACTCTAGTATGGTCAAATTGGTTTACGTTGGGGGGGGGGGGGGGGGGGGGGGGGGGGGGGGGGGGGTTGGGTGGGTGTTCTTTTTGTTTCGATGTAGCATATTTAAAATTTGCTAAAGTTGTCGAGTCATGCATATATTTTTTGCCCTCCTATGTCGAAACAACACCAAAAGGAGATCATCTTCTTTCTATTTCTTGCCTGCAAGACATGATTTACAGGTAATAAGTATCTAACGGTCAAAAAAGTTTGCTACATGAAATGCTTTATCTGGAAATTAGGGATAGGGTTGACAAATTAACTACATATACAAATCGGATTTGGAACTGCAGCAAGTATAGATATTTTCACACGTTTTTTTTTAATCTTATTTTCTTTTTGAGAAATCCATACTTATTCATTATTATGCTAATATTTAATATGTCTTTTTTCATGCTTAAAAATATTGGATATGTTTGGAAGAGTTTTCTAGAAGCTGCTTTTGATTTCTTGAGTTTAAAAGTTACTTCTTGAAGTGTTTGGATGAGAAGTGCTTTTGGTATCTAAAAAAACTTTTTATTATAGCTAAAAAAATATAACTTACAAAAAAAAACTCTTTAAAGTAAACTTTAAAACTTGTATAATAGTTTAAATTATAAATTATAAATTTTATTTTTGTATTTGTATTATTTATTACCAAAAAAATACAGTCGTTTTGACTTCAAATGCTTTTTAAAAAAATGCAGTTCTTGAATACTTCCTTGCATGTCACAACTTTTTCTTTTCTTCTATTAATTAAAAAAAAAAAAAAAAAAAAAAAAGAGCAACAATTCTATCAAAAAAGGTCTAAGAAAGGAGATAAGAGTGTTAGTTTATATTACAGCTCAAATCCGACAGAGTGGATCTATTATTCAAGCTCATTTTGTGGGTCATCCTTTCTTTCTCTACTAATATTGAGATAACGTCTAACCACAATGTATTTCATGTCTCATTGTTGAAGAAGTATGTACTAGATCCAACTCACGTCATCCAACCATAATCGATTTAGATTCAAGAGAATATGAGTTATGAAAGAAACCAGTTAAGATTCTTGGGATTCCTGATCGAAAGACTAAGACCTTGAGGAACAAAGAGATTCTCTTAGTAAAGGTTCTTTGGCGTAATCACAAGATAGAGGAAGCTACATGGGAGCAAGAAGACACTATGAGAATGAATGATCCAGAATTATTCTAAGTTTTGCGGATGAAACTTTTATAAGGTAAGAAGAATTGTTAACGCCCCTAATGCTACCTAACAATAATGTTAGAAAATTAACATTAGAATTAATACGGTTAATATGATGATATAATAATTTCTTAATTCTAAGGTGAGGTTGAGTTATTTTTTACAGGTGCCATGACAAGGACTCGATAGGCTAGAACAAAGTTCATGCCAAATTGATGAATTTTTTTGATGATTTGATAATTTAATGTAATAGTTTAATTAAAGAAATATTTTGAATATAAGTATATTACGTAATATATATTTATATGTGTAGTATGATGTGTATAGTTATGTACATATATGTATTTATAAATCATCTCTAAATAGCAATTGGCAAAAGGAAGGAAGAAAAACAATGAGAATGTTGAATTGAAAACGTGAAGAAGAAAGAAGAGGCAAAAAAAAAAAAAAAAAAAAAAAAAAAAAAGAAAAAAGAAAAAGTATGTTATCCGAATAAGACTAATTTTATATGACATTAATTTCCAACTCAATTATGAACTCCTAAATGTCTAAAATTATTTTTATAATTTAGATAAACTTATATAACTATTCATAAGCTTTTCAACGCCTACTCATTTTTACAAATCCGATATCGGAGAAATAAGTTATGACTAGTATACGATCCGGATACCTGTTAGTCACCAACCAACTTACTATGTGTGATTGTAGGTACGAAAGTTCTAGAAGTTGACCTAGCTATTTCCTTTCCTTCCACACGTTTTCACACTCTAATGACAACCATTACCCACCTATTAAGAGGCAATTAAATCAAAAATTGAATCCCAATTAATTCCAAAATTGATTTGGGATTAAATCACTTATAATTTTTATAAGATACAAAATTAATTCAACTCTCTTTCTCTCACTTCCCTACTCTCCTCTCTCGCTTACTCTCTCTCTCCCTCTCTCTCTCTCTTTCTCTCTCTATTCCTCTAACACGCACAAAAAAAATCCACTAAACTTCCAAATTCATCCAATCCAAAATCAAAAGGATTTCAAGTTATGTTTTTGTTATTGTTTGTTGATGATGATTTTATTATTTGTTTTAGTTTGGAATCCTTCGAGGGGTTAATTGATTTTCTTGATGAGTTTCTTCATATGAGTTTGAGGAAATGATGAGAAATATCTATTAAATGATGATTGGGGGAGGTTATATAATTGATTGACGATAGTTTATTGTTTTAGAAATATATTAAGTTTTGTGAATAATTGAATTTTGTCAACAAGATGATTTTAGGGTTTTTAATTTCTTAATTCATGATTTTATTGGTGTGGTGATTTAATAATTTTATATGTTAGAAAAATATCTTAGCGCAGTTTTGGGTGTGTGTATGTGTATGTAAATCATGTACATTATGGTGATAATTTTTTATTTTTAATGAATTTTTGGATTTGATCACTGCTACCGGAAATTTCCAGAGTTTATGATAAGTATTCCAAACTATTTTTGAGGATACAAAGGGACTCCATTTTTTATGAATTTAGTATTGTTGGAAAGCATTGAATGTCTAATTTCATTTGAAATTAACTTCATATTGTTTGAAGATATCTATAAATTTTTATGATTTTTCAAATAGGCAGAGATCCGACTGCCAGATTCTTTAAAATTTTTACAATCAGTATTCAAAACCATTTTTGAGGATGCAAATTGTCTCCATTTTTAACGATTTTGATATTGTTAGAAAAGTATGGCTGTATAATTTCATTTGAAACCAATTTCAGATCGTTTAGAGACATATGTGAATTTTTATGAATTTTCAAAGGGCAGAGGTCCGACTGTCAGTTTCTGTAAAATTTTAGTAATCAAATTCAAAACTATTTTTGAGGATTCAAATGATATCCGTTTTTAACATATTAGAACCGTTAGAAAGATATAGATATCTACTTTTGTTATAATTGATTTCAAATCATTTGGACTCCTATATGAATTTTTATGAATTTTTAAAGGGACATAAGTCGGATAGTCTGTTTTTGTAGAGTTTTGTAATTTTGTGAAATTATTTGATTTTTGTGTGTTGATGTTATTGAATTATGAAATAGGCCTATTAGGCACTGTTATGATACGATGGATGTATTTAATGAATTATTATTATCTTTTGTTGATTTTATTATATTTCATATTCATAGCATGAACGGTTTTAAAGACAAGCACCCAAGACCTCGATCGCGCGTCACCATTGAAAAATTTAAAAAGCTTAAATAAGACATTTATGTAAGTACATTATCACCTATAACATGTATTAAAGAATTGAAAAGTATATCTTTTGATGTTAATGATGATATTATGATGTTCTTAAATACTACTTCTTCTATGATGACGTTTTGATGAAAAGTGTACATATGTATGCATATGTATTTTTATGTTTTAAAATGACATTGTACACCCTTGATGATGATGTTGTTGTCTAGTGAGCGGATTTTTTGTCACTGTTGGTTTGGGATTTGCTATCCCAATCCTTCCGTGACTAGCGCACTATGATGGTATAATGTCGGGCCCAATGTATAGCGGTTTTAAAAGTTAAAAAGTTTTTAAATAATGTTTTATATTTATGATGATAAAAGAAAAATGTTTATTTACGTTTGTGAGATTTAAGTATCTTACTAAACCTTTACTTATATAAGTTAATTCATATTACAAATAAAGGGTAAGATGTAGTATTGTCAGAGTTTGGATCGGAAACAGGACGATGTGTTATAGGAAAACTGGAGGAACGATCATGAGATGGATATTTTTAATTTCAAATAAAGTTTAATACTTTAGTTTATTATTATTTGATTAGATGATTTATATGGACTTAAATTTTATTCCATAAAATGGGTTTTTGAAAAATATATATATTTTTTAATTATAAATGTTATTTTGATATAGTTTAAAAAATTTCTAGAGCTTTCGAAAATTATCTAAGTAAAGTTTTCTAATAAATCAAGATTTTTTTTTTAATTTCAAGCTTATATTTTCTGTAATTTTATAAGAGATGAATGTTGAAAAGAGAAGTCAACTGTAACGGTCCGTGAGGAGTCGTTACAGATGGATCCTAAAAAGTAATTCAATTCTACACGCATAGCCACACCAAGCAGACAAAAAAATCATTTACAAAAACCCAGACTAGTTTGATTGAGAATTAGCATGGACTCTAAACAAATAATAGAACATTAAACAACATTACAAATAAATCAAGGTTTGGAATATTTCCCTTCCTTGAGCTTTTAATAACTCATGTTTCTGAAAATGGCAAGCTCGAGGTTCAAAAGGCTGCTGAATTTTGTAAATGAGATAATGCTGAAGCTAAGATTGCCATTCTCCTATAATATGACAATCATATAATCTAAGTAATCTTAGTTCAAAAAATTTCCCATATTCAGTAGATAAAAAGAGGCCCAACAGGAAGTTTACCAAGCTTGGATTATGTTCTCGAAGAACGAACAAATTATGTCACAACGTTACTCTCAATGTTAAGCTATGTGGTCTAATTAATGCCTTGCAAAAACACACCTTACACAGATAATTTCATACTTGTAATTTCAGTTGTCTTTGTTTTTCTTTATGAATAGGGAGCACTGTCACTATTATTGTTCTGAGACATTTAGAGAAAAACAGAGAGTTTTAAGGGTGTACAATTTCTCCCGAACCTTCTTGATCATCATAATGAATTATTGCAATAACTGAAACAGATAGTAATCTCAGGCGAACAAGTAAAAAAATTTGTATATTTTGTGGTTGTTTATTTACTTCTGCGAATTTCATCTTGGTGATGTACAATTAAGATGCTAGTTCTTAACACTCAAACTCTGTGTGCAATGCTTTTATTATCTACAATATGAACAGGAACAACATAGACAATGAAAGAATAAAAGTGTAAAGATTCAATTATATAATGTTCAAGCCCTGCATCTAATGATAACAATGGAGTTTGTAAATGATTGAAATAACTTAATTATTATTTACGCTGTTGAAAATCAACCAAGGGCTCGAGTTGTGACCCCCAATATTTCTTGATAAGCTGCAGATTTTCCACTCAATTCAAATGGCCAACCTCTCCTACCAATGTTCTTTGCGACTGAAAAAAATAAAAAAATAAAAATAACGAGTCAATTCAAGCACCAGATTGAGTGAAATCCCTATACTGTTGAAACTATATAAAAGAAAATAGTAGTAGAAAATATGAAGTTACGTTTTTCGGATAAGACGATTCAGCTCCTCCATATGCACTGCATTTGCATATACTCCAGCCTGCATCACATTAAAAAAAAAAAAAAAAAAAAATCGCAAGAGTGAAGTGAAAAATAAAATGTGATTATTTACTGTATTTGTAAAAACCTCTCTGCATATGGGGCACTTTGCCTCTCTGCTTGCAGATCTGAACCCCTGAAACATCAATATGGAAGCTGCCGCACAAGCACACGACTTGCAGAAAAGATGCCCGCAACTGAGTCCATATGCGTCGTGAACAATATCCTACGATATATATCAAAAGCCAGCATAAAAACAGTTGTTATGTTTTTATTTTTATTTTTATTTTTATTTGTTTCAATTTGTCAACATGCAAAAGAAAGTAAAATAGAAAACTTACCAAGCAAATTCCACAAG
Source organism: Ficus hispida (assembly GCA_025413025.1). Taxonomy (NCBI): domain Eukaryota; kingdom Viridiplantae; phylum Streptophyta; class Magnoliopsida; order Rosales; family Moraceae; genus Ficus; species Ficus hispida. The sequence goes on from CM046373.1 coordinate 15,224,928, forward strand.
TCAGATCATACTCCCTTGTGGAATCCAGAAGCAACACCGTCATTGTAGGCGGTGTTGCACTAAACTCACAACTCAAGTCAAACGTGACATCCGATCCAGAATTTAAATTAAATGCGAGTAATTCAATCATCCAAGGTGACTGAAAAAGTCCTATGCGTTGAGACAGCACCTTCGACGTGAATAACTTGCCTTTGTTAGAAGTATGAACCTGAAAAGGGAAGGGAGGAATATCAATCTAAAGTTTATCGACTAAAAAGCAAAATGGAAAGAAATGTGTTCTTACTTTATCGTATTTACGTTGCAGTTTCGTAACGGCTGCACTATTCATTACTGCATACTTCCTGAGGTCCATCGACTTTTTTGGTAGTTGGAGGCTTCCACGCACTCTTCTATATATAGACGAAGAACCATGGCGATCTAATATAAGTTTAACTTCTTTAATGAAATATGCAGACACCTCGGACATTTGTTTCATAAGTTGATCAAAAAATATCTGATCACACCCTGCACAAAATGATTAGGGTGTTTTAGAACAATCTGTGAGCCAAAAACTATCCTAATTTGTGGGATAGTTTAGAATCTCTAATTTAATTTTCCAAACATAACATTTATGTAGGGCCGACGTATATAATATCCTTTGTACAACATCATTTTTCACATTAAATATTAATAATCAATTTTCACAATTCTACATGATAAATCGGCAGAACGTGCATCAGACGATGGCTCGTGAGATTTGTGAAACTATTCGACAAACTTATTTCAAGGCACGAGATTTGGAGCAGATCTTTTAAATCAAAATAAAGATTCTCTCTGCAAAACAAGGGACCACGAAGATATTATTGATTGTGCTAATGTGGTGAAGAATCTGTGGCAAGAAATTGACTACTATTGGAACACACAAAAGAAGGGCAGTGAGGATGCATTGTTAAGGCTTCAAATATTTGCCGTGCATGTTCAAGTGCTCGGAAAAGAACTCCCAAACAAGATATTAAGTCATCTCCATCATTCTGGGCATAGAGAGTCGAATCCTCTGTTGATGGATCTGCCATAGTTGCTGCAAAATCCATAATGTAAGCCAAAGTAACACTGAACTAGCGTCCAAAGAGTACCAATTGTGAGGAATTATCTTGCAACTACTTCAAGCAGCTCCGACACACAAAGGAAAAGTGTTGGAAACTGATTAAGGAAGAAGTAGAATGGCCCTGAATCTTCCTAAGCACACTTAGTAGGTCTTCAGGTATATGTTCTTTGGTGCAGACAGTTAAATTTTCTGGTTCTCATGCCTTAAGTGCTTCGGTTTTATCATTCCCAGATATTTGGTCATTTGCTCCGTAGCCATAGAGAATATGACCCTTTCTCCCCCATCATTTTTCATCATACAAGCCCCTTCCTTAAGATTAAAAAAAAAAAAAACAAAACAAAACAAAAATCTTGGTTGGACTGCAGTGTAGAACTTTTTTGAAGTTCTTGTCTATTTCAGGACGGGGCTTGGGGAATGACGATCAGGCACGTTAAGGCAAAAGATGAGTAGATTACCAAAATAGTTTTGCTCTTCTAGCGAAGATGAATACTGTGAGGGTACTATTTGTCAGTGGCAGCAATTTATGGGTGGAGTTAGCAACAATTTGATGGAAAAAATAATTTCCTATGTGTAGATTTAGACAGAGATTCCTCCGAGTTTCTCTATGAATCTTGATGGAACAAAGTTTGCAAAGCTAAAAAAAGCTTTGTAGGGCTTGAAACAATCTCCAAGAGCACTGTTTGGGAGATTTCTAAAGGGATGCTACCATGAAGTATAAATAAAGAATTCGACTTCATGGGGAATAACGGCACTCTTCATGCAGTATGCTTGACGATATCAGTGTTACCGGAAATGATCCCGTAGCAAGAGAGAGATTTAGGAATGTCTAGCAAAGGAATTTGAAATTAAAGGACTTGGGTGATTGAAGTACTTGCTAGGAATCGAAGTGGCTCACACTAAAGAAGGTATCTTCGTTTCACAACAAATTTATGCGATTTATCATCTCAGGGATATGAATCGCGGGATTACCAGTGGTTATTTGGCAAACTGATTTACTCAGCACATGCGAGACCTGATATCCCATATATTCACAGTGAGATATTGTAAGCCAGTTTACACAATCCTAAAGATTCTCATTTCCAAAAAGTTTTTAGGATCTTAGAGTGTCTCGAAAGGGACTTTTGGCAAAGGATTTTTATTCTAGAAGGATATGGAGTTGAGTTTAGACGTCTATATAGATGCAAATTATGCTGGTTCAGTTTAGATATCTTGGATGAAATTTGGTTACTTGGAGAAGTAAAACGCAAACCATGGTTGCAAGATCAAGTGTCGAAGCTGAATTTCGGGCAATGGCTCAAGGGGTTCATGAGTTATTATGGCTTAAAATTATTGTACATGATCGTAAAGTAAAATGAACATGTCCTATGAGACTCTATTTCGATAACAAGCCAGCATTAAACATTGCTCATAATCCGGTTCAACACAACCAGACCAAGCACGTGGCGGTGAAAACAAGATAGTTGTCTCATTTGCCTTCCATATATTGGTGCACAAATGTTCTAATTAAAAGCTTATCTACTGCTGCATTTCATGCGATTAATAGCTAACTGTGAACGAAGTTACTCTTAATTCTACCCAAAAACTAAAATAGATATCCATAGTATCCCAATCCAAGAGCCAAATACCATGCCATGATTAATATTCACCAAATAAAAATAGCAAATCCACAAGTACAATGAACAAAACAAATAATAACGACCAGCTGAAAAGCAAAATAGATTGCAACGTTAAAGCCAATGATCTAAAGATAAACATAACGAAATCAAAAACCGGAAAAAGGGATCCAACTTTAACCAAACATATTCATGCACATGTTTTCAAAAGAAGTTCATTTCATTTTGAGTTTCATTTCAAACGAAATTAATGTCAAAAGAATAGACAAACGATAAAGAATAGTCAAGAAAAGTGTTAGAAAAGAACTTTACTGACATATGCAAGTATCTCCACATACATCTTGTTCTCGGAGGAGGCCAAATTTCCTGCTGTTTTCACATGCTTCCAATGTCTTTCTGAAGAAACTGTAATGCACATGAGGAGATTCCTCGGGGACGCCATGAAGGTACTCTCGATAAGTCTTGCTGAATTTCATTTCTGCTAGAAAAGGAGAGAATTTCTGGGTGAATAAACAACCTGTCTAACAGAACACTTGAAATAAATCTGAATTGGCACTTCCAGCAGACACTTGATCTCTTCAAAATCGAAAGTAAATTCTGAAAACAGAGTATCCCAAGTTTTAGGCCCAACTCATGCAGAGTAGACCCACAATAAATTGTATTTGGTTAAATCAGAAATCAGGCTCTAAAAAATAAAAGAACCCGGAAGCCAATTCCAATTGAAAACCATAGAAATCGAATACGAAAAATGTCAAATTTTTGTACTTTGTTGAATGAAATAGACGAGCATACTCGTTTTACAGACAGGGTCGTAAGAGAGAGGGAAACCGATAGATTTCATTTTCATACTACTAACGCAATTTTTTCTTTTAAGTCAACCTTTTATATATATATATATATATATATATATATATGTCAACGTCAACAGATTAGTTGACATTCTGAAAAAATAGTTTGACGAGGTTGATATCCTCGAAATTGCCCTTCACCTTCTAAAAATTTTCCAGTAACTTTCTTTACACATAACATTCAAACCCCTGGTTGTCTACATCCAACTCCTCGCATAAATTGATGTCCCGTGGTGTTGGACCTCTACCCCAAAAAATAGCGGGGTTTTTAGTACTGACCTATGAAGAAATTATTTAATAGATTAGAAGTACCATATCATTGTATTTATACCATGCAATTATTTCAGAAATAATTTGACATTTGTATATTTATATTTCTTTTATCGTGCGTGGTACATTTGATTTTCTGAATAATTTTTCATATAATTTGTCCTAATATACATATGCTTATATATACGTACTTTTTTTTTTTTAAATATAAACAGTGTATATATAGTTGCATGTACAAAAAGAATGACGACCACTAACAGTTGGGAACCAATCACGTTATAGGAAAACTTTAACCATGTAAATTTGGACAAAGTATGTCAACATGTCACGCTTTTATTTTTTTTGGCTGATTTAACATTTCAGAGAGTTATTTTCTCTTTGTCAACACGCTTAACCATTCCACTTACAAAATCCGCCAACAAAATCTTTGGTATTGGTCTTCAACATGGCTAATACCTTTGATATACACCTTTCAATTCTTCACACCCCTTTCTAAATATACACTATTCTTAATTTTCAAAAGTTTAAATTTACTTTTTATATACTCTTTGTATTCCATAATTACCCATATCTATTTTCATGAAATAAGTACTATTTAACCACCTTTTTTTTTTTAATAAAAAAGCGGTCAAAGTACTATTTAACCACCTGAAACTTTGAGCACCAAGTTTTTTGTTCATACATCAAACGGACATAAAGAAAATTGTAGATTTGAAAAAGTAATTAAGTGTTTTATTGTTATAAAATTAAGTGTTTTATTGTTATAACGTTTATAAGTATTCTTAAATAATTATACATTGAGATGTATCATATACAATGACTTGCTTTTTGGTAGAATAGAAATTCGCTAAATGCAAACAACATGAACAAAGAAAATGATAGAAGAAGATTAGTAGAAAGAAGAAACACAAATGGTATAGCAATCGCTAAAAAAAAAATAATTAAAAAAATAAAAAAAGAAGTGTAACAATAACGTTTCAGTAGAAAAGAAAAATACGACGTACCTGCATTTTTTTTTTTTTTTGGAATAATCATTAAAAACTGATTATTATGATTTTGTTATAAATATCAAAATATTAACAAATTAAACTGTATTTATAAGTTGAGTAAATGCCTTGTAGGTACATAGGAACAAAGATAATAAATTTGAGTTAGTTTCAAAAATAAATATTTTTTTGTTTTAGTTTTAATTTTGTAATAAAAAATGTAGTTCTCCCACCTCCGGTTTGTGTTTTTTTTATGTGTATTCTGCTTAAATTGTTTTCTGGTAGTATATGTCTGTGTATAACTATTAGTATTATAACGGGTTAATTTCATTTTTAGTACTTGTGGAATAAATTATATTAAAAACAGCACCACTTTTAATTCCATTCACTTTTAGCACCGTCACGTCATCACCCACTTTTTAATGTGGGGCCAACAGCATTAAATGAATGGCAAGTTCCAGTTTTACCCTCATGTAAATCCTAATTTGATGTTTGTCCATTTTCTCGCCCCCCTTCACCCCCTTCCCTCCACATCCTGCACGACAATATATAACTCATAGTACCTAAAATTCATAAATTTTTGTTTCCTCGTTTCTTCGATTTTCACTCAGCCAAGCCTCATGAATCCTCCCTACACCATTATTCACTGATCGAAACTTCTCACTCTAAGCATAAAAAATCACACTATATCTTCGTTCACTCTGTTAAAACTGACCGAAGCTACCAGATATAGTTCAACTCCATTTGAGTGGAGATTTTCCACTTCCAATCAGCCAATTTGAGTTAATGGTGGTTCTTAGTTGGTTTTATCTGTTAATAAATACTTTAAATGGGGGTGTATTAACATGATCATTCTCATTGTGATGAGATTTGAGTTCTGAACTAAAAAGATCATTTTCATATTGACCATCTGGTCATTTTCATATTGATCATCTGGTCATTATCATTATAAATTAAACTGATCATTTTCATTGTTACCAGTTCTCATATATAAATCCGGTAATTTTCATATTGACCATCCGGTCATTATCATTGTGATCGATTCTGAGATGTAAAGCCAACTCTCTATATACACTAAAAAAACTTGTCATTTTCATATTGATCATCCGGTCATTATCATTGTGACAAGTTCTCATATATAAGTCCGGTAATTTTTATATTGACCATCCGGTCATTATCATTGTAACTGGTTCTGAGATGTAAAGACAACTCTCTATATTCACTAAAAAAACTGATCATTTTCATATTGACCATCCAGTCATTATCATTGTGACCAATTCTCATATATAAGTTCGGTAATTTTCATATTGACCATCTGGTCATTATCATTGTGACCAGTTCTGAGATGTAAATGGTCACTATCATTGTTACCAGTTTTGAGATAAAAACTTAGTCAGTTTAATATTAACCATCCTGTCACTATCATTGTGACCAGTTTTGAAATATAAGTCAACTCTCTCTACCATGAATAAAAAAAACTGGTCATTTTCATATTATTATCCGGTCATTATCATTGTGAATGGTTCTGAGATGTAAAGCCAACTCTCTATATACACTAAAAAAACTGGTAATTTTCATATTGACTATTCGGTCATTATCATTGTGACCGGTTCTGAGATGTAAAGCCAACTCTATATATACACTAAAAAATCCGGTCATTTTCATTTTGACCATCCAGACATTATTTTTATGACCAGTTCTCAGATAGGAGGTCAACTCTCCCTATATAAAAAAAAATAAAACTCATCAATTTCATATTTACCATCCGGTCATTATCATTGTTACCAGTTCTTAATTAGAAGTATACTCTCCCCATATTAAAAAAAAAAAAATACCGGTCATTTTCATGTTGATCATCCGGTCATTATCATTGTGACCATTCCCCGATATAAGCCAACTATCCCTATATTCAAATTAAATTTTCCTTTCTTTGTAACGGCAAAAAAATTTAATCATTGAATAACTTGTTGCTGTTTCATTCAGGAGATGGATGACGTTTGTATTTTTGTCAAGTATAATGGTCACTGGGACGACACATTGAGATATGTCGGTGGCGAAATGAAAGGAATATTGGTGCCCAATAGCGCAACATATGTTGGTCTTATTAAGTTGGTTAGAAGTTCGATTGGTATTAAGGGCCAAGCCAAGACTATAGTCATTAGATACGGTGTTGAACCTGGATTGCCTCTTGTCAGGATACAGTGTGATGCTAACGTTAAATTCTATATACAATTGAAAAGGAAGGATGTTCATGTGCTTAGTAAATTTCCAATTACCATCGATGTATTGGATGAGTCTGCGGCAGAAGCGATGCCACCGGATGTAGGGGAAAGTAACCACATAGACGTTCAACTTTCTAGAGAGGGTGTACAGAGTGATGAAGCCATGTAGCATGTAGATGACATAAATCTGATCATCCCTCCTCCTCCTCATATCCCTTCTCCCATAATAGGTTTGGATTTGCATACGGAATATGGAATTGACCAGCAACATCAATTATTGAACAATAACTTATGCACGGCCCATGGTGATGATTGTAATGCCGGAGAATTGAATGTTGCGGCTAATGCTCATCAATCAAACAAGAATAGTATCACAGCGAGCATTGGAGCCCATTTTATTGTCAATATTACTACATCTTAATCCGTTAATGTACCAAGTAGTGATAGTGTATCTGGTTCAGTAGTTGTTGCTGATTATACACCTGTCACAATATGCAGAAATTGTATTATTCAGAACAAAAAGATGCTACAATACCATCTTCATCACGATGCCATAAGTAAACACTACCAATTTAAGGTGAAGAGGTCGAGCTCTACCCTGTTACACGTAATATGTATACATAACGAAGGATGTCCATGGCAATTACGTGTCACTAGGATGAGAGGTAGTAAACTGTTTGTTGTGAAGCGGTACGACGATGTCCATACTTGTTCAATCGAAATCGTTCAAGGTCATCATCGTCAAGCCAAGAGTTGGATGATTGGGGAGTGTGTTATGACCGGTGTAGTCATAACTGTTATGACCTCCCCCCCCCCCCCCCCCGGTCATAGCTTTGGAGGTGATTTATTTGATAGATTATAATAAAATATTAATAATCATATATGTTAGTCATTAACTTATTTACTATATGTGTACAGCTTAAGTGTTTTGTCTTGCTACCAACAGAAGAGGAGTTAAAGAACCTATGTATTGCGTGCTATTTTTGAAGAGGCAAAAGTCCCTGCCTCAATTACCACCTCCCAAGTCTTCTATCCCCCGGCCGAGTACAGATACAAACTCCGAGTGTTGGGAGTTCCAAAAAGAGATCCAAGGATAGGTGGCCTCATTGAATAAAAAGTTAGAGGATCTAAAAAAGGAACAGACTCATTCCAACAAACTTTTGAGAAGGGTTTTGAAAATATTGTCTGCCAACATTACTGAGAAGGGACAAGGTCAGGCACACCTGCGCCGAATGTCAGCAGCAGCCAGGAGGTTAATGTTAAGAGGGCTGAGTTGGAAGCCTTCAAGACTACCTCCCTTGACATCGGTTCCGTTGTGGATATAGGTCTGCAAGCAGCCATAGAGTTCCTTACTGCCGATAAGGTGCTCGTTTCTCATGAAGATGCCGAGAACAAGAATAATTAGGTAGTCTTCTACATACGTAGAGATGATCATTTTGTGTCTTCCATATATATAACAAACCAATTTTTTATAGATATTGTGACAACTCACAGGTAAATATTAAAGACAATTTAGAAGGAAATGAGGGAGAGGCGAGTGTAAACGATGAGCCAGTTGTTGGAATGAAGGAGGAGCCATGCCTGACCTGGATAAGGGCGTAAAAGAGAGAATGATGGTAAAGAAATCATCCCAGAACAGGATGGTATAACTATTGACGAGCCATCCAACAAGGAAAGCATAAAGGACGTGGTTGTGATGCATATCTGTAACTGACAATTTACTATTCATAAGTTTCATTTTGGTACTGAGCTAACTAAGAAGTGTCTCTTGGGATGATGATCCTCTAACCGGTGGCATAATGATAATACGGGGATACATAGTTCTTAAATTAAGGAGAATAGTAACCACTAATTGTAAAAGAGTTCTAACTTACTTGGACAGGCTGAAACTAACGTGGAAACGACATAAGGTAGGGTGACAGGATATCGCTCTGATACCAACTGTAACAACCCGACTTTTTAAACCATTATCTAACTTATTTATTCTTAATTAGTGTAGTCTTAATACTTATTTTTGTTTGATTTCAAAATTGCATACCTTTATTTTTTTTTCTTTTTAAAAACAAATTATACTTGTACTTGAAAATTTTAATAAACTAAAATTTTAACTAAGGAAATTAAAATTTCTAAATAATAAATATCATATTCAAATTCGTACTTAGATAGTATTTAAAAAGCTACAACGTCATGCGAGTTAAAACTAGATACCTTAAATTCTTAAGTACTCTTACTAATTTACTAGTACCGAAATATTGAAAATATAAGTTTAAAGATAATCGATACAAAATTATTTAAAAGTCTAAATGCGGAAATTAAATTCATGGTAATATATTACTCCCTTCCTTCATCGCTTCCACACTGCTTTGCAAGTCCAGAAAACATCTAAATAATGGGTTGTTTACCCTATTACCTACAGCACGAACATACATATATGAGCTTTCGCTCAGTAAGTACAAACTATGTCTCACAAAACATATTTATAAAATCATATCATTATACGTCACAACATGAATGTATAAAAATGTATGTGATCTATTTGTGTTCAATTATGCTTCATTTTATACATGTCTTGTCTACTTAAGGGCTCCTATGTTGTACCCATATGCACGTAACTAATAGAGAGTCGGGGAGCGACCCTTCAATAACCTCCAAGGTCTTAACTTATAATGTTTGCTCTTATCATATCCTCTCACTAATTAATGATTGGTACGACACTTAATCCTATCTTTCGTTAACCTTATTCTTATTAATTATGATAATGTGTAGATTTACATGTCATTATGTATCTATCATTATGGCATAAATATATGTGAGGCATGTCGATTATGTTAATACAAGAGAAATTATGCACGTCAAATACTTAATCAAAGCATACATATAACTCATATACTCATCACATCATCAAAGCAAATCATAGCAAATATAGAACATAACAAAGAAAAAGATTTTATTCCATTCTGTAGATGATATTTTTACTTACTTGTCTTATGTGCTTAAACTTTGGGAATTGTAATTCCTATTACATAAGTTCGGGGAATTATCCTGATTTAATAATACTTTATCAATAGAGTGAATTATGGTTATATATATATATATATATATATTATAAATTAAGGTGAATTTAATTTACTTGCATCATAACTAATCCTATTAATTATTAAGTGTAAAAGAAAATTATACTAATTATCATTAATTTAATTTAATTTATTTGATTAATTAATCAATTAATTAATTAATCAATCAATCAATTAATTAATTAAGTAATTAATTAGGTAATCCTTATTATTTTCATAAGTTATGACTTACCTTCATGTCACATTTTTAATGTTTAATCATTTTATCGATGTGAGATTTTAATTGATAAGATTTATTTAAATTTACATATAATTCTATTTTGGACACTTGATAACTCATTGGAAAGTTTGAAGTATCTAGTTTCTATCCTTGATCTAACCTCTCATTGGTCATTCCAAACTTGATCATTATTTGCCTGAGATCCTTCACATGAAATATACACCATTGATTTCCAATCTAATCACAATTCTTGATCAATCCTCCACCTTTGGATTTACACCTAATCGATCTTAACCATTCATCTCATATCTATGTGACATATTAATTTTCCTAATTATACTCTCAATACTTAAATATTATATAACCAAAATAAATATTAAGGTCATCAAATTAACCTACTAATAATAGTTGGGATTCCTTTCCAAAAATTAAAATTTATCCCTCTAATACGACATAATAAATTTTTCGTATAAATTTATAAGTCAGTCGACTCATTTTCTATCTATCTACAATTTTTCATTTAAATAGAGAAACTCAACATTATTAAATCATCGACATCATCATACTGATGATACATATAAAATCATTTATGATCTTAAAATTTGATATTCGTAAAATAATTCATTAAAAATATATTAATGAAGGAAATCCATGATAATAATTCATGAAATCAAGTTTATGAATTTTTATGGTGTCACAGCCCCTTTGAGTTTTCCGATCTGGTTGTCCCCCTCTAAGTTTTCGATTCGGTTCCCCCCCACCCCCCCAAAACGAGTTTTCCGACCTGGTTTGCCCCTCCCCCTCTGAGTTTCCGATCTAGTTATCCCTCCTCCATGAGTTTTTCAATTGGTTCGGCGCCCCACAAATTTGTGCCCCCCCCCCCCCCCCCAAGCAGCTACCCACCCAGAAACCAACGACGAGCCTCTACCCCCGACACTGTTAACCTATAAATTAGGTTTTTTTTTTTTGGTAATTTTTTTATATATTTTTTAATTTTTCAGACAATGCTAGTATGAGATAAGATGCACTATAATTATCATACACAAACAGTATCTCAGTCGCTTGATTACATCTTAACAATTTAAAAATAAACTCTACCGATATGATATATAAAAAGTGCTTTACCACAATCTTTCCTTTTTTTTTTATACCTTTATATAGAACACTCCAAAGTATTAATGTTGTTTTTTTTTCATGGGCAAAAACAAAATAATTATGTTGACTAAGGAGACTGATTATGTTCGTTTTTTTTTTTTTTTTCCTAACCAAAGATGGCAATTCTCCCTTTTAAAAAATTTTTTCGAATCGCCAATGCCATATATATCTTCTCTCTTTTCTTTTTCTCTTTCTTTTATTCTTTTTTTTTTTTTTTTTTTTTTTTTTTTTGCCCCTTTCTTTGAAGTATTTGAATAAAAACGGTTAAGAAATAACGATGCCAGCCTGCATGGGCCAGAATAACCGGAGAAAGGGCCCAATAAAAGCAAAAGAAACAGTTGGGAGGAGCAAAAACAGGGGTCATAATGGGGAGAGTCTTAGAGTGGATCCAACGGTCATCAACTACCATCCTTTTTTTCTGAATTTTCCCGAGAAAGTGCCAGAGAAAAAGAGAGGGAAAGGAAAAAAGCAAAACGGTGGAGAGGGGTTTGTTGAGTTGCGGGGGTGTGGAAGAAACCTTGGAGAGGAAATAACACGATTTTGATTTTGACACCAACTGTTCTTTCTCTCTCTCTTTCTCTTTCGCGCTCTCCCTTTTTGCTGTTCTGTCTTTCCCTGAATGCCTTTCCCAGTCTTCAGGGTCTGTCCTCTCTCTCTCTCTCTCTCTCTTCTCGTATATTTCTCCAGTGGGTTTAATTTTTTTGTTTGTTTTGGGTAAAAAATTTCATGCAAAATTAGATTTTGGGTATCCCGCATTTTGATTTTGCGGTTTGTTCTGTATTTATCTGGAAATTTTGTTTAATGAGTTTAATTTATTTATTTTTAATTATTGATGAAGGAAAATTTACGAGGAATAAATGTGTGGGATTCTTTGATTTGATATGTTATGTTACACCATAATAAAACATGTTTAAGATGGTGTTATCGGGAAATCAAATGTTGGGATGGCCACATTGTTTATTTTGGTGGGGATGGTGGTGGTGTTGTGTTGTGCCTAAAGATGAAAATTCTCAAGATAGGGAAGAAAACAGATCTCTCGCAAAACGGAATACCAAAATGCAGGATTTATACGTTGGTGATTTGGTGGTAGTGTGATGCCGAAGGACAAAAATGATCATGATGGTGAAGAGACATATTTCATTGGAATGATGGATTTTTTAAAAGGAAAGCATGCTTAAGATGGATTTTTGTCAATTTGTGTTGTTATCGACTTTGTATGGTTTCTTTATATTTTCGAAAGATTTTTTGTTAAATTTTAAGCACATTAGGATCTTTGATCTTTTGTTTGTCTTTTTGTTTTTTTGTTTTTTTTTAAGTATATTTCGGGGTTGATATTTTAATGCAGGCTATGATGGATTGAAGCAAAAGGGTGTTTGCCTAGATCTTGCAGGTCCATCGCCAATATAGAAATGACTTCAGAATTTGATTTTTACCATCTCTATGACAACAATATTTGGTAAGATAATCCAAATTCTTTCCTTGGATAATTCTTAGCAATGTTCTTGAAATCTGGAGGTTTCACTGAACAACGTCTAATTCTTTTCCTGTGTCATTTGAAAATCTTCGAATTAGTTCATCATCTTAAGAGTTAGCCACCATTTGATCATGCTCAAACTCAGAAGTGGTTTGATGAATTCCATGCACAATGAAGGGCATTGTTATAATTTGTACAAGATTCTGATAAAATTTTTGACAAGGTGACTCATGGATGACAAATGACGAAGCTGTCGAAAAATAAATTGGAGTAAGCATTATATCATATTATATTTACATCTAAACTAAAAGCAACCCACATATTGCATACTGATAAGGAATGAACATTTTTAGGATTAAGACAGCAATAACAACTTGGCTAAATATAATCGTGCAGACATTGAAAATCTAGTAGTTTAGCATGACCCTTTGTTCTAGTGGTGTCGGGAGTTCGGTTTGGGTGGGGCTTTGGGGGAAGATGGCAATTTGCAGCTTCAATCTGTCCTTGTATAAAAAATATATATATAATAGTCTAGTTTGATTAACTGAATGGTTATTTCTGCATCGAAATCAAATTTTCTAAGAAGATGATTTTGTGCAAATAATTAAAGCTCTTCCTCTCAACACTGTGATTCCATTACCACTAGACTAACTGAATGGTTATTTCCGCGCCAAAATCAAATTTTCTAAGAAGATGATTTTGTGCAAATAATTAAAGCTCTTCCTCTCAATGCTGTGATTCCATTACCGCAGAGAGATCTTTTTCCTTTAATCATCAAATAATTGACATCTGTCATCATCCATTGTGGGCATTGTCGGTTTTTTGCCTTCTAAATGCACGATTTGGTTGCATGCAGAGTTTTGATGCCTAACATCCCAGGAAAGAGCGTTCCTAAGGGAATCCGCTGAAAAAAACTGCATTTGACATGCACTGCTGTCACTGCCATCTTCATGAGAATTTACAAAATGGCCGTGGCGGTTGATCAACATCATGGCTTCAAGCTATACAAACGATTCCAGAGATGCAGACTCCTATCTTACTCTCACCTTGACCACAACATCCTTGAACTTGGCCATACTAAATATTCCCACTCGTTGAAACGTGCATGTGAAGCTGCAAATTTTCATCGAAGTTTCTCCACTCCGTGCTTATCCCTAACCACTACACTCGAGGAAGAGTTTGAGACCAACCCAAAGATTGAGATTGTCAATGGCTTCAAGGCACCAAGAGTGCGTGCTCTTGTGGTTGAGGTTGCCATGGCTATTGCCTCCGGTGTTGATCCTCTACCTGTGTCAAGTGGGCTAGGTGGTGCTTATCTTTTACGAAGCCAAAGTGGGGACAACATCGCCGTGACAAAGCCCGTAGATGAAGAACCCTTAGCCCTGAACAATCCAAAAGGCTTTGGTGGTCTGATGCTTGGCCAACCTGGTGTCAAACGCTCAGTTCGTATAGGTGAAACTGGCATCCGAGAGTTGGCTGCTTATCTCCTTGACCATGGTGGTTTTGCAGGTGTTCCTCCTTCAGCTTTGGTCAAAATCTCTCACGTTCCATTCCACTTCAACAATGCCACAACAGTCTCGTCCACACCCTATAAGATTGCATCTCTTCAACGTTTTATAGACCATGACTACGATGCAGGAGAGTTGGGTCCTTCAGGATTCTCAGTTGCCTCTGTTCATCAGATCGGGATTTTAGACATAAGACTTCTAAATCTCGATAGGCATGCAGGGAATATACTAGTTAAAAAACATGACCGCAACAGCTATGCTATTGGAGCTGCAGAGCTGGTTCCTATTGATCACGGGCTGTGCCTACCTGAGTGGCTTGATGATCCGTATTTTGAGTGGCTGCACTGGCCACAGGCCTCGGTTCCTTTTTCTGAATCTGAAGTTGCCTATATATCCAATCTTGACCCTTTTAAAGATGCAGAGCTTCTAAGAACCGAGATTCCATCTTTAAGGGAGGCTTGTATCCGTGTTCTCGTGCTGTGCACCATTTTTTTGAAGCGAGCTGTTGCCTCTGGGCTTTGTCTTGCTGCGATTGGTGAAATGATGTCTAGGGAGTTCCATGCTGGGGAAGAGAAACCGAGTGTACTAGAGAACATCTGTGCAAAAGCTAAGGCTTCTATTCCGCTCACATTTGATGACAATGAAGGCAACATATTGGCAGCCGAACTTGGAGAGTTTCAACTCGATGATGGAGTTGAAGATACTTACGACAATGATGCTTTGGATGTCTCTCAAGTCTCACAAAGCTATCCCGAGATCTCGAAGCCGCAAAAGGTGTTAACTATCTCAAAATCTGCAGGATCCATTACCAGGCTGCCTGATGCAATACTGTCTCATTACAACGAGGAAAATAACCGTGGAAATGATGCTTATGCTCTGAAGGCAAAAGAAGGTAACAATGGTACTGACCTTAACCATAAGGCGGCGGGTTTGACAAGGAGTAAGAGTTCCTCGGTGCACATTCATAACTATGAAACATGGGCCATCTCTTTCGCTGACATGACTGAAGATGATTGGGAACTGTTCTTGAAGAACTTCGAGAAGTTGTTGCCCGAGTACCTCGAGAGAACAAAATTCTTGAGGCAGAAGCAAAGATTGGGAACCTCTTGCAAGTTCTGAGAGAAGTTTATTACGCAGGAAGAAGATCGGATTCGGTCCGAATATGAATTTTAAAGTTTGATGTATGTATTGAATAATGTACATTATTTCCAAAATGACTTTAGTGTGTAGGCTGTAGATAAATGCTACGGGTGTTTTTTAATGGAGTAGTGATTGGTGCAATGCCATCCTTTCCATTTTTGTAGCTTTTCTTTTTTTCTGTGATCACTGTAAACTCACAGATAACTGTTGTTGTTGTTGTTGTTGTTGTTGTTGCTGCACGAGGCTTTTGTTCTGGAATGTCAAAATTCTCTACATGATTGTACATGGTATTTTCATAAAATCATCTGTAAATATTCATGTATGAGATGGTTTTTGTTCCAAAAATGAATTCTTTTCCCCTTTTTTTTTCCCCTCTTAAGTGATGAAAAGGTATAAGTCGTATCATGTTGATTAAAGACATCTCAGTTAAATTAAATTAGTACTTTTGTAGTCACTCATCCCGCGTCAGAACAAAACAAAGGGAAGCACACAGGCAAAAAAAATAAATAAATTGGCATAAGACAAGCAGAAATATAGATGGAAAGAATCAAGACAAACCCGTCAAAGGTATGAAGAAAACATGCCAAAAAAATAAAATAATGGGATACATTTAGAGCCCAATGCCAGCTACAATAGGACTTTTGCCTATTTATCTCCAGAACTTTTAATATCCATCTCCCATTTTTTCTCTCTTAAATTTTTATAAAATTAAGTCCCCCAGTTCGGTTGACATCTCCTACTAAAATTTTTCATCTCAAAAAATCATTAAAAATTATAACTAATTTTTAAAAAATCAATCTACTTTAATTTAAAATTTTTATCTTCAACTGACAAATCAAGCGTATCCTAAAATTTGAAAGTTCATAACGTGCTTATTTATAATCAAACTGTGAAGATTCTTATATATAAATGTTTACACTCACCAAAAAAAAAAACAAAACAAGTTGTATTTATATCTTTTTTCAAATACATATTTGTATTATTTCTTGTATCATAGATTATTTTCAATTTATATTTCCATCAACGCTCTAATCCCAACATACAAAACTCTAAATTAAAGAAAGGCAACAGCTGAATTGTTTTGCTTTAAAAAGACATAATTGTCCTTGCTCTGTGTGTACTCGTCTAAGACACCTAAAACATTCGAATGGCCACTATTTGTATCTCCAGAAGGATTAAATCGTAATTTCAAGATCATCCAAAGCCGCCCAAATAAAAAAGCATCAGATTCCAACGAAGGTACGTCTTTGACAAAAAAAAAAAAAAAAAAATGACCTCTAAGAACATGATAGAGCCAACAAGCCCAACAGCTCTCTCTCTCCCATCCTCCGCCGCCCCAATTCCAGATTCCGGCGAAGCCTCCCAGATTCCGACCGCCGCTGTCGCCGCGGACGACACGTACAAGGAAGACCCGGATCCGACCCGGGAGCCGAAGAGGCGAAAGTATTGCCCGAAAGCGCTCGAGAAAGTGGAAGAGCTGTTACTCGCCGCTGACTCGAATCCCAATTTGTCCTCCTTCAGCTTCGACACCAAATTCGCCGCTTGTTCGCCGGAGATCACGCCCAAATTCGGGTCTTTCAATTTGGTGGTTCCGAGTTCCGATCAGAAGAATCGGAGCTGTGAAAAAAAGGAAGAAGAGACCAATACTCAGTCCGGTTCGTTGCCCGAGGCTGTTGGAGAGTCTAATAAACGGGATTGAAGAATTTTGGGCTTTAGATTTTTTTTTTTTTTTTTTTTTTTTTGTCATTTTCGTGGTTTTTTTAATGGTAATTGTTGGCTCAGGAAACTGTATTTGTTCATAAATTTTTGAGCCAAATTGTGTAAAGAAGTTGAAAAGCAAAGGAAGGGAATTATTATTTTTCCTTTTTTTTTTTTTTCTCCTTGAAAGTTGGCTTTTTTAAAATGCTTTGTATGTTGCATAGGCTGGAGAGATTTAGTCACCTGCACGTGCAGGTTTAGACTGCTTTGATTTGAGCAATAATTCACCTGTTATTTATGGGTCCATTTTATTAAGGGATAATTTTATTTTTAACATTTTTAAAATAAATAATATTAAAAATAGTATTATTTTTTATTTTATTTAATTTTAGTATTTAATGTGGGGCCAGTAGCATTTAATGTATATCAAATTACAGGTCTGTCCTTATCTCCTACAATCTGTAATATCTCTCTCCCTCGTATGACCTAAAAAAGTTTTTCAAACAAACATCTACAGTGTTTTAGAGAGAGAACACTGAAATCTAGAGAGAGAAAGAGTTACCACTTACCGGAAACTTATTTCTTTTTTCACTTTTCTACCTAGCCCCCCACCTATTTTGAAACCAAAATCTTCATATAATAGAGATAAACTTCCATGTAAAGAGATAAACTTCCATTTACAGAGAGAAACTTCCATCGAAAGTTTTTTTTTTTAATCTAATATTTTTTGTCCTTTTTTGAGTAAAGGTCATAACCATTATAATCACCCGGTCATAACCGTTATGATCAGTTTTTTTTTTTTTTTTTGGTCATATAACATTTTTTTACTATTTTTTAGTAAAGGTCGTAACCATTATCACCACCCGGTCATAACCAATATGACCATAGTTTTTTTTTTTTTTTTGTAATCTAACATTTTTTACTATTTTTTAGTAAAGGTCATAACCATTATGACCATCCGGTCATAACCGTTATGACCAGTTTTTTTTTAATCTAACATTTTTTACTATTTTTTAGTAAATGTCATAACCATTATGACCACCCGGTCATAACCGTTATGACCAGTTTTTTTTTTTTTTTTTGTAATCTAACATTTTTTACTATTTTTTAGTAAAGGTCATAACCATTATGACCACCCGATCATAACCGTTATGACCAGTTTTTTTTTTTTTTTTTTTGTAATCTAACATTTTTTACTATTTTTTAGTAAAGGTCATAACCATTATGACCACCCGGTCATAATCGTTATGACCATTTTTTTTTAATCTAACATTTTTTACTATTTTTTAGCAAATGTCATAACCATTATGATCATCCGGTCATAAATCGTTATGACCAGTTTTTTTTTTTTTTTTTTTTGTAATTAACATTTTTTACTATTTTTTAGTAAAGGTCATAACCATTATGACCACCCGGTCATAACCGTTATGATCATTTTTTTTTTTTTGTAATCTAACATTTTTTACTATTTTTTAGTAAAGGTCATAACCATTATGACCACCCGGTCATAACCGTTATGATCATTTTTTTTTATTTTTTTTTGTAATCTAACATTTTTTACTATTTTTTAGTAAAGGTCATAACCGTTATGACCAGTTTTTTTTTAATCTAATAATTTTTACTATTTTTTAGTAAAGGTCATAACCATTATGACCACCCGGTCATAACCGTTATGACCAGTTTTTTTTTTTTTTTGTAATCTAACATTTTTTACTATTTTTTAGTAAAGGTCATAACCATTATGACCACCCGATCATAACCGTTATGACCAGTTTTTTTTTTTTTTTTTGTAATCTAACATTTTTTACTATTTTTTAGTAAAGGTCATAACCATTATGACCACCCGGTCATAAATCGTTATGACCATTTTTTTTTAATCTAACATTTTTTACTATTTTTTAGCAAATGTCATAACCATTATGATCATCCGGTCATAAATCGTTATGACCAGTTTTTTTTTTTTTTTTTTTTTTTTTTGTAATCTAACATTTTTTACTATTTTTTAGTAAAGGTCATAACCATTATGACCACCCGGTCATAACCGTTATGATCATTTTTTTTTTTTTTGTAATCTAACATTTTTTACTATTTTTTAGTAAAGGTCATAACCATTATGACCACCCGGTCATAACCGTTATGATCATTTTTTTTTTATTTTTTTTTATAATCTAACATTTTTTACTATTTTTTAGTAAAGGTCATAACCATTATGACCACCCGGTCATAACCGTTATGATCATTTTTTTTTTTTTTGTAATCTAACATTTTTTACTATTTTTTAGTAAAGGTCATAACCATTATGACCACCCGGTCATAACCGTTATGATCATTTTTTTTTTATTTTTTTTTATAATCTAACATTTTTTACTATTTTTTAGTAAAGGTCATAACCGTTATGACCAGTTTTTTTTTAATCTAATAATTTTTACTATTTTTTAGTAAAGGTCATAACCATTATGACCACCCGGTCATAACCGTTATGACCAGTTTTTTTTTTTTTTTTTGTAATCTAACATTTTTTACTATTTTTTAGTAAAGGTCATAACCATTATGACCACCCGATCATAACCGTTATGACCAATTTTTTTTTTTTTTTTTTTTTTGTAATCTAACATTTTTTACTATTTTTTAGTAAAGGTCATAACCATTATGACCACCCGGTCATAACCGTTATGACCATTTTTTTTTAATCTAACATTTTTTACTATTTTTTAGCAAATGTCATAACCATTATGATCATCCGGTCAGAAATCGTTATGACCAGTTTTTTTTTTTTTTTTTTTTTTTTTTTTGTAATCTAACATTTTTTACTATTTTTTAGTAAAGGTCATAACCATTATGACCACCCGGTCATAACCGTTATAATCATTTTTTTTTTGTAATCTAACATTTTTTACTATTTTTTAGTAAAGGTCATAACCATTATGACCACCCGGTCATAACCGTTATGATCATTTTTTTTTATTTTTTTTTGTAATCTAACATTTTTTACTATTTTTTAGTAAAGGTCATAACCGTTATGACCAGTTTTTTTTTAATCTAATAATTTTTACTATTTTTTAGTAAAGGTCATAACCATTATGACCACCCGGTCATAACCGTTATGACCAGTTTTTTTTTTTTTTTTTTTTGTAATCTAACATTTTTTACTATTTTTTACTATTTTTTAGTAAAGGTCATAACCATTATGACCATCCGGTCATAACCGTTATGACCATTTTTTTTTTTTTTTTTTTTTTGTAATCTAACATTTTTTACTATTTTTTACTATTTTTTAGTAAAGGCCATAACCATTATGACCATCCGGTCATAACCGTTATGACCATTTTTTTTTTTTTTGTAATTTAACATTTTTTACTATTTTTAGTAAATGTCATAACCATTATGACCACCTGGTCATAACCGTTATGACCAGTTTTTTTTTTTTTTTTTGTAATCTAACATTTTTTACTATTTTTTAGTAAATGTCATAACCATTATAACCACCCGGTCATAATCGTTATGACCAGTTTTTTTTTTTTAATCTAACATTTTTTACTATTTTTTTAGTAAATGTCATAACCATTATGACCACCCGGGAGGGATGTCAGTTATTGGGTAATAACTGGACGCATGAGACTATTTCAGGAGTGGCTAGCATGTTACTTGTGAATCCATGCCAAGCGAAAAATTGAAACAAATTACAAAAGTGATGACGATGTGGACAAGGACTTCGCTTGACAAATAATATATTTTTTGATTTCAAACATTACCATTAACTGTAGATAGGAAATTTTTTTGAAATTTTTTATCATATTGTAATAACATATACAGTTCCAAGAGTAAGGGTTAAATGAAAAAAAAAAAAAAAAAACTGGCCATAATAGTTATGACCGGGTGGTCATAATGGTTATGACATTTACTAAAAATAGTAAAAAGTGTTAGATTATAAAAAAAAATGGTCATAACGGTTATGACTGAATGTTTATAATGGTTA